>OZ005735.1:41677608-42877608 GCA_963930755.1 Eudasyphora cyanicolor
AATTGTGTTCCTTAGAATACCTTTCCGAGGGAATTGTGTTCCTTAGAATACCTTTCCGAAGGTATTGTGTTCATTAGAATACATTTCTGAGGGAACTATGTACCTTAGAATACCTTTCCTAGGGAACTTTTTTCCTTAGAATATCTTTCCGAGGGAATTTTTTTCTTAGAATACCTTTCCGAGGGAGCTGTGTTCCTTAAAACTCCTAAACGTGGGAATTGTGTTCTTTAGAAAACCTTCCCGAGATATTTGTGTTATTTAGAACTCCTTCCCAAGGGGACTGTGTTCTTTAACACACATTCCCGAGATATTTGTGTTATTTAGAACTCCTTCCCAAGGGGACTGTGTTCTTTAGAACACATTCCCGAGGGATTTGTGTTATTAAGGACTTCTTCCCAAGGGAACTGTGTTCTTTAGAACACTTTCCCGAGAGAATTTTGTTCTTAAGAATACCCTCCTGAGGGAATTGCGTTCTTTAGAACACCTTCTCCAGGTAACAGTGTTCCCTAGAATACCTTCCCCAGGGAACTGTGTTCCTATGAAAACCTTCCCGAGAGAATTTTTATACCCTCCACCATAGGATGGGGGGTATATTCATTTTGTCACTCCGTTTGTAACACCTCTAAATATTCATCTGAGACCCCATGAAGTATATATATTCTTAATCGTCGTAAAATTCTAAGACGATTTAGCCATGTCCGTCTGTCCGTCCGTCTGTGGTAATCACGCTACAGTCCGCAATAATAGAGCTAGGTTGATCAAATTTGGTACAAATATTTCTTATAGTTGCAGGTTGTTTGGGATTGCAAATGAGCCATATCGGTTCATATTTAGATATAGCTCCCATATATAGCATCTAACTTGTTGTGATTCCTACTGTTCCCATCTACTATATTTTTGGTGTTTTCGGCGTTATTATACCCTACGCCACACTGTGGTATAGGGTATTATAACTTTGTGCATTTGTTTGTAACACCCAAAAGGAGAAGAAACAGACCCATCGTTTATTATACCGATCGACTTAGAATCACTTTCTGAGTTGATTTAGCTATGTCCGTCTGTCCGTCTGTCTGTGCATGTATTCTTGTAATCAAAGTGCAGGTCGCAATTCTGGTCCGATCGCGATAGACATAGCCTCCATATATATGTTACACCAGATTTGACATGTAAGCGCTGTAAAAACTTTATTTTATATCCGATCAGTCTGAAATTCGGCAGAAAAAAGTTTCTTATTATATGAATGAACACTGTTAAATTTGGAAGAAATCGGTTCAGATTTAGATATAGCCCCCATATACACGTTGCCCCCGATATGAAGTGAAAGCGCTGTAAAAATGTTATTTTATATACGATCAGTATGAAATTCGGCAGAAAAAGGTTTCTTATAATATGAATGAACACTGTTAAATTTGGAAGAAATCGGTTCAGATTTAGATATAGCCCCCATATATACGTTACCCCCGATTTGACATGTAATCGCTGTAAAAACTGTATTTTTTATCCGATCAGTATGAAATTCGGCAGAAAGAGGTTTCCTATTATTTGAATGAACACTGTTAAATTTGGAAGAAATCGGTTCAGATTTAGATATAGCCCCCATATAAACGTTCCCCCCGATTTGACATGTAAGCGCTGTAAAAATGTTATTTTATATCCGATCAGTGCGAACTTCGGCAAAAAGAGGTTTCCTTCTACATGAAGAAATACTGCCAAATTCGGAGAAAATCGGTTCAGATTTAGATATAGCCCCCATATGTTACCCCCGATTTGACATGTAAGCGCTGTAGAGACTGTATTTTATGTATATCCGATCAGTACGAAATTCGGCAGAAAGATGTTTTTTTACATGAATGAGTATTCAGGGAAAATCGGTTCAGATTTATATATAACATCCGTATATATGTTCCTCCTGATTTGGTATCAAAGCGCTATAGAAGTTGTACTTTACTTCCGATTATTAAAATTTTCCAGAAATATGTTTCTCAATTTAGGAACGAATAATGCTTAATTTAGCGATTATCGGTTCAGAATTAGATAATATGTTCCTACCCATTTACCAATTATTCCAAATTATTATCGCAATGACCCTTATCGCATTGTTAGGGAGGTGTAGGGTATTATATAGTCGGCCCCGCCCGACTTTCTGCCTTTCCTTACTGGTTTTCTTTAGGTTTGAGTTATTTTGTGAGGTCACATGCTATCCATGGTGGAGGGTATATAAGATTCGGCATGGCCGAACTTAACGCTTTTACTTGTTTTCCATTGAACACCTTCCCGATGGAACTGTGTTCCTTAGAATGACTTCCCGAGGGAACTGAGTTTCTTAGAACACCTTCCCGGAATTGTGTTCACTAGATCAACTTCCCGGAATTGTGTTCTTTAGATCATCTTCCCGAGGAAATTGTGTTTTGTAGAACACCTTCCCTAGGGATCGGTGTCCTATGGAAAGCTTACCCGATTTATCGGTTCGGTGTCATACAAAAAGAAGGAAGGATCTGTTGTTATATATGACATAGAGATCACTGTAGTGAGGGTTCGGTGCTGTACAGAATACTTTCTGGCGGCTTTGAATGATCCATATCAAATAGATCACCTTCCCGAAGACTCTCTTTGTTCTTTGGGAAGGAATACCTATCCCTGACTTTCATTATTCGTTAGAACACTTGGATTCATATTCTATAAATAGTATATTTTTCCAATGGATCGGTGTAATAAACAACACTTTTCCGAGGTATCTATATTTGAGAGATCAATTCCAAGAGGGATCTGAGTTCCAGAGATCATTTCCCGATATATCGATCTCCATTAGGAGACTTTTCCGAGGGCTCTGTGTGCCACGGAAAGCTTACCCGAGAGATCGTTGTTCTTTGGAACACTGTGCATGGTGTTTGGTATACTATATAATAACTTCCGCGCAGAACTCTGTTCCTTTGCTCTAAAGGAGATCTAAAGATTTGTGCCGAAGTAAAGATTAATTTCCAGAGTGATTGAATGATCTGTCGTATGAACTTCAGACAGTTCGACTAACCGGTATTTTAGAGAGCAATTTTGCGATGGGTCTGTGTTCTATAGGCCACTTCCCGATGGATAGTTGTTCTATAGAAATTTTCCGACGGATCGTTGCTCCGGCGGGATATATCATCTGTAGACCACATTTCCTAAGATATCAAAGGGAAACTCTGTCTCAAATATATAATATTTCCGAGGGTTCTGTAGTCTATGGTTCACTATCTCGCACAGGAAAGTCTCCAACACATTTTACCGTAAGAACTAGCTATTTTATTCGACTTTAGAGAGGACAGGATATGATATTTTCTTATTCGCCTTTCCTTTGAGAACCTTTCAAAAACATCTGTCTTTCTGGCCATTGCGTGTACAAAATTTTCTGCCATCGTCATCGTTGGCTCACCCATATGCTCTTATCAAATACAGGAACATCAATTCATGTTAAGCTGTTGAATTGTGTGGCATGGCATTGTTTGCCATGGTTTTGATACATTCAAGTGCAAAGAAAACATACATGGAAATACCGAGGAGGAGGCAAACCTAGGCGACGAAAAAATACAAGAACAACGAAAACCAGAAAATAGACAACTCACGAAATTTCTGTAACATGGAAGAGTAACGTGTTGCCATATGTGTTGCCATCATTGCAAAACGATGAACAACGTTTCCAAGTAGTTTCGGAAAAGAAAGAAATCTGTTGCAAAAGGCTGTGAATTTTAACAACGTTTCTCCATACTCCTCCTCCTACATGCTGCTGCTGGTGCTGGTGCCCACTCCCCTACCTCCATTCCGTTCTGCTTGCTTTGCCATTGTATTGGAGAATTACATCACATCACTCACTCGATTTTTGTGAGAAATCCTTTTGGCAAAAACATAAAGATGTTCAACATGACATGATAAAGGACACAAATGCCACAAGAGGAAGTCAATGGAGATGGGGTGGCCATGGTCGTGGTGCTGGTGCTCATGGTAGGAGGCAAGTTATAGAAGTCGACAACGACGATGACAACAAGTCAAGAGGTGGCGGTAAGCCCAGCCAGGCAAAAGCCAAACAATCACAGTGTCGTCGTAGAAGATGCGGCTTCCTGCTCCAAAGAGAATGTTGCTGTCCAAATAGAAGGACACCAAGACGGTCTTAACGACGGATACGTGGACGGACGGACCGCCTGACATGGACAGAGTGACAGACAGCCGGTCAGATGTGTTGAGTTGCTGTTTCACTTAACATTTGGCCATGTTTGTAATTCCTCAAACGGCAAGAGATGGCAAAGACGCTTTGCGGCTGATTCCACTGCAGTTGGCCATTGTTGCTTTTACTGCATTCGAAAGGATTGTATGGCTGCAGCCGAGTACGAAGACGAGGACGAGGACAACTATGAGAAATTGTGCATCTTAAGCATGTTCAGAGTCTTGAATAAATAAACCTTTAATCGAATTGCTAAGTACCAGTAGTCAGGTTCGGGCTCCGTTGGAGGCATTACATTTGGTTTGCCTTGGGTTTTAGCTAGGTTTGGTTTGGTTTAGTTTCCTTTGTTATTCTTAGCCAAAGTGCTCTTCATTCATTTACGGCCAGGCACCAGCAACGACAGACGACATCTTTTGTGGCGTCACTTCATAAGAAGATGTTGTTGATGTTCTTCATGTTGCTGCCGTTGCCATTATTGTTGCTACAGTTGAACAGCTTGAGGTTGCTGAGGATTGTGACGATGATGATGATGAAGTGGTCCATGTTATTGGGAGTTACATCTCCCTTCCAAAATGTGTACTGATTTTTGCAACATCGCTTTGATGAACATTGCGCAAACATTTTCGGCTTGTTTAGCTTCTCAACATCAACAATTGCCTTTACATGCAATCAAACACTATAGATAAACTATGAGAAAATCATTCATCCGGTTGAAAAGTCCTCTTCACGCCAGTCATACAAAGGGACAAATGTGTCCAACAGCCAGTTCTTCAACTCAGGGAACAAATTGTAAGTCCCGATTTCTACGAGGCAATTATTACCAAAGCAATTCTTTTGATCATATGA
Source organism: Eudasyphora cyanicolor (assembly GCA_963930755.1). NCBI lineage: Eukaryota > Metazoa > Arthropoda > Insecta > Diptera > Muscidae > Eudasyphora > Eudasyphora cyanicolor. Next base: position 41,682,647 of record OZ005735.1, read on the forward strand.
AAGAAATGCATGGGAGGAATTTCCCTTTCTATTCCTGTCCTATTGCCTCTATCTCCTAAGATAGGCTGAACTGCCTTGGCAATAATTTCAAATTTTTGGTGTACTCATGAGATCTAATGAACTCATTATTCAGGTTTGAATTCTACTGTGGTCAGCAAAATACCCGTCGAACTAGTATACTTAACTCAAATTCGTAGTGATCTGTCTCGGAGATATCACATACCCGAGGTATCTGTACAATAGACATCACTTTCTCGACAGATCAATGTTCGTTAGAACTCTTTCTCAAGGGAACAGTCTTTGTATAGAATAGTTTACAGAGGAATCGTTGTTCAAATGTTAAATTTCCAGATATAGCGTTGTTCTCTATAACCAAGGTGGCCAAGAGTTCAGGATCGTTGTTGAACACTTTCACAATGGACTTTTTCTACATTAGTTTGCCTTTCTACAGGACACATTTTAGAAGGATCTATGTTCTATAGATTACAGATAATTTCCCGAGTAATTATTGTTCTATAAAACAATGAGACCTAAAGAACTCATTATTCGATTTTAACATCGACAAGGTAGTAACCAGCTTCTTTATAGAACTGCAACTTAATTTCTAATATAGACAGAACAAGTAAAGACGGATTAAATTCGGGCATGATGAATCTTATAAACACCCCACCATGGATCGCATGTGAATGGTTGCGGATACTAATAAACTCATTATACCAAATTTCAGAACAAATCGCTGAAATTTGAAGTTTTTGTAGAGTTACGAAGTCAAATCTGATCAAGAGGGACCTTTGTATGGGGGCTATATTAAAACATGGACCTGTTCGAGTGAAGGATTCCGGGTATATATAAACCCCCAGTTTCCTCAGTACCTTCCCGAGGGAATTGTGTTCATCGGGAAGGTGTTCTAAGGAATAAAATTTCCTCGGGAATGTGTTGTAAGGAACACAATTCCCTCGGGAAGGTGTTCTAAAGAACACAATTCCCCCGGAAAGGTGTTCTAAGGAACACAATTCCCTCGGGAAGGTGTTCTAAGGAACACAATTCCCTCGGGAAGGTGTTCTAAGGAACACAATTATAGGATGCGGGTATATTCACTTTGTCACTCCGTTTGTAAAACCACTAAATATTGATCTGAGACCCCAAAAGGTATATATAAGGTTTTGCAACAAGAGGTGTTATTTTGGTATTCTAAGAAAAATGCCATTTTTGAGATAAATCGGATGTTTATTTCATAATAAAGAGGATGTTTATTTCATAATAAAGAGGTTTATTTCATAATAAAAAACAACATCAGCAAAATGGCCACCACGACCACGATTACAGGACCATATACTTTTCATGAAATTTTCCATAACCAAATCGCAAAGCGGCTGCCCTATGTCCTCGATCCAACCTCATTTTCGAAAAAGTAACGTCCAATGACCCCGCCGGACCATAAACCGCACCAAACAGTCACACGTTGAGGATGGAGAGGTTTCTCAACAATAACTCTTGGGTTTTCCGAGCGCCAGATGCGACAATTTTGCATTTTGACGTAGAAACTTTGCCGAAGGAACCATACCTCTAAAACGAATTCTAATGTTCCGGAAAAAATCCCACTTTGACCCATTTAGAGTGCTCCAATCGAGTCCAAATGTATGACACCCACTAAATTTGGAGGCCCGACCCACCCATGCCAGTGGCACACCCCGTGGAACCCCCTGGGGGTTCCATACATTTGGACTCGATTGGAGCACTCAAAGTGGGACTTTTTCCGGGACATCATATTCGTTTTAGAGGTATGGTTCCTTCGGCAAAGTTTCTTATTTTGATCCCTAGAATACGATTTTCACTGAGCACTTCACTGAGTGGGGGTCGGTCATACATTTGGACTCGATTGGAGCACTCTAAATGGGTCAAAGTGGGATTTTTTCCGGGACATGAGAATTCGTTTTAGAGGTATGGTTCCTTCGGCAAAGTTTCTTATTTTGATCCCTAGAATACGATTTGCACTGAGCAATGGGCGATTTTTAAATCGACCCGCCCTAAGCCCCATATAGCATCTCCCTGATTTGACTTCATAACGTCATAGAGACCACAAATGTCAACTGATAGGGCTGAAAATTGGTAACTGGGGTTTATATATACCCGGCATCCTTTACTCGAACAGGTCCATGTTTTCATATAGCCCCCCACAAAGGTCCGTCTTGATCAAATTTGACTTCGTAACGCTACAAAAACCCCAAATTTCAGCGAATTAGGCTGAAATTTGGTATAATGAGTTTATTAGTACCCGCAACTATTCACATGCGATCCCTGGTGGAGGGTATATAAGATTCATCATGACCGAACTTAATCCGTCTTTATTTGTTCTGACTATATTAGAACTTAAGTTGCACTTATATAAAGAAGCTGGTTACTTCCTTGTCAATGTTAAAATCGAATAATGAGTTCTTTAGGTCTTATTGTTTTATAGAACAATAATTACTCGGGAAATTATCTGTATTCTATAGAACATAGATCATTCTAAAATGTTCATTAGAACACCTTCCCGAGGGAATTGTGTTCCTTAGAACACCTTCTCGAGGGAATTGTGTTCCTTAGAACACCTTCCCGAGGGAACTGTGTTCCTTGAAACACCTTCCCGAGGGAACTGTGTTCCTTAGAACATCTTCCCGAGGGAACAGTGTTCCTTAGAACACCTTCCCGAGGGAACTGTGTTCCTTGAAACACCTTCCCGAGGGAACTGTGTTCCTTAGAACACCTTCCCGAAGGAACTGTGTTCCTTAGAACTGTGTTCCTTAGAACACCTTCCCGAGGGAACTGTGTTCCTTAGAACACCTTCCCGAGGGAACTGTGTTCCTTGGAACACCTTCCCGAGGGAACTGTGTTCCTTGGAACACCTTCCCGAGGGAACTGTTTTCCTTAGAACACTTTCCCGAGGGAACTGTGTTCCTTGGAACACCTTCCCGAGGGAACTGAGTTCCTTAGAACCCCTTCCCGAGGGAACTGTGTTCCTTAGAACACCTTCCCGAGGTAATTGTGTTTCTTAGAACACCTTCCCGAGGGAATTGTGTTCTTTAGAACACCTTCCCGATGGAATTGTGTTCCTTAGAACACCTTCCCGAGGGAATTGTGGTCCTTAGAACACCTTCCCGAGGGAATTGTGTTCCTTAGAACACCTTCCCGAGGGAATTGTGTTCCTTAGAACACCTTCCCGAGGGAACTGTGTTCCTTAGAACACTTTCCCTAGTCAATTGTATTCTTTAGAACACCCTCACTAGGGAATTGTGTTCATTAGAGCGCCTTCCCCAGGGAATTGTGTTCCTTAGGACACATTTCCGATTTTCTTAGAACACCTTACCTAGGGATTTGTGCTCATGACTTCCCGAGGGAATTGTTTTCCTGAGCACACTTTCTCGACTGATTGATATCTTACGGAAAGCCTAGCTGCAGGATCTGTGTCCAGTGGAATACTATCCAGAAATTTTGGTATTTTATAGACCACTTGCGGGATGGATCGGTGTTCTTTTGTCCTATTACCTGAGATAACGAAGGATATTTGCAAAAATAACCTTTTCGAGTGATCTAAATGTCACTTTCCCAAGAGATCGGTGTATAATGTAGCTTTTACTGATTTGTGTCAAAGATAAGAACTATTTGCTGAGGAAATTTTGTTCTTAAGTACACGTTCCAGAGGGATCAGTGTCGTAATGAAAATTGTTGCCTTCTCGTGGGTAGTTTGTTTATTATAACACTCTACAGAGGTATCATTGTTGAAATGGGCACTTTTAAGAAGGACCGTTGCCCAGTGAACCATTTCAGGAGAAATCCTTGTCCTAGGGTTCGGTATCGCTGCTTAACATTTCCCAATGAATTCGAGTCCAGAACAGAACAATTTCACATTCTATCTACCGATATATATTCTGTAGAACACTTGCCCATTTGGGATCTGTGGCAAAAGGAAGGTGCCTTCCGCTATGCACTTGCAGTGGAAACTTTCCACTAAATAATAAGTAGACTTCATAGAGGGCGTGAAAGAATCTTATGTATGACTTCTTAAAGGTTTACTCATAACCGGGGCTATACGTCCGACCCACAAAAAAGGCCACAAAGCGACTCACATCTACCATATTAGATGTTATAAATGCCAGATTAAAGGTCGCACAGTATGTTCCGGCAGAAAATAACTGACACATAGAATACAACAATTATAACGAACTCTAAACACACTGAGGCACTTTTAAGAAGGACCGTCCTTAGGAAAGGGTCTTCACAGTATGTTCCGGCAGAAAATAACTGACACATAGAATACAACCATTATAACGAACTCTAAACACACTGAGAACATATTTAAAGCTACTGGTATATTAATTATAGGAGCTATAAATTCGACTTCCACAAAGCTCTTTCTGACCATACTAGTAGTAGGTCAGCAGTCAAAACCAGTTGCATCACTCACCGCTATGAGAGTAAATCCTGTAAGTTCCATATCCGATTGCCATTATTAGCAAGCTTTCATCAAGCAGAATTTGGACTTTTAAGCCACCGTCCCTCTCATTGATACATTCAGTACATTCAATACGTACCGCCTATGATGCAATTGATTAGAAACTCTCTAGTTACTAGTAAACCAATGGAAATTATGTTCAAGAACATAATCTAAAACTAAAGAGCCTTCTTTGGTTGAGTTTCCAGAGAAAATGGCCTTCTTTAGTTGACTTTCCTGAGGAAAGAGTCTTCTTTAGTTGACATTCCTGAGGAAAGGTTCTTCTTTAGTTTATTCCGCAAGAAAGGTTTTTTTTTCTTTTTATTTGGCTTTCCTGAGAAAAGGTCTACCTTTATTGACTTTCCTTACGAAACGTTTTTCTTTAGTTGACTTTCCTGAGGAAAGGGTCTTCTTAAGTTGACTTAGTCTACTTCAGTTGGCTTTCCAGAGGAAAGCGGCTATTTTAATTAGCTTTTCTGAGGAAAGGGGTATTTTTGTTAGCTGTCCTGTGGAAAATACCTTTTTGGTTGACATTCCTAAGGATAGAATCTTCTATAGTAAAGGGTCTTTTTTAGTTAATTTTTCTGGTGAAAAGTCCTTCATTAGTCCACTTTCCTGAGGAAAGGCTCTCCAATACTTGAAAAAAGGGTCTATATTTTTTGACTTTTCTGAGGACAGAGTCTTATTTCCAGAGGAAAGGGTCATCTTTAATTGACTTTCCTAAGAGAAGGTTCTTCTTTAGCATACTTTCCTTTAAAAACGCTGTACTTTTGTTGACTTTCCTTAGAAAACCCTCTTTGTTAGCTTACTTTCCTGAGGATAGGGTTTACATTAGCTGACTTTCCTAAAGAAAGAATCTTCTTGATATAAATTTCCTGAGGAAATGTTCTTCTCTGCTTAATTTTCCTAATGAAAATATATTCTTCAGAGCAATTTCTTGAGGAAAGGGTCTTTATTAGCCAATTTTCCTTTCCGGAGGAGATTCTATGGTTAATTTTCTTAGGGAAAGATCTTCTTCAGTGAACTTTCCTGAGAATAAGGCCCCTTTTAGTTGTATTTTCGTAGGAAAGTGCCTTCTTCAAATGACTTTTTTGAGGAAAGAGTTTTCTTTATTTGACTTTCCTGTGGAAAGTATTTTTTATCTGACATTTCTGAAGAAATGGTCTTCTTTAACAGACTTTTCTAAAGAAGGGCACTTCTTTAGTTCACTTTCTCGAGGAAAGGGCATTTTAAGTTAACTTTCGTGAGGGAAGGCTTGACTTTTCTGAGGAAAAGATCTTCTTCAGTAAGCTTTCCTGAGGAAAGGGTCTTCTTTAGTTATAATTGATTGTGTGCCTTCTTAAGGTGACTTTCCTCAGGACTTTCAATTGACTTTCCCGAGGAAAGGTTCTTCTTGAGATTTCATTCCTGAGGAAATTGCCATCTTTAGTTGGATTTTCTGAGCAAAGGCTCTTTTTAGTTAAATCTCTTTTACAAGGGAGACACCAATCATTCCTAAGGAAAGGTTCTTTTTTAACTGACATTCCTGAGGAAATAATTTTCTGTAGTTGACTTTCCTGACTGATTTCGTTGTTCGTTTTAAGCCACTCATTTTACAAAATCATTGTTTCTATTTCAATTTTATGGGAAATATTCCCATCCATCTTTCAGTTCGTCTAAAACTAAGTTAACGGTGACCCTTGTAACCCTAGAAATAAACACTTCCTCTTGCTAACTACCGCTAAATTCTATGCCACAATAGTTCAAACTATTCTTTCCCAGATTTAAATCTTAGTAACACACAGTGCCTCGTTTGTTGCATTTGCGTTTTTCGTCGACATATAGAATGAGTGTACTTGCCGCCGAACAAGTACAAGTCAAAGTCATAGTGTTGACTTGACATTTGAACGACATTTTAACCTATTTAGTGGCTTTGATGGCGGTTAACTCTCTTCTTCCTACCAAAAGCCTCTAAAGAAAACCTCCGGCAAAAGCCCATTTAATTTAGTGTCCGTCCAATTGTCGATACCACATAAGCAGCCGTTCGGTCGCAAACTCTGGGGATGGCTGTAGAGTGCAGAGTTTATATTTGCGTTTAGTTAATGCGATGTTGGTTATACATATTCCCCAAAAACATTTTGTGGCTTATAAATTACAATTAAATAAATAGAATTTTCAGGAAATTGTCTACTCAAGTAGAAGCTTAACATAGCTACGAAGAGTGGGGCTCCCCAAAACCAGAGCTCGTTATGAAAATGACTTGTCGTTGTGTTACCTTCCTTTCATGTCAGTGGAGGAAGTCGTCGTTGCAATCGTTTCATATGGATGTTGGATGTACATGGTCGGATGGTCGGTCAATGGGTTGGACGTTGCTGAGTTGCCGGCGCTTTAGTTGCTCTGCTTTTAGATTTGTGTCTGTCTGTCGGTATCTCTGTCTGCATTTCGTTCAGAGATACGTTAACACTTAACACGACATGTTCATGATTAAACATGTGATATGTGTGTGCACTCGTTCGTTTGAAATTATACTTTGTACGAGGGTGACATGGCAACTGATTAGTCAGTTATTTCTATACGAAAAATTTTTATTGAAAGAAAAATATATCATTGACGACTTTTCTAAAAGCAAAAATAATTTCTTAGGATTTTTCTAACATGAATGACGACTTTTCTTATAGAACATTTTATCGATGAAGAATATTCGTAAAGAAAAGTTTATCGCATAGAAAAGTTCATCATTGATGACTTTTCGTATAGAAAAGGTCACCCTTGATGACGGCGGCCCGAAGTTGGATCCTAAGAAAATGCACCCCACATTCGTTACAAAAAGTGCACCATTAAATGAAAATACACCCAAATAATAATAACATTTTCTTTTCGTAAATCTGGGGAGTATGTAATAATACACGTATACGAACTCATTTTCTAATTATAAATCTTTTCCTGTGTGGTCGGCATACGGCCTACGGCCTTCGGTATCTGCTTGAAACTTTCTCCTATGGACAGGATCCAAAGTTGGCAACCCGGTGCAAATCTTTTATGCGTAGCCTCTCTTGTTACTAAATTTTTTTGAAAATAAGCCCCAAAAATCAGACAAAAATTAAATTAAAAAGTTGTTGTTGTTTGACATGTAATTTTTTGGGGCTCATATTCATTAAAATATTGGGATGTATTTTCCTGGGGCCCAATTTCGTTCCGCCGTTGATGACTTTTCGTATAGAAAAGTTCATCGTTAATGACTTTTCGTATAGAAAAGTTCATCGTTGATGACTTTTCGTATAGAAAAGTTCATCGTTGATGACTTTTCGTATAGAAAAGTTCATCGTTGATGACTTTTCGTATAGAAAAGTTCATCGTTGATGACTTTTCGTATAGAAAAGTTCATCGTTGATGACTTTTCGTATAGAAAAGTTCATCGTTGATGACTTTTCGTATAGAAAAGTTCATCGTTGATGACTTTTCGTATATAAAAGTTCATCGTTGATGACTTTTCGTATGGAAAAGTTCATCGTTGATGACTTTTCGTATGGAAAAGTTCATCGTTGATGACTTTTCGTATGGAAAAGTTCATCGTTGATGACTTTTCGTATAGAAAAGTTAATCGTTGATGACTTTTCGTATAGAAACGTTCATCGTTGATGACTTTTCGTATAGAAAAGTTCATCGTTGATGACTTTTCGTATAGAAAAGTTCATCGTTGATGACTTTTCGTATAGAAAAGTTCATCGTTAATGAAAAGTTCATCGTTGATGACTTTTCGTACAGAAAAGTTCATTGTTGATGATTTTTGGTACAGAAAAGTTCATCGTTGATGACTTTTCGTACAGAAAAGTTTATCGTTGATGATTTTCGTACAGAAAAGTTCATCGTTGATGACTTTTCGTACAGAAAAGTTCATCGTTGATGACTTTTCGTACAGAAAAGTTCATCGTTGATGACTTTTCTTATAGAAAAGTTCATCGTTGATGACGTTTCGTATAGAAAAGTTCATCGTTGATGACTTTTCGTATAGAAAAGTTCATCGTTGATGACTTTTCGTATAGAAAAGTTCATCGTTGATGACTTTTCGTATAGAAAAGTTCATCGTTGATGACTTTTCGTATAGAAAAGTTCATCGTTGATGACTTTTCGTATAGAAAAGTTCATCGTTGATGACTTTTCGTATAGAAAAGTTCATCGTTGATGACTTTTCGTATAGAAAAGTTCATCGTTGATGACTTTTCGTATAGAAAAGTTCATAGTTGATGACTTTTCGTATAGAAAAGTTCATAGTTGATGACTTTTCGTATAGAAAAGTTTATCGTTGATGACTTTTCTATACGAAAAGTTCATCGTTGGAAAAGTTCATCGTTGATGACTTTTCGTATAGAAAAGTTCATCGTTGATGACTTTTCGTATAGAAAAGTTCATCGTTGATGACTTTTCGTATAGAAAAGTTCATCGTTGATGACTTTTCGTATAGAAAAGTTCATCGTTGATGACTTTTCGTATAGAAAAGTTCATCGTTGATGACTTTTCGTATAGAAAAGTTCATCGTTGATGACTTTTCGTATAGAAAAGTTCATCGTTGATGACTTTTCGTATAGAAAAGTTCATCGTTGATGACTTTTCGTATAGAAAAGTTCATCGTTGGAAAAGTTCATCGTTGATGACTTTTCGTATAGAAAAGTTCATCGTTGATGACTTTTCGTATAGAAAAGTTCATCGTTGATGACTTTTCGTATAGAAAAGTTCATCGTTGATGACTTTTCGTATAGAAAAGTTCATCGTTGATGACTTTTCGTATAGAAAAATTTATCGTTGTTGACTTTTTTGATAGAAAATTTCATGTTTGATGGCTTTTTTGAGAGAAAAGTTCATGTTTGATGAATTTGTCTTTCTTTCCGTCAAAATGCTCAGATTTACCACACCTTCCTCGTTTATGTATTTCATGTTGAGCATGTTTAATGGAGTTCTACGGACAAGTACGAATCTAGGTTTGTGTTGTGATTCCACAAAAGTTGTTAGCCGGATTGTCGTCGCATTTCAGTTGTTAATTTCTCTGGGATATATCCAAGAGTAGCACTCGTCGTAATATATGTATTTGTGTGTGTGCGTGTCTCTAGCGCTGCCAGAGTGTGTGAGAATTGCATATAAACCGGAAATGTTATAATCATTTCAGTATTTCTGTTCTGAAACATGTGCATGTTTCTCCAAATACAGTCATACATGAGAACGAGTACTAGTATCAGTACTCGTACTGCTAGTAAGTCCATGTACTAGCAAGATTTTTCACTACTTCAGTCCGCACTAGTGGTGGTGGTATTTGCTGTTATCATTTCTAAAATACATAACATTTTTGACAAGTTTATAGTTCCTCCGGCTGCTTCTTCTGTGAATGACTGTTGTTGGTCGGGCGTATTTCTTTCTCCGGTGTGTCAGAATGTCTGTCCATCTGGTATGTGAATGTCATGACACCACTGTTTTGCACTGTCGACCATTCATTGCATTTGAGTTTGGGAATGTTGGTTGCTTACTGGTTTGTTCATAACCGTTTGTTTCAAAGCCCAAAGTAGTTCGGTGAGAGAATTTCTGAATTTTATTACCTTCAAATTGTGATTTTGCTTGCAAACATGAACTGGTTTTGGCACTTTCGGAATAATTGCAAGTGCTGGTTACCGCATGCTATCGTAATCATAATTAAGACATGTTTGTCTAATGTTCACCTATGGTTATTTACTCGAATTTCAACTGTACTTTTGAATGCAATTTCAAGGATGTAGTTTAAATTTAGATGGACTTAAAAGACCCATCAGCAAATGAAGGTCTCATTTGATGAGGTTACGTGAATATAAATTCAGGAGATGAACATAACCGTTGATCGGTCTTTCCCAGTCATAAAAAGAAGATTTGCAACGACCCAGATGTTGCAAAAAGCTTAAGCTAAGGCTAGTGAACCTATTAAATCATTGACCGATGATGATCATCTTACTTATAGAAAAGTTCATCGTTGATGACTTTTCTTATAGAAAAAATCATCGATGATGATTTTTCTTTCAGAAAAGTTCACTGTTGATGACTTTTCTTATTGAAAAGTTCCTTGTTGATGACTTTTCGTATAGACAAGATCATCGTTGATAAATTTTCTTATAGAAAAGTTTATCGTTGATGACTTTTCTTATAGAAAAGTTCATCGTTGATGACTTTTCTTATAGAAAAGTTCATCGTTGATGACTTTTCTTATAGAAAAGTTCATCGTTGATGACTTTTCTTATAGAAAAGTTCATCGTTGATGACTTTTCTTATAGAAAAGTTCATCGTTGATGACTTTTCTTATAGAAAAGTTCATCGTTGATGACTTTTCTTATAGAAAAGTTCATCGTTGATGACTTTTCTTATAGAAAAGTTAATCGTTGATGACTTTTCTTATAGAAAAGTTCATCGTTGATGACTTTTCTTATAGAAAAGTTCATCGTTGATGACTTTTCTTATAGAAAAGTTCATCGTTGATGACTTTTCTTATAGAAAAGTTCATCGTTGATGACTTTTCTTATAGAAAAGTTCATCGTTGATGACTTTTCTTATAGAAAAGTTCATCGTTGATGACTTTTCTTATAGAAAAGTTCATCGTTTATGACTTTTCTTATAGAAAAGTTCATCGTTGATGATTTTTCTTATAGAAAAGATCATCGTTGATGACTTTTCTTACAGAAAAGTTCATCGTTGATGACATTTCTTATAGAAAAGTTCATCGTTGATGACTTTTCTTATAGAAAAGTTCATCGTTGATGACTTTTCTTATAGAAAAGTTCATCGTTGATGACTTTTCTTATAGAAAAGTTCATCGTTGATGACTTTTCTTATAGAAAAGTTCATCGTTGATGACTTTTCTTATAGAAAAGTTCATCGTTGATGGCTTTCATCGTTCATCGTTGATGACTTTTCTAGTAGAAAAGTTCAACGTTGATGACTTTTCTTATAGAAAAGTTCATCATTTATGACTTTTCTTATAGAAAAGTTCATCGTTTATGAATTTTCTTGTAGAAAAGTTCATCGTTGATGATTTTTTTAATAGAAAAGTTCATCGTTGATGCCTTTTCTAATAGAAAAGTTCATCCCTGATGACTTTTCTAATAGAAAAGTTCATCCTTGATGACTTTTCTAATAGAAAATCTCATCCTTGATGACTTTTCTAATAGAAAATCTCATCCTTGATGACTTTTCTAGTAGAAAAGTTCATCCTTGATGACTTTTCTAATAGAAAAGTTCATCGTTGATGACTTTTCTAATAGAAAAGTTCATCGTTGATGGCTTTTCTAATAGAAAAGTTCATCGTTGATGGCTTTTCTAATAGAAAAGTTCATCGTTGATGGCTTTTCTAATAGAAAAGTTTATCGTTGATGGCTTTTCTAATAGAAAAGTTCATCGTTGATGACTTTTCTAATAGAAAAGTTCATCGTTGATGACTTTTCTAATAGAAAAATTCATCGTTGATGACTTTTCTTATAGAAATTTTCACATAATAATTACGAATTTAAAAAATATGAACTATTGTTTAGTATTAAGTCAGGTTGTATTGAAAGTCTTTTTTCACCAAAATTGAGAATGTTCTTTTTAATTCATTACGGAATAAAAGGTCGATATGAAAAGCTTCAGATATTGTGATAGCATCATGTGGAGGAAAGACGTACGCAGCTATATTTCCTAACTAGATGTAAAGTTCTTTATATTGATAATAAGACAAATTAATGTTTTCCAAGAAGGAACACCAGAATTTGGAGCATTTGGTGAATGGACATGTGAACGAACATTTCGTTACTATTTAAAAAATGCTGACAGGCGCCTCTCTAGAACATGTCATGTTTTGTAGTTTATACATAATTCAAACTAATCTTGATTTACATTTACTTTAAATCATTTTTAGGTTTCTAGTTTGTTGTTTTTTTCCAAAATTTCCTATATTCCCCCAGAGAAACAAATTGGGTTTGTTTTAGACAATAACAAAAAAAAATATTCTTATAGGCTGTATCAAAAATAATAGAAAATCCTCTGAAAATCTCCAAAATAAATTTTCAACAAATTTGTCATGTTAATCATATGCTTATAAACAGATCATTAAAATTTATGAACAGAGATCGTAAAGAGTCAATCTTGTGAAATTTGTTTCTACAAGAAAAGGAAAAAAGGCAATGACAAGATCCACTAAGAGCATGTAATGCTTGATTGCTGCAGCAATAGACGAACGGACAGACAGAAAGACGGACAGGCAAACAAGATCAATGGCCTATAGATTAGATCACTGGCAGCACGAACAAATAACTGAAATACATGAAGTATTCCATATTGGAAACCCAAGACATGCAGAGAGACACTTGTCAGTATTTAGACTGCACATAGTTTTGGGAAAACGAAATACAAACCAACCAGACAGACGGACGGACGGACTGACAAACATAAATAACAATTTATTATGACATCAAATTTGTTGTGTCTCTTTTTTTCGCCATGGATTAATAAAAATTTATTATAGTCTCTGAAGCAAAAAACTTGCTTCCATGCATCATGCAGCAATTGCAGCATGAAAGAAAAATGTATCATAAATTTCCATAAGCGACACGATTTTATGATGGCATTCGAACGTTTCCAAATGCCTGATTGGTGAAGAAGGCTGCTGGAGCTACAAAAAAAAACGTAGACATTGAATGATGCTGATATTTGTTTGGGATTTTCCTTGCTTTTGTGTCTCTCTTTTCGAGGCTGGCATCGATATGTGTCTTTTAGACTTCCTGTCAATCGTTGACAAGGGGCTATTGAATTGTCATCCATTGTCTACAAATGCTCATAATTAAACCTGGAAAACAAGCCATCGTTCGCTTTATGGGGAAGTATGAGACAGACATTAAAGAGGGTCGCCTTACTTTTTCATCCCAAGATAGAATAGGGTTTTACCCGCCAAAAATTAAACCAAGTAAACAAAAACTCGGTCGATTAAACCCAGCAAAAGCCAGGATATGGAATACGCAATTTATATTTTGAGTAAAAACGGGAGTGAAGAGTTACACACACTTTTGATTCCATAGGGTTCCCAACATTGTTTGTATGATTCTCATGCATTTCTATGCCATTAAACAACCAGTAAGGAAAGGCTAAAGTCGGGCGTTGCCGACTATATAATACCCTACACCACTCTCGTAATATTGAATAACTCTGATATATAAATTTTGTAATTCATGTATAAATTGTTTACATAAATTTACTTTTGGGACATTTTATACTTAAATAATACCCTGTACCACAGTGTGATGTAGGGTATAAAAACGATTGGATCTAAAGAGCCAAATCGGATGAAACATATATATGGGAGCTATAGCTAAATCTTTCGGCAATGTTGGTTCATGGATCAAGAAACTCTACCATTCTAAATTTCAAAACGATTGGATGTAAAATATAGCTTCTATAGAACTAAAGGGCCAAATCGGACGAAACATATATATGGGAGCTATAGCTTAATCTCAACCGATTTTCTTCAAATTCTGTAGTGTTGGTCCATGGATCAAGAAACTCTACCATTCTAAATTTCAAAATGATTGGATGTAAAATACAGCATCTTCAGGACTAAAGAGCAAAATCGGACGAATTATATATATGGGAGCTATAGCTAAATCTTAACCGATTTTCTTCATATTCGGCAATGTTGGTTCATGGATCAAGAAACTCTACCATTCTAAATTTCAGAATGATTGGATGTAAAATATAGCTTCTTCAGGACTAAAGAGCAAAATCGGACGAAACATATATATGGGAGCTATAGCTAAATCTTAACCGATTTTCTTCAAATTCGGCAGTGTTGGTTCATGGATCAAGAAACTCTACCATTCTAAATTTCAGAATGATTGGATGTAAAATATAGCTTCTTCAGGACTAAAGAGCAAAATCGGACGAAACATGTATATGGGAGCTATAGCTAAATCTTAACCGATTTTCTTCAAATTCAGCAGTGTTGGTTCATGGAGCAAGAAACTCTACCATTCTAAATTTCAAAATGATTGGATGTAAAATACAACTTCTACAGGACTAAAGGGCCAAATCGGACGAAACATGTATATGGGAGCTATATCTAAATCTTAACCGATTTTCTTCAAATTCGGCAATGTTGGTTCATGGATCAAGAAACTGTACCATTCTAAATTTCAAAACGATTGGATGTAAAATACAGCTTCTATAGGACTAAAGGGCCAAATCGGACGAAAGATATATATGGGAGCTATAGCTAAATCTTAACCGATTTTCTTCAAATTCGGTAGTGTTGATTCATGGATCAATAAACTCTACCATTCTAAATTTCAAAACAAATGGATGTAAAATACAGCTTCTATAGAACTAAAGGGCCAAATCGGACGAAACATATATATGGGAGCTATAGCTTAATCTCAACCGATTTTCTTCAAATTCTGTAGTGTTGGTCCATGGATCAAGAAACTCTACCATTCCAAATTTCAAAATGATTGGATGTAAAATACAGCATCTTCAGGACTAAAGAGCAAAATCGGACGAAACATATATATGGGAGCTATAGCTAAATCTTAACCGATTTTCTTCATATTCGGCAATGTTGGTTCATGGATCAAGAAACTCTACCATTCTAAATTTCAGAATGATTGGATGTAAAATATAGCTTCTTCAGGACTAAAGAGCAAAATCGGACGAAACATATATATGGGAGCTATAGCTAAATCTTAACCGATTTTCTTCAAATTCGGCAGTGTTGGTTCATGGATCAAGAAACTCTACCATTCTAAATTTCAGAATGATTGGATGTAAAATATAGCTTCTTCAGGACTAAAGAGCAAAATCGGACGAAACATGTATATGGGAGCTATAGCTAAATCTTAACCGATTTTCTTCAAATTCAGCAGTGTTGGTTCATGGAGCAAGAAACTCTACCATTCTAAATTTCAAAATGATTGGATGTAAAATACAACTTCTACAGGACTAAAGGGCCAAATCGGACGAAACATGTATATGGGAGCTATATCTAAATCTTAACCGATTTTCTTCAAATTCGGCAATGTTGGTTCATGGATCAAGAAACTGTACCATTCTAAATTTCAAAACGATTGGATGTAAAATACAGCTTCTATAGGACTAAAGGGCCAAATCGGACGAAAGATATATATGGGAGCTATAGCTAAATCTTAACCGATTTTCTTCAAATTCGGTAGTGTTGATTCATGGATCAATAAACTCTACCATTCTAAATTTCAAAACAAATGGATGTAAAATACAGCTTCTATAGAACTAAAGGGCCAAATCGGACGAAACATATATATGGGAGCTATAGCTTAATCTCAACCGATTTTCTTCAAATTCTGTAGTGTTGGTCCATGGATCAAGAAACTCTACCATTCCAAATTTCAAAATGATTGGATGTAAAATACAGCATCTTCAGGACTAAAGAGCAAAATCGGACGAAACATATATATGGGAGCTATAGCTAAATCTTAACCGATTTTCTTCATATTCGGCAATGTTGGTTCATGGATCAAGAAACTCTACCATTCTAAATTTCAGAATGATTGGATGTAAAATATAGCTTCTTCAGGACTAAAGAGCAAAATCGGACGAAACATATATATGGGAGCTATAGCTAAATCTTAACCGATTTTCTTCAAATTCGGCAGTGTTGGTTCATGGATCAAGAAACTCTACCATTCTAAATTTCAGAATGATTGGATGTAAAATATAGCTTCTTCAGGACTAAAGAGCAAAATCGGACGAAACATGTATATGGGAGCTATAGCTAAATCTTAACCGATTTTCTTCAAATTCAGCAGTGTTGGTTCATGGAGCAAGGAACTCTACCATTCTAAATTTCAAAATGATTGGATGTAAAATACAACTTCTACAGGACTAAAGGGCCAAATCGGACGAAACATGTATATGGGAGCTATATCTAAATCTTAACCGATTTTCTTCAAATTCGGCAATGTTGGTTCATGGATCAAGAAACTGTACCATTCTAAATTTCAAAACGATTGGATGTCAAATACAGCTTCTATAGGACTAAAGGGCCAAATCGGACGAAAGATATATATGGGAGCTATATCTAAATCTGAACCGATTTCAACCAAATTCAATAGCGATCTTAACAGCCGCGAAATACTCTAAACTGCAAAATTTCAGAACGATCGGAGTGAAATTGCGACCTGTAGTCGACGAACAACTTTACATGGACAGACGGACGGACGGACGGACGGACGGACATCGTTAAATCGACTCAGCTAGTGATTCTGAGTCGATCGGTATACTTTAAGGTGGGCCTGGCTGTGTTATTTTCAGGTGTTACAAACATCTGCCGTGAAACAAACTTATAATACCCTGTACCACAGTGTGGTGTAGGGTATAAAAATGGCGTATGGATAGCATTAAGCCGACGATATGTTGTCTGAAAGCCTAATAATGCCATAGCTATTATGTACTAATATTGGCGATGGGAGAGTTTACCCTCACAACTATTTTGATTAACCAAAATAATTTTAATTAGTTTACGGTGCAAAGGAGAAACGGGTTCCGGCGGCACTCGTTGATCCACTTTTTGTTATCACATAATCGTAGGCGATTTGGAATTGTCCAACGATAATGATGTCATTAGTACAATTGTGGCAAGGCCGAAGAGACTAGAAGGGAACTACATGAACTAACATGCACCGACAGGAAATAACGGAGAAATAGCAAGTAAACGTGTTAATTTCGGCTATGCCGAATCTTGTATACCCTCCACAATGGATTGCATTCAATTTATTACTTGAAAAATCTTTGGATATGGAGCAAATCATGAAACGATCCTTCTTGTTTAAGTAAATTATTAAAAAAAAAACGAACGCTGCAAATTGTTTAGCCAAACTGCACCTAAAATATGTGGAGTTTGTGGCCTGAAATAGCTTTTTTTGAGAGCTACATCTGCACGGAGCCTACAACAAAATAAAATGTTAATTTTATTGAGATATATTCTTGCCAAAATAGAATACAAACTGCAAAGTTTCAGCTAAATTTCTTTGAAAATGTGGTGTTTATGGTTAAATAAGCCATTTTGGGAGCGACATCTATAGGTGGACTATAACAAAATATGAACTGATTAAAAAATGCTTACTGCGATAAATTCTTGTCCTATTTAAATACAAACTGCAAAATTTCAAATAAATTGCTTAGAAAATATGGTATTTATGGCTTAAATACATATATTTTGGAGCGACCTCTATAGGGTGACTATAACAAAGTATGAACAAATTTGTAAAATTTTTGCTGTAACGAATTCTTGTCAAAATATAATACAAACTGAAAAGTTTCTGCTAAATTGCTTTAAAAATGTGGTATCTATGGCTTAAAACCCGTATTTTGGAGCGACCTCTATAGGGGAGCTATATCAAAACATTGACCGATATGACTCATTTGCAATCCCAAACAACCTGTAGCTATAAGAAATATTTCTACCAAATTTGATCAACCAAGCTCTATCATTAGGGACTGTAGCGTGATTACTAGGGCGGGTCGATTTAAAAATCGCCCATTGCTCAGTGAAAATCGTATTCTAGGGATCAAAATAAGAAACTTTGCCGAAGGAACCATACCTCTAAAACGAATTCTGATGTCCCGGAAAAAATCCACTTTGACCCATTTAGAGTGCTCCAATCGAGTCCAAATGTATGGAACCCCCATGGGGTGTGCCACTGGCATGGGTGGGTGGGGCCTCCAAATTAGTTGAGGTCGGTCATACATTTGGACTCAATTGGAGCACTCCAAATGGGTCAAAGTGGGATTTTTCAAAATTTGCCCCTACCCAAAAGTTCGACCAAAATTCCGGGACATCAGAATTAGTTTTAGAGGTATGATTCCTTCGGCAAAGTTTCTTATTTTGATCCCTAGAATACGATTTTCACTGAGCAATGGCGACTTTTTTTGCCTCCCCACAAATCGACCCGGCCTAGTGATTACAAAAGACGGACGGACGGAAATGGCTAACTAGTCTTAGAATTTAACGACAATTATGAATATATACTTTATGGGATCTCAGATTAATATTTAGAGGTGTTTCAAACGGAGTGATAAATTTTTATACCCTACACCACACTGTGGTACAGGGTATTATACGTTTGTTTCACGGCAGATGTTTGTAACACCTGAAAATAACACAGCTAGACCCACCTTAAAGTATACCGATCGACTCAGAATCACTAGCTGAGTCGATTTAACGATGTCTGTCCGTCCGTCCGTCCGTCTGTCCATGTAAAGTTGTTCGTCGACTACAGGTCGCAATTTCACTCCGATCGTTCTGAAATTTTGCAGTTTAGAGTATTTCGCAGCTGTTAAGATCGCTATTGAATTTGGTTGAAATCGGTTCAGATTTAGATATAGCTCCCATATATATCTTTAGTCCGATTTGGCCCTTTAGTCCCATAGAAGCTGTATTTTACATCCAATTGTTTTGAAATTTAGAACGGTAGAGTTTCTTGATCCATGAACCAACATTGCCGAATTTGAAGAAAATCGGTTAAGATTTAGCTATAGCTCCCATATATATGTTTCGTCCGATTTGGCCCTTTAGTCCTATAGAAGCTGTATTTTACATCCAATAATTTTGAAATTTAGAATGGTAGAGTTTCTTGATCCATGAACTAACACTACCGAATTTGAAGAATATCGGTTAAGATTTAGCTATAGCTCCCATATATATGTTTCGTCCGATTTTGTTCTTTAGTCCTATAAAAGCTGTATTTTACATCCAATCGTTTTGAAATTTAGAACGGTACAGTTTCTTGATCCATGAACACACATTGCCAAATTTGAAGAAAATCGGTTAAGATTTAGCTATATCTCCCATATACATGTTTCGTCCGATTTGGCCCTTTAGTTGTATAGAAGCTGTACTTTACATCCAATCGCTTTGAAATTTAGAATGGTAGAGTTTCTTGATCCATGAACCAACATTGCCGAATTTGAAGAAAATCGGTTAAGATTTAACTATATCTCCCATATATATGTTTCGTCCGATTTTGCTCTTTAGTCCTGTAGAAACTGTATTTTACATCCAATCATTTTGAAATTTAGAAAGGTAGAGTTTCTTGATCCATGAACCAACACTACCGAATTTGAAGAAAATCGGTTAAGATTTAGCTATAGCTCCCATATATATGTTTCATCCGATTTGTCCCTTTAGTTCTATAGAAGCTATATTTTACATCCAATCGTTTTGAAATTTAGAATGGTAGAGTTTCTTGATCCATGAAACAACATTGCCGAATTTGAAGAAAATCGGTAAAGATTTAGCTATAGCTCCCATATATATGTTTCATCCGATTTAGCTCTTTAGATCCCATCGTTTTTATACCCTACACCACACTGTGGTACAGGGTATTATTTAAGTATAAAATATCCCAAAAGTAAATTTATGTAAACAATTTATACATGAATTAAAAAATTTATATATCAGAGTTATTCAATATTACGAGAGTGGTGTAGGGTATTATATAGTCGGCCCGCCGGCTTTAGTCTTTCCTTACTGGTTTTTTATGTCTGAGACCTGAAAACATTTTTTGTATAGATTGAGGCATACTATTTTATGAAACCAAAACCAAATTTTTTTTTATGGTAAAGTTTTTTAATTCTTTTTTCCAGAATTCCAGTTTGCATGGAAAGTACCTTTAGTATTTGAATCATATTTCTTTATGTACAAGCTCGATAAAGCCGAGATACCATTTTTAAATTAATGGAAATTATGAGGCCTAAAAATGCCGAAAACACCACTTTCATGTAGAAAATGAAGTTTGGTGACTGTCGTTAAAACAAATAAAAAAAATCAATTTTTTTTAAAACATTGTTCTTTGCTGGCACCGGAAAGACAGCAAAAAATAGAAAAAAATCGCAAACAATTTGTTTGTTCCATTGTTGAAAGCTAGCATCCTAATGAATAAAACAGTGCCTATTTACAAATCTATGGATAAATGTATAAAAAATTAAAAGACGCAATTTGTAAAAATGGAGAAATTCAAAAAAAAAATTTTTTTCATGTTTTTGATTTTGGAAATTTTGTTTGAGAAGTATCAAAAGGGGCGTGGCAACATCGCCCATTTTTTATTATACAATGGGGTTTATAAAAACATTACAGCCCACAAAATTTTAAGTATGTGTATGGACTGGAATCAAAGTTATAAGCCGTTAACTTTTAGTGAAAAATGGTCAATGTGTATGGGAGGTACCAAAAGGCGAGGGCAATAACGCCCATTGTTCTATAACATCGTTACACTCCACAAAATTTCAAGTATTTCTATGGACAGGAATCAAAGTTATAAGCAGTTAACTTTTTGTGTAAAATGTTTCATTTGTATGGGAGGGATTTAACGCCCATTTGTCACGGGAGTGTAGGTAATATAAATGCATTACACTTCACAAAATTTCAAGTATTTCTAAGGACTAGAATCAAAGTTATAAGCGGTTAACTTTTTGTGCAAAATGTTCCATTTGTATGGGAGGTACTAAAAGGGACGTGGCAACTTCGCGCATTTTTCTCAAGATGATAGCGACCAAGAAACTAATACCATGTTTGGAATGATCAAAGATTCTGAATAGTAGTATAGAAGTTATGATGATAACCAATATTTCACCAAATGTTGATCCTTTGTGGGCGAGGTACTCGAAGGAGTGGACCAACATAGTCCATCTTTCACCTTAGTCTGAGATAGAAAAAAATATTGATACATACCAAATTGGAA
The DNA here is from genome assembly GCA_963930755.1 of Eudasyphora cyanicolor. Taxonomy (NCBI): domain Eukaryota; kingdom Metazoa; phylum Arthropoda; class Insecta; order Diptera; family Muscidae; genus Eudasyphora; species Eudasyphora cyanicolor. Next base: position 41,703,842 of record OZ005735.1, read on the forward strand.
GTCAATCAGTTAGTCGTGTCGAAAGTTATCATGCGCACCAACCAGACAGACAGACGGACAGGTCCAAAATGGATTTCCACCAAATATTCGTGGGGTCTCTTAGGTCAGTGCATCGATATGCTACACTTTTGAACTGCAGCAAAAAACCAACCGTAACAAAAAATGGAAGTAGGTATTCATTTTAACGTGAATTTGCATCTTTGCTAAGTTTGCTAAGTTTGCATAGTAATCAGAAAAATCGTAATACATTAAAGAAAGAGGATTTTTTAAGAATTACTCTTATTTTTTTACTTAGAAATTACTCTTATTAGAATAAACACTTCGCGGTTCATACAAAAACTAGAAATTTGCGGACGTTGCACAACAATTTCAACCCGTTAAAAGGACAATATTCTGTGAAAATTTTTATATAATGTTATAATTATTATTTTAAATAACCCGCTGAACGTGTCATTTCTATGGTAAAATCACTCGAATGTATCCCAAAATGATTTTGATTTCATTACAGATCTGGCATATTTTTACATTTTTGGTATACAGTTTTTCGGATTTGCCCATATACTCGTATACACTTGTTCACAATAATGGGTGTATATATTTTGCGCCAGCAAAAAATTATTTTTTTTTGAAAAAAAAAAATATATATTTCTAAATGCTTCAACTACTAAACCACTATTTCTACGTGAAAGTGATACTCCTTCTAATATCCAAATACATATGTATGATGTCCATCTCGAAATGTCTTGTAAATGTGAAAGGCTTAAAGCCTTGCATGGATGGCATGGGTTAGACATGTAGATGTTTTTTTTTGTAATATGAAAGATTCCAGCTTCCTTAGCACAAGTATCTGCGGATAGAATTCCTCCACATCCAGAGGAAGCACTCTAAGTACGGCGGCATTATTTCAAACGCTTCCGAGACACACACGCACAGCCAAGGAACAAATCCACGTATAAATCTATAACTCGTGTGTTTGTTTTTATTTTGGAAGATTTTCTCGTTGTTATTATTGCTGATGTTTTCATAGGCTTCACAAGACTAGACATACGTTGTCAGCACTTCCGAATTATTGCCATGGAAATTGAGAAAAAAAATAGGTTTGTTTGTTGTTTTACATGTGCTGATATGACCTGAGCCTGACGCCACAGAGACACAACGAGTAGAAAAATCATTTTTAGTCGGTTTCTTAGCTCTGTCACCGTTTGTTTTTGATATGAGGGGCTGAGGAGGATTTGTTGCTGAGTATGATGCTGATGCTCGTGTCATTGATGCTTAAAAGTTATTACCTGCCCTCTTGAATATATTCATGTTTTATTATGTGTCTAATGATGGTTTTATTGCAGAGCATCGATATTCGGTTAGTTTTGTGGAAATTTATGAGATGTCAAAGAGTTAAATGGGGACAAAGAACTTTTGGTGGAGCTAAAAGTTGAAAATTTTATATTAATAATATATAGAGAAATTTTTCGATAATAAAATAGCTATTTCAATACATTAACAGTCGCCGATAAAAAATAAATATATTATAATTGATTATTAAAAATGGTGACATGAAAAATCGACTAAAAGAAAAATTACTTTAAAGATATAGAAATATCGTCCAAATAAAAAATTGGCTAAAAAATAAAAATTCCTCAAAATTGTTAACATACATAGTAATATAGACGAAAATAAACACAAAATTCTCCAATCACAGAGAGAATGATTTGGTCGTGACAACCGTTTTTTCGCATCATTATTGTTGTACGTAGTTGACAGAGCCATGATTACAATAACTTTGTTCATAAATTGTTCGGTAGAACTATGAATTGTTATAAATAATCATTTGGCCTTAGGAGAATTTTGGAATTGTAATTGGAACACATATCTAAATTTATAAGGCTGAAGTGTAGGCATTTATACTCTATATTGCACTACACCTTTTGTAGTGAAAATGGGACACAGCGGTTCATGTTTTTGTTACCACCCCCTTCCGATTAGACTTTCTGACGCTCTTGAGAAAGCGTTTTTGAACAGATCATTCTAAAATTTAAACATTTATACTTTATATTGAAGCGCCCACAGCGAAAATGGATCTTATCGGTCCATGGTTTTTTATAGCCCCCATATGAAGACCTCTTTGGGTTAGATGTGCCACATCTAAACCAACCTGTTTGATACACAAAGTTATCAATAGTACGAATATAGGTACCGGAAAGTCCTGTTAAACTTAGAAAGACCGACCTAGTATATCCCGACGTCGTTTACTCTCCGCTTCTTCTTCATCTCCGCAGCTTCTGCTAAAGTCTTTGGAATCAATACCTAATCTTCTGGCGTGTTCGCCGATCAGGCAGTGTCACGTCTAAACAGACAATAACGACTATATTTTCCGCTCTAGTGTGAGCTGATAATAAAATAACCTTCTCAGGTCATATCTTGACCTAATTTGACGCAGCTACCCTAGGTTTAGGTGCGGGTGGCATCCGTTTTTACCAGCTCACATCGACCAATTTAGGTTCCAAGTGTTAACACGGGCTCAGATGCCCTTTATCGTAGTACGAATATCGGTACCGGAAAGATCTGTTAAACTACCTAGAAAGGCCGACCCAAGTATATCCAGACGTCGTTTACTCAAAGCGAAACAATAGCATGGCAAGTACTCAATGCTCCCACTTCTTCCACATCACCACAGCTCCTGCAGAAGTCACTGGGCGCAATACCCAACCTTCTAGCGTGTTCGCCGATGAGACAGTGTCTCGTCGGAACTGACACCAACGTAGACAGTATTTTCCTCTGTAGTGCCCTATCTTGGGTAGATTTGTCTAGCTACCCCATAGTTGCCGATTTCTGTCCATCTTTCATTGGACTGTCTGATCGCCTCTGGCCTAAGCCAAAGCTTGCAAGTGGACAATGGCGCACCAATTTAGGCAAATTCTTCGATAATTTGTAATGTCGTCAACTTCCTAGCAAGTTCATCAGATTTGCAGTTCCCCTGGATATCCATATGCCCTGGCTCCCTCATGAGGTGTATGTTAAACTGCTCAGCCATTTCGTACGAGATCTGCGGCAGTCGGGGGCTGTTTGTGTATTTAGGGATGTGGCCTTAATCATTAATCATTATTTCATATTGCGGGCTTTTATTGGATCCAAGAAAATTTGAAACTACAAGCTTAAACGAATTCACATCTTTCATCAGTTTCCTTATTTTAGGCCCATCAAAAACTCTTTCTAATATTTTTTGAAAAGAAAGACTTTTAAATAAATTTTTAAATATGAGAGTGAATTGCCATCTTTCCTTAAGGCTTTTACAAAATTTTTAAAGAGCCCCAGTTTAATATGCAGTGGTGGCAAAATATCGGCTATCCCAGAGGCATAACAAAACAACTACTTTTAAATCGCAACAAATTTTCCAGTCATGTTTTTTATTTTATCAATTTAGCCATTGTTTCGTATGATTCCTTAGTGTTGGCAGCATGAGCAATGGGAATCGACGGTTTCTGATTTCCGTTGTGTAAAAGTACTGCTTTCAAACTTTCTTAGCTGCTGTCACCAAATAACCGCCATTCCTTTGAATTGTATGTTTGATTAAGTTCCTCGAACAATCCGGCAATGTCCTTGCAAAAGCATCTGTTATCCACAGTTGTATAAAATTGTTTGTAAGGTATATCACGGAATCTATAATATGATATGTTAACATCTGGGGCCAAAATAGTGTACTGTTTCATCCCAGATGCAAGTGGTTCTGCCTTATCTTTGCTTCCAAATCTCTCACTAGATGAATGAGTTGAAACTGAGTTAAAAGCGATGACTTCTGACTCAAACTTGAATCGCTCAGAGTTGAGTACTCAGTTGATCTTGATGATGTTTCCGTTATTAGCCTGTTAGCTATACTTGGACACTTCCTACGCCAATCTATTAACTTAGACAAAAATAGCAGTCCGTATCGTGAATGAATGGTTGTCTCCAAATCATTGGCATTCCAAATTGCACGTGAAGTCTAAAATTAAAACGTTTTATTCCACAAAACATTGTAATACATAAATTTTAAAGTACTTACCGCATTCTTCCACTAGTCCATCGACTAAGATTTACATGGCACGAATTACAGAAAATACTAGGTGTTCACGGTTCGTTCATATTTTCAACTCGTATACCAAAATATTACACATATATTTCTTCTATTATTTTACTAAACGCACGTCGATTTTTTTAATTACATATTTTCCGCAGATGTATCAGAAATTGTCGTGATCATTTACATACTGAAAAGTTTTTTGCCTTTTACTCATACTTCGAAATATAACTTTGTAATATTTTTCAGAAAATTGACTTATCTCTTTGAGGCGCTGAATTACACTAATTTATTAATAAGAAATTTCATTCATAAATTCCGGGTTTAAGGTTCATAAGTTGCTGACATATAGTTTGCTTCGAACGTAGACCCCCAATATTTTCAAGACTGCCGCGTACTACTTTTTAATGCGTACATATAATTTTACTATCTGTATATACGACTGGGATGTTATGCCCCTAAAAGGCGTAACTGAATGGAAACCTCATAAATAAAAAACCACAAATATTGTTGAACGACCCTCTATCTGAGCGGATCTCATCCAATATAGCTCTCCTCATAAAATAAAATGCAAGTGCAATGTCTCTTATATGTCTCTCTCACATATGCCGAATTCAATATAAGCAAATATATCATTTAAAAACGAAAAAATATGAAACAAGATCAAAAAGACAGTTTCTTCTTCGTTAGCATGTTGGCTTTTTAAAAATGTGATAAAATAATTTTGTCAATTTTTTTTCTATTTTTATGGTTTTTTTTTGTATCAGGAAAAAGTGTTTTTAAAAAAAAATTATTTTTTCTCATATTTTTGACGACTGTTACTAAACCAATGATTCTACGTAAAAGCGATATTTGCAGCATACGTAGCCCTCAAAATTCCATTTAATTTGACACGGCTCAATCAGGCTTATACTTGATTAAATTATGGTCCAAATACTGAATGTAGTTTCCATGAAAGCTGGAATTAAAAAAAAATTAAAAAAAAAATTTACCGTAAAACAATTTTTTTATCTATATACGAGTATATAAAAATGAAATGGTGTTCGTTGGTACGCCATGGACTCGAAAACGGCTGAACAGATTTTGCTGAATTTTTGCATGAGAATATCTTTTGGTGTGTGGAAGGTTCGTAGCTATATTCGGTTTTGATTGGACAAAGGGGCGTGGCACCGCCCATACAACGTAAAATTTAAAATTGTAATATCTTGCGTAATATTGGTTCAAAGTACTGGAAATTCGATATGTGTGACCTTGGTACCAATACACCTCATGGAGCCAAAAACCGGTGTTATAGTGACAGTGGGCGTGGCACCGCCCACACAACCTAAAATTCTAATATGAAATATTTCGAATACTATTGGAGCAAAATTCTTGAAATTGGGTATGTGTGACTTTGGTGCCATTACGCGTCATGTAGCCGAAAACTGGGGTGATATTGAAAGTGGGCGTGGCACCGCCCCCACAACCTAAAATTCGAATATGAAATATTTCGAGTACTATTGCAGTAAAATTCTCGACCTTGATACCAGTACGCGTCACAGGAGTAAAAACGGGAAAACAGTGAAAGTGGGCGTGAAAACTATGGTGATAGTGTTAGTTGGCGTGACATTGCCCAGCCAACCTGACATTTAAAAATGCTATATTATTGCGGTAAGAGTCTCCAAATTTGGTATATGTGACATTGGTACCAGTATGCGTGATGGAACGATAAACTGGTGTAACAGTTATAGTGGGTGTGGCACCGCCCACCCAACCTGAAATTTACAAATACTATATTTTGAGTACTATTGCAGTAAGATCGGCGATATTTAGTATTTGTGCCTTTGTACCAGTACGCGTAGGCGTGGTACCCCCCACACTACCAGAAATTCAGAAGAGCAATATTTTGATTGCTATTGGATCAAAATTCTCGAAATTTGGTATGTGGAACCAGATCGAGTGCTGAAGCAAGAAAGTAACAGTGGGCGTGGCACCGCCCACACAACCTGAAATGTGAAACTTGACATCTTAATATATAATATTTCCTGCACTATTGCAGCTAGCAAGTAAAAATGGTTGTGTATCCTTCGAACCACAACCAATGATTGAACCAAAAACTGGCATTGTATTAAGAGTGGGTACACCTACACAACCTGAAATTTCAAAATTCAACATTTCGATCACTATATCAGCCACGGTTTCGAAGTTTGGCTGTCTGGCCTTGGTACCAGTAGGGGTGATGGAGCTACAAACAGGAACGATGGAAACAGTTGGCATGACACCCCCATATAAATAAACCAGTAAGGAAAGGCAGAAAGTCGGGCGGGGCCGACTATATAATACCCTACACCTCTTTAACAATGCGATAAGGGTCATTGCGATAATAATTTGGAATAATTGGTTAATAGGTAGGAACATATTATCTAATTCTAAACCGGTAATCGCTAAATTTAGCGATATTCGTTCCTAAATTGGGAAACATCTTTCTTGAAAATTTAAATGATCGGAAGTACAGTACAACTTATATAGCGCTTTGACACCAAATCAGGAGGAACATATATATGGAGGTTATATTTAAATCTGAACCGATTTCCCTGAATACTCATGCATGTAAACAGACCTCTTTCTGTCGAATTTCGTTCTGATCAGATATAAAATACCGACACTGATCGGATATAAAATAACATTTTTACAGGGCTTACATGTCAAATCGGGGTAACTTATATATGGGGGCTATATCTAAATCTGAACCGATTTCTTCCAAATTTAAAAGTGTTCATTCATATAATATGAAACCTTTTTCTGCCGAATTTCATACTGATCGGATATAAAATGCAGTTTTTACAGCGCTTACATGTCAAATCGGGTCTAACATATATATGGGGGCTATATCTAAATCTGAACTGATTTTCTCGGAATATGGCAGTATTCCTTCATGTAATAAGATACCTCTTTCTGCCGAATTTCGCACTGATCGGATATAAAAAACAGTTTCTACAGAGCTTACATGTCAAATCGGGGGTTACATATATGGGGGCTATATCTAAATCTGAACCGATTTTAACCAAATTCAATAGGGATCGTCCTTGGGCCAAACAAATGATATGTGTAAAGTTTCGTCGCGATCGGACCATAATTGCGACCTGTACTTTGATTACAAGAATACATGCACAGACGGACAGACAGACGGACATACGGACATAGCTAAATCAACTCAGAAAGTGATTCTAAGTCGATCGGTATAATAAACGATGGGTCTATTTCTTCTCCTTTTGGGTGTTACAAACAAATGCACAAAGTTATAATACCCTGTACCACAGTGTGGTGTAGGGTATAAAAATGTAGAAGGCAATATTTGAAATATTATTGCGGCGATATCTTTGCAAAAGAGATCGATAAGGGCGTGGCGCCGCCCATACAAGCCGAGATGTGAATTTGGACAATTTCCAATATCATTGCAGGACAGTTTTGAAAATTTGCATGAAAATAGTGTCGATGGACAAAGTACTCAAAATGAAATATAGAGAGGCGTTGCACTTATCGTCTTGAAGTTTATAGTGGATGCTGTTGATAGTACTCTACGGAATCTGATTAAAAAGCTGATCAGCGGGAGTATCTGTGCATACGACACAGAGTGTTTAGTATTCAAGTGCCTTCAAAGTTAGCACGTGACTCAACAAAATTGGGAGATATCGGATTGGAGGGCGTGACTACGCGCCCTCTGTATTTCACAGCAATCTGTATGCCCCAACAGAGAATGAGCGACGTAGCCTCCCAAGGTGATTTGACGGGTATTGCACTACACGAAATTTGTGCAATTAAGTGCAATATGGATGACCCGAAAACATTGCCGTATTGTCAATAGTGTCAACATATCATATGGTTCTATTTTACTGAATCGCACTTTGAGGGCAGCGAAGCGCACCGGGTCAGCTAGTTTATTCATATTTGTGACACCTAATTGCACCAGAAACTGTAATCCACATCCCTTGGACAAAAATTTTGTTGCATAGTGTAATTTGTGTTTTATTCAAAATCAACATCGGCCCTTACAATTTAACCACCCTTTCTCTTCCAAGGAAAGAGTCAACATTTTTTTAATTGAGCCCTTAACCAATGTTCCAAAACTGTGATATAAATTAAGCAATTTTTGGAAAGTTGTATCGATAGAGAGCTTTTGAAGGGCTTAGAGTTCGGTGATAAATGGGGGTACTTACCACGCCCCTTCGTTGCGAAGAATAGCAAATTTTCTAATATTTAATAATTTATTTTGTGGATATATAAGTATATGGTTCGGTTTACTTGACTGAAGTGTTCCTACAAGTTTCTTAGGCTCTTCCGTAAATAATCCACTAAGAAAAACTTAAAATCATGATATCCCTTTTGAACATTGTGGAAAATTACCAACGCTTCCCAATTAAACCTTTAGAATCAAAATTTTCCGCGGCTCCTTAAAATAAAATCTAATAATAAACATACATATTGTTTTTTGTTTTTTATTTATCCGTAATTCATGAGTAAATTGAAAATCGAATTTTTAAATCACTTACAACGAACACCTTTTTTCAGTGGCGTTAAGTTCATCCATCTTCTTTCTGTGCTCTCCACAAGGAACAACAAGACCGCAAACAAACCGACAGCTGGAAAGACATACTCACGGACGGACATAGGAGGAGGACTAAGTATCATGCTTAACTACTCCCTTGTCTACTTAGCAAACAACTCATTTACAATGGACTCTTAAGATCCGTGCTACTTATCCGTAGGCAAAAATCTTCCAAAGAGTCCACCTTCCTGGCAAAACAGCGACATCATCGACAACAACGGCGGCGGTGTCGGTGGCGTCGGCGCGATTACAGCCGTTTTTCTATAAATATTCCTATTCGTATTCCTTTAACGAGATGAGATATTTACACCACCAAACGTTGTTGTTCCTTGTTTGGCGATGACCAGGCCAGAGTCAAACAGAAAACCCTTTTGTTTCTTTGGCGGGCCGAGGATTTTTCAGAAGATGCGGCGACGGCAGCAGCAGCATCCAAGACGAGGTATCATCTTCATGGTCGAACAATCTGTAACGTGTATCTCATTTTTCTTGCTTTGCAACAACAATGGACATTTTGTTGCAATGTCCACGCCACTAGACACGTTTCAATATTTACACTATTTATAAGTGGTCAATACAACACGAATGCGATGTGATGTGTTGCAGACTGGGAAATTGAATGATAAAAACAGGAACAGAGACACAGAAACCGATACAAGTCAACATTGACTTGGAAACAGTGCAGCCCTTTAACATTTAAATATGCCTAAATATTGTTTGAGCATAGGTAATACCATAAAATGGGGGAAGTACAATAAGATTGGGAATATTTAGAAGAGGAATATCTAGTTAGTATCTGAGGAGAGATGTTCAGAGGTTCGAACCAGCCCATTTTACCTTGCTGATTCAGTCAGGCCTATAGACCAAGGTTGCATTCATGCCAAAAGCGGGAAAGCCGTCCCATACATACAGGATCACGCGAAATGAAACAACACCAACTGCAGTCACAGCCACAAAATCAAACAATTCCACAAAACAACTGCAGTCCTCGGACCTAACAACAACAGCAACACCAACTTTGAAGCGTCGGGGCAAATAACATCGAACCCGACTAGACTCGACTGCAAAAACCTTAAGTGTCGGAGTCAACGTCAGTTGGCCATGGCCAAGATCAAATCGGCAGGTGCAAATCGCATGTATGCAATCATTGCCGGTCGGTGGTATGTTGTAAATAAACACAACAGCCAACAATCCAACAACGGACGACGAACGACGACGTTGGACATTGGACAACTCTATGCATTCTTAACACTGCATCCCATTCCGGTCCGATGGCTGACTGGCTGGATTGACTGAGTGGCTGTTGGGTTAGAGATACAAACCTGGAAACAGAATAAAACTCCTACCGCCTCTCAGCCAAGGCAGACATTGGATGGACGGACGAACGCACAGACAGATGGACGTTTTGGCCACTGACCAAAGGGGGCAGAAATTTGCGTTTAGTCGACAGACGGAAAAGTTAAGCAAACGAACGCTCTTCAAAATAAAAACTCTTTAGTTTTTTTCATGTTATTGCTTTGTTTTGTTTTCTTTTTTGCGCTGAAGTTGTCTTTATCGTTTTGTCTGTTTGTGGTGCATCTTCAGGTTGCGGTTGGCTTTAATATAGGCGCTTGTAACCAGGATCACACATATGGCCCGCTAAGGTCTTGATTGCAGAGGGCACTATCCTTGATTTACACTTGAATTGACATTTAAAATTGTTTCCTCAAGGTAAGCTCGGCAGATTTGCAGAAAACAACCCGTATTTTTCAGAATCTTAAATAAAATTTGGTAAGAGAATGATCGATTTGAATAATATAGGAAATTCTCAGCTGAGATTGTAATAGTATCTGGCAATGAATCATTAACTTTGGCATTATTTGGTATAATTAAAACCAATTTTTTTATGTTAAAGTTTTTTTTTAATTTTTTTTTTTTTTAATTAAAATTTTTTTTGGAATGTGCCTTTAGTATTTGAAAGGAAATTATGTGAGGGCTAAAAATACCGAAAAACAAAATTTCATGTAGATAAGAAGTTTAGTAACTGTCGTTAAAACAATTAGAAAACCAGTAAGGAAAGGCAGAAAGTCGGGCGGGGCCGACATAACACCCTACACCTCCCTAACAATGCGATAAGGGCCATTGCGATAATAATTTGGAATAATTGGTAAATGGGTAGAAACATATTATCTAATTCTGAAACGATAATCGCTAAATTAAGCAATATTCGTTCCTAAATTGAGAAACATCTTTCTGGAAAATTTTAATGATCGGAAGTAAAGTACAACTTCTATAGCGCTTTGATACCAAATCAGGAGGAACATATATATGGAGGTTATATATAAATCTGAACCGATTTTCCCTGAATACTCATTCGTGTAAAAAGACCTCTTTCTGTCGAATTTCGTACTGATCGGATATAAAATACAGTCTCTAAAGCTCTTACATGTCTAATCGGAGGTAACATATACATGGGGCTGTATCTAAATCTGAACCGATTTTCTCCGAATTTGGCAGCATTCCTTCATGTAGAAACAAACTTCTTTTTACCGAATTTCGCACTGATCGGATATGAAATATCGTATATATGGGGGCTTTAACAGTGTTCGTTCATATAATAAGAGACCTCTTTCTGCCGAATTTCATACTGATCGGATATAAAATAAAGTGTTTACAGCGCTTACATTTCACATCGTGGGTAACATATATGTATATGGGGGCTCTATCTAAATCTGAACCGATTTTCTCCGAATTTTACAGTATTCCTTCATGTAATAAGAAACCTCTTTCTTCCGAATTTCACACAAATTTTTACAGCGCTTACATGTCAAATCGGGGGTAACGTATATATGGGGGTTATATCTAAATCTGAACCGATTCCTTTCAAATTTAACAGTGTTCGTTCATATAATAAGAGACCTCTTTCTGCCGAATTTCATACTGATCGGATATAAAATAAAGTTTTTACAGCGCTTACATGTCAAATCGGGGTTAACATATATATGGGGACTATATCTAAATCTGAACCGATTTTCTCCGAATTTGGCAGTATTCTTTCATGTAATAAGAAACCTCTTTTTGCCGAATTTCACACAGATCGGATACAAAACCAGTAAGGAAAGGCAGAAAGTCGGGAGGAGCCGACTACACCTCCCTAACAATGCGATAATGGTCATTGCGATAATAATTTGGAATAATTGGTAAATGGGTAGGGACATATTATCTAATTCTAAACCGATAATCGCTAAATTAACCAATATTCGTTCATAATTGAGAAACATGTTTCTGGGAAATTTTAATGGTCGGAAGTAAAGTACAACTTCTATAGCGCTTTGATACCAAATCAGCAGGAACATATATATATAAGGTTATATATAAATCTGAACCGATTTTTCCTGAATACTCATTCACTCAATAAGAAACCTCCTTCTGCCGAATTTCGCACTGATCGGATATAAAATACAGTTTCTACAGCGCTTACATGTCAAATCGGGAGTTACATATATATGGGGGCTATATCTAAATCTGAACCGATTTTCTCCGAATTCAGCAGTAGTCCTTCGTGTAATAAGAAACCTCTTTCTGCCGAATTTCGCACTGATCGGATATAAAATACAGTTTCTACAGAGCTTACATGTCAAATCGGGGGTTACATATATGTACATATATGGGGGCTATATCTAAGTCTAAACCGATTTCATCCAAATTTAACAGTGTTCATTAATATAAACAGAAACCTCTTTCTGCTGAATTTCACACTGATCGGATGTAAAATACAGTTTCTACAGCGCTTACATATCAAATCGGGGGTTACATATACATACCCTTATTCACAAAAGGCGGGGTATAAAAACCGAATTTTGTTGAAATTCTCATTTCTACCAAAAGTGCTATAATTTCTACATTTATTCATAGATTTTCTTTAAATAGGCATTGTTTTCTTCGTATGGGTGCTAGCTTTCAAAATAGCTTTTTCTGTTTTCTATGGTGTTTTTTGTGCCAGCAAAAAACGATTTTTTAAAAAAAATCTAATTTCTTCTAATTGTTTAACGAAATTTACTAAACATCTGTTTCAACATGAAAGTTTCATTATTATCCTTTGTAGTCCTCATAATTTCCTTTAATCCAAATATTAAAGGCACCTTCCAAGAAAATTTAAATTTTAAAGGAAAATTTTAAAAAAAAAATAATATAATTTTTTTTTTTTAATATTTTTATCGTTTTTAGGAATCCATATTCCATCAGAAAATGTTATGCGCAGCCCTTTGCAAAAAAAAAAAATTTGTTGCATATTGTAGTAAGTAAAAAACTTACTTATTTCAAAGTCTCTCAAAAGTTTTCGTTAGAAAAGTTAGACTGACAACTGGTCTCCGTCAACTTTTCCTTAGGAAAAGGTGGTCTCCGACAACTTTTCCTTAGGAAAAGGTGCTCTCCCTCAACTTTTCCTTAGGAAAAGGTGTCCTCCGGCAACTTTTACTTAGGAAAAGGTGGTCTCCGACAACTTTCCTTAGGAAAATGTGGTCTCCGACAACTTTTCCTTAGGAAAATGTGGTCTCCGACAACTTTTCCTTAGGAAATGGTGGCCTCCGACAACTTTTCCCTAGGAAATGGTGGTCTCCGACAACTTTTCTTAGGAAAAGGTGGTCTCCGACAACTTTTCCTTATGAAAAGGTGGTCTCCGACAACTTTTCCTTATGAAAAGGTGGTCTCCGACAACTTTTCCTTATGAAAAGGTGGTCTCCGACAACTTTTCCTTATGAAAAGGTGGTCTCCGACAACTTTTCCTTATGAAAAGGTGGTCTCCGACAACTTTTCCTTATGAAAAGGTGGTCTCCGACAACTTTTCCTTAGGAAAAGGTGGTCTCCGACAACTTTTCCTTAGGAAAAGGTGGTCTCCGACAACTTTTCCTTAGGAAAAGGTGGTCTCCGACAACTTTTCCTTAGGAAAAGGTGCTCTCCCACAACTTTTCCTTAGGAAAAGGTGCTCTCCCACAACTTTTCCTTAGGAAAAGGTGGTCTCCGACAACTTTTCCTTAGGAAAAGGTGCTCTCCCACAACTTTTCCTTAGGAAAAGGTGGTCTCCGACAACTTTTCCTTATGAAAAGGTGGTCTCCGACAACTTTTCCTTATGAAAAGGTGGTCTCCGACAACTTTTCCTTATGAAAAGGTGGTCTCCGACAACTTTTCCTTATGAAAAGGTGGTCTCCGACAACTTTTCCTTATGAAAAGGTGGTCCCGACAACTTTTCCTTATGAAAAGGTGGTCTCCGACAACTTTTCCTTAGGAAAAGGTGGTCTCCGACAACTTTCCCTTTGGAAAAGGTTGTCTCCGACAACTTTCCCTTATGAAAAGGTGGTCTCCGACAACTTTCCCTTAGGAAAAGGTGGTCTCCGACAACTTTCCCTTAGGAAAAGGTGGTCTCCGACAACTTTCCCTTAGGAAAAGGTGGTCTCCGACAACTTTCCCTTAGGAAAAGGTGGTCTCCGACAACTTTCCCTTAGGAAATGGTGGTCTCCGACAACTTTCCCTTAGGAAAAGGTGGTCTCCGACAACTTTCCCTTAGTAAAAGGTGGTCTCCGACAACTTTTCCTCAGGAAAAGGTGGTCTCCGACCACTTTTCCTTATGAAAAGGTGGTCTCCGACAACTTTTCCTTATGAAACGGTGGTCTCCGACAACTTTTACTTAGGAAAAGGTGGTCTCCGACAACTTTTCCTTATGAAAAGGTGGTCTCCGACAACTTTTCCTTATGAAAAGGTGGTCTCCGACAACTTTTCCTTAGGAAATGGTGGTCTCCGACAACTTTTCCTTATGAAAAGGTGGTCTCCGACAACTTTTCCTTATAAAAAGGTGGTCTCCGACAACTTTTCCTTAGGAAATGGTGGTCTCCGACAACTTTTCCTTATGAAAAGGTGGTCTCCGACAACTTTTCCTTATGAAAAGGTGGCCTCCGACAACTTTCCCTTAGGAAAAGGTTGTCTCCGACAACTTTCCCTTATGAAAAGGTGGTCTCCGACAACTTTCCCTTAGGAAAAGGTGGTCTCCCACAACTTTTCCTTAGGAAAAGGTGATCTCCGACAACTTTTCCTTAGGAAAAGGTGATCTCCGACAACTTTTCCTTATGAAAAGGTGGTCTCCGACAACTTTTCCTTATAAAAAGGTGGTCTCCGACAACTTTTCCTTAGGAAATGGTGGTCTCCGACAACTTTTCCTTATGAAAAGGTGGTCTCCGACAACTTTTCCTTAGGAAAAGGTGGTCTCCGACAACTTTCCCTTTGGAAAAGGTTGTCTTCGACAACTTTTCCTTATGAAAAGGTGGTCTCCGACAACTTTTCCTTAGGAAATGGTGGTCTCCGACAACTTTTCCTTATGAAAAGGTGGTCTCCGACAACTTTTCCTTATGAAAAGGTGGTCTCCGACAACTTTTACTTAGGAAAAGGTGGTCTCCGACAACTTTTCCTTATGAAAAGGTGGTCTCCGACAACTTTTCCTTATGAAAAGGTGGTCTCCGACAACTTTTCCTTATGAAAAGGTGGTCTCCGACAACTTTTCCTTAGGAAATGGTGGTCTCCGACAACTTTTCCTTATGAAAAGGTGGTCTCCGACAACTTTTCCTTATAAAAAGGTGGTCTCCGACAACTTTTCCTTAGGAAATGGTGGTCTCCGACAACTTTTCCTTATGAAAAGGTGGTCTCCGACAACTTTTCCTTATGAAAAGGTGGCCTCCGACAACTTTCCCTTAGGAAAAGGTTGTCTCCGACAACTTTCCCTTATGAAAAGGTGGTCTCCGACAACTTTCCCTTAGGAAAAGGTGGTCTCCCACAACTTTTCCTTAGGAAAAGGTGATCTCCGACAACTTTTCCTTAGGAAAAGGTGATCTCCGACAACTTTTCCTTAGGAAAAGGTGGTCTCCAGCAACTTTTCTTAGGGAAAGGTGGTCTCCGACAACTTTTCTTAGGAAAAGGTGGTCTCCGACAGTGACTTAAAATGGTGACTTAAAATGGTCACTCCATGTGTTACAAGTGAAGTTAGAAAAATATAATTTCGACAAATTGTGATGTGGATTATTTATTAAGAAAATCTGCGGTATTATAAATCACCTAGATCTTTTTAAATGTTACATGTGATTTATAATTTTAATAAAATTGACTTTTCTTTATTTACAGATAAGTGAATAAAATCCCTCTTTTTTTCCATCTGAAATTGTGATATTCAAGGTAAAGTTTAAAATAAAATACATAATACTATATCATCAGATCTCTTAGTCAGCATGCAATTTTAGGAACAAGTTATATGCTAATTTCATTTCGAGGAAATTTTCCTTTATTTTTTAGCCAACTAAAATTTTCTCGAGCGCCCCAGTAGGTGAGTTGGTAGCGTGAGTTGGTAGCTCGCCTATGAGTTTGGGGGTCGTGGGTTCGATTCCCACCAGAGGCTCTGGTCTGTCGCTGCAAACTTTAGCCACATGGTCTTTGTAACCCGGCTTTTCCTTGGCCCGTACAATTAGAATATAAATTTACTTTGTATTGTAATTCATATAAATAAATAAAATTTTCTTTAGTTCTAATTATGTAGTGATGTATACCAGTATAATTTTTTTGTTCACCTTTGTTTCATTTATTCCACATATTGAAATTTACTTACTTGTACTAGGTTGGGAATAACTTAGTTATGGATTTGTATATAATTTAGAGGTGTTGTTATATTATATTTTTATATTTTCCCAATTCATTTGAAGATATTTATATTCCCATCCATTATCTTAAATAATTTGTCTATTCAAGTATTCCCTTGTAAACCTTCTTCCAGATTGGCATATTTTGCTGATCTGAAAAACAATTTTGTATGGCCCCTTACAAATCCCTTAACAGTTGCCCATCCCTGCGCAAAATGCTGCCCTTTTTTCTCTCTTGACCATGCGATTTAGCTTTGAATATAAAGTGTGTTTTTATATTTATCATCTGGTAATCGTGACTTTTTAGTTTGCACAAAAGTACTTTGTAGTCTGCTAGATTATTTTTGTAGTTGCTTTTTTTTGCTTTTGAATTTATTTTAAATTTTTGCATCAAACGAATGGTAATGTTTTACATTTCCTTGTTCGTTTTTAAAACAAGTCTTTAGCATATTGGGAAAGAAAAAAGGGCATTTTAGCATTATTCAATAATTTAAATTAACTTTTAGAGATTAAGTCAAAAGAAAAGTAAGAAAACAAAGCACGCGATGTTCGAAGTTTGAAAATCTATTTAGTTTTTGTTGGTAGACAGAAATATTTTTTTGTTTTTGGTGGGGACAAAGCTCCAAAACTTTGTGGGGAATCTCTTGGCAGAGGGGAATTATCTATGGCATTTTGGAATTTCAAAATTTGTTAAAATTCCATAATTTAATTAAGAGTGTTACACATTTTTACACTTCATAAATAAAAAATCATGCCGTGGCCAAAACGCGTGATAACACGTAAACTAGATGAGGGCCATAGACCGAACATAAGAAATGCTTACAGATGGGGGGTGGATGCAGATTTGGTAGAAGACGAATGCAGGGAACGGCGCGGGCATTGCATGTTGCGCCGTCACACCATTCATGATGACCGTGATCACAATGATGAGCATTTGTGAAAGCCACACCTCGTTACAACACCAACAAAACAAAAACCAACCGAAAAATAATGGAGCCCTTTTTATGGGCACTTCATAGACACTACACATATGGTTTGTGGTGGTGGCCGACCCTCTCCAAACTGTCGGGGTGACGGAGGAACCCCCTATCATCTTCAAAACCAAACAATTGCATAATTTTTCCCCAAATTCATATCTCACAGATATTTTTATGACATCACAGCGGTAGATCGCCGCCGCCTTCATCACAGACCATAGGCCATCACAGACACAGTCTGCAGCAGCCGCGTCACAGTCACAGTCATAGCGAGTTCATCATAATTGCTTATCTAGGGAATTGCCCATTGTACCGATCGCACCATTCCAAAAGCATATCATCAAATCAAAAAATTTAACGATCTTCTCACCCAACAAATTATAGAATGTCATTGTTCTCTTCCACTCCACGCAGGAATTTATGGATTTAAGGTGTGAGGTTTTTTCTTAGGTTTGAAATTTGTTTGTTATGTTTGACTTTGTCTTTAGCACAAAATTGAAAAGAAAATCAAAAATCTATAAAATGGGAAAATTTTCTATAAAACATAGAAATAAACCGAATTAAGTACCAACATTTTTTAATTAACAAATCTGCTATAATAGCCCGAATAAACAGAGAGAGATTTGAATAGAAAAATTAAAATCACATAAAAGTCATGTGGAACATTCTTTAGTCAAACTAATTCAAAAATTGATAGTGAAGAGGATTTGATGATGAAATCATTAAAAAATCTTTTTGTTTTCGGCAAAAAAATTATTGTATCAAACGTTTTGGGGGGTTTTATTTTATAACAACATTAAACTCACATCACTGTACGTTCGAGAGTTTCGTTCGAAAGTTTTATCCTTTTTTTTTCTTCAGATCATAACCATGAAATCAGACAATGAATTTTATTGTTATAAAAAATTTGTTTGATTTTTTTCGAAATAGTTTAAACAATAAATTTTTAACATGCTGAAAAAATAAAGAAACAATTTTGCTGTTAAATTTTACTAAAATAAGTAAGAAAATTTCAGTCGACTACACCGGCTAAAGTATACCCTCACTGTGTGAATAATGGATAATGGTACTTTGTGTTGGAGCCAGAAAGATGGAAAGATTTTGCTCAGTCTATAGTCATAGCAAAAGTTGTCTAAAATACAGAATATAACCAGTAAGGAAAGGCTAAAGTCGGGCGGGGCCGACTATATAATACCCTACACCACTCTCGTAATATTGAATAACTCTGGTATATAAATTTTGTAATTCATGTATATATTGTTGACATAAATTTACTTTTGGGACATTTTATACTTAAATAATACCCTGTACCACAGTGTGGTGTAGGGTATAAAAACGATTGGATCTAAAGAGCCAAATCGGATGAAACATATATATGGGAGATATAGCTAAATCTTTACCGATTTTCTTCAAATTCGGTAGTGTTGGTTCATGGATCAATAAACTCTACCATTCTAAATTTCAAAACGATTGGATGTAAAATACAGCTTCTATAGAACTAAAGGGCCAAATCGGACGAAACATATATATGGGAGCTATAGCTAAATCTTAACCGATTTTCTTCAAATTCGGTAGTGTTGGTTCATGGATCAAGAAACTCTACCATTCTAAATTTCAAAATGATTGGATGTAAAATACAGCTTCTTCAGGACTAAAGAGCAAAATCGGACGAAACATATATATGGGAGCTATAGCTAAATCTTAACCGATTTTCTTCAAATTCGGCAATGTTGGTTCATGAGTCAAGAAACTCTACTATTCTAAATGTCAAAACGATTGGATGTAAAATACAGCTTCTATAGGACTAAAGGGCCAAATCGGACGAAACATATATATGGGAGCTATAGCTAAATCTTAACCGATTTTCTCCAAATTCAGTAGTGTTGGTTCACGGATCAAGAAACTCTGCCTTCTAAATTTCAAAATGATTGGATGTAAAATACAGCTTCTACAGGACTAAAGAGCAAAATCGGACGAAACATATATATGGGAGCTATAGCTAAATCTTAACAGATTTTCTCCAAATTCGGTAGTGTTGGTTCATGGATCAAGAAACTCTACCATTCTAAAATTCAAAACGATTGGATGTAAAATACAGCTTCTATACAACTAAAGGGCCAAATCGGACGAAACATATATATGGGAGCTATATCTAAATCTGAACCGATTTCAACCAAATTCAATAGCGATCTTAACAGCCGCGAAATACTCTAAACTGCAAAATTTCAGAACGATCGGAGTGAAATTGCGACCTGTAGTCGACGAACAACTTTACATGGACAGACGGACGGACGGACGGACGGACATCGTTAAATCGACTCAGCTAGTGATTCTGAGTCGATCGGTATACTTTAAGGTGGGTCTAGCTGTGTTATTTTCAGGTGTTACAAACATCTGCCGTGAAACAAACTTATAATACCCTGTACCACAGTGTGGTGTAGGGTATACAAAATTGAACCTAGCACAATGAGAATAAAATTTTTTATAAATTAGTGCTAGTGGTATACGGTTAATTAATTTAAATTATACTAAGGAAAAAAAAACAAGTAACTATATTTTAACATTAAAATTTTTTTAAGTATGATATAAAAATGTGTATTAATCTTATACAATGAAGTGCAATTAAGCAAGATAATTTCTTAACTCCTTTCTGAAATGCAGGTTGTTGCTTAGTAACCGAATATTTTTCAGTAGACTATTCCAAAGGCTGATTGTTGGTATAAAGAATTGTTTTTCCGATTTGGAGTATTTGAATCGTAAATGAATTATTTTCTTGCCACGATTTGACCGAGCAAAATTTGTCCTCTCAAAGAGATAATCAGGTGTATTAGTTGATATGATTTTGTGTAAGAATATTAAACTTCTGTACTTAAGATAATTATCAAAAGTCATATTGAAAATCTGGTAAGTATAGCTGGATATACTATCAGAACGTAGTTTATTAAAAACATATCTCGTGATATTGTTGTAGGTTATTTTCAGTTTTTATTTGTCTGCATAATCACTGTTTGAATATATTTCAGAACCGTATAATAGTGTCGGTATAAGGTATGTTATAGCAAGTAATAGCCGAATTTGAAATGGTGTAGAGTGTTGAACAGCCCAGAGATTTCGCAGATTTCCATGGACTTTACCTGCAGCCATTGTTATATGATTAGACCAGGATAGTTTTTCATTAAAAATGATTCCCAGATTTGAAGAAGAATTTACGTATGTAATTTCGGAATTTTTTATATTGAAACTGTAGTCAATATCCTGGGATCGTTTTTTCTTTGCAATATGTATACATTTTGATTTTGAGTGATTTATACAAAGTTTGTTGTTAAGAGCCCATAGATTATGTAATGTTTTTTAGATCCTGGTTTATATTTAGTGTACAGTTTTGTACATTTTGCGAAGCCGATCCTAGATATAACTGTACATCATCGGCATATATATGCACTTGACAGTATCTCAACACATCGGGTAGATCATTTATGTATACGCAGAATAAAAGAGGACCTAATACGGATCCTTGGGAAACTCCTCTATTCACTGGCAATTGATTTGATATCTTGTTATCTAAAATAACAGTTTGTGAGCGATTTGTGACATATGAGATAATAAGTCTGCATGCAGTTGTCGAAGAGTTGAACATTTTGTCAAGTTACTCTATAAGGATTCTATGGTCAACAGTGTCGAAGGCCTTACTATGATCTAGAAGTATCAGAAACGATTACGCCCACTTTTCTGTAGACTCTAGGGTGTTTGTAACACCCAAAAGGAGAAGAAATAGATCCATCGTTTATTATACCGATCGACTTAGAATCACTTTCTGAGTTGATTTAGCTATGTCCGTCTGTCTGTCTGTGCATGTATTCTTGTAATCGAAGTACAGGTCGCAATTATGATCCGATCTCGACGAAACTTTAAACATATATTTTCTTTGGCCCAAGGACGATCCCTATTGAATTTGGTTAAAATCGGTTCAGATTTAGATATAGCCCCCATATATACGTTACCCCCGATTTGAAGTGTAAGCGCTGTAAAAATGTTGTTTTATATCCGATCAGTATGAAATTTGGCAGAAAGAAGTTTCTTATTATATGAATTTTTTTATGTGAATAAACACGGTAAAATTTGGAAGAAATCGGTCCGGAGTTAGATATAGCCCCCATATATACGTTACCCCCGATTTGACATGTAAGCGCTGTAAAAACTGCGCTTATATGTAAAAACTTTATATCCGATCAGTATGAAATTCGGCAGAAAAAGGTTTCCTATTATTTGAATGAACACTTTTGAATTTGAAAGTAATCGGTTCAGATTTAGATATAGCCCCCATGTATACGTTACCCCCGATTTGACATGTAAGCGCTGTAAAAACTGTATTTTATATCCGATCAGTGCGAAATTCGGCAAAAAGAGGTTTCTTTCTACATGAAGGAATACTGCCAAATTCGGAGAAAATCGGTTCAGATTTAGATATAGCCCCCATATATATGTTACCCCCGATGTGACATGTAAGTGCTGTAGAGACTGTATTTTATATCCTTCCGAACATTAGAATTTTCCGGAAAGATGTTTCTCAATTTTGGAACGAATATTCCCTAATTTAGCGATTATCGGTTCAGAATTAGATAATATGTTCCTACCCATTTACTAATTATTCCAAATTATTATCGCAATGACCCTTATCGCATTGTTAGGGAAGTGTAGGGTATTATATAGTCGGCCCCGCCCGACTTTCTGCCTGTCCTTATTTGTTATACCGATCGACTTGGAATCACTTCCTGAGTCGATTAAACCATGTCCATCTGTCCGGCTGTAGATGTATCGTTGTAATCAAAGTGCAGGTCGTATTTATGGTTTGATAGTGATGAAATTAAGTACAGTGCTCCTTTGTGGCCCAAGAACGATACCTATTGAAATCAGTCAAAATCGGTCCAGATTTTTATAGCCCCCAGATATTTATGTTACACCCGATTTGATATGTATGCGCTGTAGAAACTGTATTTTGTATCAGATCAGTACGAAATTTGATAGAGAGGCTTCTCTTATTACATGAATGAACTCTGCTTAATTCGGGATATTCAGTTCAGATTAAAATATAGCCCCCATATACATATATGTTTCACCCGATTTGACATGTAAGCGCTGTAGAAACCGTATTTTATATACGATCAGTACGAAATTCGGCAGAGAGAGTTTTCTTATTACATGTATAAACACTGCCAATTTTTTATCGCAATGCCCACCTACGCGGCGACCTGTCATAACGCCCAACGGACATAACGCCCAAAATTTTTTTTGGCCTTATGACCTCTCTATGTGCTGTCATTACACCCAATTTTTGTTTTGGGCCTTATGTCCGAGCATGGGTCGGTCATAAGCAAAGAAGCCAAGTGTAAAGAATTCTATGTACGAGAAAACGCGCGCGCGATTGCTCGTAGAATTCTTTTCACCCGACTTTCTGTCTTCTGTTTTTTAATAATTTGCTTGCTCCAAAGATTTTTCCAGTAATATGTAGAATTGAATGCAATCCATGGTGGAGGATATATAAGATTCGGCATGGCCGAACTTAACGCTTTTACTTGTTATTACTTTTAGTGATAATGAAACTGTTACCGCATTTGCAGCTGATTTCTTCTCAATACAATCCGTATTATATGTCCGTCCATACCAAATTGCACCTTTTGTCCACTAAAGTAAAATACATTTTAAAATCAAACTAATGCAAACACTTTAATTGGACCACCACTACGAAATCGAAATCCATTAAGAATGTAGACGATTTCACAGAAGTTGAGTAAAATTTCTATATTTTGCAGTTTTATCGGAACATTTTGCCAATTATGTGAAGAGTTTCGAAATTGTAAGGATCCTTACATTACTATGCGCATTCGTTACTTTATATTATTTACGTCTATCGATGTTTTATAATGAAACTGCTACCGCATTTGCAGCTGATTTCTTCTCAATACAATCCTTATTATATGTCCATCCATACCAAATTTGTCCTTTTGTCCATTAAAGTAAAATACATTTTAAAATCAAACGAATGAAAACACTTTAATTGGTTAAAGCATTTTCTTAATATTTACTTTCTTTTCCACAAATGGACCACCACTAAGAAATTGAAATCCATTAAAAATCCAAACAATTACGATTTTATTATCACAACAGCAACCAAGAAATTGTGTGAAAATTCTATATTTTGCCATTTTTATTGTTTGGCTCCGACTCCCTCCCAGGACGTAGGGATGTTATTGTTTGTGTGTTTGCGCTAACTGGACTCCGTGGCCACCACTAGACACTTAAGTGCCATCTTCATTTTGGTCAATTGTTGGCTGGCCACTCAGCCAGAATGAACGACGGACATTGATTCCGAATCATTGTCTAAATTCAATGATTGCTGCTTAAATAGAATCAAAACAGTTCCTTTATTCCATAATCAAAAGAAGAAAAGATGTTTTCTCATTCTTTTTTTTTGCTTTTATTAGGGATAGTATTTGTGAAAAAAAAGGAATATTTGAAGGACTAAAATGCAAACAAATAAATAGACAAAAGTAAAATGTAAGCAAAAGGGAGCCAATAAGGACCACACACCAATTCTTCGTCAATTCACCAATAGAAAGAAATAGGAAAGTAAAACATTTTTGTGTTAAACAAAATTTCTTAATGCAGCACTCTATTCTATTATAGTTGGGAATGATTCTAAACAATGATATTGTGCCATCAAAAAATTGAAAGTGAAACAAGGATGAGGCTTTAAAAAATTAAATAATAATTCATTGGCTTCTGCAAACCACTCCATTTGTAGAACACATTCTTAGTTTCCATAAAGCAGCTTTTCCATTCAAAGTGGAATTTAACAATTTTTAAATTGTTAAAAAGAAACTACCTTCAGACAATTTCTTTATTTTATATAATTTTACCTTAAACAATCAAAAATTATAATAAACCTTGGATAAAAACAACAAAATTATGGCTGATAAGATTTTCGAGATATAAGCACTTGAAAAATAATTCAAAGAAAGTTTGAGATAGAACACAGTATATATAGCTTAAGATCAAGCTCATAGTCTCAGATGTACCTGGTATATGTACCTTGGCTTACATCGGTCTACGTCTGCCATACACCAGTCTACGATGGACATATATAGGCCATTCTTAAACAAGTAAAAACGGTGTTAAGTTCGGCCAGACCGATTCGTATACACGCTCGACCATAGATCGCATTCCACAGTATAATACGAATGATGTTCGCGTGAATGGTTCCAGGTATACATAAAAAATCAGGAGGAAACTTTGTATGGTAGCTATATTAAAGCATGGAGCTATAGAGACCATTGTACGTGTGAATGCTTCTATGTTAAAATAAACACTAAGTACCAACTGTTAGCCCGATCAGATATACGAGGGTGGTCCAAAATTAGCCGAATGACTTATAGATGGCGGTAGTAGTTAAAATAAAATACTTTCGTGAAAACTGGCAACATTCTAAAACATATGTTGTTTAGATTTTTTTTGAGCACTCAAAAGTGGACAATCTGAGTGAATTTGAAAAAATGGAAACAATTATTAACAGAACTAGATTCAATTGTTTGAGCGCCAGAATTTAAACAGGGCCTTATGAGCTGTCAAGACGAACACCGTACTGGTCGAATAATTGAGGTCTCCACGCCAGAAATGGTTAAAAAATCCACAAAATGGTATTGGATGACCGTCGGTTGAAGGATCGAGAGCTAACTGAATTCATAGGCATTTCAAAAGTGATATACATCGCATATTGATGAGGAGAAAACTGTGCGCAATATGGCTGCCGCGTTTGCTCATAATCAAGACAATGCACAAGTTCACACATCCAAATCAATGTATTGAAATTCGAATTGCTTTAGCACGCACTTTATTCGCCAGATATAGCTCCCTCGGATTATTATCCCCTCCCCTTAGAGAGGTGGGTATATATCATTTGCTACGAGCCAAAAGTATAACAAATAAGGAGTGACCTAAAACCCTTAGTATGTTCGGCGGATATTCGTTTTGGGTCATTTTAAGTCATTTGAGCAATGTCCATCCGTCCGTCCGTTTGTCTGTCTGCTGGCTGGTGCGCACGATAACTCTCGAAAGGAGTAACCGATTGACTTAAAATTTGGTATGCGGTAATATTTGTCTCCATCTCCGGCTACGTTCGAAGATGGGCCATATTGGTCCACTCCTTCTAGTACCTCCCCCACAAAGGGTTAACTTTTAGGGAAATATTGATTCCTTAATACCTTCTATGCTACTTACTCGAATCTTCTGAAATTGCACACATAGTATTAGTTGGTTAATCGCTAACACGTCAAGAAAAATGGGCCAGATCCTCACCTCCCACACAAGTGGACCATTTTGCTCTAAAAGTTAACTGCTTATAGCTTTAATATCAGAGCATACAAATACTTAAAATTTTGTACAGTGTAAGGCTTTATAGTACCTAGAGTCCAGAGAAAAGTGGGCGTTATTGGCACGCCCCTTTTGGTACCTCTAACAAATGGACACTTTTTGTAAATGTAAACAGCCTTTTACTTTAATACCAGTACAAACTTTAAAGTTATTAAATGCAATTTAAATTGATAATAATTTAATTAAAACAAAAAAAATATTTTTTGGAACTCATGGTGAGGGGATTCATAAGTCGGTTTAACCGACTGAACTTTCTTACTTGTTTTTTGTTTCCAAACTTTAAAAAATTACTCTGCTATTATAAGGAGCTAAACAGTTCTTACTATAAACAGTGTATGAATCTATTGAAAAATCCCTTCAAATCTATATTTGCTTCTATTAATTGCGGAAATAACCGTCCGCGTCAAAAACTAAACCAATAAGGAAAGGCAGAAAGTCGGGCGGGGCCGACTATATAATACCCTACACCTCCCTAACAATGCTATAAGGGTCATTGCCATAATAATTTGGAATAATTGGTAAATGGGTAGAAACATATTATCTAATTCTGAAACGATAATCGCTAAATTAAGCAATATTCGTTCCTAAAGTGAGAAACATCTTTCTGGAAAATTTTAATGATCGGAAGTAAAATACAACTTCTATAGCGGTTTGATACCAAATCAGGAGGAACATATATATGGAGCTTTAATATAAATCTGAACCGATCTTCCCTGAATAGTTATTCATGTAAAAAGACCTCCTTCTGTCGAATTTCGTACTGATCGGATATAAAATACAGTCTCTACAGCGCTTACATGTCAAATCGGGGGTAACATATATATGGGAGCTATATCTAAATCTGAACCGATTTTCTCCGAATTTGGCAGTATTCCTTCATGTAGAAACAAACCTCTTTTTGCCGACTTTCGCACTGATCGGATATAAAATAACATTTTTACAGCGCTCACATGTCAAATCGGGGGTAACGTATATATGGGGGCTATATCTAAATCTGAACCGATTTCTTCCAAATTTAAAAGTGTTCATTCATATAATAGAAAACCTCTTTCTGCCGAATTTCGCACTGATCGGATATAAAATACAGTTTTTACAGCGGGGGTAACATATATATGGGGGCTATATCTAAATCTGAACCGATTTTCTCCGAATTTAGCGGTATTCCTTCATGTAAGGGATCGTCCTTGGGCAAAAAAAAGATATGTGTAAAGTTTCGTCGAGATCGGACCATAATTGCGACCTGTACTTTGATTACAAGAATACATGCACAGCCAGACAGACGGACATAGCTAAATCAACTCAGAAAGTGAATCTAAGTCGATCGGTATAATAAACGATGGGTCTATTTCTTCTCCTCTTGCATTACAAACAAATGCACAAAGTTATAATACCCTGTACCACAGTGTGGTGTAGGGTATAATTAAAACTGAAATTCGAAAAAGTCAGCAAAAGTTTTGGAAATCTTTTTAAATTAAATATATTTGGAATAATTCCTAAATAATTCCTAAACATATTGTATTATATTTTTTTTTTTTTTTTATTGATTAGTATTTATTTACAACAATATTTGTACACATTTTATTTAGCTCCGCGCCGCTGATGGCCTTTTGGAGCTTGTTGGCAACAGTTTTGTATTATAATTGGAAAATAAATACTATTATTCTAATTAAAAATGTAAAAAAATTAAATAATATTAATATGAATTTTAAAATGAACAAAATATGTATTTATAGAAGCATTTCAACACTTGCAAGTAAATGTGCCTTTACACTACTTTTAAAAATTTACAATGTACTACTTTCCCTTATAGACATTGGTAGATTATTGAATTCAATGCTGCCTATATAGTCTACTCTTTGTTTAGTAGTTTCAAGTCTACATCTTGCTGTCCTTAGACTGGACGAGTTTCTTGTATTGAAAGCATTAGAATTAGTAAAAAAAGAAACAGATCGATTACCAATTTGGTTTACTGACTTGTAGACATAAAGCAATAATTGTTTTTTGTATAAACCTCTTACCGGTAAAATATTTTTTCTATAATCTCTATATAATGATACAGTGTTATGTCGAATGTCTAAATTAAAAAACGCATTTAAGGGCCTTATTTTGTGCTGCCTGAAGAGATCTTAATTCATTACTCATTTTGTGAGCATAAACTACTGCCAAATACTCAAGGTGACTGTGAATTAATGCTTGATAAATTAAAAGCTTTGAATCAGTGTCCAGTTTACTTCTCAATTTTAACAGAATTCCAATTGCGGAAGATATTTTCGATTTTACGTATTTTATGTGATCATCCGATTTGAGGTTACTTGTGAGCCTAATCCCTAAATAGGTTACATAATGCTCCTCCCTTAGAAATTCTCCATCGACAAAAATACCAAAATCATTATTCAATGTACGAGAAAATGGTCTAAATCTAAGTAATTTTGTTTTTCGCGGATTTAACATAAGATGATTCAATCTCGCATATTCAAAAATTAATGCAGAGTCTCTTTCCATCTGCACCTTCAATGGAATATCCGATTTATAAGGGTAAAAAACTGACATATCATCAGCAAACATTACAATTGCTCCTATCAATCCAACATTATTTATATCATTTAAATATAACATGAACATAAGTGGCCCAAGTATACTACCCTGAGGAACTCCACAATTTACCGACAGTATAGAACTTCTCCCTTCTCTAATCTGAACAAACTGTCGTCTATTTGACAAATAACTGCTCATTAGTTCAAGACCATTTCCATCAACACCATATAGCTTTAACTTTTCCAACAAAATGCCGTGATCAACTAAATCAAAGGCCTTACTAAAGTCATAAAATATTCCCGCTACTCCCGAAAATCCTTTATCCAATCCTTGACATATTTCATTCACAACCCTCAAAACTGCCTCATCCGTTCCACCACCTTTCCTGTAAGCATATTGGGACCTAAAAATTAGTGACTCATCCTCAAAATATCTTAACAGTTGTAAATGCATGATTCTCTCAAATATCTTGTCAATTGCTGACAATATCGCTATTGGTCTGAAATGTTCTGGCAAATTTGGTCGCACAATTTTAGGTATAGGTATAACCTTATGAAGTTTTAATATGTCAAGGTATATTGCAGTATTTACTATTATGTTAAATATATTAGTGATATATGGTGATAAAATATCACAACTATTCATTATTAAATCAATTGGTATACCATCATCCCCAGGACACTTTGATTTTTTCATATTAAAAATAATAGTTTTCACATCATCACAAGTAACCGTATTAAAATGAAATCTGCTATCATGCGTTCTTAGAGTCCTTAACATATTAAAGTGGTCTCCATTGAACTTTGGTATACTATTTTTTGCCATATCGACCGAGTTCACAAAGTACTCATTTAGTATCTGAGATTTGTCATCGTCACTGCTTACAAGAGATCCCTCAGAATTTATGAAGTCTATGCTAGTTTTACTAGATCGGCCCAAAACGTTGTTTAAAAACCTCCAGCAGTTTTTTGGATCACCACTAAATCTCTGTAAATGTTTCTCGAAATATATCCTCATACACATTTTCATAGCTCTCTTTATAACTCTGCTAACTCTCTTTAATCTATCACAGACTAATACATTTATATATTATATTTGGAAAAATTCCAAAATAATAATTTTATTAGTATTTAAACATATATTTTATTTGAGAAATTTAGTTTGCAAATATAATTTGTTGCAATATATTAATATATGCCTTCCAAACATATTTTGTTGATTTTCAAATAAAATTTATTTTCTAAGAAATATATAATATTTAAAAATTTGTGTTCCAAATATATTTTCTTTCGATTCAAACATATCAAAAAAGGCGATTTTGCCCCGAGTATAAATACCAAATTTTGTTGAAATTCTCTTATTTCTACCAAAAGTGCTGTAGTTTCTACCTTTATCTATAGATTTTTTTCAAATATGCATTGTTTTCTTCGTTTGGATGCTTGCTTTAAAAAACAGGAACAAAAAGTTTATGCAAATTTTTTCTTCGATTTGTTTCAAAAAAATCCATTTGTTTTAACGACAGTTACTAAACTTTTGTCTCCACGTGAAAGTGTTATTACTAACAATTGTTGTCATAATTTCCTTTAATTTAAAGAGTAGCTCTGCTTTATCGAACCTATACTTCAAAAATATGTTCCAAATACTAAAGGCAAGAAAATGGGAATTTGAAAGAAAAATTAAAAAAAAATTTACCATATATTTTTTTAAATTTTATTCGTGCTTATGGTTCCGTATTAAACCAGAAAATGTTATGCACAATTCTTCGACAAAAATTTTTTTGTATAGTGTTATCGTTTCAGATGTACTTTATTATGATCAACATCTTCAGCCCCTCCTTTGAATATGCCATCTTTACATTCTCATTGGAATAAGCCACGTACATAGCGCAATCCAATGTACCAACAATTGTTGTCATAATTTCCTTTAATTTAAAGAGTAGCTCTGCTTTATCGAACCTATACTTCAAAAATATGTTCCAAATACTAAAGGCAAGAAAATGGGAATTTGAAAGAAAAATTAAAAAAAAATTTACCATATATTTTTTTAAATTTTATTCGTGCTTATGGTTCCGTATTAAACCAGAAAATGTTATGCACAATTCTTCGACAAAAATTTTTTTGTATAGTGTTATCGTTTCAGATGTACTTTATTATGATCAACATCTTCAGCCCCTCCTTTGAATATGAAATCTTTACATTCTCATTGGAATAAGCCACGTACATAGCGCAATCCAATGTTCACACTCTTTTCACAGCATTTGGGGCTGTATTTCGCCAGTAATTAATTATTAATTTATTAATTCCCTGTTTATTCGATTTATCATAGACGATTGACTTTAAACAAATACGACTTAAGTTATAGACAACCCAGAGAGTTTGCAATTTTTTTTCACAAAATGGGGAAAAGACGATTTCGTATATATTTCTTTGTGAGTGAGACGATATAGAGTATAGTGACTATTTGAAAACATGGATCGATTTGTTTTTTTTTTTTCGTTGTAAAAATTATTTCCCAAAAAAATTTAAAATAAATAGTTTCAGGCAAATTCTTCGAAAATTTTCATTGGGAAATAGTCGTATATAAGTGTAGTTCTTTCTCAAATTCTCAGAAAATATTTCCCTAGTATGTGGGAGTAATGAACCATAATATTAAAAGGAAATTAAATGAAAATTGGAGGCAGGGGGCGAGGTTAAAGTTCAGAAAATTTTATTTTTTCCTCTGTAATGGGTTATTGAAGTTAATTTTTACGCAACGAAGCATAAGATATTGAA
The DNA here is from genome assembly GCA_963930755.1 of Eudasyphora cyanicolor. Lineage (NCBI taxonomy): Eukaryota > Metazoa > Arthropoda > Insecta > Diptera > Muscidae > Eudasyphora > Eudasyphora cyanicolor. Next base: position 41,734,837 of record OZ005735.1, read on the forward strand.
AATAGAAAATATCATTTCTTTAAGCTATTTCCGCGTACTTTTCATAAAAAATACAAATTTTATCTAAAACCGTTTATTTCGGTAACTTTTCGCGGAAGTAAAAATATAAATTGCGATATCTCAGAATCGATCTAATTTGTTTTCCTTAAATTTTTATAAAAAATTGTCCAAATAAAATATGGACTCCAGTTCAAAAACAAATACCGAATTTTACTTTTGTCTTTCTAAAAATAATTGAGATAACTCTATGACGTATCTTAACAGATTTATTTTGAAATTCTTCATTTTAGTGTCCTCACAGATTTACAACTAAATCATAATACTGGGTAATAACATGTTTTGTGGTTATCATTTACTTACTATTTACAGCTCCGATAGCAGATCTGCCATAAAAACTTTATTTCCTAATTTTTGAATTACATTGGGGATTTAGTGCACAACACAGAGTAACCGAAACAATTTATGGACTTAATTGTACAATTTCCAAATAAATGAAAATGTCAAAAAACAAAGTCTGAAGTGATTTTGATTTAAAAACAGAACACTTAAAAACACACAAGCACACACAACTGTTGGAGACTAAGGTGATTTTATTACAGATTTCTGAAAACTGCAGACAACCCCTGAAAACGAAGTTAGCCAAGTGTGGACTGTCCGTCCTTTTTATGATTAAGTTGTTCAGATAACGTGTTAATTTATAACAATATTAAAAACCAAACTCGTTCACTACGTGTCCTTAGTTTTGGTTCCAATTTAGTTTTGGGGTATTTTATCAACAAAGACCACCCACAAAACTTGAAGTGAAAGGGCATCTCGGAAAAAAGGTCCAATGAAATCCTTATCCCTTTTTGCTCTCGCAAAACAAACAAAAAAGGTATTAACCTATAATTTAACTAAAACAACAAATATTCAGTTTTGAAATTTAGTGGCTATCCGCACAAAAAGGAAACTCAGACACACACATTCAGATGACTTCTTAATAATCAAATTATAATCATTGTAAAACAAAAGGCTCTTGACTGCAGAACCAGTCCACCAAATCTCTCCCTTGTTGCCTGAAACACAATGACACTTGATGATGCAGGCCAAGGTAAACAAAACACAGCGACACTTTCACCCAAAAAAAAATAAAATAAAAACGGACAAAAGGGAACACCCAACACTGAGGCTGCAACAATTTTGTCATTTTCTGGATTGAGCACTAGGGTTGAATGTGCGTTTTGATAAGGAGTCGCTAGGGTTGTAAAGGACATAAATCTTAAATTGTCTCATATAAAATTTTTGTTGATTTTATGGTCTCAACCAACAACAATAACCCTAACCCCAAGAAGTTTAACAATTGCTTTTTAAAACCGCACAGAGATAGAGGGAGAGTAATTTCAAATTTATAAGGAAACCCATAAAAAAAGAAGAATTTAATTCGTTTTCTTAGGGTTTGACCAAATTCAAATGCTTTTGAGGTCTTACTTGCCTCAAATGGGTTAGGATGGTTAGATTGCAGTAGCCCAAACTGCAGCGTGAATAAGAGAAACATCTTTATTTTCTCCCCTAGATTTTGCCATTCTCTTTCAATTTATGATTTGTCATTTGAAACTAATAAAAGGATAATAAAGACTTTAAGAGTTTCATTGCACTTTGATATAAGGATATTAAGGCAATTTAGTTGAAAAAGATCTAATTCGACAATTTATTACTGGTAAGGACTACATTTAAACTAAGGATTCTATGCTTTTGATCGTGGGAATTGTGGTAAACAGGTGCAATTCAGTTAGGTGGCATTAAAATCCTTCAGCAAAACATAGTACAGTAATTTCTTAAAAAACTGAAGCATTTTCTTTCCACTTTTCCAAAATGTCGCTTTTCTAATAAATTTCGGAAATTTGAAAATTAGATTTAAGTTAAATTCAAGGGACTACATAATTTTGACTTAAAAATGGTCTATATTTATACCCTCACTTTAGTGTGACGAGGGTATATATCATTTGCTACGGAAAAAGTGTAACACATCGATGGAGTGATCTAAGACCCTAAGTATGTTCGGAGGAAATTCGTTTTGGGTCATTTTAAGTCGAATGAGCAATGTCCGTCCGTCTGTCTGTCTGTCTGTCTGTCTGCTGGCTGGTGCGCACGATAACTCTCGAAAGGAGTAACCGATTGACTTCAAATTTGGTATGTGGTAATATTTTGATCTATCTCCGGATGAGTTCGAAGATGGGCCATATTGGTCTACTCCTTCTGGTACCTCCCACACAAAGGGTTAAAATTTAGTGAAATATTGATTCTTTAATAACTTCTATACTACTTATTCGAATCTTTTGAAATTCTGCACATAATATTAGTATATTAGTCGCTATTAACTCGAGAAAAATGGGTGAAGTTGGCATGCCCCTTTTGGTACCTCCCACACAAATGGACCATTTTGCATCAAAATTTAACTGCTTATAACTTTAATACAAGTGCATAAAAATGCTTGAAATTTTCTACAGTATAATGTTTTTGTAGCGCCTATAGTCCGGTAAAAAATGGGCATCATTGTACAGCCCCTTTTGGTACCGCCCACACAAATGGACCATTTCGTACCAAAGTAAACGGCTTGTAACTTTAATACCAGTGCATACAAATACTTGAAATTTTGTACAGTGTAATGTTGTTGTAGTGCCTATAGTCCTGTAAAAAGTGGGCGATATTACCCCGCCCCTTTTTGTACCTCCCACACAAAATGACCAAATCATACCAAAATTACATAGCTCGTAACTTTAATATACCAGTGCACACAAACGCTTATAGTTCAGCACAATGCAATGTATTTAAGAATGTACTGTTTACCGAAAAATATGTGTATTTGGAAAACCCCTTCTGGTACCTCCCACACAAATTGACAGATTTATTGGTGTAATGTTATATATTACATTACTCACAAAGTGAGGGTATACCTTAGTCGGTTTACCCGACTGAAACTTTCTTACTTGTTTCTAGTATTTCACGTCCACGGAACATTTTTTCCAGAAACAAAATCGCCATTAAGCTATATAGTCTATGTATTGTGATTCCACAGGGACAGATGAATAAATTTAAGATTTTCGTAGTTCCTCCCTATTCATTTCATTTTAAAAGCCCAAGAGTTGGCAGATACTAACATCAGCCAAGTTTGCCAACTCACCAAAGAAATCTGAGTCTAGAGTAGTAGCCTGCCGACTTCTAGACGGAGTAGCACGCAGTTACAAAAGATGTTCTCTCGATTCCTTGTCCTCTTCATCACCACAGCTCCTGAAAAAGTCAATACTTTAAGTCTCTCTATGAGCCGTCTAATAACACAGTGAGCCGACGTTATCGAAATGATAAGTGATGTGTTTTAATTTGATAGAAACAGTAGGGCGTTGGTGCCTTTAGTAACATATGTGTAATATTTTAGTATACGAGTTACAAATATGAACGATCCGTGGACACCTAGTATTTTGTGTAATTCGTGCCATCTAAATCTTACTCGATGGAGTAGTGGAAGCATGCGGTAAGTACTTTACAATTAATGTATTACAATGTTTTGTGGAATAAAACGTTTTAATTTTAGACATCACGTGCAACTTGGAATGCCAATGATTTGGGGACAACCACACATTCACGATACATACTGCTATTTTTGTCTAAGTAAACAGATTGGAGTAGGAAGGAGCATTCCAGGAATTATGTAAGGAATTTAAGGCAACATTTTAAATTTGGAGGACTTTTGAGGCAGGAGACGAAGTAAAATCTGTCACTTTGCCAATCATCACATTCGGAAACAATACCAATTCCCAAGTGTCCAAGTTGCGATTTAAAAGTAGTTGGTACGTTATGTGGAATGCAAGGCGGATATACAAAATATAGCTGTTTTTTATGCCTCTGGGATAGACGTGCTCGCGAAGATCATTGCAGAAGAAAGAAATGACTAACAGGAAAAAACATTACATTGGGTGTCTCAAGTCTTAAGGAAAGATGGCAATTCACTCTCATATTTAAAAAAGTTTATTTAAAAGTCTTTCTTTTCAAAAAATCGAAGAAGGCATTTTTGATGGGCCTAAAATAAGGAAACTGATGAAAGATGTAAATTTCGAATCATATTTGAAGTCGGGTGAAATTGCAGCATGGAGGTCGTTTAAGCTTGTGGTTTCCAAAAAAAGCCCGCAATATGAAACAATGATTAATGATTTGTTAAAAAATTATGAAAACAATGGTAAGATATATAATTTTCTAAATTTATGTATATAACACATATGTATGTATTCTTCTAACTTATTTTTCGCTTTATGTATTCCAACAGGTGTAAATATGTCCCTCAAAATTCATTTCTTGCATTCTCATTTAAACTTTTTCCCCGATAATCTTGGCGACGTAAGCGTCGAATATGGCGAAAGGTTTCACCAGGAAATGAAGTCTATCGAGCGGCGTTACCAAGGGCACTGGGATGAAATTCCTCATTAGAGATACCGATACCGAAATCTACAAACGTCAACAGAGAACTCACAATTACTTCTAATGAAACTTGTACATGTAAATAAACTCAAATGTACATAATATAAATAAAAGTAACAAATAAAATCGCTATTTAAACAGAAATTAAAAACAAAGATTTTTTGGAAATTCTCTTACCTCTACCAAAAGGACTAAAATTTCTAAATTTATCCATAGATTTTTTTCAAATAGGCTTTATTTCTTCGCTAGGATGCGAACTTAAAAAAAATTAATTAACATATTTTTTTTGATTTTTTTCTATTTTTTCTGTTTTTTTTTTCGTCCCAGGATTTTTTTTTTTAAAAAATCTACTTTTTCCAATTTGTTTAATGACTATTACTAAACCACTGTTTCTAAGTGAAAGGGATGTATCCAACATTGGTAGCCCACATTAATAGCTTCAATTTAACATATAAGCCGACCTTATCGGGCATATACTCCAAAAATTATAGTGCACATACTAAGGGTACCTTCAACGATAATAGTATTTTTATACCCTCACTTTAGTGTGACGAGGGTATATATCATTTGCTACGGAAAAAAGTGTAACACATCGAAGGAGTGATCTAAGACCCTAAGTATGTTCGGAGGAAATCCGTTTTGGGTCATTTTAAGTCGAATGAGCAATGTCCGTCCGTCTGTCTGTCTCCTGGCTGGTGCGCACGATAACTCTCGAAAGGAGTAACCGATTGACTTCAAATTTGGTATGTGGTAATATTTTGATCTATCTCCGGATGAGTTCGAAGATGGGCCATATTGGTCTACTCCTTCTGGTACCTCCCACACAAAGGGTTAAAATGTAGTGAAATATTGATTCTTTAATAACTTCTATACTACTTATTCGAATCTTTTGAAATTCTGCACATAATATTAGGACATTAGTCGCTATTAACTCGAGAAAAATGGGTGAAGTTGGCATGCCCCTTTTGGTACCTCCCACACAAATGGACCATTTTGCATCAAAATTTAACTGCTTATAACTTTAATACAAGTGCATAAAAATGCTTGAAATTTTCTACAGTATAATGTTTTTGTAGCGCCTATAGTCCGGTAAAAAATGGGCATTATTGTACAGCCCCTTTTGGTACCTCCCACACAAATGGACCGTTTCGTACCAAAAGTAAACGGCTTGTAACTTTAATACCAGTGCATACAAATACTTGAAATTTTGTACAGTGTAATGCTGTTATAGTGCCTATAGTCCTGTAAAAAGTGGGCGTTATCACTCCGCCCCTTTTTGTACCTCCCACACAAAATGAACAAATCATACCAAAATTACATAGCTCGTAACTTTAATATACCAGTGCACATAAACGCTTATAGTTCAGCACAATGCAATGTATTTAAGAAAGTACTGTTTACCGAAAAATATGTGTATTTGGAAAACCCCTTCTGGTACCTCCCACACAAATTGGCAGATTTATTGGTGTAATGTTATATATTACATTACTCACAAAGTGAGGGTATACCTTAGTCGGTTTACCCGACTGAAACTTTCTTACTTGTTAATAAAAAAAATTTATCCATAAAAAATTTTTGGTTTTAATTTTATATAACAGTATGCCACAATCTATACAAAATAATAATGTTTAGGTCTGGGACACAAAAAAAATTTTTTTTTGTTGCATAGTGATCTTAATGCTCTCTTAAGATCTTAAGATCTTAAGATCTTAAGAGATCTTAAGGCTCTCTTACCTTAAGGCATATCTGGGTCACTCTATGACCAACACATGTAGGAGATTGATGTCCTCTCTCCCACCTATTTGGAATCTCATAATGAGTAGTGTTCTGCTTTCGTTGCAGAAGTTTGGGCTGAAGGTTGTTGAAAATGCAGTTTGCAAGTACAATCACAACATCCTTTAGACGGCCCTCCATATTGCTACGAAGTGGGTGGGGAAAACGCCGTAGCGTAATATCGGCCAAAAACAATAAATGTCCGAGACCCAAAAACTTTTTTTGATAGATTGAATCATACTATTTTATTTTTTTTTTTATTTTTTTTCTAGAATTCAAATATTCATGGAATTTACCTTTAGTATTTGAACCATATTTTTTGAAGCCTTAGATCGATAATGTTCATGTAGAAAATGAGCTGTAGTTAGTAACTGTCGTTAAAACAAGTAAGAAAGTTTCAGTCGGGTAAACCGACTAAGGTATACCCTCACTTTGTGAGTAATGTAATATGGAATATTAAACGAATTATTCTGTCAATTTGTATGGGAGGTACCAGAATGTTTTTAACAAATACACCTATTTTTCGCTGAATAGTAGATTCTTTAAATACATTACACTGCGCCAAATTATAAACGTTTTTTGCACTGGTATATTCACGTTATGAAATATTAAATTTTGGTATGATTTGGCCATTTTGTGTGGGAGGTACAAAAAGGGGCGTGGTGATAACGGCCATTTTTTACAGGGCTATAGGGACTTCAAAAGCGTTACACTGTGCAAAATGTTGTTGCATTTTCGTGCATTGGTACTCATGCTTTGAGCTCTTAACTTTTTGTGCAAAATGGTACCTTTGTGTGGGAGGTACAAAAAGGGGCGTGGAAATAGCGTCCATTTTTCACAGTGCAAAAGACAATATAAAAGCATTACACTGTAAAAAATTTCAAGTATTTTTATACACTGGTATTAATGTTATGAGCTGTTATCTTTTGGTGCAAAATGGTACCTTTGTGTAAGAGGTACCAAAAGGGGCGTGAATATGACACCCATTTTTCATTGGACTGTAGGCACTATGAAAGCATTACACTGTACAAAATTTCAAGTATTTTTATGCACTGGTATTAATGTTATAAGCTGTTAACTTTTGGTGCAAAATGGTGCATTTGTGTGTGAGGTACCAAAAGGGGCGTAGCAACATGGCCCATTTTTCTCGAGCTGATAGCGACTAATAAACTAATGCTATGTGTGGAATTTCAGAAGATTCGAATAAGTAGTATAGCAGTTATTAAAGATTCAATATTTCACAAAATTTTAACACTTTGTGGGGGAGGTACTAGAAGGAGTGGACCAATATGGCCCATCTTCGAACTTAGCCGGAGATAGAAAAAAATATTACCACGTACCAAATTTGAAGTCAATCGGTTACTGCTTTCGAGAGTTATCGTGCGCACCAGCCAGCAGACACACAGACAGACAGACAGACAGATAGACAGACAGACAGACAGACGGACGGACGGACATTGCTCATTCGTCTTAAAATGACCCAAAACGAATATCCGCCGAACATACTTAGGGTCTTAGATCACTCCTTCGATGTGTTACACTTATTTTCGTAGCAAATGATATATACCCTCGTCACACTAAAGTGAGGGTATACAAATTAGAAAAAAATCCTTTTTTTTCAAATTCGTTTTTTGCTGGCGCGAAGAAAACAGTGCCTATTTGAAAAAATCTATAAATTTTAAATTATCTTGTAAAAGTACTGAAAATTTTAAAAAATCAATTTTCATAATTTTTATTTTGGCATGGTAGTGCTTTTGTTTGGGTATGGTAGTCGTACCAAAATGGGCGTGGCAATAATGCCACTGTACTATTACACTCCACAACATTTTAGGTATTTGTATTAACTGGAATCAAAGTTATAAGCCGTTAATTTTTTGTGCAAAATGTTCCATTTGTATGGGAGGTCCCAAAATGGGGCGTGGAAACTTCGCCCATTTTTCTCAAGATGATAGCGACCAAGCAACTAATACTATGTGTGGAGTTGTGAAAGATTTTAGATAGTAGTATACAAGTTATGAGATAATGAATATTTCACGAAATTTTGACCCTTTGTGGGGAGGCACTCGAAGTAGTGGGCCAACATTGTCCATCTTTGACCATTGCCTGAGATATACCAAATTTGAAGTCAATTGGTTAATCCTGTCGAATGTTATCGTGAGATTTTTATACCCTACACCACACTGTGGTACAGGGTATTATAACTTTGTGCATTTGTTTGTAACACCCAAAGGAAAAGAAATAGACCCATCGTTTGTTATACCGATCGACTTAGAATCACTTTCTGAGTTGATTTAGCTATGTCCGTCTGTCTGTACAAAGTACAGGTCGCAATTATCGTCCGATCGCGACGAAACTTTATACATATCTTTTTTTTGGCCCAAGGACGATCCCTATTGAATTTGGTTAAAATCGGTTCAGATTTAGATATAGCCCCCATATATATGTTAGCCCCGATTTGACATGTAAGCGCTGTAAAAACTTAATTTTATATCCGATCAGTATTAAATTCGGCAGAAAGAGGTTTCTTATTATATGGATGAACACTGTTAAATTTGGAAGAAATCGGTTCAGATTTAGATATAGCCCCCATATATACGTTACCCCCGATTTGACATATGAGCGCTGTAAAAATTTTATTTTATATCCGATCAGTGCGAAAGTCGGCAAAAAGAGGTTTCTTTCTACATGAAGGAATACTGCCAAATTCGGAGAAACTCGGTTTAGATTTACCCCCGATTTGATCTGTATGCGCTGTAAAAACTGTATTTTATATCCGATCAGTGCGAAATTCGGCAGAAAGAGGTTTCTTATTACATGAAGGAATACTACCAAATTCGGAGAAAATCGGTTCAGATTTAGATATAGCTCCCATATATATGTTACCCCCGATTTGACATGTAAGCGCTGTAGAGACTGTATTTTATATCCGATCAGTACGAAATTCGACAGAAGGAGTTCTTTTTACATGAATAAGTATTCAGGGAAGATGGGTTCAGATTTATATTAAAGCTCCATATATATGTTCCTCCTGATTTGGTATCAAACCGCTACAGAAGTTGTATTTTACTTCCGATCATTAAAATTTTCCAGAAAGATATTTCTCACTTTAGGAACGAATATTGCTTAATTTAGCGATTATCGTTTCAGAATTAGATAATATGTTTCTACCCATTTACCAATTATTCCAAATTATTATGGCAATGACCCTTATAGCATTGTTAGGGAGGTGTAGGGTATTATATAGTCGGCCCCGCCCGACTTTCTGCCTTTCCTTACTGGTTTCTAATTGTTTTAATGACAGTAATTGTTTTTTTTTGTTTTATTTAAATTATTATCAATTTAAATTTCATTTAATAACTTTAAAGTATTCAAGTTAAAATCTGTTTACATTTGGTACAAAATGGCCCATTTGTGTGGGAGGTACCAAAAGGAGCGTGTTAATAACGGCCACTTTTCTCTGGACTTTAGATACTATAAAAGCATTACACTGTACAAAATTTCAAGTATTTATTTGTTTACACTGGTATTAAAGACATAAGCAGTTAGCTTTTGGTGCAAAATGTTCCATTTGTGTGGGAGGTACCAAAAAGGGGGTGGCCACTTCGCCCAACTAATATTATGAATGAAATTTTAGAACATTCTAGTAAGTAGTATACAAGGCAGGGCTGTGGAGTCGGAGTCTGGGAAATTTGCCCGGAGTCGGAGTCGGTCCGGAATCGAAAAATTTTTTCGACTCCGACTCCGAGATGGATTGTGCAAAATGTACCATTTATGTGATAGAACTTTTGCACTCAAAAATGTTTGGGAAAACAATTTTGATACAAAAGTATGATAAAATACTCGAAGCTTTTTAACCTTTTTTGTATGCCACAAATATCTATAAAGTTAACCAAACTATCGAGTTTTTTATGTAAAATAGTTTTAGGTAAGCTCTGATTATATTTAGCTAACAAAATCAAAATTTTTACAAGACTATTCGATATTATTAAGCGAGTACAAAACAATTAAGGAAATGTCGGGCGAAGCCAACTATATGATCCTGTACAACACTTTGATAGAGCAGAATAAGCTCAGATATTATAAATACAAATATGAGATAATTACACAGTGCGACAAAATAAACTCAAGTTGAGAAGCAAATGACGCGATACTATTTTTCATGTAGGTCTCGTCAAGTAAAACACGAATCTTTTTTTGGAATTCCCCGGACACCCCAAAAATCCGGATTTACGGGTAAAAAACCGATTTTCTTGCCTTTTTTCACTTGAACGCCTATAACTTTGTTATATATTAACCGATTTTCAATCTCTAAAAGAATTTGGAAAGAAGAAGATTAGACCTTTTGAACGATGTATACTTTGTTTATTTGAAGCTGTTGGAATATATGTTTATTTGGCCTACAAACACATTTTTTTAATTTTTGTCCATCATTTTCTGGTTTGAGCAATGTTTTTACCAATTATATTGTGAGATAACTGTACGATTAGTTAATTCATATATATAGTATATTTTATAAGGGAAAAAATGCAACCAGTATCTTAAAACTCCGTTGGCAATTGACTGAGTTATTAAAAGTAAATGTGTACATAAATACTAGTTTTGAAGATGATGACGAGTTAAAAATGAAACGCTCGAGCAGACATTATTGAGTTGAATGGCCAAAACTAGTGTTTATATACCGATTTATTTTTAATGAAACTTTAATAACTCTGTCAATTATAAAATATACTATATATGAAAATTATTTAATCGGACGGTTATCTTACAATATAATTGGTAAAAACATTGCCTAAACTAGAAAATGACGGGCAAAAATGACAAAATGTGTTTGTAGAACAAATTACCCCTAATTCCTACAGCTTCAAATGAACAGAACATACATCGTTGGAAAGGTCTAATTCTCTTCTTTCCAAATTCTGTTAGAGATTACAAATCGGTTAATATCTAACAAAGTTCATGTGAAAAAAGGGAAGAAAATCGGGTTTTTACCCGTAAATCCGAATTTTGGGGGTGCCCGGCAAATTTCGTAGAACAAACGTTGTTCTACTCGCCAAGACCTACAAGAAAAATAGTATGGCGGTTTTTGGTTTTTGGACTGTCGCACTGTGTTATCTTATAAATCTGAATCTAAACAGAATTTTCAATAGAAACATTTATACATGGGGACAATTTTGATCAAAACCGATTTTGAACAATTCCAATAGGTTTAATGCCTGATGTGAAAAAGTCCTTATTGCCAAATTTTAGCAGGATCGTAGTAAAATTTCGACCTGTACTTAACGAACAACTTAAGATGGACAGACGGATAGTTAGTGATTCTGAGTAGAACGGTATATTTTAAGGTGGGTCTAGCTGCAGTATTTTTTACAAATCTGCCAAAAAAACTAATTTAAAACCCCCTGTAACATAGTGTGGTGTGGGGTATACATAATAACTAACGAATGAACAGGTTGCTTGAAGCGAAAATAATTTAAATTGCGAAATATTAAAACAGAAGCACTTATTGATGAAAATTTTATCATGATTTCATGATGAAAAAATTGTCATATTACTTGCAGCTTACAAGAAAAACATCAATAAATAAATAATACAATTTTATTTAATTACTGGTATTGAATACCAATTTTTTCAGTTTTTTAACAAAGCTATATCTTATTTTCAAAAACATGAACTCACGTCTAAGTAAAAATATAATTTCAGAAATTTATGTTATTTAACTGCCGGAGTCGGAGCTGGAGTCGGAGTCGAATGGTTTTAAAATTCGACTCCGGGAGACGGAGTCGATTAGTTTTGGCTCGAATCCGCAGCCCTGATACAAGGTATTAAAGAATGAATATTTCCCTAAAAGTTAACCCTTTGTAAGGAAGGTACTAGAAGTAGTGGACCAATATGGTCCATCTTTGATCTTAGCCGGAGATAGATAAAAATATTACCGCATACTAAATTTGAAGTCAATAGTTACTCCTTTCGAGAGTTATCGTGCGCACCAGCCAGCAGACAGACGGACGGACATTGCTAAAATGACTTAAAATGACCCAAAACGGATTTCCGCCGAACATAGGGTCTTAGGTCACTCCTTCGATGTCTTGCACTACTGGCTCGTAGCAAATGATATAACCCTCCTCTCTAAGGTGAGGCGATACTTTCTATAACAAATTTTTTTAATATTTTTTTCGCCTTTAGGACTCCATACTCGTATTACACCAGAAAATAACGGGTGGTTAAATTGTAAGGGCCGATGTCGAATGTGAACCACACCTAAACGTCAAGTTTTTTTCTGCATTTCATTTGACATTTCTCAATTTCAGACTAAGCCAATTTGAACCATGGAAAGAAACACAATCGAGCAACGCGTTAAAGTTTTTTAAGCCTTTTACGAAAATGGGCGTTCAAATCAGAATGCATTTCGTGCACTTCGTGATGTTGTTTTGATCAGCATAATCGACCAAATGTGTCCGGGTCTGTAGGAGATTTAAAAACACCTGTGCATGCTCGCCCAGTTCGTTTGGTGCGGCTTATGTGCGAAATTAGACCGGTCAGCCAGTTACTGTGAATGGTGGTCGCTATCGTGAGATGATAACCAACTTTTTATGGCCCGGATTGGAAGATATGGATGTGGACAATATGTGATGGCAACAGGACGGTGCCACTTGCCACACAGCTAACTAAACAATGGCTCTTTTGCGCAACAAATTCAACGGCCGTGTTATCTCACGTCGTGGCGATGTCAATTGGCCGCCAAGATCATGTGATTTGACAGCATTGGACTTCTTTCATTGGGGTTATTTTAAAGAAAAGGTGTACGTCGATAAGCCAGCAACAATTCAAGAGCTAAAGGATGAGGTAATTCGGCATATTAACGGCAAAGAACCTCAATTTTGCCCCAGCGTCATCGAAAATTTGGACCATTGAATGGCGGTATGCCGCCGAGGTCGCGGCGGACATTTGGCCGATATTTTTTTCCATACATAATTGAACCATACCAATATTATCATAATAAAAAGAAATATAATAATAATTTCCTAATTAATTTGTGTTTTATTCAAATAAATATCGGCCCTTAAAATTTAACCACCCTTTATTTTGCGCAGCCATTCGACAACAATTTTGTTGCGGGGAAATTTAGGTTTTGGACAATAGGCAAATAAATAAATTTTTTTTCGCCCCAAAAATAAGTTTATGTCATAACGCCCAACTCGCTAACTAAAGTAAAATGCATCATGGAATAGACCATTTATTATGTAAATGATTATTGAATACACTCTTCGATTATCGAAATGTCAAAAGTCAGCTACGCGGACCAAAGTGGCCTTGCGTGGCCGGGGTTAACGATTTTCTCCTTTGTGGTATGTCCAAAGTATCATTACCTTGGAGGAGAAAATCTTTAGCCCCGGCCAAGGGTCGGTCATTTGAAAATACTTTGGTCCGCGTAGCTGCCTTTTGACATTTCGATAATTCGAAAGGTGTCTTCAGCAATCATTTATTTCTCGCATAGGGGTCGGTCTTAAATATTCTTATTTAGGCAATAAATACCACATTTCCCAGGTGATTAGGCTGAAATATTTCAGTTTTTATTAAATATTCACTTAAATTCTGCTTCTTCCACAGAGGTCGCTCTTGGTACATGGATTTGTTTGTAAAACCTTAAAGTAGATAGATCAATTATTATACCGATCGGCTCATAATCACTTTCTGAGTCGATTCACTCTTCCGTACGTTTGTCCATCCGTCCGACGGTCTGTAAACACATTATTGTGAACATACAAGGTGGCGCAAAAGTAATCCTCCTATCAGAAAATGCTATAAATTTTGCGATTGGCCCCTAATGTCAGTTCTGTTTTGACATTTGTGTAGTAAACACATGCGAAATACACGTTAATAAACAATGTTACGCTACACTGCTCCAGAACGCGGAATATTGCTGACTATTTATTTGACCAATAATCGGTCGGTGACTTTGGCACAACGTGAATTTCGTCGCAGATTTCCTGGCCGTCCAACGCCTACTGGTGAAACACTGCGACGTTTAGCCGCTCGCCTCGAAGAGACTGGCACAACACGAGATGCTGCCAGGCGTGGCAGACCCCGGAGTAGCCGTTCTGCAGAGAATATTGCTGCTGTAGCCGAGGATGTCATGGAAGCGCCGTCGACATCGACCAGACGACGTGCCACGCAAATGGGTATCAGTCGACGGTCTCTACAGCGAATTTTGGTACAAGATTTGAAGATGTTTCCGTACAAAGTCCAGACGGTGCATCAGCTGTTAGCTGCTGACCGCCAATCGCGTCTAACATACGCTCGAAAGGTTACTTTTGCGCCACCTGTTAGTTCAGTCGCAAATATTAACAGATCCTTACGAAATGTTGTGCAGGGACTTCCTTGGTGTAATGGACGAACGCTATTGAAAGTATATATATATATATATATATCCGACTTCTATATATTTGACTTCTTCACTTTCTAGAAGCCACTCTATTCAAGCGATCCGCTTAAAATTAGATAGTTGAATAGGTTGTATTATGCCATTAACTATTTCTGAAATAAATAGAAAAAATCGGTTAATGTTATGGTACGGCTCCCATATTACGGTACGTTCCGATTCGACTTCATCACGTTTTAGTGCCTCATTGGAGTTGTGTAGTTCGTTAAATTGAACCTAACGAACTAGTTCACACAACTCGTTAATTTCAGTTCAGTAGTTCAGCACGTCTTATTTCTTTAACCGTGTCATTTCCTTCGCTCTTTTCGGCTGTCATGTGTTGTATCCATTTTTATGTCACCATGAATGTAGGATTCTACCTAAAAATCACGTTTGTATTTTTAACTCATTCCATTAATGTTCTAATCAGATTCCTTTAATAGCGGTGATTTGAACTCGTGATTTACTGAACGAAAAGAGCTTGTGAGCTAAAGAGCTACTGAACTGAAGTGAGCTGTTGAACTAAAGTCTGCTGTTTAGCTAAAGATCTGGCGAACTAAAGAGCTGTTGAAGTAAAATGAGCTGGGGGGACCAAAGAGCTGGTGATTTAATGAGCTTGTGTGCTACAATGGGCTGGTGAACTAAATGAACACAATAGAAGTGAACTGAAATGAGCGTTCAATTATGGCGATCTCGTTTGCAGCATTTTCTTTGCCCCTTTCCTGAAAACTGCAGTTTTCTAACCCATTTTTTAACAAGTGTCGACTGATTAAGTTCGGCCCTGCTGAATCTTATATACCCTCCTCTACTCTGAATCGCATGTGATTGGTTTCTAGTACAAATATACGCATTATACCAAATTTCAGTCCAATTCGGAGAAATTTGAGGTTTTTGTGGCGTTAAGAAGTCAAATCGGGGTGATGCTATATATGGCTATATCAAAATTGAACCGATATTACCCATTTTTAATCCCAAATTGATTTTTTTATTGACCCTGTCCTAGCATTCTGCTAATATCAGTGCAGAAAATGCGATCCCATTAAAAGTGGCAATCTTCAAAAAATCGCAACAATGTTCTGTTGTGTCTATACGTATACGTATTTTTCAATATTTTACTGGCTGATATTTTGTGACTTTGTGGGCATTTGTGCGGTTTTTAAGGCACTGTGTGTTTTTTTTTTTGGTAGTTTTGTTCCGCATTTTTCCTCCTATTCAATATCTACAACTTTGCTCGGACACATAAGAGATATTCCGTACGGTATACCGAGAAAAAAAATATAGAAAAAGTGCAATTATTCCACCTTGCGCAAAAAAAATCGTACGGCCATTAAATTATTAATTGAGCCAACTTGACTAAATGAATTATGCAGAAGTTCTTATTTTTGGGGGGTACTTTCACGTTCAATACTAAGAAATGAACGCCTAAATCATGTGTTGTACTGTGTAATACAATACTTTACTGTGAAAAGTATCAGTCCAATCTGCTCCTTCATTTACAACTATAAAATATTGGATGGCAGAGTTAAAACGGGGCCGTACAAGCTGCCAAGTCGAACCCCGTAGTGGTCGACCAATTGAGGTGTCCACGCAAGAAATGGTTAAAAAAAATCCATAAAATGGTATTGGATGACCGCGGCCGAAGTTTCGTGAGCTAGCTGAAGTTATAGCCAATTCAAAATGTGCTGTATATCGCATATTGACGGACAATTTTATGATGAGGAAGTTGTGAGCAAGATGGGTGCCACGTTTGCTCACAATCCAGACAATGCAACAGTTCACACACCCACAAATTGTGATGGCTAAAATCAATGCAATAAAGTTCGAATTGTTTCACCTCGCATCTTATTCGCCAGATTTAGCTCCTTCGGATTTGTTTTTTGTTTCCAAACTTGAAAAAATGGCTCGGCGGAAAAAGATTTGCCGGCAATGAAGAGATGGAAGTAAATATGCATTTTTTTGTATTTTATTGCTAAAAGGTATATCTAGTATTTTGAAGATATAGAGGAATGTATAAAACAAGTAAGAAAGTTCAGTCGGGTAAACCCATTAGTCGGTTTACCCGACTGAATCCCCTCACCTTGAGTCTCAAAAAATATTAGTAAATTTATTTATTTTTTTGTTTTATTTCACTTATTATCAATTTAAATTGCATTTAATAACTTTAAAGTATGTACTGGTATTAAAGTTCAAAGCTTTGGCTGATAGCCTTAGATGATGCTAGTGCCTTTTCCATTATGTTTATTATAATTTTTAATTGTAATAAATAAATACAAATAAATAAATAAAGTTCAAAGCTGTTTACTTTTGGTACAAAATGGTACATTTGTGTGAGAGGTACCAAAAGGGGCGTCCCAATAACGGTCACTTTTATCTGGACTCTAGATACTATAAAAGCATTACACTGTACAAAAGAAGAAGTATTTATATGCACTGGTATTAAAGTTATAAGCTGTTAAATTATGGTGTAAAATGGTCCATTTGTGTGGGTGGTACCAAAAGGGGCGTGCCAATTACGGCCACTTTTCTCTAGACTCTAGGAGCAATAAAAGCATTGCACTGTACGAAATTTCAAGTATTTGTATGCAATGGTATTAAAGTTTGAAGCTGTAAACTTTTGGTACAAAAAGGTCCATTTTTGTGGGAGGTACCAAAAAGGGGCGGACGAATAATGCCAATTTTTCACTGTATTGTAGGTACTATTAAACCATTACACTGTACCAAATTTCAAGTATTTGTATGCACTGGTAATAGAATTATGAGCTATTAACTTTTGGCTCAAAATTGTCGATTTGTGTGAGAGGTACCAAAAGGGGCTTGGAAACATCGCCTATTTTTCATGAGGTAATAGTGACTAATAAACTAATCAAATAAGTAGTATAGAATTTATTGACTAATCAATATTTCACTAAATGTTAACCCTTTGTGGGGGAGGTACTAGCAGGAGTGGACCAATATGGCCCATTTTTGAACTTAGCCGGAAATAGAAGAAGATATTACCACATACCAAATTTGAAGTCAATCGGTTACTCCTTTTGAGAGTTATCATGCGCACCAGACAGCAGAGAGACAGGCAGACGGACGGACGGACATTGCTCATTAGACTTAAAATGACCCAAAACGAATATCCGCCAAACATACTTAGGGTCTTAGGTCACCCCTTCGATGTGTTACACTTTTGGTTCGTAGCAAATGATATATGTATACCCTCCTCTCTATGGTGAGGGGATAAAGAAGGTATACATTTTTTAGATCCAAGGAAACTCTTGTGAAAAAAAGGGTCAGCAATTTGTATAAATAACGTTGCCATGATTTTTTGACCCGGATTTTAGTATAATAGATTTTGGGGAAAAACTAAAAAAATCCGTTGAAGAGGATTTTCGGATTTTTTTGGGAATTGTGGGATTTTCCTTTACATATATAATAATGTTATAATTAGCCTCGATTTCTGGTATCAAGACGTACGTAAAATAAAATTTAAAATAGATAATCTTTAAATATTTAGTGGATTTATAAAGATAAACCAGTAAGGAAAGGCAGAAAGTCGGGCGGGGCCGACTATATAATACCCTACACCTCCCTAATAATTCGATGAGGGTCATTGCGATAATAATTTGGAATAATTGGTAAATGGGTAGGAACATATTATCTAATTCTGAACCGATAATCGCTAAATTAAGTAATATTCGTTCCTAAATTGAGAAACATATTTCTGGAAAATTTTAATGATCGGAAGTAAAGTACAACTTCTATAGCGCTTTGATACCAAATCAGGAGGAACATATGTACGGATGTTATATATAAATCTGAACCGATTTTCCCTGAATACTTATTCATGTAAAAAGACATTTTTCTGTCGAATTTCGTACTGATCGGATATAAAATACAATCTCTACAGCGCTTACATGTCGAATCGGGGGTAACATATATATAGGGCTATATCTAAATCTGAACCGATTTTCTCCGAATTTGGCAGTATTTCTTCATGTAGAAGGAAACCTCTTTTTGCCGAAATTCGCACTGATCGGATATAAAATAACATTTTTACAGCGCTTACATGTGAAATCGGGGGTAACGTTTATATGGGGGCTATATCTAAATCTGAACCGATTTCTTCCAAATTTAACAGTGTTCATTCAAATAATAGGAAACCTCTTTCTGCCGAATTTCATACTGATCGGATATAAAATAACATTTTTACAGCGCTTACACTTCAAATCGGGGGTAACGTATATATGGGGGCTATATCTAAATCTGAACCGATTTCTTCCAAATTTAACAGTGTTCATTCATATAATAAGAAACCTCTTTCTGCCGAATTTCATACTAATCGGATATAAAATAACATTTTTACAGTGCTTACACTTCAAATCGGGGGTAACGTATATATGGGGGCTATATCTAAATCTGAACCGATTTATTCCAAATTTAACAGTGTTCATTCATATGATAAGAAACCTCTTTCTGCCGAATTTCAGACTGATCGGATATAAAAAAAAGTTTTTAAAGCGCTTACATGTCAAATCTGGGGTAACATATATATGGGGGCTATATCTAAATTTTAACCAAATTCAATAGGGATCGTCCTTGGGCCAAATAAAACATATGTGTAAAGTTTCGTCGAGATCGGACCATAATTGCGACATGTACTTTGATTACAAGAATACATGCACAGACAGACAGACGGACAGACAGACGGACATAGCTAAATCAACTCAGAAAGTAATTCTAAGTCGATCGGTATAATAAACGATGGGTCTATTTCTTCTCCTTTTGGGTGTTACAAACAAATGCACAAAGTTATAATACCCTGTACCACAGTGTGGTGTAGGGTATAAAAAGATATAGTTAAAAAAGAAAATATAGAAAAAGGGGAAAAAAATCCACCATGAGCAAAAAAAGTCGTATGGCCATTAAATTATTAATTGAGCCATCGTGACTAAACGAATGATGCAGAAGTTCTTATTTTTTGGGCCTATTTTCACTCCCGATTCTCAGAATAGAGTCCCAAAATCATGTGTTGTACTGTGTTATCTTTGCTGGACAGACAGAAAAATTAGTTATTAGATGAGCAAATATTGACAGTTATATCCGCTTGGACAAAAGTTATTGCTTTTTTTTTATATTTTACAAAAACTAATCTTTGTTAAAATCGTGTCATATAGGCCATATTTCCAGTCGATTTGCCAAGCATAAACAGATAGGGCTGAAAATTGGTAATTCGAGTTTGTTTGTTCCCGGTACTTTTCACAGATAAGTTATCTTCAGATAACCCTTCTACAAATGTCCTTCCCTATCTGATTTGTTGACGTTATATTTCTTTCAACTGTACACAAATGGGTCTGAAATTTGGCCATAAGAGTTAAATTTAGATTATTGCGATTCTTTTATTTCTTTTATTTTATTCTCTTTATAAACGGCAATTAAATTCATCCCACACTAGTGCATTCAATTATAAATCTATATGATCCACCTTCGCTGACCTAGTTCTTTTGTAAATAATATTATTACGAAAATAAAATTTATTTAAATGAATCGAATTGCCACGAGGATTTTATGAAATATTAATTTCGTTTCATTTAGATGTTTTCCATATTTGGTTTTCAAATAAACACACAAGCAATAAAATTACATTAAAGTTAATCAATGACGATTCAACACCAAAGGCCATATATTTGTGATGGGTTTTTAAATGCATATTGCTTCAAGAGTGTCATAAGATACAAAATTTAAAAATTTTGAAGTTGCGTTAGAAACATATGAATTTTGTAAACAAATCTCGGAGAATTATAGTTTATGAAAAAACAATATATCGTATGGCAAATATTTGTAATATTTTTACATATTTCATTTTATGCTAGTTATTTCTTTTTACTGATACGAAGTTATAGTTTTTTTTAAATTTATTTTTTGAGATATCACTTTCTTGCAATAAATCGCTATTTGCCATTCGAAATGGTAAAATGAACCAAACTACAGATATGTTTTTTTGTATGACTCTCACAAATATAATAATAAAATCGAATTAAACATAAAACAAAACTCCAATCAAATCAAAACATATCAAAATATTTTTTTTCATCTCTGAGTTGTGAAATATTCGAAGTTTCATTTGAATAAAAAAAATTCCAAAAAAAGTTGAGATGAATTATGAAAAATGGCATGAATGGATATCTCGATCAAAATAAAAAATATTAGCTATGTTTGATTTAACTAAAAAAAATTAACAGTAAATCAATATTTGTTATTTAAAATTTAGTGGCCAAATCGACACGGGGGGTGGTAGCTTGGTGATGGCACAGTGCGGTTGTCATGTGGTTGATAACAAAATTGAAAGCTAAATTGTTGATTAAACTTTGTGATGTAAATATACATCAAAAATATGTGACGGGAATTAAATTTCAATTATACATTTAAATAAACATATTTAACTTTTGATATATAAATAATATTTTCGGATCCAAAAAGTGGAGTTAAATTTGCATGCAGCTTTTGTCTTTAGGTATCTCAATTGATTTAGGGGGGACAAAGCTTCAACCTGTTGGCCCAAAAATTCGTATTTGCCTCTCCAATCTCCTACAAATTATTGGTTGATTTCAAAAGAAAGTTGCTCACGAAACAAACAGATTTTGGTCTCCTGCTGTTAATTGTCAATGGTCATGTTTCATAGCTCTTCTGTGTTGGCATGACATTTACTTAACGGTCATAATAGAAATATATTCAAATTCATAATGATTTCTTTCGTTATTCATCTAATAGAAAATGCAAACAAAGAGAAAATATTAAAGAAACAAAACGAAATCGAATAGCATGTAATCAAAACAAATGCTTAAGGGATACAATTTAAACTTATATTCGATACACTGAGGAGCAAATAAATATGGAACTGATTAATAATGAATTTGGAAGCATTGTCATACTATCTATAAAATATTACGATTTTTGAAAATTCAGAGTTTTTAAGAAAGTCTGCATTTGCTCCTTAAGTTTTAAATCTATAGAATATTTAGCGTATCTTTAACAACATAACATGGAATGAAATGGAGGATAGATGAAGACCACATTGGTCGACTCTAGTATAGAGGAAGACCACAGTGGTGGACTCTAGTATAGAGGAAGACCACAGTGGTGGACTCTAGTATAGAGGAAGACCACAGTGGTCGACTCTAGTATGGAGGAAGACCACAGTGGTGGACTCTAGTATAGAGGAAGACCACAGTGGTCGACTCTAGTATAGAGGAAGACCACAGTGGTCGACTCTAGTATAGAGGAAGACCACAGTGGTCGACTCTAGTATAGAGGAAGACCACAGTGGTCGACTCTAGTATAGAGGAAGACCACAGTGGTCGACTCTAGTATAGAGGAAGACCACAGTGGTCGACTCTAGTATAGAGGAAGACCACAGTGGTCGACTCTAGTATAGAGGAAGACCACAGTGGTCGACTCTAGTATAGAGGAAGACCACAGTGGTCGACTCTAGTATAGAGGAAGACCACAGTGGTCGACTCTAGTATAGAGGAAGACCACAGTGGTCGACTCTAGTATAGAGGAAGACCACAGTGGTCGACTCTAGTATAGAGGAAGACCACAGTGGTCGACTCTAGTATAGAGGAAGACCACAGTGGTCGACCCTAGTATAGAGGCTCTCGACTCTAGAGGTCAACTCTATCCAAATTCTTATTCCTATCCAAATTCATCGCAGTGTATTTATGAATATGAACGCTGTTATGATGGCATTTTGAATTTGAAATTGAACAAATTCAAAACTCATCTTGAATGTTCGTTCATTCGTAGTAAATACAAATGAATTTTGAAATTATGCTGAAATATTGAGGAAAACAAACCGCTTACACATAATCGATTCCCAGTAGGATACTTTAATTAAACAGCGACAATCATCAGCGTTAACAAAACGCTAGAAAATAAAAAAACCAGAGAAGACAAAAGACTGTCAGTCAGATCGATGGACGGACAAAAAGACAGACGTAGCGACGGACGCGTACATACAAATCGCTTCAGAGCAGATGGAGTTAAAACGCAGAATCACCGGCCCAAAGCACCCTAAACTCCGCAGGTATTCACATGACACACATTCACGGATAATATCAAAGTGGTAACAATGTCAACCAATGGGGATCACTTAAAAATACACAACAACCACAAAGGTAACAACGTTTACACTAACGACAATTCAGTTACAAATATGAGGAGTATCATCATCTAGAGGTATCATGTAACACATCGTCAGCTTCACGAGCCTTACAACTCAAGTCATAGACTCTATTCCCAATCTAGACGGCATTGAAACTGCAGTATCAGCATTGTCATCATCATCGTCGTTGTCGTTGTTGTCTTACAAACCTTAGTTTGAACTCTGTCACAAAAGACAGACGGACGGACGAACACCCTTTTCCCAAAATAACCGAAAAAGTAACAACAATAACCATCCAGGCACTTGTTGCACTTTGAAATACGCTGTTATAAATTAAATCGTATCCATTAAAAAATCTTTTGTTCGTGCCACAAAAGATCTCCTCCTCTCCTCTGTGATGCATGTGAACGTGGTAAGAAAACAACTTATTTTGATTTCTTGCCTCACGATTCAAGAAAACTCGAAACTCTTTTACTTCTTCTAGGGTTTTCCTAGCCTAATTCCATTGAATTTTCTTCAGAGCGCACGAGATGGCCGGACAGACAACATAAAGGCACCCAATATTATTGAACGGGGAGTTAAGAAATAAAAGGTGCATTTGAAGAATTCTTTAGAAAAACAATCACACCGCCAAAAAAAAAACGACTAAGAACCGTGTACCAGATCTGACGACAAAAATCTTTAAAGTCATCTTAAGTATAAACTGTGGGGAACAGTGGGACAAAAAACGAATACTAAAAAATTTTCAAATAATTTATAGGAGAACATGTTGCAGTTTGTAAACAAAATATGGTTTTTAAATCCGTTAAAATCCATTTTTTGTTCAAAAAGAATAATTTTGGTATTTCAATAACACTGTCTAACAAATTAAGACTTTTTGATTAAAACAGAATAGCGACCCTATAATTCTGAAAGGGTATATTGAGTTGATAATTTTTGTAGAATAAACATATGGTCTGAGTTTTTTAACAATGGGTCAAAATTAACATTCTAGTATTTTTAGTTGCATAAGATGGCGTGCCATTTTGCTAATTAAGCGTAGAGAGCTACGTTTACAACTTTGGTGTCTTTGGCGGCCACCACTGAAATATTCCGGCAAAATATTTCGTAGAATATTGTAATTCCTAAATGTCTGTTTTGAATTAGATTTTTTACAAAAATGGCCAAATTGACCCATTAAGAAGGGAGCAAGGGGTTAAGGGAAAGGAGTGCGGGGGTTAAGGTCTTTCACAAAAATTATCGTCATAAGATTCCAATGTATAGTTCTGTCAATGAAAAATATTTTAGACATTAACTTACATCTTTTTATACCCTACACCACACTTATATTATAACTTTGTGCATTTGTTTGTAACACCCAACAGGAGAAGAAATAGACCCATCGTTTATTACACTCGTACCGATCGACTTAGAATCACTTTCTGAGTTGTTTTAGCTATGTCCGTCCGTCCGTCTGTCTGTGCATGTATTCTTATAATCAAAGTACAGGTCGCCATTATGGTCCGATCTCAACGAAACTTTACACATAATTTTCTTTAGCGCGAGGACGATCCTTATTGAATTTGTTTAAAAACGGTTCTGATTTACATATAGCTTCTATATATATGTACCTCCGATTTGGCATATATGCACTGTCAAATCAACATTCTTGAACCCATTTGTACAAACATTGAAAGAGAGCAGTCTCCTGATACACTTAGAGACAATACAAAATTTGGGGAAAATCGGTTCAGATTTAGATATAGCCCCCTGTATTTTATATCCAATCAGTCCGACATTCGGCAGGAAGAGGTTTCTTATGACATGAATGAACACTGTCAAATTTGGAGAAAATCGGTTCTTATTTAGATATAGCCCCCATATATATGTTAACCCCGATTTGATATGTAAGCGCTTTAAAAACTATATTTTATATCCGATCAGTATGAAATTCGGCAGAAAGAGACTTCTTATTATATGAATGAACACTGCTAAATTTTGGAACAAATCGGTTCCGATTTAGATATAGACCCATATATACGTTAGCGCGGTAAACATTTTATTTTATATCCGATCAGTGCGAAGTTCGGCAAAGAGATGTTTCTTATTACATGAAGGATCACTGCTAAATTCGGAGAACATCGGTTCAGATTTAGATATAGCCCCTATATATTTGTAACCCCCGATTTGACATGTAAGCGCTGTAGAAACTGTATTTTATATCCGATCAGTATGAAATTCGGCAGAAAGAGGTTTATATAAATGAACACTTTTAAATTTGGAAGAAATCGGTTCAGCTTTAGATATAGCCCCCATATATACGTTACCCCCGATTTGACATGTAGGCGGGGAAAATGTTATTTTATATCCGATCTGTGCGAAATTCGGCAAAAAGAGGTTTTTTCGATATTAAGTAATACTGCCAAATTCGGAGAAAATCGGTTCAGATTTAGATATAGCCCCCATATATGTATATGTTACCCCCTGATTTGAAATTCAAGCGCTGTAGAAACTGTGTTTTATATCCGATCTGTGCGAAATTCGGCAAAAAGAGGTTTTTTCTACATGAAGGAATACTGCCAAATTCGGAGAAAATCGGTTCAGATTTAAATATAGCCCCCATATATATGTTACCCCGATTTGACATGTAAGCGCTGTAGAGACTGTATTTTATATCCGATCAGTACGAAATTCGACAGAAAGAGTTCTTTTTACATGAATGAGTATTCAGGGAAATCGGTTTAGGTTTATATATAACCTCCATATATATGTTCCTCTTGATTTGGTATCAAAGCGCTATAGAAGTTGTACTTTACTTCCGATCATTAAAATTTTCCAGAAAGATGTTTCTCAATTTAAGAAAGAATATTGCTTAATTTAGTGATTATCGGTTCAGAATTAGATAATATGTTCCTACCCATTTACCGCATTGTTAGGGAGATGTAGGGTATTTTATAGCCGGCCCCGTCCGATATTGCACCTTTCCTTACTTTTTTCTCATTTAGTGTAATGCTCCTTTCGACCAAAAAATTAAAATTTTTAAACACTATAAAAATAAACTGACGCCAGCTGGACCATAAGTTTATTCTACAAAAATGATCTACTGAACATGCCCTTTCAAAAATATACAGTCGCTATTCTGTTCCAAAAATGCTGTTGGACAGTGTAATTAATTTATTGAAACTAATTTTAATGTCAAAATTTGAAAGAAGTCCTACTACGAGTATTTACTCAAAATACATATATGAGAGCTAGATTTCGAATATATCTTAGATGTCTTAAGATGTCCTGAAATGGATTTTTCCCAAACATATAGCGTCTTTAAACACTCTTTCCCTCCTACTCAGTGAAAAGTAAGTATGAGGTTCCCACATTTCATAGAAAACTAATGAAACAATTGTCGACAATTAATTAAATTAAATCTAAAAGTAGCAAAAAGTATGGAATTACTAAAAGATTTTTTTGGATGCTCTTAGGATGTATTTGGTCAACAAAATAAAGAAAATATTTATACCCTACACCACACTGTGGTACAGGGTATTATAAGTTTGTTTCACGGCTTATACCCTACACCACACTGTGGTACAGGGTATTATAAGTTTGTTTCACGGCAGATGTTTGTAACACCTGAAAATAACACAGCTAGACCCACCTTAAAGTATACCGATCGACTCAGAATCACTATCAGATGTAACGATGTCTGTCCGTCCGTCTGTCCATGTAAAGTTGTTCGTCGACTACAGGTCGCAATTTCACTCGATCGTTCTGAAATTTTGCAGTTTAGAGTATTTCGCGCATGTTAAGATCGCTATTGAATTTGGTTGAAATCGGTTCAGATTTAGATAAAGCTCCCATATATATCTTTCGTCCGATTTTGCTCTTTAGTCCTGTAAAAGCTGTATTTTACATCCAATCATTTTGAAATTTAGAATGGTAGAGTTTCTTGATTCATGAACCAACATTGCCGAATTTGAAGAAAATCGGTTAAGATTTAGCTATAGCTCCCATATATATGTTTCGTCCGATTTGGCCCTTTAGTCCTATAGAAGCTGTATTTTGCATTCAATCGTTTTGAAATTTAGAATGGTAGAGTTTCTTGATCCATGAACCAACACTACCGAATTTCAAGAAAATGGGTTAAGATTTAGCTATAGCTCCCATATATATGTTTCCTCCGATTTGGCCCTTTATTTCTATAGAAGCTGTATTTTACATCCAATCGTTTTGAAATTTAGAATGGTAGAGTTTCTTGATCCCATATATATCTTTCGTCCGATGTGGCCCTTTAGTCCTATAGAAGCTGTATTTTACATCCAATCGTTTTGAAATTTGGAACGGTAGAGTTTCTTGATCCATGAACCAACATTGCCGAATTTGAAGAAAATCGGTTAAGATTTAGCTATAGCTCCCATATATACATATGTTTCGTCCGATTTGGCCCTTTAGTCCTATAGAAGCTGTATTTTACATCCAATCATTTTGAAATTTAGAATAGTAGAGTTTCTTTATCCATGAACCAACATTGCCGAATTTGAAGAAAATCTGTTAAGATTTAACTATAGCTCCCATATATATGTTTCGTCCGATTTTGATCTTTAGTCCTGTAGAAGCTGTATTTTACATCCAATCATTTTGAAATTTAGAATGGTAGAGTTTCTTGATCCATGAACCAACACTACCGAATTTCAAGAAAATGGGTTAAGATTTAGCTATAGCTCCCATATATATGTTTCCTCCGATTTGGCCCTTTAGTTCTATAGAAGCTGTATTTTACATCCAATCGTTTTGAAATTTAGAATGGTAGAGTTTCTTGATCCCATATATATCTTTCGTCCGATGTGGCCCTTTAGTCCTATAGAAGCTGTATTTTACATCCAATCGTTTTGAAATTTGGAACGGTAGAGTTTCTTGATCCATGAACTAACACTACCGAATTTGAAGAATATCGGTTAAGATTTTGCTATAGCTCCCATATATATGTTTCGTCCGATTTGGCCCTTTAGTCCTATAAAAGCTGTATTTTACATCCAATCGTTTTGAAATTTAGAATAGTAGAGTTTCTTTATCCATGAACCAACATTGCCGAATTTGAAGAAAATCTGTTAAGATTTAACTATAGCTCCCATATATATGTTTCGTCCGATTTTGATCTTTAGTCCTGTAGAAGCTGTATTTTACATCCAATCATTTTGAAATTTAGAATGGTAGAGTTTCTTGATCCATGAACCAACACTACCGAATTTGAAGAAAATCGGTTAAGATTTAGCTATAGCTCCCATATATGTGTTTCATCCGATTTGGCTCTTTAGATCCAATCGTTTTTATACCCTACACCACACTGTGGTACAGGGTATTATTTAAGTATAAAATGTCCCAAAAGTTAATTTATGTAAACAATTTATACATGAATTACAAAATTTATATATCAGAGTTATTCAATATTACGAGAGTGGTGTAGGGTATTATATAGTCGGCACCGCCCGACTTTAGCCTTTCCTTACTGGTTTAGCGTAACTTCACTCAGACCGTTTTGTCATTTGAGCGCGAAATGTTTTGGTTATACATAGTGTGTGGAAAATTCACCTCCAAAACATTGTTTTTGAACGCTTCGAAAGCTGCTTCAGGCTTCGAAAAACGTTGACTAAGCATTTTTTTCTTGATGTGAGTGAATAAGGTGGATGACCCATTAATTCGATGTTTTGGCCGGTCAGAAAGCGCCACTTTGAGCTGATGTGTGGTGTTCCACTTAGAATTGACCGTCCTACGTTGCTCAAGCGGAACAGTCGCCACATGACCAGTTTTGCCGAAGGAACAGGCGACCATTTGATTCGAAGTGCTTCTTCCACGAACAACTTTCGTTGGATTTGGCTCATCTTCGAAGACCCACACGGTCGATTGCTGTTTTGTTTCGGGCTCATACGCATAGATCCAAGATTCGTCACATGTGACGATCTTATAAACGTATTTTGAAGCACCGCGATCGTATTTTTTTAAATTTCTTTGCACCAATCGACACGAGTCTTTTTTTGAGCGGTTGTCAAATTGTGCGGGATCCAACGAGAACAAACCTTTTTTTACGGCCAGGTGTTCATGCCGAATGTATGCTGGTGGAAGAAATGCCAAGGATGCCTCTATCTCACGATATGTCACATGACGATCTTGCATTATCAGTTCACGCACGGCATCAATGTTCTCTGGCACAACGGCCGTTTTTGGACGACCTTCACGACTTTCGTATCTGAGCGAGCGTCGGCCACGATTGAATTCATTAAACCAGTGTTTCACAGTGCTATAGGATGGTGCTTCATCACACTTAGTGTTGCCTTGGCCAGAAATATATATAGCAATCCTCGTATCACCTCGAGAAAAATGGGTGAAGTTGTCACGCCCGTTTTAGTAGCTCCCACGCAAATGCTAAATTTTGCACTAAAAGTGAACAGCTTATAACATTTATACGAGTTCATAAAAACTCTTAAAATTTCATCCTGAGTAATGCTTCTGTAGTACCTACAGTCCAGTGAAAAATTTACGTTATTGTCACGCGCCTTTTTGTACCTTCCACACAACGGTAGCATTTTGCTCCAAAATTTAACAGCAATACAAATACCAGTGTATAAAAATACTTGAAAGTTTGTACACTGTAATACTTTTATAGTGCCTACAGTCCAGTGAAAACTGTACGTTATTGCAACGCCCCTTTTGTATCTCCCACACACAGGTACCATTTTGCACAAAAAGTAAAGAGCTAACAGATTGAGTACCAATGCACGAAAATGCAATAACATTATGCACAGTGTAACGATTTTGAAGTGCCTATAGCCCTGTAAAAAATGGGCGTTATCACCACGCCCCTTTTTGTACCTCCCACATAAAATGGCCAAATCATAAAAAAAATTTTATATCGCATAACGTTAATTAGTGCACATAAACGCTTATAATTCGACACAGTGCAATGTATTTAAAATATCTACTGTGCAAATTATCTACTTAATTGCTCAACACTAGGGACCTAAACTGATCTATGTGAGCTTGTATAAAAAAATACGGCTGCCACCCTAACCTAAAAACTGTGCAGCGAAAAACCTTCTGCTAACTACCACACAAATTGACAGAATAATTCGTGTAATATTCCATATAATATTACTCACAAAGTGAGGGTATACCTTAGTCGGTTTACCCAAATGCAACCAGACAATGAAGCCGACCAAAATTTTCGGCGGCGGCGGCGCATGGAAAAACATCGATAGGCGGAGGCGGCTGATCGGCTGATCGGCTGAGCCGATCAATTTTCAACAATCGGCTGAGCCGGTATATTATCCACAATCGAAAGCGCACGAATACGAATGTAATTCTCCTGCAAAAGTTTTTTTTTTTTTGATATTTAGCGTTAGAGGAAAAAACTTAAAATTAACACAAAGTTATGGAAGTTTGATATAATATTGAAAATCGGTTTAATAAATCTTCAATGGTTGATACATTTGTTATTAAGTTGACAATCCTTGGCCAAAAGGAATTGGGTCGTTCCGGAGTTTTGATCCGATGATTTTGGGCCTCAGTATTTTTAAAAGTTATGGACGAAATACTAGGATTGGATTGCTCTTAATTTTGGCGCTTTTCTTCTATTTCTGCACATATGAATTTTAAACGCCCTTGCGAATATTCTGTGAAAATTTGAAAAAAAATCGAGGGAAACAATTTTTTTGGAACTCAAACTTTTTTAAACGTAGACTTTGAAAAAATCGGTTCAGATGTAATTTTCGTAAAACCCAAAACGCATTTTTTATTTAAAATTCCCGTATATTGTTATAATATTTTTTTTAATAAAATATAGCCATAGCTCTAAATATTGCGAATTCCGAACCTAAGGTATCGCTTAGTAGTCGCTTTCTAAATGTTCATGGTTGCAAAAATAAAATCTTTTTGACTCACCAAATAAAATTTGGCGGCTGAGTTTCAGCCGATATGGGCCGCTAAAATCGGCGGCGGCGCCGGCTTGTAAAAAATCATCGGCGATGGCGCGCCGCCGGTTTGCGCCGCGTCGGCTTCATAGCCTGACTGCAACTTTCTTACTTGTTTCTTTTGTCCCACTGTACAGTGCACAATCTTTGTCATCATCATTCATTTTCGTTTTTATTGAGAAATTTATAGATTGTATTTCTAAGATACCTTTCCCTTTACTTCATTCTTCTCAAAAAATCCCCAACCCCCGAAAAACAGAAACATCCAAATCTCCATCTATCAGAAACTTACCACAATCCAACACAGCAACCAATCGACTAAAGTGCGGATGTTTGTTTTTATTGGAGTTTTAAGAACATCTTAGAAATGTTTTCCTTCATACTACAATGTTGTGGGGCGATTCGGATGATCATGATGCTGCTCTAACGGAGATTGTGGTTACAGAGCACTACTTCACAGCACATGGTATGGTATGGTTGCAGTTATTCGAATTGTACATTTCTTTAGAAACTGTCGAGCGTTTTTTTAACCTATCCTCATTCAAGCGAACAGTTTGATTTTCAGGGGGAGATAAACGAAATTAAAGATAAACAATGTATTTAAAATAAAAATAAAATCAAAACAAACTTCAAATCAATTGACCAATCTTTGTGATATCCCATCGAAGAGAAGTAAAGAAAGCTTCTCTATCGAACAAAAGCTAAAGCAAAATATGGGGGAACTGGTGCAACAAAGCCTTCCCCCGTTCCCCCATACAATGCCATTCGAATGACTTGATGACTAACTCAAATATTCTCAGGCCATTGTCTATGAATTGTTCGTATTTTTTGGGTGTGGGAATTTCCCCCAAAACTGCTGCTCCAAAATAATCCAATAAGAAAATAATTAAAACAAAACATTGAACTTAATAAAAGAATAAAAAATAAACTTTTCAAATCCTATTATAAAAGTTCTTTGACCACAGAAATTACTATGCAATATTTATGAGTGTCTTAATTTACTGAAGCATTGCATAATTTGGAGTACGGCAAGAAAATATTAGGATAATGTTGATAGTAATATTTAGATTACTTAAGGTTAGGATACAGTGGCAGCCACTACATACGAAGCAATTAGAATGGACTGCAGTATACATATTTATATTGTGATACCATAGAATCGTAAGGAAGTGGTAAGATTACACAGTGTGACAGTCCAAAAACCGCGATACTACTTATCTTGTAGGTCATGGCGAGTAGAACAACGTTTGTTCTACGAAATTTGGCGGACACCCCCAAAAATCCTGATTTACGATTATCTGGCCTTTTTTCACTTGAACTCCTAGAACTTTGTTAATTACACTATGCAACAAAAATATTGTCCAAGGGATGTGGATAACAGATTCTGCTGCAATTTGGTGTCACAAACACGAAAAAAATATTAAAAAATTAGTTTTGGTATTTTTTTTTTTAAACTCCAGCTTTCATGCAAAGTACATTTAGTATTTGGACCATAATTGCAAGTATAAGCCTGATTGAGCCGTGTTATGCGTTAAATTAAAGGGAATTATGAGGGCTACATATCGTCGGCTCAATGCTATTTTGGTCCATACGCCATTTTGTATGATCGGAGAAAAACGCAATTCATTGTTTGAGTAAAAACGGGACTGAAGAGACACACTTTTTATTTCATAGGGTTCCCAACAGTGTTTGTATGATTCTCATGCATTTCTATGCCATTACATCCAAAAATAAGCAAGTTATAACAATTTTTGTACTTGGCATTTTGGTCCATATCCACTTTTATTTTAATATTTTTTCGTATTTGTATTACATGGACCACAAAAAGGGTCGGTATGGAAGGGCACTAATTTACATATTGTGATCGAAAGAACGTAAAAGACTGAGTGAAAAATATAGTCCGATAGAAAAATTGAGACATAGAATAAAAATATCGAAATTACTTCCCGTTATTCAGAGTAAAACAAATTTACCCTACCAATATCTCGAAAACTAGGCGAGATAGGAAAAAAATGATTGCAGATTCTGAAAGAGCATGCTTGGAACCCATATTATCAACTCCTAACTCAAAAAACACAAAAATGGCGTATGGACCAAAATAGCATTAAGCCGACGATATGCTGCAAACATTGCTTTCATGTAGAATCTTTGGTTTAGTAACAGTCGTCAAAAATATGAGAAAAAATTTTTTTTTTTTTAAAAACACTTTTTCCTGGTACAAGAAGAACCATAAAAAATAGGAAAAAAATCGAAAAAAATAACGAAGAAAACACTGTCTATTTGAAAAAAATCTATGGATAGATGTAAAAGTTATGAGCCATTTTGTAAATGTTAGGGAAATTCAAAAAAATCTTGTTTCTAATTTTTTTGTTTTTATACCCTACACCACACTGTGGTACAGGGTATTATGACTTTGTGCATTTGTTTGTAACACCCAAAAGGAGAAGAGATAGGTCCATTGTTTATTATACCGATCGACTTGTAATCACTTTCTGAGTCGATTTAGCTATGTCCGTCTGTCTGTCTGTAGATGTATTCTTGTAATCAAAGTACAGGTCGCAATTATAGCCCGATCTTGACGAAACTTTACACATCTCTTTTTTTTGGCCCAAGGACGATCCCTATTTAATTTGGTTAAAATCGGTTCAGATTTGGATATAGCCCCCATATATATGTTAGCCCCGATTTGATATGTAAGCGCTGTAAAATCTTTATTTTATATCCGATCAGTATGAAATTCAGCAGAAAGAGGTCTCTTATTATATGAATGAACACTGTTAAATTTGGAAGAAATCGGTTCAGATTTAGATATAGCCCCCATATATACGTTACCCCCGATTTCAAATGTAAGCGCCGTAAAAAATTTATTTTATAACCGATCAGGGTGATATTCGGCAGAAAGAGGTTTCTTATTACATAAAGGAATACTGCCAAATTCGAAGAAAATCGGTTCAGATTTACATATAGCCCCCATATATATGTTACCCACGATTTTACATGTAAGCGCTGTAAACAGTGTATTTTTAATCCGATCAGTACGAAATTCGGCAGAAAGAGGTTTCTTATTACATGAATTAATACTGCCAAATTTGAGGGAAATCGGTTGAGATTTAGATATAGCCCACATATATATGTTACCCCCGATTTGACATGTAAGCGCTGTAGAAACTGTATTTTATATCCGATCAGTAAAGAAATTGGCAGAAAAAGGTTTCTAATTACGTGAATTAACACTGCCAAATTTGAGGGAAATCGGTTCAGATTTAGATATAGCCCCCATATATGTATATGTTACCCCCGAATTGACATGTAAGCGCTGTAGAACTGTATTTTAAATCCGATCAGTAAAAAAATTGTCAGAAGAGATTTCTCATTACATGAATGAACACTGCCAAATTTGAGGGAAATCGGTTCAGATTTAGATATAGCCCCCATATATACGTTACCCACGATTTAACATGTAAGCGCTGTACAGTCTGTATTTTATATCCGATCAGTAAAAAAATCTACACAAAGTGGTTTCTTATTATATGAAAGGATACTTCCAAATTCAGAGATAATCGGTTCAGATTTAGATATAGCCCCCATATATACGTTACCCACGATTTAACATGTAAGCGCTGTACAATCTGTATTTTATATCCGATCAGCAAAAAAATCTACACAAAGAGGTTTCTTATTATATGAAGGTATACTTCCAAATTCAGAGAAAATCGGTTCAGATTTAGATATAGCCCCCATATATTTGTTACCCCCGATTTGACATGTAAGTGCTGTAGAGACTGTGTTTTATATCCGGTCAGTACGAAATTTGACAGAAAGAAGTTTCTTTTTCAATGAATGAGTATTCAAGGAAAATCCGTTCAGATTTATATATAATCTCCATATATATGTTCCTCCTATTTGGTACCAAAGCGCTATATAACTTGTAATTTACTTCCGATCAAAATTTTCCGGAAAGATGTTCCTAATTTTTTTATATAAGCGCTATTTTAGAGATCTGAAAGGCTTCAGTGGAAATGAAAATTAAAACTTTACTTAAACCAATTATTCCAAGGTAGTACCAATTATTCCAAGGAAGTACCTACCTAACATACCCTGCATATATTACTTATATTGTGTACGACCAAAAATCGGACTATTTATTGTGTTAAGGCTAATAATAACCACAGTAAATGCAAATATGTGGAATATTATTATTAGTTAAATTTTTAATTCCACACATTATATTAAACTCCTCTTTGGAATAAGCCTTGACGTGGCGGGGGAGCTATGTAATTTCGTAAAAGAAAGGAAACTAATTATTCCAACTATTCAAAAAGAAATTCTTAATGTACATTTCCGAGGTGGTGTAGGGTATTATATAGTCGGCCCAGCCCGACTTTAACCTTTCCTTACTGGTTAAATGATGTGTTTGTTTATATTGAATTCTCCATACGAGGTATGTTCAAAAAATATCGCGAATTAAGTATTTTTTCAAAAAGTATTTATTTTTTTAATGAATATATATTTGTCCCCTTCAAAGTAATTCCCCTCGGATATAATACACTTCTGCCAAAAGTTTTTTTCCAATCCTCGAAGCACTTCAAATAATAATTTGATCTTGTTCAGCTCCTCCTTCGATGCCGTCTATATCTCCTCAATCGTGGCGTAGCGTCGTCCTTTCATGGGCCTTTTCAGTTTTGGGAACAAAAAAATAGTCAGGGGAATACGGTGGCTGCGGCGCCATTACTGTGTTGTTTTTGGCCAAATATTCGCGCACAAGCAACGATGTGTGTGCAGGGGCGTTATCATGGTGCAAAAGCCCGTTTTTGTTCTTCCATAAATCCGGGCGGTTTTGGCGGATTGCTTCGCGCAATTTGCGCATAACTTGCAGGTAATATTCTTTATTGACCGTACTACCCTGTGGCAAGAACTCTTAATTTACCACGCCCCTGCAATCAAAGAATACTGTGAAAAACTGTGAAAACCGGGCGTCCGGCTCGCTGTTCGTCCTTCGCATCTTCTCGGCCCTCTAAGAACATTTTCTACCACCGATAAACGTTGCTTTGGTCCAAGGTAGCTTCGCCATATGCCACAGTCAACATTCGGAATGCGTCAGCGCACTTTATTTTGTTTTCCACACAAAATTTGATGCAGATTTTTTGATCCATTTTCTGAAATAGATAAAAATCGAAGATAAGTTAAAACACATCCAAGCACAACAGCTGTCAAAAATTAACTAAACATTCAAAATGGCCGACCTTGTCAGCATAAGTGAGGGACATGAGAACCAAAATAACGCTACAAAAATATCAAAAATCAAATACACGTAGCCCGCGGAAATTATAAATTCGCGATATTTTTTGAACATACCTCGTATGTGAGAGAGACATACAAGAGACATTGCGCTTGCACTTTATTTTATGAGGATTGATGTCAGACATTATAAAATTATAGAGAGGGCGAGGTTTTATGGCCGCTCGTAACCCTCAATAAAACTTTATATGCAATGTGAGAGCTATATTGGATGAGATCTGCTCAGATAGAGGGTCGTTCAACAATTTTGTGGTTTTTTATTTATGAGGTTTCCATTCAGTTCCGCCTTTTAGGGGCATAACATCCCAGTCGTATATACAGATAGTAAAATTATATGTACGCATTACAAAGTAGTACGCGGCATTGTTGACAATATTGGGGGTCTACGTTCGAAGCAAACTATATGTCAGTTACAGGTACTGCAACTTATGAACCTTAAACCCGGAATTTATGAATGAAATTTCTTATTAATAAATTAGTGTAATTCAGCGCCTTAAACAGATAAGTCGGTTTTCTGAAAAATATTAGAAAGTTATATTTCGAAGTAAAAGGCAAAGAACTTTTCAATGTGTAAATGACCCCGACAATTTCTGCTACATCTGCGGAAAATATGTAATTCAAAAAAATCGACGTGCGTTTAAATTCTTACAAGAAAATATGTGTAATATTTTGGTATACGAGTTTAAAATATGAACGAACCGTGGACACCTAGTATTTTGTGTAATTCGTGCCATGTAAATCTTACTCGATGGACTAGTGGAAGCATGCGGTAAGTACTTTACAATTAATGTATTACAATGTTTTGTGGAATAAAACGTTTTAATTTTAGACATAACGTGCAATTTGGAATGCCAATGACTTGGAGACAACCATTCATTCACGATACGGACTACTATTTTTGTTTAAGTAAACAGATTGGAGTAGGAAGGAGCATTCGCTGGAATTACGCTGAAGTAAAATCTGTCACTTTGCCAGTTGCACATTTGGAAACAATACCAATTCCCAAGTGTCCAAGTATAGCTAACAGCCTAATTACGGAAACTTCATCAAGTTCAACTGAGTACTCAACTCTGAGCGATTCAAGTTTGAGTCAAAAGTCATCGCTTTTAACTCAGTTTCAACTCACTGATCTAGTGAGAGATTTGGAACTGACCAAAGATAAGGCAGAACTACTTGCATCTGGGATGAAACAGTACACTATTTGGCCCCAGATGTTAACATATCATATTATAGAGACCGTGATATACTTTACAAACAATTTTATACAACTGTGGATAACAGATGCCTTTGCAAGGACATTCCCGGATTGTTCGAGGAACTTAATCGAACATACAATTCAAAGGAATGGCGGTTATTTGTTGACAGCAGTAAAGAAATTTTAAAAGCAGTACTTTTGCACAACGGAAATCAGAAACCGTCGATTCCCATTGCTTAGCATGAGTCACCCCTAAGGAATCATACGAAACAATGGATAAATTGATAAAATACATAAAATATGAACAACATGACTGGAAAATTTATTGCGATTTAAAAGTAGTGGGTATGTTATGTGGAATGCAAGGCGAATATACAAAATATAGCTGTTTTTTATGCCGCTGGGATAGCCGTGCTCGCGAAGATCATTACAGAAGAAGGAAATACCCAACAGGAAAACACATTATATTGGGTGAAAACAACATAAAATGCACACCTCTCGTCCAAAAAGAAAACATTATTTTGCCACCACTGTATATTAAGCTGGGGCTCTTTAAAAAATTTTTAAAAGCCTTAAGGAAAGATGGCAATTCACTCTCATATTTAAAAAGTTTATTTAAAAGTCTTTCTTTTCAAAAAATCGAAGAAGGAGTTTTTGATGGGCCTAAAATAAGGAAACTGATCAAAGATGTGAATTTCGAATCATATTTGACGTCGGATGAAATTGCAGCTGGAGGTCGTTTAAGCTTGTAGTTTCAAATTTCCTTGGATCCAATAAAAGCCCGCAATGTGAAACAATGATTAATGATTTGTTAAAAAATTATGAAAAAATTGGTTAGAAATATATTTTTTTATATTTATGAATATAACACATATGTATGTATTCTCCCAACTTATTTTTCGCTTTATGAATTTTTCATTTCTTGCATTCTCCGAGAATCTTGGCGACGTAAGTGACGAACATGGCGAAAGGTTTCATCAAGAATTAATGTCAATCGAGCGGCGTTACCAAGGGCACTGTGATGAAAGAAAGAGAAACCGATTCCGAAATCTACAAGAAACCGATTCCGAAATCTACAAACGTCAACAAAGAACTCACAATTACTTTTAATGAAACTGGTTCATGTAAATAAACTCAAATGTACATAATATAAATAAAAGTCATAAATAAAATCGCTATTTAAACAGAAATTAAAAAAAAAGATTTTTTGAAATTATCTTACCTCTACCAAAAGGGCTATAATTTCAACATTTATCCATAGATTTTTTTCAAATAGGCATTATTTTCTTCGCTTGGATGCAAACTTTTAAAAAATAAAATAAAATATTTTTTTCGATTTTTTTTTCTATTTTTTATGTTTTTTGTCCCAGGTTTTTTTGTTTTTTAAATCTACTTTATCCAATTTGTTTAGTGACTGTTACTTAACAACTGTTTCTAAGTGATAGAGATGTTGGTAGCCCACATTATTAGCTTCACTTTAACGTGTAAGTCGACCTTATCGGGCATATACTCCAAAAATTATAGTGCAAATACTAAGGGTACCTTCGACGATAATAGTATTTTTAATAAAAAATCATTTAAAAAAAATTTATCCATAAAAAAATTTTTGGTTTTGATTTCATATAACAGTATGCCACAATCTATACAAAAAATAATTTTTAGGTCTAGGACACAAAAAAAAAATTTTTGTTGCATAGTGTAATTTGAAAGGTTTATATCCAATATATATCCTCGATGAAAAATTTTGACCCGCTAAATCGAATAGCAGTAACCGTTTTTTCCTGTGACATCACGTTTTCGAGATATTTAGCCACAAATGTGTGTAAGCAAAGAGGTTAGCAAATTCAGAAACAATTTTAGTATATAAGGCTTCGGAGTATATATTCCATGCCAAAGAAAAAATTAAGGCATGTGGCATTTCAAGAAGTATTTCTCCCATAGCAACCGACACCACCGCTCCTTCCCTTACCCAAGAAAAACATGGCCTTTCCCATGGTTTTCTTTAATATCCAGCATTGCTCACTTTATAGAATTACGTTTTCTGGCTAACCCTTTGCGTAAGCAGATCTTGATTATTTGAACAACTTAAGAGCAGGTCAACTTTGTGGGTTTTTAAATTCTTGTAATTACTTCGCATATTACTTTTGTTGCAGTGATGAAAGCGTCAGGTCTCGATCTTTCTGCCAACGTTGCAAGACAAAAATTGTATGTTCGTACGATTGTATCTTTACAGGGTTGAATTTTAAGCCATTTTTGTGACTATATTGTTCGATCTGGCAATCATGTGGTTTGACTCCATGCAGGTTTGACTCCCCGGTTTCCTTCGCTGTTTATACCCTACACCACACTGTGGTACAGGGTATTATGACTTTGTGCCTTTGTTTGTAACGCCCAAAAAGAGAAGAAATAGAACCATAGTTTATTATACCGATCGTCATAGAATCAATTTTTGAGTCGATTTAGCCATGTCCGTCTGTCTGTCCGTCTGTCCATGTATTCTTGTAATCAAAGTGCAGATCGTATTTATGGTCTGATTGTGATGAAATTTAGCACAGTGCTCTTTTTTGGCCCAAGGACGATTCCTATTGAAATTGGTCAAAATCAGTTCAGATTTAGATATAGCCCCCATATATATGTTTCACCCGATTTTACATGTAAGCGCTGTAAAAATTTTATATTATATTCGATCAGTATGAAATTCGGCAGAAAGAGGTTTCTTATTATATGAATGAACACTCTTAAATTTGGAGGTTATCGGTTCAGATTTAGATATAGCCCCCATATATATGTTAGCCCCGATTTGACATGTAAGCACTTTAAAAACTTTATTTTATATCCGATCAGTATGAAATTCAGCAGATAGAGGTTTCTTATTATATGAATGAACACTGTTAAATTTGGAAGAAATCGGTTCAGATTTAGATATATCCCCCATATATACGTTACCCCCGATTTTACATGTAAGCGCTGTAAAATGTTATTCTATATCCGATCAGTGCGAAATTCGGCAAAAAGAGGTTTCTTTTTACATAAAAGAATACTGCCAAATTCGGAGAAAATCGGTTCAGATTTAGATATAGCCCCCATATATATGTTCCTCCTGATTTGGTTTCAAAGCGCTATAGAAGTTGTACCTTACTTCCGACCATTAAAATTTTCCAGAATGATGTTTCTCAATTTAGGAACGAATATTGCTTAATTTAGCGATTATCGGTTCAGAATTAGATAATATGTTCCTACCCATTCACCAATTATTACAAATTATTATCGCAATGACCTTTTGGCTTTGTTAGGGAGGTGTAGGGTATTATATAGTCGGCCCCGCCAGACTTTCTGCCTTTCCTTACTGGTTTTTTGGTGTGCTTAGCTGTAGCTGAAGTGCCGTTAGGTACATTCGTTCACTCGTTGGTGTCCTGCTCAGGCTTCTTCTTCTGTGAATTTAAACAAGGTGAGGTTTGGGAAAATGTACCTTACTCAGCCTGTTCCACTACATTGGCTTTGGTAGTGTCCATAGAGCATCGGTGGTGTAAGTTCTGCATGCCATTTATAACCGCTACTCTGCTCGGTTAGGCGATGAATCTCTTTTGACCGTCTCCAAGCACTTCGATCAGATACAGAATCTGCACGCCAATCTATCTTACTTAATTGTCTGATTTGTTGGAACCATCTGCTACCATTGTAACAATTATAAACTTAATTGTGTTGTAGCTGAGAGCTTCCAGTTTAATATTCAACCAATAGACCCGTGTATAGTAAGGCGTCTACAAGTGATGGGTGAATGGATAAATCGAGATCACAAGTTGTAGCATCATAAGGTTTTCGAACCTCTAGGTGGTCACATTCAAACTATGGAAATCAGATGTGGTATTTCAAGCGGAAGTTCGAGTAATCACGGAGTATATGAATTTGCTTAGTAATTCCACAAAGCCTAAAAATCCTAATATTCAATCAAAAAGGTCAAGTCCAGAACAGTGTTGGATTGTAAAAGGGCGATAAATGATAAGTAGACCTCGGATTTTTGCATATTTTTAATTTTTCATCCGATTGGAACTAAACATTGCATTTAGACGTTTTATCGTTAAAATATAAAAAAAAAATTGTGCATATCTAATATGTTCAAAACATATATTTGAACGATGAAAAATATGCAAAAATCCGAGGTACACCACTCATTGACGGTTGCGTTTTTTTTGGGTGCCAGTACACATCGGAGTTACTGGAAACGAGCAAAATAACAGTTTGGCCTCAAAGGGCAGAGAACTTCGAATAGTAAACTTATGGTGAATTCTTTTGTGCAAAAAAGTGTAACATGTTCATTGCCCTTTTTCCGAAAACGGCACCTTTGTGATACTTTTTTGAAATTTGGTAATTAAGTTACTCGAATTTAGCACAACTAAAATTTCAAATCTATATATATAAAATTGTTGCGTGACTGGCTGACTGATTGACTGACTGATCATCGCCCAGGCCAAACGGCTGAAGCTAGAATCATGAAATTTGGTGGGAGGGTAGACCTTGGGACGTAGACGAGCAATAAGGCGGGATTTTTCGAAATTCGTACTATTAGCCGCACAATAGGGCAAAAAGGGATAAATATGGTACCACCGCCAAATCTAAACGAAATGAGCTAGAATCTTGAAATTTGGTATGAGGGTAGCCCTTAGGACGTAGACTCAGAAATTGGCAGGATTTTTTGAAATTCGAACATTTACGCACACAGTGGGTTAAAAAGTGATAAATGTGGTACATCAGCCAAATCCAAATGGCAAGAGCTAGAATCGTGAAATATTGTGTGATGGTAGACCTTATGAGGTAGACTCTGAAATTGGCAGGATTTTTCGTAATTCGAACATTTACGCACACAGTGGGGTAAAAAGGGAAAAATGGGATAAATGTAGTACAACAGCCAAATTCAAATGGCAAGAGCTAGAATCATGAAATTTGGTGTGAGGGTAGCTCTTATGAGGTAGACTCTGAAATTTACAGGATTTTTCGAAATTCGAACATTTACGTACACAGTGGGGTAAAAATGGAAAAATGTGGTACAACAGCCAAATTCAAATGGCAAGACCTAGAATCGTGAAATTTGGTGTGAGAGTAGCTCCTGGGACGTAAACAAGAACAAGGAGTGATTTTTTTAAAAATTTAGAGGCACAGTGGGACGGAAAGGTATAAATATGGTACCACCGCCAAATTTAAAGCCTAATATTAGAATGGTGAAATTTGAAGCGAGGGGTGTCTTTATGACAACTGATCTGGGTATTACGTTTTTTTTGTATTCGTAGTTTTCGGGGCACAGTGGGGCAAAAA
This sequence comes from Eudasyphora cyanicolor, assembly GCA_963930755.1. Lineage (NCBI taxonomy): Eukaryota > Metazoa > Arthropoda > Insecta > Diptera > Muscidae > Eudasyphora > Eudasyphora cyanicolor. The sequence continues at coordinate 41,777,367 of OZ005735.1, forward strand.
GTGTAAAATATAGTACAGTGGCTTAAAAATGTCAAACATGGATCAATGGTTCCAGCGTAACTTTTGGAACATAAACTAGAGATTGGAAGTGATTTTTAGTAATTCTAACTTTAAGAGGCACAGTGGGACAAGACGGGTTAATTATGGAGCATGGGGAAAAAAGGGAACAATCTGCCAAAATTTGAACTTAAACATGAGATACGAAGAGTTTATATGGTTTTAGGAGCACTGTGGTCAAAAATGGTTAAATAGTGGAGTGGATAAAATATGATTAAATATTGTACAGTCGTGGAAAAAGGTTTAAGTATGCAAGCGTGGATACACATTTTAAATACGGTACAGTGAGACAAAAATTTGTTAAATATGGTACAGTGGGTAAACATTTTGTACAGTGAGATAAAGAGTTGAATGGGGCACAGTTGTGCAAAAAGGGTTAACTATGGTACAGTGGGGCAAAAAGCGTTAAATATTGAACAGTGGGGCAAAAATGTATTTACTATGGTACAGTGGGGCAAAAAGGGTTAAATATGATACAGTGTGACAAAAATGGGTAACTATACAGTACATTGGGGCATAACTGTGTTAAATATTGTACAGTGGAGCACAGAGGGTTGAATATGGTACAGTGGGGCAAAAACTGTTCAATATGGTACAGTGAGACAAAGCGTTTAATATGACACAGTGGGACATGAAGGGTTAACTATGGTACATGGCAACGTGGGACAAAATGGGTTAAATATGGTACAGTGGAGCAAAAAGCTTTAACAATGGAACAGTGGTAAAAAATGTGTTAGCTATGGTACAGTGGGACACAAATGGTTAAATATGGTACAGTATGACAAAAATGGTTACAGTGGGCACAAAAAGTAAAATATGGTAACGTGTAACAAAATGGGTTAAAAATGGTACAGTGGGGGCAAAAAGCATTAACTATGGAACAGTGGGGCAAAAATTTATTTACTATGATATAGTGGGGAAAAAGGGTTAAATATGGTACAGTGTGACAAAAATGGTTAACTATACAGTACAGTGGGGCATAACTGTGTTAAATGTTGTACAGTGGAGCAAAGAGGGTTAAATATGGTACCGTGGGGCAAAAACTGTTAAACACGGTACAGTGAAACAAAGGGTTTAATATGACACAGTGGGGCAAAAAGGGTTAACTATAGTACAGTGGGGCACAATTAGTTGAATATGGTAACGTGGGACAAAATGGGTTAAATATGGTACAGTGGGGCAAAATGCTTTAAATATGGAAAAGTGGGTAAGAAATGTGTTAGAATGGTACAGTGGGACACAAATGGTTAATTATGGTACAGTATGACAAAAATGGTTACAGTGGGCACAAATAGTAAAATATGGTAACGTGGAACAAAATGGGTTAAAAATGGTACAGTGGGGCAAAAAGCGTTTACTATTAAACAGTGGGGCAAAAATGTGTTAACTATGGTACAGTGGGGCAAAAATGGTTGAATATAGTGGACAAAATATAGTAGGACAAAAAGGTGTTAAATTTAATTCAGTGGACCCAAAAGGTTAAATATAGAACAGCGGGTCAAAAAACGTACATTTAGTACAGTGGGTAAAAAGAGAGGGTAAGTTAAATATGAAATAAGAATGTTTTTTTTCTAAATGTATGCTTTTAGTAACACTGTGGTGCAAAAAGGTTAAAATTATGATGCACTGCAAAACTGTAGCATTGTGTTGGAAAAAGGTTAAAATTATGATGCAGTTGGGGCAAGCAAACATAGTTCAACATGTTACAGAGGGGAAAAAATGTGTTAAATATGGTTTAGTGGAGCACAAAGGGTTAAATATGGTACGGTGAAGCAAAAAAGTTAAATACGGTAAAATGGTTAAATGTGATAAGTGGGGAAAAAGGGAACAAAATAGTCCCAGATATGTATAAAAATTCCTACTTTTGAAGCACAGTGTAATAAAAAGTGTTTAATTTGTAACAGTGGTGCAAAAGGTGTTGAATGTGGTCCCTGAGTGCAAAGGTAGATCTTACAGCATAAGCCAAAGCTAAGAAATTGTTTTTCCAAATTGGTTCTTCTACTTAAACCGTTGGGGAAAATAAGTTTAATAAATGGCACAGATAGGGTACAAAAATGTTGAAATACGCCCTAAGCTTGCGAATTTGAATCTTGAAATATCAATTATCATTTTAAAATATTGTACGATCGTGCAAAATTGGTTAATTATGACTTAAATGTGGTACTATGGAGCGATTCACTTTAGATTTTTAAATTCGTACCTTTATAGACACAGTGGGACAAACATGGTTTTATATTGTAGCAGGGTGTGAATGTAGATATTGCAATATAAACTAGGGGAAAGTTGCTAACGTATGAACCAAAAAAAATAGTTTTTCAACGTTCAGAGGTGCAGTGGGAAAAGGGATAAATATTGTACCTGACATCATGGTAATCATGGTAACTCTTGAAACAAACACTAGAAATGAAACGAGGGTTCGTTTTTTATATATAAAAGTAATCAAATCTTCTTCATTTCGCACCATATGTAATAATCATGTCATTTTGAAAGAAAGAGGTACAGATATTTTGCAGTACCCTAAACAGAAAATAGATAAAAGATGGGGGCTGCGAAGCGCACCGGGTAAGCTAGTAAGCAATATAATAGTGCTGTTTTCGGAAAAAGGGCAATGCAAGTGTTGCACTTTTTTGCAGAAAAGAATTCACCATTAGAAAATTCGAAACCTTGCGAAGCCACCTTTCGATGAGTTGAAGCACTGCGCAGCGATGGCTCACAAATTGGTGTGGGAGGGCAAAGATATTGTGTGTGACCCAAATCGGAGTAAAACAAGTAGTTTTCTGAAACTAAACATGAACGAGATTAGAAACATGATGAGGTTTCTAACAGAAAACTCAGGTTTACAAGCACATCTGCATTGCGTAGGACTAGCAGACAACAACGAATGCAAGCCATACAGGGATAACATCGAAACGATGGAACATTTTCTGTGCCAATGATCGACTTTAACACATGCAAGATCCCGGGATTTCGGTTCCGACACATTACAAGACTTGACTCATCTCAGAGGAAATGACTGAAAGATACTAAGAAATTTCATGTCTAGTACTGATTTCTGTAACTCATGAAGTTTTAAAGATCATAAATAAGGGCAGCACAACAGCTGAACCGCTGGCTTAAGTGTACGAGTATGTTCATCGTCATGCGATGCTGAAAAGTCTCCCCTCTTCAACCAAACCTTACCTAATAGTGCCCAAACTCATCATAATTATCTCCATTCATAAATGTGTAGTCTTGACCTCAGTGTTATCTATCGAATCACAAAGGTCGTATGGGGGTTGACACGAATCCATATGAGTAGATGTGTTCAGAGCCAGATCGGCTAGCTACATGACCAACTTAATGGTCACAGATTTTGAGCGATCCATGAGACTTTTCAAGGGGTTTGCTATGGCGGGAGACATTTAAGTATTTGTCGGTTAACCATTTGGGCAGAATTTTACTTTTGGCCAAATGGCTGAAACTTCTGCAGAATACTGTCGTAATCGGCTAAAGTTGTCTAATCATATTTAGAGTCAGGGTCCTAGGCTCTCAATCTCACAGTTTTGAGTGCGTTACAGGGTTTCCATTGTTGTCACTCATGGAAGTAGATGTGCACTTTGTTAAGAACAGCGCGATATCGTCGTATCGATCTTCCTGGTCGGGGACTCCTTGCCTCTGTTTCCAATCGCGAAATCATAAGACCTTCAGAATGTCTCAAACTAATTCTATATTGTATCTAATTGTAACCTGCCTTGTGATGTATCCCGATTAACTACCTTAGAAACCCCAATTATATCAACTTAATTGCTTGTTATGTGTAACAGCCACATCCCAGAAGGAATGAATTCGTTAGTTCCTCCACATACATTGTTGTGAAATTGCCCACATTTTGTTAAAACCTCAGACGTCCATCATGTGTGACTAAACATCATCTGAGAGCTTCTGAAAGTCAGCTATTTTTCCGGGAAACTTAAATCAACCCTCCAACTACTGTCATCATAATGATTTGATTTAATTGTCCCCCAGTCAAAGCCGACAAATCAAAATAAGGAATGTCATAACTTCCCTGCGATTTATGTCAGTTTGTGTTAAACACACAGAAAAAACGTATTCCGTCATACTCCCAACTAACAAAAAAATTTACTCGTACAATTCCAGAAAAAAAACAATTCTACCAACGGCTCTGCACATCTTTAGCAAAATCCTGAAAACTCTGAAAAAGACAAAGAACCAAAAAAAAAAACCTAAGCCTTGGAGGGCGATCTCGAAACAACAAAGCCTAGCGAAAAGCAGCAATACTGACAATCCTTCCCCCTCCCTACGCCCCAAACAAAAAAGGAAACAAAATCTTCGCATCAAATATGTGCAACAAATGCACACATTTCAATCTTCTCTCCTACCGTAAGTTACCGTAACCAAAACACATGGACATGGACACACGTATGTACTATGTTGTATCCCAAAACGTCATTTTAGCCAAGTTAAGAGCCGACAACCAGTAAACATCATCAACAGCAAACGGCAACAGACTCCACATGCGTGTTGTAAACATCGCCCCAAACACAATGGACATAAACCCAAAACGACCGTACGTCAGCCAAATAAACAGACGTACACTGCAACATATGGTATCAACATTCTTCTCTATAACAACATTTCCCCTTCGAAATTCAGGAAATAGAATTCATTGAAATTTAATTACCCATCGCTTCCAGGTAATGAAGAGTGAATGTTAAGATAATGTGGAAAATAAGGTAAACTCAACAACTTTATCTGAAAAACCAGTAAGGAAAGGCTAAAGTCGGGCGGTGCCGACTATATAATACCCTACACCACTCTCGTAATATTGAATAACTCTGATATATAAATTTTGTAATTCATGTATAAATTGTTTAAATAAATTTACTTTTGGGACATTTTATACTTAAATAATACCCTGTACAACAGTGTGGTGTAGGGTATAAAAACGATTGGATCTAAAGAGCCAAATCGGATGAAACATATATATGGGAGCTATAGCTAAATCTTAACCGATTTTCTTCAAATTCGGCAATGTTGGTTCATGGATCAAGAAACTCTACCATTCTAAATTTCAAAACGATTGGATGTAAAATACAGCTTCTAAAGAACTAAAGGGCCAAATCGGATGAAACATATATATTGGAGCTATAGCTAAATCTTAACCGATTTTCTTCAAATTCGGTAGTGTTGGTTCATGGATCAAGAAACTCCACCATTCTAAATTTCAAAATGATTGGATGTAAAATACAGCTTCCTCAGGACTAAAGAGCAAAATCGGACGACAAATATATATGGGACCTATAGCTAAATCTTAACCGATTTTCTTCAAATTCGGCAATGTTGGTTCATGGATAAAGGAACTCTACCATTCTAAATTTCAAAACGATTGGATGTAAAATACAGCTTTTATAGGACTAAAGGGCCAAATCGGACGAAACATATATATGGGAGCTATAGCTAAATCTTAACCGATTTTCTTTAAATTCGGTAGTGTTGGTTCATGGATCAAGAAACTCTACCATTCCAAAATATCAAAACGATTGGATGTAAAATACAGCTTCTATAGGACTAAAGAGCCAAATCGGACGAAACATATATATGGGAGCTATAGCTAAATCTTAACCGATTTTCTTCAAATTCGGCAGTATTGGTTCATGGATCAAGAAACTCTACCATTCTAAATTTCAAAACGATTGGATGTAAAATACAGCTTCTATAGGACTAAAGGGCCAAATCGGACGAAAGATATATATGGGAGCTATATCTAAATCTGAACCGATTTCAACCAATTTCAATAGCGATCTTAACAGCTTCGAAATACTCCAAACTGCAAAATTTCAGAACGATCGGAGTGAAATTGCGACATGTAGTCGACGAACAACTTTACATGGACAGACGGACGGACGGCTCGACTCAGCTACTGATTCTGAGTCGATCGGTATACTTTAAGGTGGGTCTAGCTGTGGATCTGCCGTGAAACAAACTTATAATACCCTGTACCACAGTGTGGTGTAGGGTATAAAAACCGGCAATTGACTACAACAGTTGTAATTGTTAAACGCTCTTAGTGAAGAATTCTTTAGCATTCTCTTCACTGGGTTTCTTGGTCCTGTGAATGCGTACATTTGTTTGAGATAAATTTGAGACAAGGTATTTTTTACGGTCCAACGAAAGATTTTTTTCTTGTTGCTCCGTTTATGTTTTTTGCAGTTGGCAGCCGCCCTGTCAGTTGAAATGAAAGAAACGAAATACATGCAAAGGATTCCTCCCGGGGAGATTGTAAATAGATGAAGAGCAGGGAAATTGGATCGGACAGAGTAAATGAATGAGAAGTAAGCCTAAATTAAAACAGCAAGCAGGCACGGGAAGGATAGCTATAGGAAGAAATTTTGGAAGGGAATGATTACCGAATTTATAAAGTCTTTGGTAAGTAGTGTATGAATTGAGAGAAAAATATGCTATTGCAAAAGCAATAACAATAGTAATAGCAGTAGCAGTAGCAATAAAAATAGCAATAGCAATACATTAATGTGATCGTAGGAGATAAGGCTATCAGATCAAGTCGATCACTCAAATATGTGGGAGTTATGGTAAACAAGAGACTGACGTTCAAGGATCACAGAGAGCAGAATTTGCCGAGGAAGAGCTTTCTTCATCGATCGCTACTGGATATATCTCCTTATACCTGCCATAAGTGTATGGTTTAACAGACGACACGGTGATACGAACTACTACCTAATGCAGTTCACGCAGGAAGGCAATGATTGCCGAATTTATAAAAACTTTGAATTGAGAGAAAAATATGCTATTGCTAAAGTAATAACAATAGCTATAGCAGTAGGAATAGTAATAGCAATAGCCACAGCAATAGCAATAGCAATTCCTCTGCCCTAGGTTATCAGAGCAGGCGTACCTACAATGGAACATTCGAACGTGATCGAATATATGCTACAAAGCGATGATACATGGCGAAATATATCCGAATTAGTGACAAACACACTCCTAGAGCTATATAGAGTAGACAATATACGGAGAAACGCAGAAATCAATACGATTTAGAGTGCAGTGATAGCCTAATTGCTAACCATCCTTCACGAAGTAATACTTCACAGCAGTTCCGTGAAGGAGTGGTGGTCGAGGAGGGGGTGTGGTTTAGTACGCAAGAATCGTGCATGTTTTTCAGTACGGGCTGAATCATACATCAGAAGAATGATGCTTTCATGTCTCCCGCCCTAATAAAACCTTGGCAAGGAAAAAAAAATATAGCGATAGCAATAGCAACAGCAATAGCAATGATGCTTTCATGTCCCCCGCCCTAATAAAACCTTTGCAAGTCTCATTGCAATAGCAATAGCTAAGGCAATAGTAATAGAAATAGCAATAGCAATAACGATATCAATTGCAATAGTAATAGCAATAGAAATAGCAATATCAATAGCAATATCAATAATGCTTTCATGTGTTCATGTCCTCCGCCCTAATAAAACCTTTGCAAGTCTCATGGCACGTTTAACATTCGGTACCATTAAGTTGGTAGTGTAGGCCCAGTTGAGTTTACTCCTGGCTACCACCGACCTGGCTCTGAACACGATCGCTCATAAGGCATCGTGTCAACCCTCGCTTGGCCTCCCTGCATCGCAAAGATACCCATGAGGTCAGAGAGCCGACTACACAATTACGCCTGAAGATACAGGCCATGAGTTGGGGCCCAAGAGACTCAATATGTTTCCCCAAAACAAGACGAACGAAGAAGATGTGGTAAGCCCTTTTGGTAGGAGTGCCAGGACCCTACGGACTTCACCGAGTTCGGCAACAAACCCACAAAAAGAATAAGCGCAACCCATCCAACCGGTGAACCGATTTAGATAAGCTGGAGGAGCAGATTCGTTAAATTTAAGAGTTAAACGCAAGAAGAAGGCAAAAAAGAAAGCCAAACTTCAAGAGAAATCCAAGCCCAAAGAGAAAAATAGGAAGCCGAGGCCTTCCGCCCTTATCATTACTACAAAGAGTGAAATGTCGTATACCGAAATCCTGAAAAATATTACGACAGTTTCTTAACTAGTTCAACTTGGCGAAGCGGTTACCAGCATCAAGAAAACCCAAAAAGCCGACTTCTTCTAAAAAATTTTGGAAATATAATACCAAATAAAGGGTACGGTTTGTGACACTTTGGGCGAGAGTGCATCAGAACAAAGCTGGAAAGAGCAGTCGGTGTACGTGATAAGCTAAATAGACAAAGTCCCGGCAAAAGAAGAATTTAGAAACGAGGTGATTTTGTAGCTAAAACTGCAAAACTTCCAGATGCCTATGCTAACCTAAGCAGCTATCAACTAATAACTTCTAAATAATATGTTTCTTAATCGCAATGATAATACATATCAGAATATTAATTGCCATGGAAATATATATCGAAATGACATTGACATTCTATGTGCAAAATTAAAGAGCTATCAGCTAATAAATTCTCAATAATTTGTTTCTTAGCCACAAAAAAAAACAATAATCTTGTTGCTTACCATACACTCGTACCTCCCAGATTGGGAGGCGGTGAATGCTTAACCACCGTGGCATATCAGCAAAATGTTGCTGCAACAATTTATCTAAAACTCCAAACTCATCCATCATCAGGGGCTATAGAACATGGACTTAGATAACTATCCTCCCGAAAAAATACAGATTCTGTCAATTCCTCTAAGCCAATTGGACCGTAAGGCCACAACATGTCCCATGGGCAAATGAGTTTAAACCGGGAGGTGAGAGGAACTTCAAGAAATCTCCAAGAGTCTGGTCAAAGTTGTTGTATGTAAAGAGTTTGTGTACAAAGTCTGTCCGTCCATCCGGCAGGTGTGTTTCTCACGCAGTTTTTGTGTGGAGCAGCAAAATGTTGCTGCTACTCCTGCTGATGTTGGCCGTCGCAGTTGCTCTTTTTGCCTTGTGTATTTTGTTATCGTTCTGTCATGACTCGAGTTTTTGCTTCACGTTCGGCCAGAGCTCTGGAAAAATAACACAAAACTCAGCTAAAGTAATCTACTAAAGCAAAACATTTAACCAATGCTACAACAAAACACAAACTGCACTCCGAATCTGTAGCAATTTCTTGTTACCTCTTATGTTTGTGGGGCCTTGCCCATGAGTCTCCAGATATCTGGGAGAAGGAAATGCCTGGTGTATGGAGTTCAGATGTTTTGCTACAGGAATTTACTATCGTTGGTATGTTCGAATGTTTTGCTGTTTTCCTCTTCTGGCAGCCAGTAATGATCGTTGGATGCAATGCGTTGTGCTGCAAAATGTATACTTGACTGAGTTATGTTTAAGCTTTTAGTAGAGTTTAAAGCAATTTTTGCCTATGGGCCAATTTGGTAAACCATCCATCCATCCATTCATACGTTCATTTTGTTCTGTACATCGATCCATCCAACCAAAGCGGGGAACAGTGGTTACAGGCAAGACAAGTGTAACATCAAAAAACCTATAGTAATGTAAAAAGCAATATCAATATAAATAGCATAGTAGATTTTTTGTGAAATTCTATAAGCAGAAGTTACTTAACTGTCTTCGCATAATCTCCGGGTATAGAACCATATCGGAAGATGCAGAAATCAACATGATTTAGATTGTACTAGATAGCCTAAGGGCTAACCATCCTTCACGAAGAAATACTTCGCAGCAGTTCCGAGGAGGTCAGATGGTCGAAGAATCGTGCATATTTTTCAGTGCGTGCTGAATCATTTATCTATCAGAAGATTCCACTCCTCCGGGACAAAAAAATAGCAATAGCAATAGCAATATCAAAAGCAATAGCAATGGTAAAAGCAATATCAATAGCAATAGTCGATGGACAAGCCAAAGACCTAACAAACGTGATCGTTGATGCATGCGACGCATCAATGCCGAAAAGAACTCTTCCGAAGCGTGGCCAGCCCTGCTACTAATGGAATGAAAATATACGTCAGCTGCGGTCTGCTTGCCTAAAAGTTAGGAGAATAATGCAGCGAGCAAGAGGGAAACCTACATTTGAACGACTACAAGAGTAGCTCACAAAGTCACGGAAACCCTGCAAATAGAGACTGAAGGATAGTAATGAAGAAGGTACATAGGAAATCACCGCAAATGACCTGCCCAGAAATGTTGCGAAATATCATTGGGACTTTATTTCACAACGTCCACTGTATATTACAAATCTAGTGTCGACACGTGACAACGAAATTATATCGATATCACTCGGGAAGAGCTTGCGCAAAAGTTGGAAATAACAAAGCGCCATCTGGAGATGGAATACCAAATATTGCATTAAAGACTGCAATCCATCGAAGACCAGACATCTGTCTCAATACTTTCCAGAGGTGTTTTCGTGAAAGAACTTTTCCCACCCATTGGAAAATGCAAAAACTTGTTTTAATCCCCAAAGGAAAGAAGCCACCGGCGGAACCATCGTCCTACCTCCCCATTTGTCTCCTAGACACTATGGGAAGAATTCTGAAGAGAATCTTTTACAAAAGGCTAATGTCTGAAATCGAAGAAAGAGGCGCCCTTTCCGAATGAGAATTTGGTTTAAGGAAAGCAAGTAGTTGATACGGCGACGAAGGCCATCGAAGGAGCAAGGTGGAAAGGCGGAACAAAGAAATATTTTGGCGTCGTTACCCTTGATGTGCAGAACGCCTTCAACTCAGCAGATTGGGGGCACATCCATAAAGCCCTGGTGCGAACCGAAGTCCAGACGTATATTGTAGATATGGTCAAAAGCTATCTTGACAACCGGAAGCTCATATATCTAAGCGACAATGGACTGGAGCACTACAGTGTATCCGCCGGCGTCCCATAAGGATCAGTCTTGGGTCCACTGTTGTGGAACATTATGTACGATGAAGTGCTGAGACTTCCCCTCCCAAACGGGGTTAATATTATAGGCTTTGCAGATGACATCGCCATAATCACGGTAGCGAAACATATCAGAAACGTAGAAGCAGCCACTAACACGGCCATCAAACAAGTACAAAACTGGGTTGAGTCAGCACATCTAAAACTTGCTGCTCACAAAACGGAGGCAATTCTTACCACAAGCCGGAAAACAACGGAATACATTAATGTGATCGTTGGAGATAAGGTTATCAGATCAAGTAGTTCACTCAAATATTTGGGAGTTGTAATAGACAACAAACTGACGTTCAAGGATCACATTGAGTACGTAAGCGAGAAAGCTTCAAAAACACAAGCATCCCTGGCAAGAATTCTGCCCAATGTTGGCGGTGCTAAACTTGCGAAAAGGAAACTACTAGCCACCGCAGTAAACTCTGTGATCCTTTATGCTTCTCCTGTATGGGCGGATGCATTGAGCGTAAAATCCTTTAGGAAGAAGCTGATGACTTCATACCGACTAAACTGTTTTCGCATAATCTCCGTTTATCGAACCTTATCTTAAGAAGCAGCAGGTGTAGTCGCTGGTCTCATCCCAATCGACATAGCACCCTCCAACAGGAAACGGATATATACTAGAAAACCGCAGAATAAACAGCAGAGAGCAGAATTTGTCAAGGAATCTCGTTGGGACACATCTGCAAAGGGAAGATGGACACATCTCCTTATACCTACCATAAGTGTATGGTTGAACAGACGACACGGTGATACGAACTACTACCTCACGCAGTTCCTAACAGACCATGGTGCCTTCCGGAAATATATGCACACATCTGGACACGATAGCTCTCCTATATGCCCAAACTGTGTGGAAGCGGAAGATGACGTAAACCACGTCATATTCCTCTGCCCTAGGTTCGACAGAGAAGGCGTACCTACAATCGAACATTCGAACGTATCATCGCATGTTACAAATCGATGATACATGGCGAAATATATCCGAATTAGTGAGAAACACAATTCTAGAGCTACATAGTGTAGACAATATATGGAGAAACGCAGAAATCAATACGATTTAGAGTGCAGTAGATAGCCTAATGGCTAACCATCCTTCACGAAGTAATACTTCACAGCAGTTCCGTGAAGGAGTGATAATCGAAGATGGGGAGTGTGGTTCAGTACGTAAGAATCGTGTATGTTTTTCAGTACGGGCTGAATCATATATCTATCTGAAGATTTCACACCTCCAGCGCAACAACAACAAAAAACCAGTAAGGAAAGGCTAAAGTCGGGCGGTGCCGACTATATAATACCCTACACCACTCTCGTAATATTGAATAACTCTGATATATAAATTTTGTAATTCATGTATAAATTGTTTACATAAATTTACTTTTGGGACATTTTATACTTAAATAATACCCTGTACCACAGTGTCGTGTAGGGTATAAAAACGATTGGATCTAAAGAGCCAAATCGGATGAAACATATATATGGGAGCTATAGCTAAATCTTTACCGATTTTCTTCAAATTCGGCAATGTTGGTTCTTGAATCAAGAAACTCTACCATACTAAATTTCAAAATGATTGGATGTAAAATATAGCTTCTATAGAACTAAAGGGCCAAATCGGACGAAACATATATATGGGAGCTATAGCTAAATCTTAACCGATTTTCTTCAAATTCGGTATTGTTGGTTCATGGATCAAGAAACTCTACCATTCTAAATTTCAAAACGATTGGATGTAAAATACAGCTTCTTCAGGACTAAAGAGCAAAATCGGACGAAACATATATATGGGACCTATAGTTAATCTTAACCGATTTTCTTTAAATTCGGCAATGTTGGTTCATGGATCAAGAAACTCTATCATGGATCAAGAAACTCTCATGGATCAAGAAACTCTATCATTTCAAAATGATTGGATGTAAAATACAGCTTCTATATGACTAAAGGGCCAAATCGGACGAAAGATATATATGGGAGCTATATCTAAATCTTAACCGATTTCAACCAATTTCAACCAATAGCGATCTTAACAGCCGCGAAATACTCTAAAGTGCAAAATTTCAGAACGATCGGGGTGAAATTGCGACCTGTAGTCGACGAACAACTTTACATGGACAGACGGACGGACGGACATCTTTAAATCGACTCAGCTAGTGATTCTGAGTCGATCGTTATACTTTAAGGTGGGTCTAGCTGTGTTATTTTCAGGTGTTACAAACATCTGCCGTGAAACAAACTTATAATACCCTGTACCACAGTGTGGTGTAGGGTATAAATAGCAATTGCAATAACATTAGCAACAACAGCAGCACCAATCCGTGATTGAATCCCGAACGTTGCACACAAGGCTCCAACCCAGAGGAAACCGGACCTAGCCTTGCATTGCAGCAGTGCATTCAAGAACGAGTCTTTCCAACCATATGGCAAGTGTAGAAGCTGGTTCTACTCCCGAAGATAATAAGCAACCTGGGGAACCGTCGGCTTATACATAATTCAATATGTCTCCTATATACATTATCAAAATGTTGAGGAAAATAATATATAATTAACTGATACCAATGGTGGAAGATAGGGTGACTAAGGGTGGGGGGTTAAACAAGGGTTGACGCTGTGAAGGTGATGATTGATACGGCGACAGATGCCATCGAAGGGACAAGATAGTGCTACCTAGCATAGAAGGTTCCAGACTACTAGCAACTAGCCCTACTAGCAACAGTGGTCAAATATGTGATCCTCTATGCATCTACCCTATAGACGTGAGCAATGGAGGTGAAGTCATATACATATGTACGAAAAAGCTGTACGCCGATATAACTGCCTTCCTACGATTTGTGGGTATGATTGCAGAGCTTATATATCGACATCTAGCAGCCTAGATGAAGAGGATATTGGCCAGAAAGTAGGACAATAAAAGATAGAGGCTCGAAGTGTCCATTGATGAGCGATCTGCATCGATCGTCACTTGGCTGGGTCGGTGGCATTTGTCTACAAAAGGAAGGTGGACACATGTATTTCTCCCAAATGTATCTGTACCGCTAGACGGGGAGCATGGTAATGCCAAATACATATTATCTGGCACAGTTTCTTGCAGACCATGGAGGCTTCCTGAAGTATATGCATAGAATTGGACATGATAGCTATCATCTGTGTCCATGCTGTATAGATGAAGAAAAAGAAGCGACTTATGCCTTACTTCACTGTCTGGGGTTTATATGTAATTCTGGGCATACCGAATACTCGAATATAGATTGATCGTTAACCATCCTCCTCGAAGGAGGATGGATGCCGCTCTTGGTCTCCGGCAATGTAGCAGGGTGAGGTTGAAAAGGATTTACAAACCCAATTCATCTTTTGTTGATACGACATTTTTAGGGTTCCTTCACTCCCATGAGTGACAACGATGAAATCCCTGTGACCTAGTAAAAACTGCGAAAATTATAGGACCGGACCTAGATATTAGGACCGAGCCCGGTAAATTCTTAATTATTACATATCGGAACCACTGAAATATGATTAGGCGACTCTGGCAGACTATGCTAGTATTCTGTTACCCCTGATAGCAGAAGTGAAATTCTGCTCAAATGGCTGATAGGCTAATACTTAAATGTGTCGCTACCTAAAAAACGATTGACAGTCTCATGGAACGTTAAAGATTCGTTACCATAAAGTTTGCAGTAACAAAGGCTGAAGTAAGTATGGGGGTAGACTGGTTATGGCTGTCCCTTTATCTCTGGAATCCGTGTTCCTGAGATCAACAACAACCTTTAACTGCCTCAGATCTGTTAACGAGTTAGCTAGACAGTTCCAAATATACTAACAGAGCCACGGAGGCATTTGTAGTAACAATAGTTTGAATAAGTAGTTATCAGACTGGCTATGGCTGTTCCTTAATCTCTTGAATCAGTGTTCCCGATACCATCAACAGCCCTTTACTGCCGCAGACTTATTAAGGATATGACTAGTCAGCTCAAATCTACTAGACAGGGCGCAGGCACATTGCAGAGATGTTTAGTGCAGATCAGCTTGCAAGGCTAAGAATTACCTGATTGATGCAAGGGTGCTGGAATATGTGGACATGTTTTACAACAATTTATATAGTGCTCTTACGGCACCACATGACAGATATTAAAGAGTCAGGACTGACTACATTCCATGCTGATGTAGACCTACCTAAGCCAAAAAATGAGCTAATGCCGAACTGGCACAGAACACGTCTGTTTACAAGGTTGATGTCAAGTTTCAAAGGGCCTCCCTGTTTCTGTACACATAGCCGTGGGGTCAGGAGGCATCTACTCATTTAGGATTGGATGTAGCCAAGAACCCATGAGTTTGGGTTCTTTTAAACTGGAAACTTTAAACAACAAAATTTTAATGGAGGATAGTGTGGAAACACTTACTCAGCTTCCACACAACAGAAAGAATTGAAGAAGGCAGTTCCAACAAATGAGACAAGCAGTGATGGATCAGACTTCGGTATACTTGGCGAGTATACTAGGTTTCTGGCCGAAATGCGTGGAGACGGTAAAGAGTTTCATCACATCATATGGAAGAGCATTCTCTTTATGGGCACTGAGATTTATAGCTTGCTCCATGGGCACTTCCAAAGCCAATTCCACCTTCCAAATGGGAGTCAACGAACTTACAACTGGCTGCACACAAAATTTAGACGGTCAGCCCATTGTGGGTGCGGTGCAATGAATTTGAAGTTATACTGGAAAAAGCTAGCATCTGTACACATAAGGTGTCTTTGTGCGATGTAGTCCCCCGAAAAAAACGTAGCTCCTATTTCAAAAATATGGTATAGAAGTCCAGTTTTCTTGAAAAGAGCAACGAAAATGTTTCACCTTTTTGCAGAAAAGAAATCGCCATTAGACTGTAGTGTCCATTTTTTAGCCTGCCGCCTTCTAGACAGAGCGATTACGGACACATAAAGTGTTCCATCAGTTCCTCGTTTTGAAAGATCAAACCTATCTGCGTGGTGTCCAATAAGAAAATGGCCCGTCAGTAGAGACACTTTAAGTCTATCTCGATAACAACAAATGGGCGTTGGTTTGATTGTAGTTTAGGTAGGATCACATCAGCTTGGAATACCTGTATGTCCTAACTTGTGATTATCTGCACTCTCTACCCAAGTAGAGCTTATATGTTGCCAGAGGGATGCCAACATACTCCAGTTCCCCGGGAAGATTTAACGTGGTTCTTGGCCTTACAAGCTCTTCAGCACATACAGTTTCCCGTAAAGTTCCTGCGATCCTGCACCCATATCTGGTCGAATTTGAACTGCGCTGCCATCTCATGAAGAGAGCTGCGGTTGCAATGGCTGTTGTTGATATCAGGAAAACAACAGCTATATATTTAAAGGCAGCTATATATATATATTAAGTTATTCCAACATTTGTCTGAAAGATATATCTCAATTTCAGCTAGCAAATACTGCAGTGATCAGACTGCCTTCGAGCTATAGTGAGCCATTGAGCTTTTGAGTAGACCTCGATAACGACACTACCGTTATGTTCGGAGTCATCATTATAAAAGTCCACACAAATGGTATATTTTGAAATGCGCAGTCATCTCGTTGTGAGATCTGTGGCTGCAACGGCTGTTGTTGATATCAGGAACACAGATTCCAGGGACTTAATGTCAGCCGTAACCATTCTGCTATATATATATTTATTCCATATTTTGTTCGAATGATTTATCTCAACAAATGTGCTACCTGCCTTACAACCAACACTTCAGTACATTAAATACTGACTTGATCAGATAACCTATGAGCTACAGGTAGATCTTTCGCGTAGAACCCGAGACCAATATTAGCACTAAGTTTGGAGTCATCATTGCAGAAGTCTCCACATCTCCCACTACCCGGAATGCTGTCATTCCTTGCAGTCCTGTATGATATAAGTACGTGAAATTTCCTGTCAGAGAATGTCTCGGACAGAGTTCAGTCTTTAATGCCTGCAATTTTAGGGACCCTGGAGAGGATAACATTTCTTGATTGCAATAGTTTCCTCAAACGTAATGACGTGGTTGCAACCACTGTCTTTTCGACTCTTACAAACTCATTTGGCCAAGGTGTTCAGTGTTAGCCTTTGTCGTTGTTTACCATCTCTGGCCTCTCTCTGTGGTCGAAGATTCCTCTGCTGCATGTGACTTGTCGTCTGCACTACAATTTATTGTAGCAAGTCAACTTTAAACTACAGCAATGCCAGCAACATCTTCTTCGGTTGCAGCCATCAGAGGCCAGTCACTCACTCCGTCACTATTACTGGCGGAGGAAAACCAACAAAAGATTCACAGATTCACAACCAACATTTCCTGCAAGACCACAACCCATAAGGCGGCAGCAGCAGCACTAGACCGAAAAAAGGTGAACGGCTCACAGCCATGGACTGGACATCAGCAGCAGAAAAACGTAGCGTAAGAGCCACATGCGGTTTTAACAATTGATCAGGAGTGTAACAACAATGTCGGTGTTTAGTAGAAAATAACATTATACTGGAATTCACACTGACCATCACCTCTGGCTGGCTGGCATTTGTGTTCAGCAATCCTGCTTGGCCCATTCCATGGCTCAAATCCGTAGTTTAGCATCGTCATCCTCCTGAACTGAAATGATGACGAGCATGAAGAAGAGGAAGATGATGTCCAGTGGCTGCATATAGAGAGATGTGTCGTATGCAGTGGTGGTGGCATCTCTGTTTTTTTTTTTAATTGTGTCTCCTTCCTGTAACTTGGGCTTTTGGCTCACAGATTCTTTTTCGGTATTATGTTTACTGCTTTTTTTGCTGTTATTTTAGAGGCAATGTTCTGTGTGTGTCAGACAATGCCACCAAGATCGTTTGCTGCCGCCGGGCAACAAGTTTTTGAAGTAGAGATGTCCTTGTCTGCCTCTGAAGTGGACAAGAACGATGGATACCTAAATATAAACATATATCTACCTATGTCGTGTGGCCATTAGCTTTACGTCCACATACATATGTACCATAGTATTAAGTGTAGGTGCGTTTTTTCGAAAAAGAAACTTTATGACAAAATAGGATATTTTGACAGAAGGACAGATAATTGCATTATCTCATGTAAAAGGGGATTACTTACTCCTGGCATAAGTTCTTATAATCATTTGTAGTATTTTTTTTTTGCTTTGAATAAAACCTGTCAGTTGAATGGACATTAACCATCATCCATCATGTGGAATAATCCTTGGCAGCTGTGTGGTGACTCTTCAAACTATTTAAAGTACTTAAAAAGGATTGAGAAATCAAATGTGTATAAAAAATAATGCAAAAATACTTACAAGTGATTCGGTTTATTCTTTTTGATGTAGATATTTAGATATTACTCAGCCGAGTGGCTTTCATACAAAGTAAGGCTTATATTTTTTTATCCTTTGATTATTGTGGCAAAACAGGAATGTATGTACTTATATTAGGAAAAGGAAAATTGCTTTGGTGTACTTTTCCATTAGATCCTAGGAAGCAAAGGTATTTATTTATTTAAACGAGTTATAATACAAAGTAGATTTATATTCAAATTTTACGGTCCAGAGAAATGCGTGGTTGGTTACAAAGACCATGTGATAGATTTTTACAGCGACATACCAGAACTTTCGGTGGGAATCGAACCCACGTCACCCACCTATCGTAGAGACACTGTTCCCAAAAGCAACGTCCCCAAGTATTTACTTCCCAGTAGTATCAGCAGGAGAATACGATCCCTTCTCAAATGAAGAAATATTATACACCGCAAGAAAGTTGAATAAAGCTAGATGGAGTGCCAGACGAAATCATAACACTTGCAGTACAATGCTGGCCGGAATTTTTTACCGATACATTTAATATGTGTTGGAAGACAGGCATATTCCCAAATATTTGAAAAAAGCAGAAGTTAGTTCTCCTACGTAAGAGAGATAAACCACTAGATAATCCTTCATCCTTCCGGCCCTTGTACCTATTGGACAATTCGGGAAAATTTCTGGAGAGATTACTGTTGAATAGATTAGAAGCCGAGCTATACGCAAACGGAGGGTTTTCCCCAATGCAATTTGGATTTGTGAAAAAGAAATCAACTCTAGACGCCATTTCCCAAGTAGTGAACTCAGCCCAGAAATCGATGGAGGGAAAACGATTCTGTGCCATAGTTACTTTGGATATTAGAAGTGCTTTTAATACCGCAAATTGGAATGTTATTCGAACAGAAATCAGGAAGAGGAACTTTTCGAACTATTTAGTCAAAATGATTGATAATTATCTTAATGAGCGAACACTAGAATATGAAACCAACCAGGGGGAAAAACATTTCAAAGAGTCGGTGGTGTAGGTGTACCACAAGGATCGATTCTAGGACCTTTCCTTGGGAATCTTATGTATGACGGTATCTTAAACCTTAAATTACCAGATGGGGCTTCACTGGTGGGATATGCAGACGATGTCACCTTTATAATGGACAAGTCAGACTCAGCTTTGACTGAAATTGTAACAAATGACTGTTTAGGTAGAGTAAATAGGTGGCTAAATTCCAAACATCTATAACTTGCAGCATCAAAAACTGAGGCAATCCTGGTTACCAAGCGGAGATCTTTTGTTTATCCCCAATTCCACGTTGACGGATACAACATTAAAATAAACAAGCGTTTAAAAGCACACAGATGGATCCCATATATTGAAAAATGGGTGGAAAGAAAGCATGGTGAAATAAATTTCTTTCAAACACAAGCATTAAGCGGGCATGGAAACTTTGCGACATACCCGGAGAAATATAAAATAAGAGAACATGGAATATGTGACATGTGCGGAGACATAAATGTATGTATGTGGAGAAATAAATGTGGTTGGGAACAATTAAGACGCGATCTCAACCGTTCCAAAATAACCTAACCTAACCTAACCTAACCTAACCTAACCTAACCTAACCTAACCTAACCTAACCTAACCTAACCTAACCTAACCTAACCTAACCTAACCTAACCTAACCTAACCTAACCTAACCTAACCTAACCTAACCTAACCTAACCTAACCTAACCTAACCTAACCTAACCTAACCTAACCTAACCTAACCTAACCTAACCTAACCTAACCTAACCTAACCTAACCTAACCTAACCTAACCTAACCTAACCTAACCTAACCTAACCTAACCTAACCTAACCTAACCCAACTTTATCGCAGCTTTTTCGCAGCTTTTCCTTAGAATCTGAGGTTAAATGTACATATTATATTTTGTACTGTCCTATGTTTCCTGGGCCAAACAATTTAGTCGACAACCAAATCAGATGGAAACAAAATTGTGATTTACATTTGATTACATAGCACCGTCTCAATGAAATGTGTGGCATCTTCCAATTTCGAAATCCCATTCCCACATTCATCTGGCATTGAAACGGTTTCGCGGAAGAATTTTTCCCATTCCCAGTCAGAGCAGCAGCAATACCAACTTTAGGATTTTACTGCAACATTTTCTTGGGCATCAATTAAAATTCAAATAGTATAAAATTGCAGCAGAATTAAAGTAACAAAAAAAACAGAATAGAGAAGTTCCATAGAGCCACAATGATGGGAGTGGAAAAATGAAGCTCAGGTAGTGAATGGTGATGGAGCTGCTGCTGTTGGAGCTATTGACCATGCTGAATGATGATGATGATGACTACGATGCGGTTGTAAATTATAGATCCTGGTTACCTAGACAAAAACCAACCAGACCTTCCAGCTAACCAACCGACCAACAACTACTGCCTCGAACAGAAATGGTATGAAAATTGGAGTAATTGCATGTTACTCTATTCAGATGATTTTCCGTGTTTTTTGTTGCTGTCGGTTTCTTTATTTATTTTCACAACAACGCATCTACCGTTGAGCAAAAGGAATAACAAAGAATATTCTGTTGCATAAATTCGAGGGGGAAATTCTATAAAAACTGCAACACCAGCCAAGCAGTCAGGTTTTATTTGCCCACCTGCTTTAGAAGAGATAAGCCCAAAGGTGTTGCTTACTCCACCCTGGAAATTTAACCCAAAAATGTTAACAAAGAATCGCTTGTCCATCATACGCTTCCTCTTTCAATTTGCAGTGGATTAAAGGAGATCATCACATCATGTTATTTATAGTTGATTTTAATAATAATAGTAAGCAATGAATTTGGTTTCTCACAGGAAGGACATCAAGCAAATTTTATTTAATGACAATGACGATATTTTTATAGGAAAAAACAATTGTTGAAGTCGTTTAACGCTGATGGCTTTTCTTAAGAAAAGTTCATCGCTGACGACTTTCTAAAGTTGATGATTTTCTATAAGAAATGATCAACGTTGATGACTTTTCTATAAGAAGCTATCAACGTTGGTGACTGTTCTATAAGAAATGATCATGACCTTTCTGTAGGAAAAGATCATCGTTGATGTCTTTTCTGTAGGAAAAGATCATCGTTGATGTCTTTTCTGTAGGAAAAGATCATCGTTGATGTCTTTTCTGTAGGAAAAGATCATCGTTGATGTCTTTCTGTAGGAAAAGATCATCGTTGATGTCTTTTCTGTACGAAAAGATCATCGTTGATGTCTTTTCTACGTTGATGACTTTTCTATACGAAAATATCATCGTTGCTGACCTTTCTATACGAAAAGATCATCGTTGCTGACTTTTCTATAGAAAAAGATCATCGTTGCTGACTTTTCTATAGGAAAAGATCATCGTTGCTGACTTTTCTATAGGAAAAGATCATCGTTGCTGACTTTTCTATACGAGAAGATCATCGTTGATGACTTTTCTATACGAGAAGATCATCGTTGATGACTTTTCTATACGACAAGATCATCGTTGATGACTTTTCTATACGACAAGATCATCGTTGATGACTTTTCTATACGAAAAGATCATCGTTGATGACTTTTCTATACGAAAAGATCATCGTTGATGACTTTTCTATAAGAAAAGATCATCGTTGATGACTTTTCTATACGAATAGATCATCGTTGATGACTTTTCTATACGAATAGATCATCGTTGATGACTTTTCTATACGAAAAGATCATCGTTGATGACTTTTCTATACGAAAAGATCATCGTTGATGACTTTTCTATACGAAAAGATCATCGTTGATGACTTTTCTATACGAAAAGATCATCGTTGATGACTTTTCTATACGAAAAGATCATCGTTGATGACTTTTCTATACGAAAAGATCATCGTTGATGACTTTTCTATACGAAAAGATCATCGTTGATGACTTTTCTATACGAAAAGATCATCGTTGATGACTTTTCTATACGAAAAGATCATCGTTGATGACTTTTCTATACGAAAAGATCATCGTTGATGACTTTTCTATACGAAAAGATCATCGTTGATGACTTTTCTATACGAAAAGATCATCGTTGATGTCTTTTCTATACGAAAAGATCATCGTTGATGACTTTTCTATACGAAAAGATCATCGTTGATGACTTTTCTATACGAAAAGATCATCGTTGATGACTTTTCTACACGAAAAGATCATCGTTGATGACTTTTCTATACGAAAAGATCATCGTTGATGACTTTTCTATACGAAAAGATCATCGTTGATGACTTTTCTATACGAAAAGATCATCGTTGATGACTTTTCTATACGAAAAGATCATCGTTGATGTCTTTTCTATACGAAGAGATCATCGTTGGTGCCTTTTCTATACGAAAAGATCATCGTTGATGACTTTTCTATACGAAAAGATCATCGTTGATGACTTCTCTATACGAAATGATCATCGTTGATGACTTTTCTATATGAAAAGATCATCGTTGATGACTTTTCTATACGAAAAGTTCATCGTTGATGACTTTTTCATATGAAAAGGTCATCGTCGATTCTTAATGTGAAGTTTATTAAAGCAACCTGCTGTTCTTATTTTTTGTTTCATAGAATAAGAAAATAATGTTGTTGCTTTATTCAATATCCTACTGATTTTCTTATTAGCTTCCTTTATGCGGTTTTTTGGTATAATCGACAACGCACTCTTCTCCATAGATTTCCAATTTGTTTTTAATTACTTTTCAGGCCGTGTAACATTTCCCGGTTGTTCATGGTTCGAGTTTGAAAAAATTATTTTTTTGTTTTCAATTTCCCATTAAATTAGAAACTGACGGAGTTGCATGCAAGTGCCGCTGTCGTTGTCGTTGCAAGAGCTGTTCGGTTGCTCGAGGTTTGTTGGTTGGTCGCTTGTTAGATTGGTTGTTGGTTTGTTGGTAGCATTCGATTAAATGCAACAACTGAAAATTGCATAATATTCATAATTTTTAATCATGCGTCACAGGCATGTTGTACATTTGTCACTTTTAAGGACATGCTACAAATGCTAAACAAGCACCTCCTAAACGTTCCGTCTATCGCATGCGTTTACTGCACAGCTCCGGCTACACACCAACGACGGCGACGCAACAGGAACCCCAACCATGCCTTCTGACCATGATGGCATGGTGAACAGCTTAAAACCTGATAGGCCTCCAAAACATTTTACGCCGCTGTTGTCGTTAGCCACAATGGAGTGGCATGCTATGGCATGGCATGTTAAATGATAAATGCAAAAAATAACATGGACATGGCAGCGCTGGGGGGAAATTGGTGGAAAAAAATATGGACTTGAGAACTAGGCGACCGGGATGAGCACTACAAGTCTTCGCGCTGCCATTGTGTGGTAGTTTGTGTTGTAGCTGCCGCTATGAAGTCCCAGGTTTAAACATCTAACAAGTCCATATTACATAGTGTCTCATATTTCAGATCTTCAGCCCTAGCAAGATATTCGTGCCCTGCAGGTACTGCTTAAGTCATAATGTGCTTGATACTCTGTTTTGCTGCAGGATTCTGTGTGTCTCTATAGTACTACATACATATTTCTGATTTCTATAAATGTGACCTAAGTTCAGATTCCTTCCAAAGTTCTCCTACAATGACGTCTACCCTCATATAATGAACCTAATGCTTCCTAGTTAGTATCCACTTTGTCACCGCCTCCTATTTTTGCTTATATCGTTAAATAGAGAGATTCTTAGTTCTCAAAATTTGAATTACGAAAGATGTGAGTACTGAAAGGAGTTGTATCTGTGTTTTCCTAATCGAGCACCACAATTTACAGTTGATTCAGTTGCTGAAGTCAACCGTAGGGCCTTTGGCATAATCGGCCATACCAGGATCTGAGAAGTGGACATACCAGGATGTGAGTACCCGGCTAAAGTTTACAACCTACACAAGGCCACAATAATAGTACCCGATATCCCGCTACTGAAACCAGCAAAGATATAGTCATACTTGAGACGCTTCTGCTTCCGAGCCTAACTGGATATTATCCTCAAGGCAAGATTTGTATGCCAGAACCAGGTACTCATGTCAGCTGATCTTTCGATGATGTTCGATAGGGCAATTATTTCATTCTGTTCCGTTGAATTAAATATGTTGTTCCCCAAGGTGTAGCGATATTTCGAGTACTGTTCATTCCCTACAATTCTGCAATTCCACTTTATTTTTGGGACTTTTCAATTTTAACTCAATTAGATTATATAAGTAGTAGTAGATTGTATAAGTAGATTATATAAGTAAACTGAATATATCCCTAGGCAATCTTGCCATACTTTCTCTGAAATTAAAAGTTAATAAAAAAAGTTAAAAGTTAATAAATAGTTCAGACCACCATAATAAACAAGGTTCTCATCTTTGATAGCCTATTTAGATTTTCCGTGCACGCCACTACTACATATGTAGAGCTGTTAGGGGGTTTATATGTTTCTTGCCGTGAAGGCCTTAACAACAGTCTGCCATCACATAAGAGACAGTGAAAGGCGACTACCAATGCCACGCCAGTAGTCTCCATATAATAATCCTAATTGCGGTACCAAAATCAGGGTTTACATTTTTCTGAACGCAAACATTACCCTCAGACAAACGGACGAGCTCCCAGTTTCAGCGCAGCTCCACATATAGACCAAGGTTTGCCTATATTTAAGTTCAAACCACAGCCACCACCAAACTCCGAAAAAGGGAGTGAACAGGCTCTATCAATAGATATGCTCTTGATCACCAGTAATATCATGTTAAACTCTCTGGTCAGATCTGATATTCGACAGTCTATTTAAGTCTTCTTCCCAAATAAAAGCTATATATCATAAGAAGAGCAGTGTAAACAATGTAGTCCAGTAGCTCGCCGGCAGCACTTGGGAAACCACTAAAGAAAACTTTGTAACAAATGTATAGGCCGGTCCGCGGATAAACATACAGCGCCAGAGTGGTCATAGAATATGAGCGACACGTTTTGAAGTAATGACAACGGTACAACTTAATTCTGCCGAAACAGTAGCTGCGGTGGAGCTAGCTCCTTTGCCTGTTATAGGATCTACAACTTAAAGACATCTTCTCACTGCTTCGAATATGAAAATATCCGCATTTAAATCTCGTCATAATCTTTCATACATAGACTGGATAAGTGCGGTAGCCTCTGAATGTTTTGATCCTTTGGGTCCGACAATGAAAACTTGTTGACTCTAACCACAACTATTCAACTCCAGTGTGCTCATCGAATATGAGCGAAATGCAGTGAAGGAATACACAGACTTGCGCCGCCCAGACAACTGCAAAAAGATGTCTTATCATGCCCTCGGAGGACCACTTAAGTACTTGAGCAGAATTAGATCTTAACCGTGCGACGACTTCATGTTGTTGAATCAAAACCTGTTGTTAGCAAAATCCTGTAACCATTGAAACTACCTTATAACGTATATGATATCCCTCTCAGAGTCTCTGGAGTGATCTTCGTTATCTAGAGCTTGAAGTACAGCGGTACTATAGAAAATCTCTCCGTTAAGGAGTGTACATGGCAGGTCCGAATGATATTAATTCCAACGAAGTCGAAGGTATCCTGCGAATCAGACTCACTTAGGCTGTGTAGTCCATTGCGATAATACAGTGAAGGAAGGGAAATATGAGATTTTCCTGGTCCTTCCATTGGCGGAAACTAAGATGAGCCACCAAAAATATTAGCCTGGGGTAGCTTAGCTCCTTCAAAAGAGTTTGGAGTGCAGTCGTAGAAGATATTCTATAGATAACGGCGACAGCAGAATGTTGGTGTATTTCGAGTTTAGGCAGGGCCACATTACCTTGAAATGTACACAGGACATAATGACACTCTATCTCTTGAGAAGAGTTTGTATATTGCAGGGGACTAGCTCACCTTTAGTTCCATGGAGAGTGTTATCCAGTTTCTACTTTTGCAAGCTCATCTGCACCCATTATTTATACCCTACACCACACTGTGGTACAGGGTATTATAAGTTTGTTTCATGGCAGATGTTTGTAATACCTAGAAATACTATGTACAGCAAGACCCAGCTTAAAGTATTCTATCGACTCAGAATCACTAGCTGAGTCGATTTAACCATGTCTGTCCGTCCGTTTGTCTGTCCATATTATCTTGTTCTTTGAGTACAGGTCGCAATTTCACTACGATCGTGCAAAAATTTTTGCAGTTAGGAGTCTTTCGCGCCTGAAAAGAACCCTATTGAAATTGGTTAAAATCGGCTAAAACTTTAGTTGTTATCCAATCATACTAGAGTGGTGTAGGGTATCATATAGTCGGCACCGACCGACTTTAGCCTTTCCTTACTGGTTTTGAAGTAATCAGCCATCTCGTTAAGAGACCTGGATCAGTTAAGAGCAGTCGGGCTATCGGAAAATATGTGTGTATTCATTTTAACGTTTGTCAGAACATTGTATATCAGACATTCTGCAACCATCACAATAGTCTGATATAAAATCATAATTCAGCGTGGTAACTACTGCAATGATCTGGCAGCCAACGAGCAATAGACAGTCCAAGAGGTCTTTCGAGTAGCCCCCGAATTCAACCTTGCCATTAAGTCATACCACCTGGAATGCAGACTTTCTATGGATCTTTCTTATCGAAGAGTGTGGTACTTCTTATCGAAGAGTGACTCGGACAGAATGTAGTGAGTGATGATTAGGTTCGAAACCAAGATTAGATTAGATTCGGTATGAAGGTTAGCATATTCTCGTAACTGGAAGTATTACTACAACTACAATAATTCGAAGAGTTATGTGCAGAACTTTATTTTGGGTACTTCCGTGCGTATCATTCATTATCATTAAAAGTATTAATTCTTTATTGAATGAGACTAACTCAGTTATGATTTTTGACATGAGTCATTGAAATGGCGATTTGAATTAATTCACCAGAACAATATTTAACATATAAAATCTGTCCAGTGTCATTCTCCTCACAAAGGCTTAACATTGAAAAGATTAACCACCTGATCCACGAAGTCGAACGTTAATGTTCACATGACTGCGAAAAACAGCTGATTTGCGACCTACAAAATGGCATCAGAACGACAAAGCGAATGAAAACATAATGACTGATGCCTTTTAGTTAGTCGCAAATCAGCTGTTGTTCGCATAGATGTCATGCGAACGTTACAGTTCGACATCGTGGGCGGTTAGATACGATTTTGCTCAATCCGTCGGTCGCTAGAAACCCAAAACATTATTTTTAAGCCGGGGCATATCAGTAAAGACATCAGAACCATTAACAATTGTACTTATAGGGTAAGTCTATACATGCTAAATCACAAGAGATAGGTCTACTAAATTATCATTCAGACTGTACTGCTCGACACACATTTCCCGGGGAACTCTGTAACAGAACCCGAGGATCAGCAGGACCAACAAGAGTGCGAGTGGACTGCGAGCGTCGCTAGCTTCTTGTCTGAGAGATCCAGAATAAGCTGGGCTATTAATAGCTTTGAGCCCCTCAAGTCACCTGGACCAGATGGCATCACTCCAGCAGAAATGCAGAAAATGTTAAAGTACATTATCCCCTGGCTGGAGAAAATTTATGAAGGCTGTATCAGGCTTTCATACGTCCCGAATCGATGGAGGGATACCAAAGTGGTATTCATACCTAAAGCGGGAAAGATATCACACACTAGGCCAAAAGACTTCAGACCAATTAGCCTATCCTCCTTCCTATTGAAAGGTCTGGAAAGACTTTTAGATCATTTCATTAGGGAAAACCTGGATACAAAACTCCTGTCGGGGAACCAACATGCTTACAATAAGGGCAAGTCTACAGAATCGTCCCTGCATTTCAAGGAATTCACCATGGTGGCATTTCTTAACATAGAAGGGCTTTTAACAACATTCACTCAGATGCGGTAATTGCGGCACTCTCACATCTAAAAGTTAACACTAGTTTGATTAGACTAATGCAAACTCTGCTCACCAGAAGACGCATAACAGCATGTCTAAGGTCCACAACTCTAACAAGGTTTGTAAACAGAGGGACCCCGCAAGGAGGAGTACTGTCTCCACTAATTTGGAACCTAGCGGTGAATGAAATCCTGCTAGATCTAGAACGTTGTGGCTGCAAGGTCGTGGCATATGCGGACGACGTGGCAATCGCAGTGAGTGGCAAATTCGTAAATGTCCTCAGAGACATCCTACAGGTGGCTCTGAACAAGTTGGCTAGATGGGCCAGAAGCAGCGGTTTGGGCGTTAACCCCAACAAGACAGAATTGGTTCTCTTTACTAGGATGAATAATGTCCCACATGTGGACCCTCCACATCGGATAAATGGAACAGATCTAGTCTTTTCTGAAAGTGCAAAATTTGTAGGAAAGAAGGACAGAAATCGGCACCTGCAGGGTAGCTAGACAAATCTGGCCAAGGTATGACCTGAGTAGGTCAAAATATCTCCTCGCACTAGAGAGGAAACGATTGTCTACGTTAGTACAGGTTCTGACGGGACACTGCTTGATCGGCGAACACGCCAAAAGATTGGGTATTGACTCCAATGACTTCTGCCGAAGCTGTGGTGATAAGGAAGAAGAGGAGAGCATTGAGTAAACGACGACTGGACATACTTGGGTCGGCCTTTTTAGGCAGCCTAACTGATCTTTCCAGTACTGATATTCGTACTATCGATAAATTTATATATCAAACAGGTTGGTTTTGATGAGGGGCATTTCAGCCCGTGGCAACACTAGGGACCTAAACTGGTCTATGTGAGCTTGTAAAAAAATACGACTGCCACCCTAACCTAAACCTAAACCTAAACCTAATCATTCAGAAGGCGGCATTAGGGTGATAATAATTGCACAACGAAATGAAATGAAACTGATTGAAATTAGTAATCAGTATTACTTTATAGCCCTTTTGATGTTATTTCCTGTTAGGTCCTGGAGAGCTAATTCATATACATATCTAAAGTGTCCCAATGAAGATGAAGCTGCAGGACAGATATATCTTCACTGAATTGAAAGCCTAAATAAACTTAACGGATTGTGATGATGTAGTGTAGTTCTGCACAATTGCTTCAGGAACGACGATATGTTGAAGTAAAAATAATGTCATGGAAAGAGCTTGTATCAGTAATTTTTCTCCATTTTTCTAGAGAAATTAGTATTTTATAATTGCTAGTTCTTCTTCGTTTATCGATCTGTGAGATCTTTCTCTATACTACAGTCCATGTACCTCTATACTAGAGTCGATCTCTGAGATCTTACTTTATGATAGAGTATATCTCTGAAATTTTATTATATATTAGAGTCGATCACTGAGATCTTCCTCTTTGTAGTCAATTTGTAGCAAATTTTCCCGGATTAGTTCCCGGTCTAATTAAAGTTCCAGCTCCGACACAGTGTCCATTTAGTAAGTTCCTAGATGTTTATATCGTGCACATATTTGGACCTGAAGACCCAATTGATGCCAATAGTAATGAATTTTCTACAGGCCCTTTATATTGACATTATAGTTATATAAATAACTATTCTCCGTATTGGTGATATAAAAAAAGGATTATTTCCAATAT
Source organism: Eudasyphora cyanicolor (assembly GCA_963930755.1). NCBI lineage: Eukaryota > Metazoa > Arthropoda > Insecta > Diptera > Muscidae > Eudasyphora > Eudasyphora cyanicolor. Next base: position 41,807,129 of record OZ005735.1, read on the forward strand.
ATATTTTTACTGCTATCGACATTACTTGGCCCTTCATATACAAGTATACACATTGTACACTCTAAACTAGTAAAGACCATTTAGTAAGCTATAGCGTTACCTTACATTTCTGCATGGTTACAAACTACTTCAATGATCTGCATAAAACCCCTACTGCAGTAGCATGCCTGCAAGTTAAACAATATAACAACTGAATGCAACCGTGCTGTGAATTTTTGCACGCATATCTACTGCAGCGTCAGATATGCGTCGTCCACGTCCATGTCCACGTTTTATTTAAATGCTAAAGTTTGAACGTGTGTACAAAACCAGCCAGACGGACGGCCGCTGGATGAACGGACGCTCGTTGTGATTTAGATTACACATGTGTAAAGTTTTTTTTTGTGTGCAACTTTTGCTAAACAATTTTTAACATTTCTGTCTGATGATGTATCTTAGATTAGAGAAGGAATCATTTATTAAATACTCTTGATGACGGGGTGCGTTGTCAGCAGGGGACGATAGTCGGGGAGGGATGACGCAAAGTCATTTGCGCGAAAAATTGTTTGGAGGCAGCCTGCTGTGTGTGTGCATATTTTTCATAGACTTAAATTACGCAAAAATTTCCATTTAACTAAACATCATTTATTTGTAGAAAAAAAAACAAACTCGAAAATGGCAAAGCATAAGAGCAGGACAAACGACTTTGAGACTCAGTGATCTTTGGGTTATGTCCAAAGAAAAGATAGCTTAACTGGGGAGCAGAGTTGCCTTTGATAGGATTAGACTACAGAGATTTTACGCAAAACTAGAGAGTATCTCTTAGGTTTCCTCAATGCTGTTGATCTCTATGCTATAATCGAACCCTTAGATCCTCCTCTATGCAGTAGTCGACCTATGGAGATCTTCCTCTATACAAGAGTCGATCTCTCAGATCTTGCTCTATACCAGAGTCGATCTCTGAGGTCTTCCTCTATACTGGAGTCGATCCCTGCGATCGACTCTCTACTAGATTCGATCTCTGAGATCTTCTTCTAAACTAGAGCCGATCTCTGAAATCTTCCTCTATACTGGAGTCGATCTCTGAGATCTTCCTCTATACCAGAGTCGATCTCTGAGGCCTTTCTCTATACTAGAGTCGATCTCTCAGATCTTCCTCTATACCAGAGTCGATCTCTGAGGCCTTTCTCTATACTAGAGTCGATCTCTTAGATCTTCCTCTATACAAGTGTCGATCTCTCAGATCTTCCTCTATACCAGAGTCGATCTCTGAGGCCTTTCTCTATACTAGAGTCGATCTTCTCTATACTAGAGTCGATCTCTGAGATCTTTCTTTATGTACTAGAGCCTATCTCTGAGATCTTCGTCTGTACTAGAGTCGATCTCTGAGATCTTCCTCTATACAAGAGTCGATCTCTGAGATCATCCTCTATACAAGAGTCGATCTCTGAGATCTTCCTTTATACAAGAATCGATCTCTGAGATCTTCCTCTATACAAGAGTCGACCTCTGAGATCTTCCTCTATACTATAGTCGATCTCTAAGATCTTCCTCTATACTAGAGTCGATCTCTGAGATCTTCCTCTATACTAGAGTCGATCTCTGAGATCGTTCTTCATGTACTAGAGTCTATCTCTGAGATCTTCGTCTGTACTAGAGTCGATCTCTGAGGTCTTCCTCTATACTGGAGTCGATCTCTGAGATCTTCCTCTAAATAAGAGTCGATCTCTGAGTTCTTCCTCTGAACTAGAGTCGATCTCTGAGGTCTACCTCTATACTAGAGTCGATCTGTGAGATATTCCTCTATGCTAGAGTCGATATCTTAGATCTTGCTATTCTTCTACACTATAGTCGATCTCTGAGGGCTTCTTATACACTAGAGTCGATCTCTGAGATCTCTCTCTATACTATAAATAGAGTCGATCTCTAAGATCTTTCTCTATACTATAGTCGATCTCTGAGATCTTCCTCTATACTGGAGTCTATCTCTGAGATCTTCCTCTAAACTAGAGTCGATCTCTGAGATCTACCTCTAAACTAGAGTTGATCTCTGAGATATTCCTCTATGCTTAAGTCGATATCTTAGATCTTGCTCTTCTTCTACACTATAGTCGATCTCTGAGGGCTTCTTATACACTAGAGTCGATCTCTGAGATCTTTGTCTATACTTTATATAGAGTCTATCTCTAAGATCTTCCTCTGAGATCTTTCTCTATACTATAGGCGATCACTAGGATCTTTCTCTATACTATAGTCGATCTCTGAGATCTTCCTCTATACTGGAGTCGACCTCTGAGATCATCCTCTACACTAGAGTAGATCTATGAGATCTTTTTCTGTACTAGAGTCGATCCCTGAGATATTCCTCTATACTTGAGTCAATCTCTGAGTTCTTCATCTATACTACAGTTGACCTTTAAAAAGTCTTCCTCTATACCAAAACCGGCCTATGAGTTCTTCCTTTTCTACGCTAGTCGACATCTAAGTTCTTCGCAAGTCAATGATCGACCACTGAAGTTTTTCTTTATATAAAAGCCTAAGTAGTCTTCCCTTCAAGAGTGGAATCTGAGAGGGTTTCTTCTGTTAAAGAGTCGAAGTGTAAGGACTTTAGACTTTTGGGTCTTCCTCTTACTTATTACAGGTGGCTTCTTGTAACTTTGGCAACCCTATTCTCATCTTTGCCTTTTCATGATAACCAACTGAGCAGTAAGCAAATTTTTGAACAAGAATCTATAATTTACTTGGTTACATTTAAATGGTTAATATGATTATTTCTCTTCTCCCTACTCCCCCTCCTTTGTCATTACCATTCCTTCATCCTTCTGGCTAACTTCCCGGCATGTGGGATGGTTTGTGGCAAGTAAGTGCGTTTGTGCGTCCGTCCATCCGTCTGTCTGTCTGTACGTCCTTCCATTTGCCTTGCCACAAGAAGATTGATTGTAATCGGTAGTCAAGTGCAACTTGTAGATGCCTGTCGCTTAAAGGCATGTCCATTTTAAACAAAATGCTGTAACTGTCCTGGACATGTTCAAAACTACTACGAATGAACAAAATGCTCCGAAGACAAATAGACAGAAAACAAAAAAATTTCGATTCAAAAATAAGACAAAAACAAAACGGAAAACATGCAACGGCAACAAATTGAAAACCTCTGCCCAGAAGTGAGGAATAGACAGACATACATATTAAATGACGACAACAACAACAAGAACAACAGCAACGGCAACAACAAGAAAAAGAAATTTATAATTTATGATATACGTTTTGGAAAAATGCCTTCTTGGTAAATATGATTGTAGTTAGTACTTTGTTATGCGCATGTGCGTTGATATGACCGCAAGGGGTCTGGCGCTACCATTAGAAAAAAAGGCCAAAGTGGGGTCGCAGTATTCATTAGACAGCAATGACAGCCAGTGACTCGGGGGCCTTTTACGAAATGAACATAGTCGTGGTGGAACATTATATCTATTTATACCTGTGAGAGATAATTATACATGGAGTAAAATTGGGTAAAAGGTAAACTAAAAAATCTGAACATATTTTTGTTATACAAATTTAAAATAAAATTATGAAAATCTGAGACATACTCGTTTTTCTAATAGGTTAGGTTAGGGACACTTGGTATACACTAAAAATAGAATACCTCTTCACTCTATGAAGATTTTCGTCAATTGTCTTTGTCATGTAATGTAGAAATTTGACTAGTTGGCAGAGATATGGTTCATTGAGGATCTTGCTAAGTCAGATGCGTGGGTTAGCTGGCTGTAGAGTCAATTGCTACCCCTGGACAATTGATGCCCCTGACAATGACAATGATAAGTGATTTGAATCCATAAGTCAATACACTCGTATTCCAGTCGATTCTATAAATCGACGAATCACTCTATAAAACTCACCAAAGTGCCAAGAGAATTCCAAACATTTTAGTCAATTTTAAAAATATCAATAATGTTTGGGGAACTTAGGGAGCAAAATTAGATTTTAAAGAAAATAAAATATTTATTTTAAATAGTACACACTCAATAACTTACGAAAGTACCAAGACATTTTCAAACTTTAGATTTTAGCCCATTTTTAAAATATTATAAATTTATGGTGATCTTAGTGGAACTAAAGGAGCAAAATCAAATAGTGAAGAAAATGCTATATTTCTTCAAATATTGCTCTCTTATAACAAAGTGCCAAGAAAATAGCCAATTTTGAAAATACTAAAACAATTTTTGAAGAAAATGCTCATTTAAAGTTTTTAATTTGAACTACCGATTACTGTGACCTCTGATTTGGGCCCTTTGGATTCGACCAAAAACAATCGAAAATTTATTAAAAAATTGGGTTGATCAGATGACGTACTGCTGAGCCAGTCGTGATAGTCACGTGAATGATATTGTTTTCCATTATTAAATGACAAAGATCAACCTTTCCAATAAAACCAGAAATTTTAAAAAATTATCAGTACTTTTTTATAGCTGTTTCAAATTAAAAATTTTAAATGGCCCACCCTGTTTATTCCTTTAAATATTGTTTTTTTTTTTAATATTTGAAGTTATTCTTCTATAAATTTACTTTGTATTGTAATTCATATAAATAAATAAATATTCTATAGTTCAACAAAGTATTCTCTACAAATCACCGAAGTGCCAAGAGAATTTCAAACTTTATATTTTCAAAATATCAGATATGTACGGTGTACTCAAGAGAAAAAATAATTGAAAAAAATATTGCACTAATTATAGACAGTGTAATATTTCTCCTAATATTGCACTGTCTATAACTCACCAAAGGCCAAGAAAATTGCAAACTTTTATTTTCGCATAGTTTTTAAAATACCTATGGTTTATCGCGAACTTAAGGGGCAAAATCAGATATTGAAGAAAATACAATATTTCTCAAAAAAAATATTAACTTTTCCACAGCTTAAAATAATCACTGAAGGGTCCATGCAAAATTTAAAGTTATTCATCTACTCTTTTCGAGAGCTATCGTGTGCCACAGTCAGACAGACCGACGGACATATCTCAAAAGTATCGTCTAGCGGATTTCTCCCAAACGTATGCAGAATCTTAAGCCACTCCCTCTATGTAGTGGCGATCTTTCCCTGTGGAATTATATATATTTTTTCCTCCTTGTAGGGTGAGGGTATACAAATAATTTCAGTCGTCCATAATCATAATGAAAAATTACTGCTTTGCTGCGATTGTGTTGAAGCAAAATATTAACGATTATCTAAACATTGCCAAGCCTTCTCTAGACGAGTTATCATGATCGTTATCACTGAGTAATCATCAAACTGGACAGGGATTCTTTTACTAACTTGACTGTGGTTAGTTCTAGGTATTTTTCACAATATTTTTACTGCAGTCTTCAACACCAAAAAATTTGTTTCTATCATCATTTTTTTTTATAAAATGAACAAAAAAATTCTGTCATTTTGACATTTACGATCATTACTTTCTTTTGTTGATTTGGGGTGTTTTAATTAGCTTTGAAAAAAATATGAAATTCAACAAAATCGTGTGGAGTGCATTAAGTCAAAAAAAGATTTCCTTGTCTCGTCTCGTCTCGTCTGGAATGTGTGTCTGTCCGTCCGTCCGTCATCATCAGCTGCCTGTTTGCCTAAGCTAAACAGTTCAGAACTCCTGAACACTTCAGCTCCTGTAGCTAAGGGCTCATGAAAAGAATTTTTAATTGTTTGTCTATTGGCGCCTTTGCACCAAAACAAAATTTCCCTAAATATTTAATTTAATCAATGAATCTCTTCAAACTTCGTATCATCATTTGTTTTTTTCTCCAGATTTTCCGTTGATTTGATGTCTTTGTGTCTTCTTAGCAGGTGATTTTCCTAAGAAGCTAGCTAATAAGTAAGTGTCATTGCAGGGGAGAGGTTCATTATTATTGTGGGTATACTTACGGTCTCCAACTCTAGGTATTCCGGTTTGTTTACATGGCTTGTCTTAATTATATATAGGGGTAATTATTAGCTCATCAGTTATCCCAATCGATGTCATATTCTCTGCAGTTGATTTGATATTTGATTGATAGTAAAATTATCATATTTTCAACATAAATACCGATATCAATCAAACTGATGCTTATCTCCTTTAATAATGGGAAAGTCTCTGGTCTTTAGCTGAAAGGGGCAGGTGAAAAGTGGAAAATTCTTTTGACTTCTGAATGGCGTCTCTCTGACGATGGAGTCCAGCATATGCAGGTCCAATGACCAAGGGCTCCCCGAAATCCCATCAAACTCAATTATGATTTGAAATGTCAAACAATAAACTAAACTGCACCAAGCGATAAAGATTAAAATCTCATATTGGACAGATATAATTTTGTAATAAAAAAATATTAAAATGCTTGAATGCACAGCAAGACTAGTTTTTGTGGTTTTGGAGACAATCATTGAATCCAGAGTTTAATGAAACTTTATACGTAGTTACGTCCTTATATGCTGAGGGACCTCACACAGTGTTTGAAACAGGTATTTGAAAGTTCCACCAAAGAGTATAGAATTTGTACTGAGATATCATAATGACATTTTTTTTATTATTTTTCATCAATCTATCCATCCTTCGTATTCCGAGCCCGGTCAGCGTAAGACAAGGTTTACCCAATTTGACCTACAATAGGGGTGGTCACTTCTTAACTTTTTTCTAACTACCATCTTTACTATTTGTAACGAACGGCAATAATCGGACCTTTACAAATCCATTTAGGCAGGATGTAACGTTCGTCCCACACCAATCGCGTGGAGCCCTGCCAAGATTGCTGAAGGTTGTTTAGGTTTAGGTTAGGATGGAAGCCAGCTTTGGCAGCTCACATATACCAATGTAGGTCCGTAGTGATATCACGGGTGCAGATGCTTCTCATCGAGACCAAACCGTTTGATAAACAAAGTTATCAATAGTCCGAATATATGTATGTATCGGAAAGATCTGGCAGACTTCCTAGTTTACTTAATGAGGGACAGTAGCAAAGCAGTCGCTCATTGCTTTCTACTTCTTCCTTATTACCACGGCTCCTGCTGAAGTCATTGGACTCAATACCTAATCTTTGACGTGTTCGCCGATCAGGCAGTGTACTGTCAGAATTGACGCTAAGGTAGACAGATTTTTCCTCTTTAGTGTGAGGAGACATTTTGGCCTTCTCAGTTCGTATCTCGGCCAGATTTGTCTAGCTACCCCACAAGTGGCGATTTCTGACCATCTTTCATTGGACTGTCTGATTGCTTCTTACCTAAGCCAAAGCTTGCATGCGCACCAATTTATGTAAATTCTTTGAGAATTTGTAATGCCGTCCCTTTCCTAGCAAGTTTATCAGCTTTGCAGTTCCCCGGGATATCCCTATGCCCAGTTACCCATATAAGGTGTAGGTTAAACTTCTCAGTCATCCCGTTAAGAGATCTGCAGCAGTCGAGGACTGTTTGGAACATTGCTGACTGTCCGAGTAAATGTAAACGCTGCCTACTATGTTGCGATTCTGCCACCCAATTTTTTATTAAAAATACTATTATCGTCGAAGGCACCCTTAGTATTTGCACTATAATTTTTGGAGTATATGCCCGATCACGTCGACTTATACGTTAAATTGAAGCTATTAATGTGGGCTACCAATGTTGGGAAAATCTCTTTCACTTAGAAACAGTGGTTTAGTAACAGTCATTAAACAAATTGGAAAAAGTAGATTTTTTAAAAAAAAAATCCTGGGACAAAAAAAACGAAAAAAAAAATTTAATTATATTTTTTAACAGTTTGCATCCTAGCAATGAATATAATGCCTATTTGAAAAAAATATATGGATAAATGTAGAAATTATAGCCCTTTTGTAGAGGTAAGAGAATTTCAAAAAATCTTTTTTTTTTAATTTCTGTTTAAATAGCGATTTTATTTATTACTTTTATTTATATTATGTACATTTGGCCTCCATGCTGCAATTTCATCCGACGTCAAATATGATTCGAAATTCACATCTTTCATCAGTTTCCTTATTTTAGGCCCATCAAAAACTCCTTCTTCGATTTTTTTTAAAAGAAAGACTTTTAAATAAACTTTTTAAATACGAGAGTGAATAGCCATCTTTCGTTAAGGCTTTTACAAAAAAAAAAGCCCCAGCTTCATATGCAGTGGTGGCAAAATATCGGCTATAACAGAGGCATAACATACCAACAACTTTTAAATCGCAACAAATTTTCCAGTCATGTTCATATTTTATGTATTTTATCAATTTAGCCATTGTTTCGCATGATTCCTTAGTGTTGACAGCATGATTAATGGGAATCGACGGTTTCTGATTTCCGTTGTGTAAAAGTACTGCTTTCAAACTTTCTTTACTGCTGTCAACAAGTAACCGCCATTCCTTTGAATTGTATGTTTGATCAAGTTCCTCGAACAATTCGGGAATGTCCTTGCAAAAGCATCTGTTATCCACAATTGTATAAAATTGTTTGTAAGGTATATGACGGACTCTATAATATAATATGTTAATATCTGGGGCCAAAATATTGTACTGTTTCATCCCAGATGCAAGTAGTTCTGCCTTATCTTTGGTCAGTTCCAAATCTCTCACTAGATCAATGAGTTGAAACTGAGTTAAAAGCGATGACTTCTGTTTCAAACTTGAATCGCTCAGAGTTGAGTACTCAGTTGAACTTGATGATGTTTCCGTTATTAGGCTGTCAGCTATACTTGGACACTTCCCACTCCAATTTATATATATGTTCAGAGAACAGCCTTCCTGGGCATAAGCGGAGCCTTAAGGACTACAGCGACCGAGTCTCCACAAGCCCTACTCCATATACTGCCGATTTCCGGCGAGAGAAGTTGCAACCAAAGCGGCAATAAGATTAAACCGTCTATCAATGTGGAGGTACAAAAACTACGGTCACATGAGGATATCGAAGTGTAGTGCTATGGTAACCGACCGAGTGGACTATATACCAACGATGTACACCTTCGAGAGAAATTACATCACTATGATTCCCGCGAGAGATCAATGGGTTGGAAGAATACCAGGTAATATAAACCATCTCCACTTTTACACGGATGGTTCGAAGCTTGATGAAAAGGTTGGCTTCGGAGTACACTGTGCATAGCTTAGATTGGATATAGCTCATAGACTACCAGATACCTGCAGTGTCTATCAAGCCGAAATAATGGTAATATGGGAAGTAGCCAAGTGGCTGAGTCGCAACATAGAAACCAACACTGGCGTTGCAATTTACTCGGACAGCCAGGCTGCCATCAATTCTCTGGAGGCAACATCCCTAAATTCACAAACAGCCCTCGACTGCCGCAAATCTCTTAACGAGATGGCTGAGCAGTTAAATATACACCTCATATCAGTGCCTGGGCATAGGGATATCCCGGGGAACTGCAAAGCCGATGAACTTGCTAGGAAAGGGACGACATTACAAATTCTTGAATAATTTGCATACATTGGTGCGCTACTATCCACGTGCAAGCTTTGGCTTAGGCAAGAGGCAATCAGGCCAACGAAAGATGGACAGAAATCGGCACCTGCAGAGTAGCTAGACAAATCTCGCACTAGAGAGGCAAAGATTGTCTACGTTAGAATCAGTTCTGACGGGACACTGCTTGATCGGCGAACTCGCCAAAAGATTTGGTATTGACTCTAATGACTTCTGCATAGCTTCTATGGAGATGAGGAAGAAGTGGGGAGCATTGAGCACTTGCTATTCGACTGCCCCGCTCTGAGTAAACGACGACTGGACATACTGAGGTCGGCTTTTCTAGGCAGCCTAACAGATCTTTCCAGTACCGATATTCGTACTATCGACAAATTTGTATATCTAACAGGTTGGTTTCGATGAGGGGCATTTCAGCCCGTGGTAACACTAGGGACCTAAACTGGTCTATGTGAGCTTGTATACAAAATACGGCTGCCACCCTAACCTAAACCTAGACAAAAATAGCGGTCCGTATCGTGAATGAATGGTTGTCTCCAAATCATTGGCATTCCAAATTGCACGTGAAGTCTACAATTAAAACGTTTTATTCCACAAAACATTGTAATACATTAATTTTAAAGTACTTACCGCATTCTTCCACTAGTCCATCGAGTAAGATTTACATGGCACGAATTACACAAAATACTAGGTGTCAACGGTTCGTTCATATTTTTAACTCGTATACCAAAATATTACTCATATATTTCTTCTATTATTTTACTAAACGCACGTCGATTTTTTTTAATTACATATTTTCCGCAGATGTAGCAGAAATTGTCGGGATCATTTACACATTGAAAAGTTTTTTGCCTTTTACTCATACTTCGAATATATCTTTGTAATATTTTTCAGAAAATCGACTTATGTCTTTAAGGCGCTGAATTACACTAATTTATTAATAAGAAATTTCATTCATAAATTCCGGGTTTAAAATTCATCAGTTGCAGTACCTGTAACTGACATATAGTTTGCTTCGAAAGTAGACACCCAATATTTTCAAGACTGCCTCGTACTACTTTGTATTGCGTACATATAATTTTACTACCTGTATATACGACTGGGATGTCCAATGGAAACCTCATAAATAAAAAACCACAAATATTGTTGAATGACCCTCTATGTGAGCGGATCTCATCCAATATAGATCTCACATTGCATATCATGTTTTATGGAGGCTTACGAACGGCCATAAAACCTCGTCCTCTCTTATAATGTCTGACATCAATCCTCATAAAATAAAATGCAAGTGCAATGTCTTTTATATGTCTATCTCACAAATGGCCAATTCAATATAAGCAAAAACATCATTTAAAAACGAAAAAATATGAAACAGGATTTTTTTGAATTTCCCTAACATTTACAAAATGACTCATAACTTTTACATCTATTCATAGATTTTTTTCAAATAGACAGAGTTTTCTTCGTTATCATGCTGGCTTTTGACAACAGTAAATAAATTAATTTTTTCTATTTTGTATGTTTATTTTGTCAAAGTAAAAGTGTTTTTTAAAAAAAAAAGCATTATTTTCTCATATTTTTGACGACTGTTACTAAACCAAAGATTCTTCGTGAAAGCGATATTTGCAGCATATGTAGCCCTTATAATTCCCTTTAATTTGAGGCATAGCACGGCTCAATCTTATACTTGAAAAATTATGGTCCAAATACTGAATGTACTTTCCATGAAAGCTGGAATTAAAAAAAAAAAAAATTTAAAAAAAAAATTTACCATAAAAATTTTTTTTCATATTTTTTTCGTGTTTGCAACCCCTAATTGCACCAGAAACTGTTATCCACATCCCTTGGACAAACATTTTGTTGCATAGTGTTATCAATAGCACATGGCACTGAATGTACACATTTTCGTTCTTTTTGCTAATGTTTTCTTATCTCTGTTTTTCCGCCTTGGTATATGGATGACCATTGGGTCCGTGGTTCTCTGCTGTTATATATATGGTCCAACTTCGACCTCATTTCTCTGTTCGTTAGCATATAGATTTGGTTAATCAGTTCCTTAGCTTTAATCGCACAGAGTTCTGATAGCGATGAAAGTTCTTTTGCAGAAGGTTTATATTTCTATTGTTCTGCAGTTATGTATACAGTCCTACCACGGCCTTATTTCGTGTTTCTCCTTCTCGTCAATGGCACAGAGCGCTAATAGATCAATCGCTGGACTCTTTTATTTTGACTTGGTATATTTATGGCCATAGCATTCGTTTTTCTTTGAAATTCTCAAGGAAAGTGATTATTTCTCCGTCAGTCAACACACTGATTTGTTTTATTCAGTTCGGCGAAAGATATTTTTCACTTGAGGCCCACTGTTTAGAAGCCAGTTCTAGCAGTACAGCGACTCTTCTTTTTCTTATTCCAGACATCTTCTGCTGTCCAGAAATGTAATAGAGCAGACTTTTTAAAGAGACATATGAGGTCGCTGTTCTTTCTTTTACTGAAGGCTGGTATGTATTTTGTTTTGCTGTGTTTCTGGCCATAGGAATTGTTCTAACTCAACCTCTTTTCTCGGCTGGATACCTGTGAGTGCGCTAATGGATGTGTTGCCAAATTTAAGTATATTTTTGTTGTGGCTTGATTTATTTCTGAACACACAATGTGGGTTACCTTCCAGTTCTGTAAATAGTCCCATCTTGATCTTATTTCTCGGCTCGTTGGGAAATAAATCGTGCTTAGCCTTGTAAATACACCTGGTAATTCACTAGCTCAAGGTTAGTACATCTCGTGATCTGGCTTGGTTGAAGTCTGACCATACGGTTCGGATTACTTTCTAGTTTTGTACAGAGTTCTACTTTCGAGTCAACTCTTCGACTTGATTAACGAGTTGAACGATAGATATTTTGTCACCTGACGTTATTGATTCTTCCACTGCTTTTGAGCCACTCTTGACTCAAACGTCCGTCATTTCGATTATATGTATAAAGTCTAACTCAACTACGTTATTGTTATTCTATCCCTATGTTCAGTTTTTAACACAGACATTACATCAATAAGAAGTACAAAAATATACAAATCATAAATTATTCCCTTTTTTATTTCGTGTAATAGTTTGAGATTCTAGGCAAACTAAGAATTTTTTAATTGCATGTTATTTCGTAAAAAGACACAAAACCATTCTTAACCATTTACACCTCATAAACATCTCAATAATGTCAGTTTATTTATGACATACCAAACAATGGTAATATAATGTAAAAACTATGGTTAGTGGAGAAAATCATAGCGGCCATATGGTTCTTCCGGTCTAGAGCGATGAATGACCCTAAACAACACTTGTCATAGTAATTCTCCATATAACATCCAGCCATGAGTACCTCAATATTAAATACAGTCTGTCATCTAGCCATTCAATACTCAGCGTAGTCAACCCCAAAACTTCTAGGCCCAATAACCATAACTTAAGTTGGGCTTAAAAGGCAATGTTGTCAAAGGCAATAGGCAAAATATATATTTTATTCCATCATAATTTATGTTTTTTAACTAAACATTAAAAACGGCATTCAAATCATAAATTTTCCGGGGTCCGAAAGTAGTGATCAACTATAAACTAAAAAGAAAAGCAAAATTTCTTTTATGTTCTTCTCTCTACCCCAGTCAAAACCTACCAAACCAAAAAAAGTTGTACGGACAATAAAAACACAAAAAATATGAGGATAGACGGACGGACAGTTGGATGAGTGTCTGGACAGAGTTAGGGACATATCAGCACCAGGCACAACAACATCGTCATCATCATCACTCTCTTTGGGAATGGACTTGACTGATTGTCAGAAACATTCTGTCATTCTGTTGTCCCTTCTGATGTTGTCGCAACAACAATAGTTGCCTGGGCTTAGTTGGGTGGTTGGTTGGGTTGTTGGCCAGGCTTTCAAACACTACGAGTATGTTGTTGGTCGTTTCTTTTTTCTGAAATGGCCATAAACACAGTCATAAACAACACTTGAGCAATTAGTTAATATTAAAATGTTTTTAAAACAACGGAAAACACGACTACATGAAATACATACTCAACTGCAACAACAATGAATGGCCTGCAGTACAACAATGCCGCTGTGGTAAAAAATATGTTAAATACTACGTCTGAAAAACTGAATGAAAGTCGGAATGAATGAATGCCATCAAGAAATGATGAAAACCAAAATAAAAAAAACACTGAGACTGCATTACGGCTGTTTTGTCACAGGTCTATAGAAGCAGAATCTATGCGAGAACTGGTGCTTAGGTCTGCATTTTAAGTACACCAATGATGAAAGACGTCTCAACTAGGATGGTAATATGGGAAATCTAGGAAAAGCATTTACATATACAACAAGTAAGAACATTTAGTCGGGTAAAAACCGACATAACAATCCACTTACCATGAGTCCCAATAAATATTCTTAAATTTTTTTTTTAAATTGGGGTTATGTGAAATGTCCCTCACCGAAACCAACCTGTGTGATATTCAAATTTATCGATAGTACGAATATTTGTACGGGAAAGATCTGTTAGACTGCCTAGAAAGGCCGACCCCAATATGTCCAGTCGACGTTTACTCAAAGCGGGACAGTCGCTCAATGCTCTCCACTTCTTCCTCATCTCCACAGCTTCTACAGAAGTCAAAGCGGAACAGGCGCATAGCTAGTCCTCAATGCTCTCCACTTCTGTTCGCCGATCAAGCAGTGTCCCGTCAGAACCCATACTAACGTAGACAACACTTTCCTCTTTAGTGCGAGAAGATGTTTTGATCTTCTCAGGTCATACCTTGGCCAGATTGGTCTAGCTACCCTGCAGGTGCCGATTTCTGTCCATCTTTTGTTGGACTGCCTGATTGCCTCTTGCCTGAGCCAAAGCTTGCATGTGGATAGTGGCGCACCAATATATGCAAATTCTTCGAGAATTTGTAATGTCGTCTCTTTCCTAGCAAGTTCATCGGCAGTTTCCCGGGATATCCCTAAGCCCAGGCACCCATATGAGGTGTATACGAGCCATCTCGTTAAGAGACCACCATTGATGGCAGCCTGGCTGTCCGAGTAAATGACAACGCCAGTGTTGGTTACTATGTTGCGACTCAGCCACTTGGCGGCTTCCCATATTGCCATTATTTCGGCTTAATAGACACTGCAGGTATCTGGTAGTCTGAGAGCTACATCCAAACTATGTTCTTCACAGTGTACTCTGAAGCCAACCTTTTCATCAAGCTTCGAACCATCCGTATAGAAGTGGAGAAGGTTTATTTTGCCTGGTATTCTGCCAACCCATTCATCTCTGGCTGGAATCATAGTGATGTAGTGTCGAAGGTGTAGGGTATACAGTCCACTCGGTCGGTTACCATAGCGCTACACTTTGATATCCTCATGTGACCGTAGTTCTTGTACCTCCACATTGATAGGCTGTTTAATCTTAGTGCCGCTCTGGTTGCATTTTCTCTCGCCAAAATATTAATCGGCAGTATATGGAGTAGGGCTTGTTGAGACTCAGTCGCTGGAGTCCTTAAAGCTCCGCTTATACTCAGGCAGGCAGTTCTCTGAACCTTTGATAGTAGGTTGGAGATGGTTAGTTTGTCAGTTGCCGTCCACCATACCACAATGCCGTATAACAGTATTGGATGAACTACTGCTATATATATCCAATGGACGATTCTAGGAGAGAGGCCCCACGGCGAACCTACAGCCGTTTTGCAGGAATAAAGGGCGACGTTGGCCTTCCTTATACGTTCCAATACGTTAAATCTAAATAACAGTTTCCTATCTACATAGAATTATTCCTAAAAATTTTGCACTTTCAGAAAAGACTAGATCTGTTCCATTTATCCGAGGTGGATGGTTCACATGTGGGACATTATTCATCCTAGTAAAGTTAACAAATTTTGTCATGCTTGGGTTAACGCCCAAACCGCTGCTTCTGGCCCATCTAGCCAACTTGTTCAGAGACACCTGTAGGAATTTGCCACTCACTGCGATTGTCACGTCGTCCGCATATGCCACGACGCTGCAGCCACAACGTTCTAGATCTAGCAGGAATTCATTCACCGCTAGGTTCCAAATTATTGGAGACAGTACTCCTTCTTTTGGGGTCCCTCTGTTTACAAACCTTGTTAGAGTTGTGCAACCAAGAGTTGCTGTTATACGTCTTTTGTTGAGCTGGCTTTGAGCTAGTCTGATCAATCTAAAGTTCACCTTTAAATGTGACAGCGCCGCAATTACCGCATCTGAGTAAATCTTCTTAAAATCCCCTTCTACGCAAGATATGCCACTATAAATAGTAAATTCCTTAAAATGTGGGGACGATTCTATAGTACCCACATGTTCATGCAGGGCATATTCTGTAGGCTTTCCCTTGTTATAAGCATGTTGGATCCCCGACATAAGTTTTATATCCAAGAAAATCCCTATCTCTAAGGAAAATCCATAAGTCTTTCCAGACCATGCAATAGGAAGTAGGATATGCTAATTGGTATGAAGTCTGTTGGCCTAGTGTGCGATATCTTTCCTGCTTTGGATATGAATACTACTTTGGTATCCCAAAATCGATTAGGGATGTACGACAGTCAGATGCAACCTTAATAAATATTATACAGCCTGTGGATATTGTACTTCAACATTTTCTGCATTTCGGCTGGAGTGATGCCGTCTGGTCCAGGTTACAACAAACTAGCGACGCTAGCAGCCCACTTGGTCTCTTTTTGGCCCTACTGATTCTCAGGTTCTGTTGGTGAGTACACCGGAAAATGTGTGTCGAGAGGTAACGACTGCTCGCTGTTTTTTGTCCTGTTATTTGCCTCATCCTGTAAGTAACCAACTGTAAAGGGTGAAGCAGATAGTATCTTCCTCAGCCTTTCGGCGTCGGAGACCTTATCCACTTCGCCACAGAAGGTATACTAAGAGCGTATTTGCGCCTTCCAAGGGCACCTTCTTATAACTAGATCTTGAGTTGCTCTTTGTAGACATCGTTTAATGATTGGCTTGTTGCAGGTCTTTTTCCTAGCAGTTAGTTCAGAATTCACCATTGAGGTTTAATTTTACCCTTGTATCTAGTTTTGGACAGGTTTCTTCAAGGGAACTGTTGAAAGATGTGGTGATATGCTCGACCAGATTATCCAGACCGGCTTTGTCATTCGGTTCGTACAGAAGTTTGGAGTTGAGGACTTTCTTGTAATTCTTCTCACGCAGATGCCACTTTGTCTTTCTCACATTTCTGTGGACGGCAGGTTCAGGCGCTTCTTCAGCGAGTTTAAAGTCAATATAATGGTGATCTGATAATGAGTGGTCGTCCAGTACATTCCAGCCAATAATTTTGTCTGACAGCCGGTCGGTAGCAAACGTTACGTCTAGTACTTCTTGTCTGTCTTTAATTGTAAAGGTCGGTTTATTGCCAATGTTACAAATAGTTAGGTTGGTAGTTAGAATAAAGTCAAGAAGCGACGCACCCCTATTGTTTACTCGTACATATATCCGTACTACCCTGGATAGTATGACGAGCTTTCGTGTCTGCGCCAATAATCAGCTCGAGCTCGTCAGACATTGCTTCTTCTACTACTTCCCTGAAGAGAGCTGTCGGTACTATAGCTCCATAAGGAAAGTAACTGGAGACCACCCAGTATATGCGATTACCGATCTCCAGACTAGCAGCTGTTTGGTCTTTACCACTTAAATTAGCCAGGAGAAAGATAATTAGATCTTTCCTGGCCAAAATGCAGGTTCTTGGAGTGTCTTCACAGTTGGCCACAAGCAGTTTAATGTTGGGTGTCCTGATACCGCACACCCGCTCTCCCACTGCGTAGGGCTGCTGTATCAGGACGATGTAACAGAGCCGCTGAGGCTGCTTTAGCGTGATGGTGATTAATCTGTAGAATTCTTACCATCATTGGTAATTGACAGATTAACATCCACCCCGACAAGGGTGTTATCGAACTCTTCGTCCGTATCATCGAGAAGCGTGCTCCCGCCAGATGCGTCAAAGAGTCCGGAGACTCCCCTCAGCCCCTCTGTGTCAGAAGTAGAGCTTTTGTCCTCAGAGAAGGACGTTACAGATCTTCTGTTAGAGCTGGAGTCACCCGAAATAATGGGCGTGGGTACCACCGCATTTGCAGAAAGCCGTGTATCAAGCACGATGAATGATTCACCTTCCGCAGTGGGAGCTATCCTGCTTGTATACCTTCAAGACTATAGTCTCGAAGCCATATTGTAGGGTTGCACTTGCACGTTGTATATGGGAGATGGATTCAGCGTTAAGGATCAAATTGACCTGCCGCTTTTGGCCATCCACCTCACACACCTTGCTGATTCTCAAATTATGAGCCGGCAGACCAGGATTGGAATCTTTTATTATTTCTAATATGTACGCTGGGTTGGAGGGCTCTTCTGTAACCCAGGTAATAGCTCTAGGGTGACTAGGGATGTTGTTTTTTTCGACAACATCCAACTGGGCACCCGGCCACACCTAACCCGCTCGACTCAGAGCAGCCTTATACAGGTCAACTGATCTGGCATCACCGAAGTATAAGAGCTTTACTCTCCCCTGATACCATCCTGCATTGTTGCAGATTGGTGGTTTGCCCGGCATTTCTTTACGGATATCGACGTAATGAGCCATAATGGCTGATTGCACATGGCTCCATTTGTCCTTGACGATGGATTCATCCTCACTACTTCTGTCTATAACAGCCATCACTAGACTCTCCTTCGCCACTTCATTGAAAGGCTTGGTGAGTGTCCTGTTGATGGTGACATTAAGGCCTCTTGCCTTTTTCGAAGGCGGGGGTGAATCAGGTGATTAGCCGTTAACACAGCTGAATTTGTGGCTCTTTCAGCCGGCTCATTGGACTTAGAAGCATCTATGACGCCTTTAGCCCAGGTAAGTGACTCTTTTGTTTTTCGGTAAGAGACGAAACCTCAACAGCCTCCAACTTCGTCAAAACTCTGAGCGCTATCCGGTGCTCATTGTGCTTCCATTTTGACGGTCCGACTTGACGTTTTCCCCTCACCGTACCACCTGTTGTGAGTACTTGGGGGAAATTTTCACCATTTTTGGAGTGGTCGGCTTTGGCCAAGACCAACGGCCGGACAGTCGGACGATTGGGAAACCCCCCTCCATCGAAGGCATCCCCGTCAAGAGTATTTATTTATTGTTTGTCTGTATTAGCATTTAATAGGAACTACGATGTAGGCCTTCCAGATTTGGTACAGATTTTTTTGCGTAAAAGGTTTTAACCATCCGCTCGGTGATAAACACGTCCGTTCACTACAACTGATCAGCAACGAACTCGCCAATACATACTGATATTTCTCATAGTCTGAAATCTTTCCCATTGAAAATATCGGTCCTTGTTTTTATATAGTTCCCCTATAAAGGTCCCATCTGATTTGAGATATTTTATGCTACAAGCAGCATTTTATATACAATCAATGCGGCTGAAAAGTTCAGTTTATTACATGACGCGTTATAATGGCTAGCAAAAATGTGATTTATTCGGTCCTTGTTTAGATATATCCCCCATATTATGGTCCCTTTCGATTTGATACCTCCATACCCAAGGGGTTACAGCGTTTTGGCTATGTCTATGGCTATGGTTTCTTCGGACTTTGACACACACATTTCAGGCTATTTGAGCGGAAATTAAAGCATATAGCTTGGAATCGTACCTATTGAGAATGGGGCTGATTAGTCCATGTTTCGATATACTCATACATAGTTCCCATACAAAGGTCACCGATTAATGCTATTTTTGTAGCATTAATCCTGTAATCCTTATTTTGCAACTAATGTCGATGAAATATGTCATGTTATAGTTTAGTAATAACATTTATGACAAAAAACAGTAAGGAAAAGCAGAAAGTCGGGCGGGGCCGACTATATAACACCCTACACCCCCCTAACAATGCGATAAGGGTCATTGCGATAATAATTTGGAATAATATTATCTAATTCTGAACCGATAATCGTTCCTAAATTGAGAAACATCTTTCTGGAAAATTTTAACTTCTATAGCGCTTTGATACCAAATCAGGAGGAACATATATATGGAGGTTATATATATAAATCTGAACCGATTTTCCTTTCTGTCGAATTTAGTACTGATCGGATATAAAATACAGTCTCTACAGCGCTTACATATCAAACAAATGCAGAAAGTTATAATACCCTGTACCACAGTGTGGTGCAACAATCATGAAATTATAAGCACAGGATTAAGCGATATTTGCATAAAAGTTTTGTGTTTTTTTTTCGTGTACTAAAATTTGTGTCAAATATTTCCACATCTCATTGTACGAGTAGTGATGAATTTATAATATGGGATTTTTAACTTTGTTATGAATTGTTTGGTTTTTTGTTTAATAAATAAAATAAAAATTAATGAAAACTGTTTTTAATTAGTTGTCGGTAGTATATGACTAACAAATTGTCAGAACAACGAATTTTTTAAATCGGTTGGTTGTGGCAACATTCAACAGATAATTTTAGCCACCATTTTCGTAGTTGGAGCAACCAAATATGATTGTTGTCAACATGGAAGCAGAAGTATACCACAACCAAAATGTTGGTTGTCCTGATGGAATCGCATGATAGTAGACAGAACTACCAAAATTCGGTTGGCAAATAATTCGGTTGAGGCAACAAAACTGTATTCTGTGTGTACCAAATCAGGAGGAACATATATATAGAGGTTATATCTAAATCTGAACCGATTTTCCCTGAATGCTCATTCATGTAATAAGAAACCTCGAGTTGTCTAATTTCGTGCTGATCGGATATAAAATACAGTCTCTACGCCGCTTACATGTCAAATCGGGTGTAACATATGTATGGGGCCTATACCTAAAACTGAACCGATTTTCCCCGAATTTAGCGGTATTATTTCATGTAATAAGAAACCTCTTTCTGCCGAATTTCGCAATGATCGGATATAAAATACAGCTTCTACAGCGCTGTCAAGTCAAATCGGGGGTATATTATATATGGGGGCTATATCTTAATCTGAACCGATTTCCCTCAAAATTTGGCAGTGTAAGTTCATGTAATAAGAAAACTTCTTTCTGGGGAATTTCGTACTGATCGGATATAAAATACAGTTTTGAAATCGCTTACATGTCAAATAGGGGGTAACATATATATGGGGGCTATATCTAAATCCGAAACGATTTTCCCGAAATTTTGTATCGTCTCTAAGTGTGTCACGAGACGGCCCTGTGCCAATTTTTGTACAAATCGGATCAAAAATGTTGCTTATACAATGCATATATGCCAAATCGGAGGTAGATGTATATATGGGAGCTATATGTAAATCTTAACCGATTTTAACAAAATTCAATAGGGATGGTCCTTGGGCCAAAAAAAAAAGATATCTGTAAAGTTTCGTCAAGATCGGACCATAATTGCGACCTGTACTTTGATTACAAGAATACATACACAGACGGACGGACGGACATAGTTAAATCATCTCAGAAAGTGATTCTAAGTCGGTCGGTATCACAAACGATGGGTCTTTTTCTTCTCCTTTTGGTTGTTACAAACAAATGCACAACGTTATAATATCCTGTACCACAGTGTGGTGTAGGGTATAATGAGCAATCCTTCAAAGTTGTTAAAATGCCACATAAGGGTCCCTTCGGCTTTGACTTCTCTAAAAGAAGTTTAAAAGTACTTATCATCAGATTTTTCTTCATTCGTTTTTAGAAGTAAAATCAGTTGGTTTTTCTTCCAAAACCGATTTCCTTAACCTCATCATTTAGCCGTCCATCAGTACTTAATGCATTTCACTGCTGATGTAAGTTTGTTTGCCTACTCTTCACAAAGTCTGTCTGTCATTCATTCAGCCGCAGCAAGTGTAATAAGTTAATATAAAACAACAACAGCAAAAAAGAAATGCTTAACAGAAAAAAGTAAAAAAAACCAAGCCAAGTTCTTTCTATAGAAATAAAACCAACAATCATAGCGGGGACAGCGACAACACCGGCAGCAGCGAAACAACAACTATTACAACAATTATTATGTTGTTCGGTACGGAACAACAAATCACAAAACTAAACGACATTCACCGACATTACATTGTACTCATGCATATATTGCGGTTGTAGTTGTTCATTCTGTCCCAAGAGTAAATGAAATAGAAGTACGTCCGTCCGTCTGTCCATACATCCATCCATCAGTGTAACCATAGACCCATTCCTATGAATGAAAATGAATTTTTCGTTAAAGCGCAATGCAAACAACAACACCACCCGTTCGGAACAACAATCATAATTCAAATTGTTGTTAGTTTTCTTTATTTTTTTTTTTCGTGAATGCGCCATCGACCATGCGCATGCGCAGTAGTCTTTTCGTATGGAAATCATAAATTTTATTCACTTCAGATACTCACTCACTTGCACCTTCTGAGTAAAAGTGCTGTGGGGAAGGGGGAATAAAGCCTCAATAATTAGAAAAGCAAACAAGCACGAGAATGCATTAACATACATATATACATATATTCCAACTCCCCGGCTGACTGAGCGATTAAGACGAAGCAATGAGCTAACAACTTTACTAACTTCAAGCCCTCGTGGAACACGTACTTACCAGCGAAGG
Organism: Eudasyphora cyanicolor; assembly: GCA_963930755.1. Classification (NCBI taxonomy): domain Eukaryota; kingdom Metazoa; phylum Arthropoda; class Insecta; order Diptera; family Muscidae; genus Eudasyphora; species Eudasyphora cyanicolor. The sequence continues at coordinate 41,829,126 of OZ005735.1, forward strand.
TTCTATGACAGAGTCACGTTTGCATTTTGGAGTTGGGTTGAGGGAGGGATTTTATTTTAAATTTCTCTGTTATGCCTTTAATTAGTTTTATCGCGATGGGAATTAGTTGGATAAAATCTTAGTCTTTATTTGGAATTTTAAGAGATTTTATGACATTATTGTTATTTAAATATTTTTTGGAAAAATTAATCATCATTAGCTTCCAAGGTTTTCGAAAAATTCCATAGAATTCTTCCAAAAAAAAAATTAACTTCCTTAAACTATTGGAGAAGAAAATATTGATTTAAACTTCAAAGATTTCTTCATTAATTTATTAAATTTTCCTGAGACTTCCGCACTAATTAAGAAAATTTTCTATCATTTGAATTGCTTTCGACTGAATCTAAATAGTATAGATATTATCAAGAAAATTCCTCTGGGAATTAATTTTATTAAAAACATCCTGCAATATGTACCCCTTCTTAATCCTCAAGGACAAATGGAGCCATGTGCAATCAACAATTATGGCTCATTACCTCGATGTTCGTAGAGAAATGCCGGGCATACCACAAATCTGCAACGATGCAGGATGGTATCAGGGGAGAGTAAAGCTCATATACTGCGGTGATGCCAGATCAGTAGACCTGTATAAGGCTGCTCTGAGTCGAGCGGGTGAGGTGTGGCCGGGAGCCCAGTTGGATGTTGTCGAAAAAAATCAACATCCCTAGTCACCCTAGAGCCATCACCTGGGTTACAGAAGAGCCCTCCAACCCGGCTTACATATTAGAAATAATAAAAGATTCCAATCCTGGTCTGCCGGCCCATAATTGGAGAATCAGCAAGGTGTGTGAGGCGGATGGTCAAAAGCGGCAGGTCAATATGATTCTTAACACTGAATCCACCTCCCATATACCACGTGCAAGTGCAACCCTACAATATGGCTTCGAGACTATAGTCTTGAAGGTATACAAGCAGGATATAGCTCCTACTGCGGAAGGTGAGTCGTCCACCGTAGTTGATACACGGCTTTCTGGAAGTGCGGAGGTACCCACGCCCATTATTTCTGGTGACTCCAACTCTAACAGAAGATCTGTAACGACCTTCTCTGACGACGAAAGCTCTACTTCTGACACAGAGGGGCTGAGGGGAGTCTCCGGACTCTTCGACGCATCTGGCGGGAGCACGCTTCTCGATGATACGGACAAAGAGATCGATAACACCCTTGTCGAGGTGGATGTTTATCTGTCAATTACCAATGATGGTAAGAACTTTACAAATTAACCTCCATCACGCTAAAGCAGCCTCAGCGGCTCTATTGCTGAGCCTGTCCACAGGTGCAGTAGACATCGTCCTGATACAGGAACCCTACGCAGTAGGAGGAAGGGTGTGCGGTATCAGGACACCCATCTTTAAACTAACTGCAGGTTCTTGGAGTGCCTTCACAGTGGCCAACTGTGAAGGCACTCCAAGAACCTGCATTTTGGCTAGGAAAGATCTAAGTATCTTTCTCCTGACTAATTTAAGTGGTAAAGACCAAACAGCTGCTAGCCTGAAGATCGGTAATCGCATATATTGGGTGGTCTCCAGTTACTTGTCTTATGAAGCTGTAGAACCGACTGCTCTATTCAGGGAAGTGGTAGAAGAAGCAACGTCTGACGAAGTCGAGCTGATTATTGGCGCAGACACGAAAGCTCATCATACTATCTGGGGTAGTACGGATATAAACAATAGGGGTGATTCGCTTCTTGACTTTATTCTAACTACCAATCTAAGTATTTGTAACATAGGTAATAAAGCGACCTTTACAATTAAAAACAGACAAGAAGTACTCGACGTAACGTTTGCTACTGACCGGCTGTCAGACGAAATTATTGGGTGGAATGTACTGGACGACCACTCATTCTCAGATCACCATTATATTGAGTTCAAACTCGCTGAAAAAGCGCCTGAACCTGCCGTCCACAGAAATGTGAGGAAGACAAAGTGCCACCTGTATGAGAAGAATTTCAAGAAAGTCCTCAACTCCAAACTTCTGTACGAACCGAATGACAAAGCCGGTCTGGATAATGGTCGAGCATATCACCACATCATTCAATAGTTCCCTTGAGGAAGCCTGTCCAAAAACAAGGTACAAGGGTAAAACTAAACCCCATTGGTGGACTTCTGAGCTAACAGCTATGAAAAAGACCTGCAACAAGATATTCAACAAGGCTAAATCTACTGGGGTCGCTAATGTTTGGGATGCCTATAAAGAGCAACTCAAGATCTATGTATAAGAAGGTGCTTAGAAAGGCGCAAAGACGCTCTTGGTTTACCTTCTGTGGCGAAGTGGAAAAGGTCTCCGACGCCGCAAGGCTGAGGAAAATACTATCAGCGTCACACGGTACAGTGGGTTACTTGCAGGATGAGGCAAATAACTGGACATAAGCAGTCGCTGAATGTACTGCTCGACACACATTTCCCGGGGAACTCACCAACAGAACCCGAAGATCAGCAAGACCAAAAAGAATGCGAGTGGACTGCGAGCGTTGCTCTGTTAACTGAGAGATCCAGAATAAGCTGGGCTATTAACAGCTTTGAGCCCTTCAAGTCACCTGGACCAGACGGCATCACTCCAGCAGGAATGCAGAAAATGTTAAAGTACAGTATCCCCTGGCTGGAGAAAATTTATGTAGGCTATATCAGGCTTTTATACATCCCGAATCGATGGAGGGATACCGAAGTGGTATTCATACCTAAGTGGGGAAGATAGGCCAAATGTCTTCAGACCAATTAGCCTATGCTTCTTTCTATTGAAAGGTCTGGAAAGACTTTTAGATTATTTCATTAGGGAAAACCTGGATACAAAATTCCTGTCGGTGAAACAACGTGCTTACAATAAGGGAAAGTCTACAGAATCAGCCCTGCACGAACTTGTGAGCACTATCGAATCGTCCCTGCATTTCAAGTAATTCAGGATTGGTGGCATTTCTTGAAATAGAAGGGGCTTTTAATAACTTTCACTCAGAGGCAGTAATTGCGGCACTGTCACATCTAAAAGTTAACTCTAGATTGATTAGACTAATTCAAAGTCTGCTCAACAGAAGACGCATAACAGCATGTCTTTGGTCAACAACTCTAACAAGGTTTGTAAACAGAGGGACCCCACAAGGAGGAGTACTGTATCCACCAATTTGGAACCTAGCGGTGAATGAAATCCTGCTAGATCTAGAACGTTGTGGCTGCAAGGTCGTGGCATATGCGGACGACGTGGCAAATTCGTAAACGTCCTCAGAGACATCCTACAGGTGGCTCTGAACGAATTTTGTAGATGAGCCAGAAGCAGCGGTTTGGGCGTAAACCCAAACAAGACAGAATTGGTTCTCTTTACTAGGATGAATATTGTCCCACAAGTGGACCCTTTTTCTCGGATAATTGGAACAGATCTAGTCTTTTCTGAAAGTGCAAAATTTAGGAATAATTCTAGATAGAAAACTGTTATTTAGACTTAACGAATTGGAACGTGTAAGGAAGGCCAACGTCGGCTTATATTCCTGCAAAAAGGCTGTTGGGACGCGGTGGGGCTTCTCTTCTAAATTCGTCCACTGAATATATATAGCAGTAGTTCGTCCAATACTGTTATACGGCATTGTGGTATGGTGAACGGCAACTGACAAACTAACCATCACCAACCTACTAACAAAGGTTCAGAGAACAGCCTGCCTGAGCATAAGCGGAGCCTTAAGGATTACACCGACCGAGTCTCTACAAGCCCTAATCCATATACTGCCGATTAACATTGTGGCGAGAGAAGTTGCAACCAAAGCGGTTAAACTGCCTATCAATGTGTGCAAATTAACTACGGTCACATGAGGATATCAAAGTGTAGTGCTATGGTAACCGACCGAGTGGACTGTATACCAATTGTGTACACCTTCGAGAAAAATTACATCACTATGATTCCCGCCAGAGATAAATGGGTTGGCAGAATACCAGGTAATAGAAACCATCTCCACTTTTACACGGATGGTTCGAAGCTTGATGAAAAGTTTGGCTTCGGAGTACACTGTGAAGAACTTAGTCTGGATATAGCTCACAGACTACCAGATACCTGCAGTGTCTATCAAGCCGAAATAATGGCAATATAGGAAGTCGCCAAGTGGCTGTGTCGCAACATAGTAACCAACAGTGGCGTTGTAATTTACTCGGACAGCCAGGCTGCCATCAATTCTCTAGAGGCAACATCCCTAAATTCACAAACAGCCCTCGACTGCCGCAGATCTCTTATCGAGATGGCTGAGCAGTTTAATATACACCTCATATGAGTGCCTGGAACGGATTTCCGCCAATTATTCTTGGGGTCTCTTAGGTCACTCCATACACTGATTGAAAAACCGTTCGTCACCATGACGAATCAGTTTCGTCAATATGGGCCTGTTTCTGTAACTTATTTTCGTTCGTTTACGGAGAACGATCAAAAATCTCTCAACTATTAGTTGAATTCTATAAAACGCAGGATAAAAATATTTTAGATACGAGCTTTTTACGTGCTTTTCTATAGACACACCGAATTATAAAGTGCTTTGACTTATAGATTTCTCGGAATAATTGCGTGATTTTTGATCGTTCGCCGTAGACGAACGAAAATAAGTTACAGAAACAGGCCCTATATCTTCGTACTGGTGACGAAAAGTTTCGTACATGCGATGTTTTTGTACATCAATTAAAAAATCTAATAATGGTGATGAATGGGATTCGTCGTGGTGATGAATGGGATTCGTCGTGGTGATGAATGGGATTCGTTGTGGTGATGAATGGAATTCGTCGTGGTAATGAATGGTATTCGTCATGGTGATGAATGAGTTTCGTCTGTTGGCAAATACATTACTTGAGGAGATTATATTTGATTTAAAATATCAGATGTAATGAATACTTATCGTTCGTTTGCTTTAAGCCTCTCCTAATAAGAACTGCGTTTCGAACCGAATAATCACAACTAAACCTGGCAAAGCAGTGAAGTAATTTTATTTTCATACCGTTTTTAATGGTCTAAAACCAGAAGAATATTTATCGAAATTTCGGGAGCCTGAATTCTTCGTGGCGATGAATGGAGTTCGTCGTGCTGATGAATGGGATTCGTCGTGATGATGAATGGGATTCTTCATAGTGATGAATGAAATTCGTCGTGATGATGAATGGTATTCATCGTCTATCTCAGTCTAAGTACGAAGATGGGTCATATTTATCCTCTACTCCTAGTACCTCCCACACGAAGGTTAAAATTTAGTGAAATATTGATTCTCTCATAACTTCTATACTATAAGTACATATCCGAATTTTATGCAATTCCACACATAGTAATAGTTTCTCTGTCGCTGAGAAAATGTGTGTCTAGTACCGAGTTTCTGTAACTCGTGAGGTATAAAAGATAATAAATCAGGAGCGCAGAATAGGCCGAATTACCGGCTTAACTGTATGTACATGGACAAAAGACTTTTAAACGTCTCCTCTCTTCACCCTAACCTAACCTTCTCTGTCGCTATTAACTAAAAAAAAATGGGACCTCCCACACAAAGGGACCATTTTGTACAAAAAGTTAACAGCCAATATCTTTAATACCAGTGCATATACGAGTATTTAGTTGAAATGTTGGGTAGTGTAAGGCTTCTATAGTGCCTTCAGTCCTTTTAAAGAAATGACGTTATTGCCACGCCCCTTTTGGTATCCCCCACACAAAGAGACCATTTTGTAACAAACAGTTAACTGCTAATAACTTTAATACCAGTGCGTACAAATACTTGAAATTTTGTTGAGTGTAATGCTTAATTGGTACCTATAGTCCGGTAAAATATGGACTTCATTGCCACGCCCCTTTTTGGTATCTCCCACACAAAATCGGCGATTTATACTAAAATTGATTGGCTCATAACGTTAATATCAGTGCACCTAAAACTTACAATTTGGTACAGTACAATTTCTTACTTTCAGCGCCAAATAGGCGTATTCGTCCAGCTATTTGTAGTACCCCCCACAATATTCTGGCATCTGCCAGCCGGTGTGCAATATTACATTACCCACAAATTGCGGGTTTACCTTTGTCGGTTTACCCGACTAAAATTTTCTTACTTGTTTATACTTAAGTTCTGCAAAAATAAATTGAACACATCGGTCTACTTTTCGATAGAGTCCTTGTATAGAGGTTGTTCATAAATATCTTTAGTTAAGACATAGATGGCACATTTTCTGAATAATTTGTTAAACAACATGTCATGAATGGCACGTTCAATATTGAATTGTAAAGCTTGAAGAGAGTCTGGTTTATTTCGAAAGACCAATGACTTCAAATAACCCCACAAGAAATAATCTAATGGTGTTAAATCACAACTTCCTGGAGGCCATTCAATATCATAATTTCTTGAAATAATCGAATCTCCAAACTTTTCTCGCAACAATTCAACTACCCAGGAAAATCTTGGTAAGTACCTGTCATTATTCCCTGCATTACCAAATAATGACATCTCATTATTCGCTGAATTACTTTCGGCTTATTAATAATGACTTACCAATAATAACAGAAATAAGTGATTTTTTTATCAAAATAATTTTTGGCAAATTTTAGTATTATGCAATTTTGGCTATATGTGGGTTATTGTAGAAGATTTATTTATTTTCAACAAGTTTTCCAAAATTACGTGCAAATTGAATGAAAATACCAAAAATATTTACGTATATCGTATGATGTTAGACCATTGAAGAATTTTTCACATGGTGGTTTGGGTTCAGAAATTCGAAATATTCGCGACAATATGCACAAAATTACTTTCAATGGCCATCTCTACATATTTACCATATCTACTACGTATTTTGTAACTTATTGGTAATGCATTATTCAAGTACTTAAAATCGTGAAAACATAAGCACATATTTATGTGGTATGCTTATGCTACAAATAAGTACTTATTATGCTACTTTATTGTATGCTTTTGGGAAGTACTTTCCTCCAATGACATCCCCATGTTAAAATAATGAGAAAAGTGGCTAAATAATAAGCACTTACCATTATCGAACTTTGCTTACTCGTCGGATTATTTAGTAATGAGAAATTTTGCTGGGTACTTCATTTGCTGCGTGGCACGTAGCCACAATCGGTCAATGGCAAAAATATAGCTTTTAACTAGACCTAAAATATTGCTCATAGGTGTCAAGATCGTAGGTCGACCGGAAAGTGTTTTTTTGGATTTAAAAAAATAGACGTAGCGCAGGAAAAGATGCAATTGGAGAACGACTAGTTTGATAATAAAACTGAATAATTTGTAAACGTTGTTCTTGCGTATATCTCTCCATGATGAAATTGTAAACACTACTGAATACAATGAAAAACTATGAAAAGCGTTAAGTTCGGTCATGCCGAATCTTATATACCCTCCACCATGGATTGCATTACTGGAAACATCTTTGGATATGGAGGAAATCATGAAACGATCCTTTTTGTTTAAGTAAATTATTTAAAAAACGAACGCTGCAATATTTAGGCCGCAGATTCTTTAGTCAAAGTCTTCATCTGAAAAATGTGGTATTTATGGCTTAAAATAGCTTTTTGAGAGCTACATCTACACAAGGACTACAACAAAATAAATATTTATTTGTATACATTTTATTGAGATGAATTCTTGCCAAAATAGAATACAAACTGCATAGTTTCTTAGAAAATGCGGTGTTTATGGCTTAAATAAGCATTTTTGGGAGCGACATCTATAGGTGGACTATAACAAAATATGAACTGATTTAACTTTTTTTACTGCGATGAATTATTGTCTTAATTAAATACAAATTGAAAAGATTCAGTTAAAATGCTTAGAAGTATGGTATTTATGGCTTAAATACATATCTGTGGCCACAAGGCATACCAGTATATGTTTGTTTTTTAAACTTTTCAGGAGCAAACTTTAAAGGTTTGTATCGATATAATAATGCATTTGTAATGTAGTGACACAGTGAGATATGCTGCCTTATCTAGATAATTAAACGAGGGATCTTCACCAAAATGTGTCAGAATATGTAATCGATGATGGGGAACATTATGGCATCAATAAATCAGTTTGAGCATAACTGGAGTTATGCTGTTATGCCTTGCGACCACAGACATATTTTGGAGCTACCTCTATAGGGTGACTATAACAAAATATGAACCGATTTGTAAAATTTTTGCAGACATTAATTCTTGTCAAAATATAACACAAACTGCAAAATTTCTGCTATTGCTTTAAAAATGTGGTATATATGGCTCAAAACCCGTGATTTGGAGCGACTTCTATAGGGGAGCAATATCAAACCATTGACCGATATGACCCATTCACAATCCCAAACAACCTGCAACTATAAGAAATATTTCTACCAAATTTGATCAACCTAGCTCTATTATTACGGACTGTAGCGTTATTACAACAGACAGACGGGCGGACATGGTTAATGGTCTTAGAATTTTACGACGATTAAAAATATATCTGTGGTCACAAGGCATAACAGCATATGTGTGTTTTTGCAAGTTTTCAGGAGAGCATTTTAAAGGTTTGCATCGATATAGCAAAAATATTTATAAACTTATTTTGAATTTTACGCCTGCAATTTCTCAGGACTTGGAAGTGAAATTAATTAATACGAACACATTTATATAATTATTTTAATTATAAATGTTATAGGCTAAAAACTGTTTTATGCTGTTATTCCCTTTTTAAATATATTAAGTTACAAAACACACAACTCGAGTTGTGTCGTTATTACAAAATGAATTTTATTATATATTGTAAAATGTATCGACTTATGCTGATAAATCAAAGGATAATTTCGAAATTTACAACATTCAGTAGTCAATATTAGATTTTGGAATAACAGCGTAAGTTGAGTTATGCTTTCGTGCTAGGGCTTAGTTCAACTTGGACTAATAACATAACTCAGATATGCTGTTACGACTTCATTCAATTTACATCTTCAATTGTCCAAAGATAAATGGGGAATAAAAACACAAGTATAGTTTTCAAAGGAAAAAATGTGAGATATGCTGTTATGTACGTTATGAAATGTAGTGATACAGCGAGATATGCTAATAAGTCTTGCCTTGTATCTGAACAACTAAACAAGGTATCATCACCAAAATTTGTCACAATATGTAATCGAATATGGGGAACATCGTGGCATCAAAAACGCAATTTGAGCATAACTCGAGTTATGCTGTTATGCCTTGTGACCACAGATATATACCTTATGGGTCTCGGATCAATATTTAGAGGTGTTACAAACGGAGTGACAAAATGAATATACCCCCATCCTATGGTGGAGAGTATAAAAAAATTTGTCCCTGTTCTTATTGGATATTTCTAACATTTTATAAAAAAACCAGTAAGGAAAGGCTAAAGTCGGGCGGTGCCGACTATATAATACCCTACACCACTCCCGTGATATTGAATAATTCTGATATATAAATTTTGTAATTCATGTATAAATTGTTTACATAAATTTACTTTTGGGACATTTTATACTTAAATAATACCCTGTACCACAGTGTGGTGTAGGGTATAAAAACGATTGGATCTAAAGAGCCAAATCGGATGAAACATATATATGGGAGCTATAGCTAAATCTTAACCGATTTTCTTTAAATTCGCTAGTGTTGGTTCATGGATCAATAAACTCTACCATTCTAAATTTCAAAACGATTGGATGTAAAATACAGCTTCTATAGAACTAAAGGGCCAAATCGGACGAAACATATATATGGGAGCTATAGCTAAATCTTAACCGATTTTCTTCAAATTCGGTAGTGTTGGTTCATGGATCTAGAAACTCTACCATTCTAACTTTCAAAATGATTGGATGTAAAATACAGCTTCTTCAGGACTAAAGAGCAAAATCGGACGAAACATATATATGGGAGCTATAGCTAAATCTTAACCGATTTTCTTCAAATTCGGCAATGTTGGTTCATGGATTAAGAAACTCTACCATTCTAAATTTCAAAACGATTGGATGTAAAATACAGCTTTTATAGGACTAAATGGCCAAATCGGACGAAACATATATATGGGAGCTATAGCTAAATCTTAACCGATTTGCTTCAAATTCGGCAATGTTTGTTCATGGATCAAGAAACTCTACCATTCTTAATTTCAAAACGATCGGTTATACAGCTTCTATAGGACTAAAGGGCCAAATCGGACGAAACATATATATGGGAGCTATAGCTAAATCTTAACCGATTTTCTTCAAATTCGGTAGTGTTGGTTCATGGATCAAGAAACTCTACCATTCTAAATTTCAAAACGATTGGATGTAAAATACAGCTTCTATAGGACTAAAGGGCCAAATCGGACGAAAGATATATATGGGAGCTATATCTAAATCTGAACCGATTTCAACCAAATTCAATAGCGATCTTAACAGCCGCGAAATACTCTAAACTGCAAAATTTCAGAACGATCGGAGTGAAATCGCGACCTGTAGTCGACGAACAACTTTACATGGACAGACGGACGGACGGACGGACGGACGGACATCGTTAAATCGACTCAGCTAGTGATTCTGAGTCGATCGGTATACTTAAAGGGGGGTCTAGCTGTGTTATTTTCAGGTGTTACAAACATCTGCCGTGAAACAAACTTATAATACCCTGTACCATAGTGTGGTGTAGGGTATACAAAATTTTACCTCCAAAACATGGGTACCTTACCATGGCGTCTATTACGGCATAGTGAATAATACTTATTATGATTTGGTTTAAAGTTTCTAATATCTCAGTTTTCTTGGATCATCCACTTTAAACCTTTTTTCATTGGCTCAGAATAAAATTAGCTCTTGAGGAAAATAGTTCTGCTCTTTTTAGATGTACTAATGTACTTACAAGTTCATGCACATTTACCATTCGAAATAGAAGTGTATTGAATTGATTATTCAATTTATACACAACATTCCGAATAACTTATGGCCCCTGCACAATGCCATTTGTTTGCAAACATTCAAATGAATAGATTAAACAATTCGAAAAATCACGACACAATAATATGTGCATATACCAAAGAAAAACTTTTTTCAGTGACATCGAAACTAAAACCAACAACAAAAAAAGGGTAAGTAATTCTTAACTTTCAAAAAAAAATTCAAATTGCATAAATAAAGTTCTTGATATTGAAAATATTAACCTTAGCAAGAAAACTAAAAAAAGAAAAAAACGCAAAAACAAATGGACAGCACAAATTAAAAACAGAAACTAAACATAAATTACAAGAACTCATATAGGCTTTGCGAGGAAATTCAGCCACAAAGGAAAACAATTGATGGACAGACAGACGGATGGACGGACAATGTTAAGACATTGACACCAAAAGGTATGCGCTCGTATATGTACACATGTGGCCCTAAAAACATTGCATTCAACAATGGCCAAAGTAGGCAAAGGTTGCAATGGGGCCACGGAGCCCAACTCATAGAAATGTGCATACAAAAGGTACAACACACACAGAAATGCATTTCCGCTGACTTCCTGCAGCAATTGCAAGTACAATGCAACGAACGTCGCTTCAGCAGAACCCAATATGTGCGAGAACATCTATCTACCTCTCCGTGCCAGTATGACCAGTGCTATTTTCACAGACTGAAAGCAATATTGTATTTTATGAAAGTACCGAGACAGAACGAAACCTTCACTTAACGCTCATTTATTACATTATTTATTAGATATAAATTTCACTGTTCAGTATTTAAGTGAAACGACATCGGAACCTATACGGATGGCCCATAATAGGGCCGACAATAAACTAAAGAAGTAAAAAAGTGAGAACAGAAAACTGAACAAAAGGTAAACAAATATCCAGAACATTTAAAGAAAAAAAATTGCTCAACCCTAAATGGGAAGTTAATAGCGAACAGATGACACGCTACAAAAGAGAGTAATTGATGTATTGATACTTAGAAAGGCCAGGATTAGGAAGTCCGTTCAAGGAATTTGCTATTATGCCAATTCCATTTAATGAAGCTGAACCGTCTTTATTTATATTTTCTATAAATTAGAAACTCAATTGCTATAGGAAAAGTATCCACAAGCTAATCCAGTGTTAAGATGATTCGTGGAAAATAATTTCTTAAAGTATTTCAACACATAATAGATGTGACATTTTGTAGCAAACGAATTAATTTTATTTTAGTGTGACAGAGGAATAGGAATCTCGCTACACAAACGTTTATAATAATCGATTTAAAAACACTATTGATATAGCCGCATATTGCCGTCAAATTTATACACACCAAATTTTAAAATTAAAGTTCTCCAGCTGTAAGGTTTTCGATAAAAAAAAAATTGTCGAAGGGCTGCGCTTAACATTTTCTGCTCTAAGGCAACATTTTGAAGGGTATACATTCCGAAGACCAAGTGGGTCACGGTCAAGAAATAGGTCAAAGGAAAGGAATTGTTTATGTAAACGTCCTCCGAGACATTCAACAGGTGGCTCTGAACAAGTTGGTTAGATAGTTCAGAAGCAGCGGTTTGGGTGTTAACCCAAACAAGACAGAATTGGTTATCTTTACTAGGACGAATAATGTCCCACATGTGGACCCTCCTCCTCGGATAAATGGAACAGATCTAGTCTTTTCTGAAGGTTCAAAACTTTTAGGAATAATTTTAGATAGGAAACTGTCATTCAGACTAAAAAGGTCCCTGATGATTGGCGACCGTGCGGCGACTTTAGACGTTTGAACTCAGTTACGGTTCCCGATAGGTACCCATTGCCTCATATACAGGACTTGAATATGAATATGTGGAACAAATGGATTTTTTCGAAGATAGATTTAGTTCGAGCATACCATCAGATTAGGGATGTAACGAATATTACGAATAATAATATATGCGAACCCGAATTATTTGCATCATTTTAACATTCGCAATAACCATCTTTGGGTTATTCGCTTTCGCAAAAATATATTTCAGTATTCGCTTCAATTTGGTAAAAGTGTTAAATCCCCTTATTCCCTTCACACAATTTGAAGATATTAATACCAATGAAAACCTCTGCCACTTCTCTTCAAAACAGTTGAAGAAATATGTTTGTCATTGTGGTAACAGGAGGCAAAACTATAGAAAACATTCTTAATACTTGAATATCCTGGACAAGTATCAATTCAGTTCCTTAAATTTGTTGGTACTAAAGGGTCAAACTATTATTCGCTTTCGCAAAAATGCATATTTCACTATTCGCTTTCGCATTCGCAACAAATATTTTTCAATATTCGCTTTCGCTAAAATCACTTTCGTTACCTCCCTACATCAGATCCCTATGGCGACAGAAGATATATACAAAACTGCATTAACAACATCATTTGGAATGTTTGAGTTTATACGGATGCCATTCGGCGTAAGGAATTCATCACAAACTTTTCAAAGATTTATAAATGAGGTATTTGGGGGACTAGAGTTTGTTATACCCTACACCACACTGTGGTACAGGGTATTATAAGTTTGTTTCACGGCAGATGTTTGTAACACCTGAAAATAACACAGCTAGACCCACCTTAAAGTATACCGATCGACTCAGAATCACTAGCTGAGTCGATTTATCGATGTCTGTCCGTCCGTCCGTCTGTCCATGTAAAGTTGTTCGTCGACTACAGTCGCAATTTCACTCCGATCGTTCTGAAATTTTGCTGTTAATATCGCTATTGAATTTGGTTGAAATCGGTTCAGATTTAGATATAGCTCCCATATATATGTTTCGTCCGATTTGGCCCTTTAGTCCTATAGAAGCATTATTTTACTTCCGATCATTTTGAAATTTAGAATTGTAGAGTTTCTTGATCCATGAACCAACATTGCCGAATTTGAAGTAAATCGGTTAAGATTTAGCTATAGCTCCCATATATATGTTTCGTCCGATTTTGCTCTTTAGTCCTGTAGAAGCTGTATTTTACATCCAATCATTTTGAAATTTAGAATGGTAGAGTTTCTTGATCCATGAACCAACACTACCGAATTTGAAGAAAATCGGTTAAGATTTAGCTATAGCTCCCATATATATGTTTCGTCCGATTTGGCCATTTAGTCCTATAAAAGCTGTATTTTACATCCAATCGTTTTGAAATTTAGAATGGTAGAGTTTTTTGATCCATGAACCAACACTACCGAATTTGAAAAAATCGGTTAAGATTTAGCTATAGCTCCCATATACATATTTCGCCCGATTTGGCCCTTTAGTCCTATAAAAGCTGTTCTTTACATCCAATCGTTTTGAAATTTAGAATGGTAGAGTTTCCTGATCCATGAACCAACACTACCGAATTTGAAGAAAATCGGTTAAGATTTAGCTATAGCTCCCATATACATGTTTCGTCCGATTTGGCCCTTTAGTCCTGTAGAAGCTTTATTTTACATCCAATCATTTTGAAATTTAGAATGGTAGAGTTTCTTGATCCATGAACCAACACTGCCGAATTTGAAGAAAATCGGTTAAGATTTAGCTATAGCTCCCATATATATGTTTCGTCCGATTTGGCCCTTTAGTCCTATAAAAGCTGTTCTTTACATCCAATCGTTTTGAGATTTAGAATGGTAGAGTTTCCTGATCCATGAACCATCACTACCGAATTTGAAGAAAATCGGTTAAGATTTGGCTATAGCTCCCATATATATGTTTTATCCGATTTGGCTCTTTAGATCCAATCGTTTTTATACCCTACACCACACTGTGGTACAGGGTATTATTTAAGTATTAAATGTCCCAAAAGTAAATTTATGTAAACAATTTATACATGAATTACAAAATTTATATATCAGAGTTATTCAATATTACGAGAGTGGTGTAGGGTATTATATAGTCGGCCCCGCCCGACTTTAGCCTTTCCTTACTGGTTTTTGTTTTTATTGATGATGTGTTGGTTTTTTAGCGAAAATGAGGAGGAACACTTACAGCATTTGGATGTGATATTCAAACGGTTAGATGAGTATGGTCTAAACATTAAGCCAGGAAAATGTACATTTGGGGTTCCGGATATAGATTTCCTGGGACACAATATATCGGAACATGGTATTAAGCCATCCAAGGAGAAGGTTGCGGTGATTCGTGTGTTCGAAAGGCCTGCTACTGTAAAACTGATGTAGAAATTCGTAGGTATGGTAAACTATTATCCTAAATGTATACCTAGGCTGGCGGAACTCTGCAGTCCTTTATATGATATCATTATGTAACAGTGCACTAAAGTCTAACGGAAAACTTTTAACATGGGACGAAAAGTCGTTAAATGCTTTTTACAGTATTTAAACGGGTCTTGTTAACTCGTTTTGACGAAAAGGCGAAATTGACATTGATGGTAGATGCGGTTGGCATTGCAATAGTTGGGGTTTTACAACAGAGCCGTGATAATGTCACCGAGCCATTGGCATTTTTTTCAAGAAAATTGACTGAGTCAGACAGGAAATACAATGCCTTTGATAGTGAGTTACTTACAATTTATTCAAATATTAGATATTTTCGTTACATGCTTGAGGGAAGTGTTTTCACGATTTATACTGACCATAAGCCCTTAATAAACGCTATGGATTCAATAACAGAGAGGAACCCAAGACAGATTAGACACCTAGAGGATATATCACAATTTTCTACTGTTATTCAGCAGGTGAATGGAAATTCTAATGTAGTGGCTGACACGCTATCCAGGTCTTTCGAGTTAGATGCGGTGCAAAACACCGATTTGAATTTGAAAGTATTATGTTCCGAACAGCTGAAGGATAAACAGTTGGGAGAAATATTGGAAAGTGGGGGTAAACACCTTAACATGAAATTAATTCGAATTCCTTTATTTAATGTCGATTTATGGAGTGAGGTCTCCAATGATGCACCGGGCCCATTTGTACCTGTGGGCTGAGCAGAATAGTTTTCGGAAAGCTACATAACATCTCACATCCAGGTATTAGACCCACTCGACGTAAGATTTCTCGACGATACTATTGGCCGGATATGAGTTAAGAAATTAATGATTGGTCAAGAAGTTGTATTAGTTGTCGGAAATCTAAAGTTATAATAGACTTCTTGCATAACCCAAACTAAGTAGAAACCAGTAAGGAAAGACAGAAATTCGGGCGGGGCCGACTATAATACCCTACACCTACCTACCAATGCGAAAATGGGCATTGCGATAAGAATTTGGCAGTATTCATACATGTAATAAGCAAACTCTCTCTGCCGATTTTCGTACTGATCCTATATAAAACACGGTTTCTACAGCGCTTACATGTCAAATCGGGTGTAACATATATATTGGGACTATGTTAAAATTTGAACCGATTTTCCCCGAATTTGGCAGTGTTTATTCATGTAATAAGATAACTCTCTCTATTATATTTCGTACTGATCGGATATAAAACACGATTTCTACAGCGCTTAAATGTTAAATCGGGCGAATCATATATATGGTGGCTATATCTAAATCTGAACCGATTTTCCCAGAATTTGGCAGTGTTTATTCATGTAATAAGAGAACTCTCTCTGCCAAATTTCGTACTGATCTGATTTAAAATACAGTTCCTACAGCGCTTACATGCCAAATCGAGTGAAACATATATATGGTGGCTATATCTAAATCTGATCGGATTTTCTCCGAATTTGGTAGTGTTAATTCACGTAATAATAAAACTCTCTCTGCCGAATTTCATAAAGATCGGATGTAAAATGTGGTTTCTACGGCGATTGCATGTCAAATCGGGTGAAACATATATATGTGGACTATATCCAAATCTTAACCGATTTTAACCAATTTCAATAGGGATCTTCCTTGGGCCAAAAAAGAGCACTATGCTAAATTTCATCACAATCGGACCATAAATACGACCTCCACTTTGATTACAAGAATACATGGACAGACGGACAGACAGACGGACATGGCTAAATCGACTCAGAAAGTGATTCTGAGTCGATCGGTATAATAAACAATGGGTCTATCTCTTCTCCTTTTAGGTGTTACAAACAAATGCACAAAGTCATAATACCCTGTACCACAGTGTGGTGTAGGGTATAAAAAGGTATAGCTGTCCCAAGAAACACGTCATACCGCCGCAGTAACTCTAGATCCCGCTAACAAGCAGCGAAATCTCCAGTGGTTAAAATAGATATACTAAAGGGTAGATTCGAACACATCCATATGCATATAGTAGGGCCTTTACCACCGTATCGTAACCATCGCTACTTATTGACAGTTGCTCGAACATTTTTTTCTAATTATATTAGTCGGTTTGGTGTACTTCTCACAATTTCCACGGACAGGGGGACGCAGTTTACATCGACAATATTCTCGGAGTTGTCCAGATTACTTGGCAGCCATAGAATTAGTACCACGGCATATCATCCACAAGCGAATGGTATGGTTGAAAGGTTTTATCGCCAACTTAAGGCTGCACTTAGGACAAGTAATCATTCGGAAAATTGGTACGATGGTCTTCCAATGGCCTTTTTGGGTCTCAGCGTTCTTTTTAAGGAAGATTTGGATTCAACACCTGCGCAGATGGTTTATGGACAGGATGTACGTTTACCCGGAGTGATGTTCATCCCGAGCTCAAACGCATTTCGTCCGACTTTTTGGATAAATTAAAATAACATTTTAACCAGTAAGGAAAGGCTAAAGTCGGGCGGGGCCGACTTTATAATACCCTACACTACTCTTGTAATATTGAATAACTCTGAAATATAAATCAGAACGATCGGAGTGAAATTGCGACCTGTAGTCGACGAACAACTTAAGATGGACAGACGGACGGACAGACATATTTAAATCGACTCAGCTAGTGATTCTGAGTCGATCGGTATACTTTAAGGTAGGTCTAGCTGTAGTATTTTCAGGTGTTACAAACATCTGCCATGAAACAAACTTATAATACCCTGTACCACAGTGTGGTGTGGGGTATAAAAACGATTGGATGTAAAATACAGATTATACAGGACTAAAGAGCCAAATCGGATGAAACATATATATGGGAGCTATAGCTAAATCTTAGCCGATTTTCTTCAAATTCGGTAGTGTTGGTTCATGGATCAAGAAACTCTACCATTTTAAATTTCAAAATGATTGGATGTAAAATACAGCTTCTACAGGACTAAAGAGCAAAATCGGACGAAACATATATATGGGAGCTATAGCTAAATCTTAACCGATTTTCTTCAAATTCGGTAGTGTTGGTTCATGGATCAAGAAACTCTACCATTCTAAATTTCAAAACGATTGGATGTAAAATACAGCTTCTATAGAACTCAAGGGCCAAATCGGACGAAACATATATATGGGAGCTATAGCTAAATCTTAACCGATTTTCTTCAAATTCGGTATTTTTGGTTCATGGATCAAGAAACTCTACCAATCTAAATTTCAAAATGATTGGATTTAAAATACAGCTTCTGCAGGACTAAAGAGCAAAATCGGACGAAACATATATATGGGAGCTATAGCTAAATCTTAACCGATTTTCTTCAAATACGGCAATGTTGGTTCATGGATCAAGAAACTCTACCATTCTAAATTTCAAAACGATTGGATGTAAAATACAGCTTCTATAGGACTAAAGGGCCAAATCGGACGAAAGATATATATGGGAGCTATATCTAAATCTGAACTGATTTCAACCAAATTTAATAGGGATCTTTACAGCTGCGAAATACTCTAAACTTCAGAACGTTCGGAGTGAAATTGCGACCTGTAGTCGACGAACAACTTTACATGGACAGACGGACGGACGGACAGACATGTTTAAATCGACTCAGCTAGTGATTCCGTGAAACAAACTTATAATACCCTGTTCCACAGTGTGGTGTAGGGTATAAAAAGAACGGGGACAAACACAATCATAAATTTTTCAGCGTTCGTTTAGAATTTATGGGGCTACATAACAATATTTTTCACAGAATTGTAAGTTGGTGTCATTGATGTGTAAACTGCAAAATAAATTTGCAGATGCATTTAAAAATTTTAAAGGCGCAAAAATGAATCCCTGCTATATAAAGAACAACTAACGAACTAAAAATACGCCGTCATTTGTAAAAATCCGTCCACGCGTTCCGAAAATAAATACTCGTAAATCGAAACGTACGCCTTTTGAAAATGGGTGCCAAAGTAGCTCTTGGAATCAAGTTAAGGAATCAACTGTTTTTCTAATTCGTACTTTTTGAGGCACCGTGGGTAAATTGATTATTAAGATTCCAGGTTGCGATGCTAGATCTTGGAACAAAAATTAAAAATAAGAACTTTGTTGCTCTGATCTTTCTCTGTCAAATCTAACAGACGGTCTTTGAACTCGGCTTTCCCTGAGCCGTACAATTAAATATTAATGTACAAAGTAATTAATTCAATTAAGGGGGTTGCTACCATATAAAAACAAGTTAGAAAGTTTCAGGCGGGTAAACCGATATTGAATACTACACGAATTATTCTGTCAATTTGTGTGGAAGGTACCAGAAGGGGTTTAATAAATACACCTATTTTTCGCTGACCTTTAGGTACTTTATATACATTGCACTGTGCAGAATTATAAGCGTTTACGTGTACTGTATATTAACGCTATGAGATATTAAATTGTGGTATGATTAGGCCTGTTTGTGTGGGAGGTACAAAAAGGTGGTGGTGATAACGCCCATTTTCACAGGGCTATAGGCACTATAAAAGCATTACACTGTACGAAATTTAAAGTATTTTTATACACAGGTATTAATGTTAAACGCTGTTTACTTTTGGTGCAAAATGGTGCATATGTATGGGAGGTACCAAAAGGGCAGTGGAAACTTTGCCATTTTTCTCGAGTTGATAGCGACTAATAAACTAATACTGTGTGTGGAATAAGTAGTATAGCAGTTATTAAAGAATCAATATTTCACAACATTTTAACCCTTTGTGGGGGAGGTACTAGAAGGAGTGGACCCATATGACCCATCCTCGAACTTAGCCGGAAATAGAAAATAATATTACCACATACCAAATTTGAAGTCAATCGGTTACTCCTTTCAAGAGTTATTGTGCGCACCAGCCAGCAGACAGACAGACGGGCGGACGGACATTGCTCATTCGACTTAAAATGACCCAAAACGGATTTCCGCCGAACATACTTGGGGTCTTAGGTCACTCCTTCGATGTGTTATACTTTTTGTCCGTAGTAAATGATAACGGGTTTTCCAATAGGGATGATATGATTTTGTAATATGTCACGATCTGTCATTTGTTATTACCCTCCACCATAGGATGGGGGGTATATTCATTTTGTCACTCCGTTTGTAACACCTATAAATATTGATCTGAGACCCCACAAATACGTTTTTTTTCAACTAATGCTTATTTCGTGAATGGTAACACTTAGCTCATGTCTGATTTGACAGATAATTAGTTTTATCCTTCCGCTGAACGAATATGGTTGTGTATACGCTTGAACAACGCTCGCTAGATGGGCCTGCGATCGACTTACAGAAGAAAACCCGCACGCATACATTGAAAAGCCGATACACCCAAAACGAGTCACTGTTTGGTGCGGATTTTGGTCCAGAGGCATAATTGGCCATTTTTCTTCGAAAATGAGCAAGGAGTGGCCGTTACACTCAATGGCGATCGTTATCGGGCCATGTTGAACGAATTTTTGTTCACAAAAATTGAAGAGGAGGATATTGGCAACATTTGGTTTCAACAGGACGGCGCTACGAGCCACACAGCCGATGCTACACTCGATGTTTTGCGCCCTGTTTTTGAAGATCGCATTATCAGCCGCAGAGCTGATGTCGTTTGGCCACCTCGGAGCTGCGATTTGACACCGTTGGACTATTATTTGTGGGTTGCCCTCAAAGATAAATGTTACGCCGACAAGCCAGAGACAATTGACGCTTTAAATGACAATATTCGTGAAGCCATTGGTGAAATACATCTACACACAATCGATAATGTGCTTAAAAATTGGACCGATCGTGTAGGCTACTGCATGGCCAGCCGAGGCAGCCATTTGAATGAAATTATTTTCCATTATTAACCGGAAGGATTGTACTTTCAAATAAAAAAAGAAATTTGAGAAAATATTCAGTAGTTTTTTTTATAGCATTTTCAAAAAAAAAGTTATTTGGCTGACCCTTTATATATATTCTTAATCGTCGTAAAATTCTAATACGATTTAGCCGTGTCCGTCAGTCCGCCCGTCTGTTGTAATCACGCTACAGTCCGTAATAATAGAGCTAGGTTGATGAAATTTGGTAGAAATATTTCTTATAGTTGCAGTTATTTTGAGATTGCAAATGGGCCATATCGGTCAATGTTTTGATATAGCTCCCCTTTATATGTCGTTCTAAAATGCGGTTTTTGAGCCATAAATACCACATTTTTAAAGCAATTTAGCAGAAACATTGCAGTTTGTATTCTATTTTGACAAGAATTCATCAAGTTCACAAATTATTCAGTTTTATTATTAAAATAATCGTTCTCCAATTGCATCTTTTCATGCGCTAAGTCAATTTTTTTTAAATCAAAAAAAGCCACTTTCCGGTCGATCTACGATGTTGATACCCATGAGCAATATTTTAGCTCCTGTTAAGAGCTATCTTTTTGCCATTGACCGATTCCCGATCCGACATACGGTTAAGGAGCTAGAGCAAAAATATATTTTCCGTTCACATTTGAAAATGATGCTGTCAATTTTTTTTAAATCCAAAAAAGGCACTTTCCAGTCGACCTACGATCTTGACACCCATGAGCAATATTTTAGCTCTCGTTTAGAGCTATCTTTTTGCCATTGACCGATTGTGGCTAAGTGCTATTTTTATGGCCATTGAATTATTAATTGAGTCAACTTGACTAAACGAATGATGCAGAAGTTCTTATTTTTGGGGCTACTTTTTCGTCCAATTCTTAGAATTCAGTCCCAAATCATGTATGGTACTGTGTATATTACCCAGATACATTACTTTTTGATATTTTCCAACTATAGCATTCTCTTATACTGACAAACTCTTATTTGGAATTGTGGTTTTTGCATATATTCTGAGACACATAAACTGACAATACACACCAAAGTAGCTCATTTGCAGTATACCTTACTAACAAGCATTCCTGCCAACTATAGTGCTATCTATGATGATGACATGGTCTGCACTAAAAGTACCTACAGATTTGTGCAGAGCCCTGGAAATAAGAATATATAATAAACAATAAGTGAACAGAGCCAACCAAACGAAATAAAACCAACAATAGAGTATTTTCTTACATTTTCCGGTGGAGATACAATAGTTTTGTCCGTTTCTCCATAACGAACAGAAAAAAATCAGAAACAAGGCAACAAAAATCAGCTGAAAACAAAGCCAACAAGAAGCATAACAAATGAAATTTTCTAAAGCAATTTTTCCACGGCAATTGTTGTGTGGAGAAGATCAACAGCATCTTTTCCCGGCATTTGTGACTTGACGATGGTCCCCTCGTCGACGTCGTCGTCCGGTCGACCGGAAGGGAGGGTAGCTGCAAAGGCTAGATGGCATATCATGGCAGGAAAGGAAGATGGCATTCTTTACATGTGATGCTCCTACGGCGGCGATGGCGGCTTCGGCTATTGTTCATAATGTGCCAATGTCTGAATATGATTAATTGCGAGTCAATTGATATTTTATTGGTTTCGAAAATCCATAAATTGCACTAAACACCGTAAACACTATTGGAACAATGAAACAGTCGGCCGCCACGGCAAATTCTATACCTCATCTCTCTAACAAAGGTACGAGTATTTCTTTATACTTACATTGGCATGGAATCACATCTCCTATATGACTGAAAAAAGTGAAATAATGGAAGTGTTGTATATGTGTGGAGAGCCAAAGGTAGCATCTTCTAAAGTCAATATTGTCTCTTTAAATAATACCGGAAGCAAATGGTGAGGAAAGCAAAAAAAGAAAAGACAACGAATTGTAAGAAGATTTTTCATTTGATTTACTTAGTATTTCTTCCAAAGAAGCGGATCTTAAATGGTCATACTTAATGTCTTTAGGAAGAAACCAAGCAGAGCCTTAGTGTTTTTGTTTCCAAATGCGAGAAGAAGCTGAGTAATCATACCAGTCAAGAAAAGAACATCAATAGTATTTAATTAGTAGCATTTTTGTTGGAGTTATCAATTATCGTATAAGTGTCAAATTTTGAGGCAACTGACTCACTTCTTATTGATCGTTGGTAATGTTCCGGATACTACGATTTAATGATTTTTTTCATCAGAAAGAAATTTGCTGTTAAGAAAATTAATATTTTTACGAGAACCGAGCATAATTAAAACAATTGATAGGTCTGAAACTTTATTTTGGATAGCTATGTTGACTTTTAAATAGATCTCTAATATCAAAGATATACTTCTGGTACAAATTGGTCCATTTTGTGTGAGAGGTACCAAAAGGGGCGTCCCAATAACAGCCACTTTTCTCTGGACTCTAGGTACTATAAAAGCATTGCACTGTACGAAATTTCAAGTATTTGTATGCACTGGTATTAAAGTTATAAGCTGGTAACTTTTGGTGCAAAATGGTCAATTTGTGTGGGAGGTACCAAAACGAGCGTGGCAATAATGCCCATTTTTCACTGTATTGTAGGTACTATTAAACCATTATACTGTACAAAATTTCAAGTCTTTGTATGCACTGGTCATAAAGTTATAAGCTATTAACTTTTGGTTCAAAATTGTCCATTTGTGTGGGCGGTACCAAAAGGGGCGTGGCAACTTCGCCCATTTTTCTCGAGGTGATAGTGACTAATAAACTAATACTATGTGTAGAACTTCAGAGGATTTAAATAAGTAGTATAGAAGTTATTAAATAATCAATATTTCACTAAATTTAAAAACCTTTGTGGGGGAGGTACTAGAAGGAGTGGACCAATATGGCCCATCTTCGAATTTAGCCGGAGATGGTAGAAAATATTACCACATACCAAATTTGAAGTCAATCGGTTACTCCTTTCGAGAGTAATCGTGCGCACAAGCCAGCAGACAGATAGACAAACAGATGGACGGACGGACATTGCTCATTCGACTTAAAATGACCCAAAACGAATATCTGCCGAACATACTTAGGGTCACTCCTTCGATGTGTTACACTTTAAGTTCGTAGCAAATGATATATACCTTCCTCTCTAAGGTGAGGGGATAAATATGCAAAATATGCCATTAATATGCAAAATATGAAAAAAAGTTTGACGATATATGAATCAAAAATGCAAAATGTTAGAAGGATATGTCACTACTATTTAACAAATCATGTCACAATAATGAAAAATGGGTGATATCAAAAAATTTCCAAAATAATTGCCTAACTATATGAAAGATATAGGGTAATTCCAAATAAAACCGACCTACTCTGAATATGTGGGACGGTTTCCTTTGGAATTACCCCATACTTTCCATATACATATTTAAGCAATTTTGTTGGATGATTTTTGAAATCATACATTTTTGTGTCATGATTTTTTAAATAGTATTGTCATAGCATTCTAATATTTCGCAATTTTTGATTCTTAAATCGCATTGTTTTTGCATATTTCGCACATTTTTTTTTTGATATATTTTGTGGATATTTTGCATATGTTATGCATATTTTTTGCATAGTTAGCATATCACAAATATGCTAAAAAAATTTAAAATATTCACATGTTTTTCGATTCCTTTTTTTGGGACGAATTTTGGTCCAATCTGAATTTTTCTATCAAACTGCAAAAAAATATGCAATTGCATATAACCCAAGGTCTACTTATAAAACACCTATTGCGATTTCTTTTCTAGAAAAAGTGCAGCAAAGCAGCATTTTTGCCCTTCCCCCGAAAATTTCATTTTTTTTAACAAATTTTGTAAGTTTGAAAATTAGAGTTAAGTTAAATTCGAGGGACAATATTATTTCGACTTAAAAGGTGCAAATATTTTCTAATATTTTACGTCACGGGGCAACATTTTTTCTAGAAACGAAATCACCATTAGATTTTCTTCAAATCATAATACATTTATTTTTTTTATGTGAATTACTTTTGAATTTTCTTTCTTCTCTTATTAAACTTAAATAGTATTTTTTTAAGGCGGAAGGTGAATGATTCCTTTCCGCGGAAGGTGAATCGAATACCTATTTATAACAGACTCCTGTTGCTCAAAACAAATTATAAACCCAAGATCGGTGTCAAGCGTTGATGCACCCTCGAGGCATGTATGTCTTTGCCCATTAATTGTGTAGCGTTAAGTAATCCAAAGCGCTTGGTCCCGACGGATGTTGAAGCAGTTGGACATACCGGGAGTCGAGTATCTGACTAATGTCCTCAACCTGTCCTTAATGACTCTGATAATACCCGAAGCTTGGAAAATGGGCAGAGTGGTCAAAACAATATATAAATGGGCAGAGTGGTAAAAACAAATGCCCAAAACAAATTATAAACCCAAGACCGGCGTCAAGCGTTGATCCACCCTCGAGGCATGTATGGTCTTTGCCCATTAATTGTGTAGCGTTAAGTAATCCAAAGCGCTTGGCCCCGACGGATGTGGAAGCAGTTGGACATACCGGGAGTATGTCGAGTATCTGACTAATGTCTTAAACCTGTCCTTGATGACTCTGATAATACTAAAACCGGACAAATATGCGATCGCCAGTACCAAGACACTTGAGGCTTTAATCCCCCCGAGTCTTAATAGACATTTTCCGATTGCTGATCATCAGCACGGATTCCATAAGCAGCATAGTACGACTACTGGTTTACACTCTATAACGCATAGAGTGTAAAGCAGTAGTCGCGGTCTTAATCAGAACAATCACGGTGACAGGATCTTCCTCGTGGCGCTTGACCTATCGAAGGCCTTCGATAATGTCAGCCACGCCAAGCTTCATGAGTACATAGCCAACACGTCCCTACACCCAGGAAAATAATTGATTGGAATTCGATTGTAACATTAAAAAAATAGTACTAGCAACAAAAAGTATATTGGCTACACTGTGTGTCGGTTGTATTTATATATAAATAGTTGAAACAACAATAATAACATGGATACGGTCAAATGAAAAGGCTTGCAACGGGTCAGCAGTTATTGAGGAATTCAAGGTTCAAGGTTGAACTTTTAAATTTTTTTAATATTTGGCATGGAAATGTGGGGTTTTGTTTTGTTTTCATTTTCTTTATTTATTAAAAGAATGTCATACGTTGATAAATAAACCATTTTAATAATAAATTTTGTAAAACTAAAAAAAAAATTTTGTCGACAAGAAAATTTCCTCGATATTTAAAAAAACATTTTGCATAGCAAACTTTTTTTATATTTTGCATTTGAACAACATTAAGGGAAAGCATTTATTTTTTACTTATATATGTAACAAAAGCAGTAAATTATAATTTTTATTCGTTCGGTTGAAAAATTGCCTGCATATATTCCATATTTTGTTCCGTGTTATTTCTGTCCTCTAGCAGCCATCTTGCATCTTCATCTAAGTCCCGATGTTCTACTTTCCATTGACTGCGAATGCTGGTGATGAGGGGATCTGACATTGCCAACAAAATATTAAATAGATCTTCGTTTGTACAATTTCGAGATATTTTTCTGGTATTGTGCCCTCTATAAAACCTTTAATCCTTATTTCTTTTTTCCTGAGCTTCCTCTGATGGATCTCCGATTGGTACCAAATGATGCTTAATGACATCTCCTCCATGATAACGAATTTTGTGAACTGTTGCAGATATATTTCTCCATGAATATTTGGTATTATATATTCATGCAGTTTCCTATGTATATTCATTAAATTGTTTAGCATCAATTTGTTTATGGCACGCAAGTACATCGATATTTGTTTTAAATCTTGAAATGAGATTTATATCAACACCAGCTATTTCAGATGATTTTTCGGGATCAGAAAAGAACATTCTTGCTGTATTCCCATCATTGGTATTCCCTGATCCTTGTTTTGGTTGGTCTATAATCAACCTACATTTGAGAAATTCAACCTGAACATGTTTCTTTGTTAAATTTCTTAAATCCTTGTTGGTGTCATTGTTTCTTATTGATCCTGTAGGTCAAAAATCAAAATCGGCGATAATCCAAATTCATATGCATCAGTATTATCTACTGATTTTTCCGAGACTTGGATTAATTTGCTTGATGTAGATTGACATATAATGCAGCTGGATGAAGCCTTTGTGTCAGTCAAAGCCTGGCCAACTTTTCCATCTACGATCGTTAAAACTAAATAACTTTAATTGTCTGGCCTTCAATTTCTACTTCTAATAGCTGCTGTTTTGTAATTTGGGTTGTTATATTATTGACTTCTTTTTTAATGGTATCATAAGTTTCTTTTTATACCCTACACCACACTGTGGTACAGGGTATTATAAGTTTGTTTCACGGCAGATATTTGTAACACCTGAAAATAACACAGCTAGACCCACGTTAAAGTATAACGATCGACTCAGAATCACTAGCTGAGTCGATTTAACCATGTCTGTCCGTCCATCCGTCCGTCCGTCCGTCTGTCCATGTAAAGTTGTTCGTCTTCTACAAGTCGCAATTTCACTCCGATCGTTCTGAAATTTTGCAGTTTAGAGTATTTCGCAGCTGTAAAGATCGCTATTGAATTTTGGATTCCAATCGGTTCAGATTTAGATATAGCTCCCATATATATCTTTCGTCCGATTTGGCCCTTTAGTCCTATAGAAGCTGTATTTGACATCCAATCATTTTGAAATTTAGAATGGTAGAGTTTCTTGATCCACGAACCAACACTACCGAATTTGAAGAAAATCAGTTAAGATTTAGCTATAGCTCACATATATGTATATGTTTCGTCCGATTTGGCCCTTTAGTTCTAAAGAAGCTGTATTTTACATCCAATTGTTTTGAAATTTAGAATGGTAGAGTTTCTTGATCCATGAACCAACATTGCCGAATTTGAAGAAAATCGTTTAATATTTAGATATTGCTCCCATACATATCTTTCGTCCGATTTGACCCTTTAGTCCTATAGATGCTGTAGTTTACATCCAATCGTTTTGATATTTGGAATGGTAGAGTTTCTTGATCCATGGACTAACATTGCCGAATTTGAAGAAAATCGGTTAAGATTTAGCTATAGCTCCCATATACAGGGTCTCCCATATTCGACGGACCCATCTGGCAACGCCATAACTTTTGGCAGAGATGTCAGATCGCTTAATGACATACCGCGTTTGAAGCGTCAGTCCAAGCAGATTTTTACCATGGAACAATACACGCCACGCGAGCGCTCTGAAATAGTTGAAATTTACATTCAACAGAAGAAGTCAAGTCAACGTGCTTTTAAAATATTAAAAAATGTGAGAAGTGCGCCTTCTAAGAACACCATTAAGCGTTTATACGAAAAATTTTCGACTGGTGAGGCTCTTTCTAATCCGAAGAGGCCAAATAAAAGTCGACCAAGGCGATCGGCCGAGAATATCGCTGCCGTACGAGCCAGTGTTGAGAGGTCCCCAAGAACATCCCAAAAACGCCGTTCTCAGCAGTTGGGCATGGCTCGGTCCACTTTACAACGGATTATTCGCTTTGATTTGCATTTGTTCCCGTACAAAATTCAATTGACGCAAAGATTGTTGCCTGCAGACAAGCCTCGTCGATTGGAATGGGCCCAACGAGTCCGTGGGTCCGTCGAATATGGGCAACCCTGTATATGTTTCATCCGAGTTGGCTCTTTAGTCCTGTAGAAGCTGTATTTTACATCCAATCGTTTTATACCCTACACCACACTGTGGTACAGGGTATTATAAGTTTGTTTCATTGCAGATGTTTGTAACACCTGAAAATACTATAGCTAGACCCACCTTAAAGAATACCGATCGACTCAGAATCACTAGCTGAGTCGATTTAACCATGTCGGTCTGTCCGTCCGTCTATCTGTCCGTCTGTCCATCTTAAGTTGTTCGCCGACTACAGGTCGCAATTTCACTCCTGTCGTTCTGAAATTTTGCAGTTTATAGTCTTTTGTTCCAACTTAATACGACACTTTTATTATACCCTATACCACACTGTGTACAGGGTATTATTTAAGTGTAAAATGTCCCAAAAGTAAATTTATGTAAACAATTTGTACATGAATTACAAAATTTATATTTCAGAGTTATTCAATATTACGAGAGTGGTGTAGGGTATTATACAGTCGGCCCCGCCCGACTTCAGCTTTTCCTTACTGGTTTAAATTCAAATTTGATTGGTCTGCAGTATTTCGTAGAAGATGTTGTTTGATTTTTCCAAATATCCTTGGTCTGCGTCGTACTGGTCCAAGGTTCCGAGTCTTCCAAATTCTTTATCAATCGCAATGGCACAAATGACACCATGAACATATGTGCGTCTGAAGTATTTTCACATACAGATTGCTTGTATTGTTTTTGTCCAGAAGAACCATCACATCCCCATTTGCAAAAGCGAGTTAACTTGTAGTTCCCATATTTCTTCAAATCATGTCCTTTAAATGATTGTAGCAAACGTTGAGCTGTATGATTCGGTCTTGAAGTATGACGGAAATATGTTGTAACAAACCACGTGTAAACAGTACAGTAATACTTTTGGCAATTTCTCAAAGAGTACTATCCTACCTACGTAACAAAAAAAAATTAAACCTCTATCGATAAAAGCTTGCGAGAAATGACAATTTCCTTCTACACAACTATACAAAAATTAGGTTTTTTCAAAATTACATAAAATATTTGTTTTCAGCAGCACACCACACCCACAATAATAAATATTTTGATCTAAGTTTTTGGCTACCCTATTCTCAATATATTTCCTATTGAATGGCATTCAAATTTTAGAAATCGGCGATAACAAAAAATTTGACTTGGCCAGTAAAATTCAATTCTGAACCACAGTGCGGCGTTGAATTCGTATCATATGCTGATGACTGTACGATTCTGGCGTCTGACCCCTTGATTGATGACATACGTGGAAGGCTGAATTTCTACTCTTTGAGATTGTCAATTTCGTTGCTGCGAGGAACGTGATGATATCCGCCACAAAATCATCTGCAACACTGTTTACTGGATGGACAGCTCAAGTGAAGGAGCGACTCAATGTGAAAGTCGATGGCACAAGAGGTCCGACCACAAGTTTTACTAAGGTTATTATGGTCACATTTGATATAATGGGAATTAGGAACAAGGTCCTCAAGTAACCTTATTTACCTCTTACAAAGCGATAGGTCGGTCTGTGGTTAACTACATGAAAGAACAAATTCGTTTCTGCCAACGAAATTTTAGAAAACTACAAATCTAAATATTTTACAGAACTAAGAGTAACTCACTGCAATGAAATGTTACTGAAGTGGCCCAAAAGGTGAGCAGATTTCAAGAAGGCCGTATATTGTAATCGATAAATACAGGTAGTGCGGAAGGTGAGTGACTCAGTGCAATAATATGTGGAGGTGGTCGCTGATAATGTCACTAAGATGAGATGTCATCAATGACAGTCTTTAGTAGAGCGAGATCTGGTAAAAAGTTTCCACATAACTGGGTTACACCGTGTCAAGCTATCATATTTTTGTGTACTTCACCTTCAGATCCTCAGATATTGATCAGTTGCTCCATAAAGATTTTTAAAAACATTTTTCTTTAAAATTCCCATTTTCTTGGAAGGTGCCTTTAAACTCTAAATTAACGAAAATGATGGTGACTACAAATGTTAGGAATGACACTGGAAACACGTGGAAACAACAATTTAGTAACTAATAAGAGAAAATTTGATTTTTTTTCAAAAAAAAATCGTTCTTTGCTGGTACGAAAAAAAACCTTTACAAATATAAAGAAATTAGCAAAAAAAATTGTTTGTTGAATGCTAATCCTAACCAGGGATGGTCCACGACATGATTTTGTAGGTTTACGACTGTCAGAAAGGTGTAAACGTCACATACGTCATAAACCCGTCTGAAATGTATGAAATATCGTAAACTGTAATATCAATCTAAGGACGCTGCAGCTTTCAGCCCTTAACGTAAAAATCTGGTAGACACAATATAAAAACTAATCGAAATTCGAGATACAACTTCATTTAATTTTTTTTGAGAAAATATATGTTTTTGATCGAATATTTACGCACTGGTATGATATAGTATAGTATTAATAATTTATATTCTTGACGAACAATAAATCGTTCAGTTTCAGTTTTTTTTTCAAAATATTATATAAGTTCTGATTCACACGAGACGATTTTTTCAAAGCAAGTATCAATGTTTGTAGTTTGTCTGCCGCTCTCCAACAAATTTTGACACCCCACCCATTCCTGTGCTTGCTTCAAAAAATAGAAGGCCTGACTTATTCTGGAATATGGCAAAAAGTCGTCATAACGCATTGGCATCATTTGCTCTAAAATTACTGATGATCCCAGCGTCAACTGCATAATTAGAAGCCATTTTCTCCAATTGATCTCATGTGCCTTCCGATTTTCGAAATCTATTAGAATCGGAACGATCTAAAAAGTTTCTGGAAGTTTACTTTTCACTTAAAATACGCGAAAAAAAGACAACTTTGAAGGCATTGAAGAGATTCGAGATTCGAGTGAAGAATAAACCTAATTTATAAACAAATAACAATTCATTTGAACCAATAAATAAACTTGAAAGTTCAAATTAAATATTTTTTCTTTTCTATTGATTTGCTAATTATTTACTGTTAGTGACAAAGTCAAGTTTCCGAAATTAGGTTAACGACGTTGTATACGTATGTCGAATACGTATCAAATGTATGTCATATACGTCACAGTTTACGACGGACCATCCCTGATCCTAACGAAGGTGGCAATGCCTATTTGAAGAAAATCTATTTATTAATATAGAAATTTGCACTTTTGGTGCAAAATGGTCCATTAGTGTGGGAGGTGCCAAAAGAGGTGTGGCAATTTCGCCCATTTTTCTTGATATATTAGCGACTAATAAACAAATACTATGTGTAGAATTTCAGAAGATTCGAGTAATGTGTATTGAAGTTATTAAAGGATCAATATTTCACCAAAAGTTAACCCTTTGTGGGGGAGGTACTAGAAGGAGTGGACCAATATGGCCCATCTTAGGCGTAGATAGAAAAAAATATTACCGCGTACACAATTTGAAGTCAATAGGTTATTCCTTTCGAGAGTTATCGAGCGCACCAGCCAGCAGACAGACAGACATACGGACGGACATTGCTCATTCGACTTAAAAGGACCCAAAACGAATATCCGCCGAACATACTTGGGGCCTTAGGTAACTCCTTCGATGTGTTACACTTTTGGCTCATAGCAAATGATATATACCCTCCTCTCTAAGGTGAGGGGATAAAAATGGGTGTTATTGCCCTTTTGGTACCTTCCAAACAAAATTGCCCAAATAAAAACCAGTAAGGAAAGGCAGAAAGTCGGACGGAGCCGACTATATAATACCCTACACCTCCTTAACAATGCGATAAAGGTCATTGCGATAAAGGTCATTGCGATAATAATTTGGAATAATTAGTAAATGGGTAGGAACATATTATCTAATTCTGCACCGATAATCGCTAAATTAAGAAATATTCGTCACTAAATTGAGAAACATCTTTCTAAAAAATTTTAATGATCGGAAGTAAAGTACAACTTCTGTAGCGCCTTTATACCAAATCAGGAGGAACATATATATGCAGGTTATATATAAATCTGAACCGATTTTCCCTGAATACTCGTTCATGTAAAAAGACCTCTTTCTGTCGAATTTCGTACTGATCGGATATAAAATACTTTGGGCCACGTGAAAGAAAAGTTCTACGCCAACAGCCCAACGTCGATTCAAGACCTCAAAGATCGAATTCGTGAGGCTATCGAGGACATAGGGCAGCCACTTTGCGATTTGGTTATGGAAATATTCATGAAAAGGATATGGTCCTGTAAGCGGGGTCGTGGTAGCCACTTGGCTGATGCTGTTTTCCATTATTAACGGCATACCTTCCTCTTTATTATGAAATAAACATCCGATCATTTATCTCAAAAAAATGACATTTTTCTTTGAATACCAAAATAACACCTCTGGTTGGAAAACCCTTTATATGGGGGCTATATCGAAATCTGAACCGATTTCTGCCAAATTTAAAAGTGATCATACATATAATAAGAAACCTCTTTCTGCCGAATTTCATACTGATCGGATATAAAATAACATTTTTACAGCGCTTACATGTCAAATCGTGGGTTACATATATATGGGGGCTATATCTAAATCTGAACAGATTTTAACCAAATTCAATAGGGAACTTCCTTGGACCAAAACAAAGATATGTGGAAACTTTCGTCGACATCGGACCATAATTGCGACCTGTACTTTGATTACAAGAATACATGCACAGGCAGACGGACAGACAGACGGACATAGCTAAATCAACTCAGAAAGTGATTCTAAGTCGATCGGTATAATAAACGATGTGTCTATTTCTTCTCCTTTTGGGTGTTACAAACAAATGCACAAAGTTATAATACCCTGTACCACAGTGTGGTGTAGGGTATAAATATGAAAAATTATTTTTTTGAATTTCCCTATTTTAACAATATGGGTCGGAATTTATACATTCATCCATAGATATTTTGTAAATAGGCACTATTTTCTTCGTTAGGATGATAGCTTGCAAGAAATGGAACAAAATATTTTTGGCGATTTTTTTCTATTTTTTGTGAAATTTTTTCGAGCCAGCAAAAAATGTTTTTTTGGAAAAAAAAATCAAATTTTTTCTTATTGTTTTAACGACAGTTACTAAACTTCCTTTACTATGTAAAAGTGACATTTCCAGCATTTCTAGCCCTTATAATTTCCTTTAATTTAAGTGGTATCACGGCTCTATGGAGCTTCAAAAAATATGGTACAAACACTAAAGGTAACTTGCATGAAAATTGGAATTTTAGAAAAATTTTCTTAAAAAAACTTTACTATAAAAACAAATTTTTTTGGTTCCATAAAATAGTATGCCTCAATCAATAAAAAAAGGTAGGTCTCGGACACAAAAAAAATTTGTGTTGCATAGTGTTATTGGTCGTAGCGAAATTGTAAAACCATATAGCGGTGCCAATCCCTCCAACTTTTAAAAAATAACGCTACAGTCTAAACTTATTGAAATAGAGGACAAAATTAGGAACACGCTACAATATGAAGTAATTCAGATAGATGAGGTTTCGTGGCATTGGAAATGGGTAATATCGGTCCATTTTTGATAGAGCTTCTACATAAAATATCCTCCCAGTTTGACATCTTAATGCCATAGAAACCACAAAGTTCATAATTGGGATGAAATTTTGGTAATTTGTGTTGAATATCTACACGCTGCAAAAAAATCGCTTCTGTAATATATTGTCCCAAACATATTCGGCTTGAAACATATATATGTTTAGGGTACACTCTAAACATATAATACTGGGTACACACAAAATGTATATATTTGGGAAAATGTTATTCTAAACAAATCTTTGTTTGCATCCCAATATGTTTTTATTTGGGACTATTATTTCCGAAACAAATACGTTAGTTGTGTCAAATTTTTTACTAATTCAAAGTAATTTTTGTTGTAATTTTTAATGTTCGTGAAAATACAAATAAAAATAAATGAAATCGTATAATCATGGATCAGTATAAATTACTTGAAGGGTTGACAAAACATGATGACTTGGAATACTAACTCAGAAATTTGAAATTATTGATTTAAAAAGAAGTTAATGCTACATATGGTATTGTAATTTGAAGGTACAATTCGAAACTAAGGACAAATTTAAACTGAAATTCTAAAAAGGCAGCCAAAGTTTTGAAAATCTTTTTTAAATCTATCTATATATATAAAAATGGAAAAATGTTTGTATGTATGTATGTATGTGTTTTATAGACGCTTAAACCACTGGACCGATTTAAAATTTTTTTCTTTTGTTTGAAAGCTATTTTGTCTGAGATGGTTTTGGAAAAAAAAATTTTGCAAAAAGTGGGCGGCGCAAATGTTGGCGTGACAAATCGTTTGTTTTCAAAAATGGACGGGATCGGAAATCTAAATCTGGGGCAACGAAGTGGACCGGGTCCAGCTAGAAAAATATATTTGGAGAAATTCCTAAACAATAATTTTTTTTGTTTGTACTTGAACACATACTATATTTGAGAAATTTAGTTTGGAAATATATTTTGCTGTAATACATTAATATATGCGTTCCAAATATATTTTATTGATTTTCAAATAAAATTTATTTGCTCAGAAATATATAATATTTAAAAATTTGTGTTCCAAATATATTTTCTTTCGATTCAAACATATCAAAAAATACGATTTTGCCCCGTGTACAGACCATACAATTTTTGGAAATTGTCATTATTATGAAAATCTTCTGTTGCTCTTTTTAATTAAGAGCCCTACGGCGAAATATATTTTATTTTTGGGCCACCGATATTCTGGTCGAAATTTGGATTTTCTCTGCAAATTTTTAAAACTCCATTTAAAGAGAAAATTAATCTATGAAACCAACACCATTTTCAAAAAACTCCGGAGTTCGTAGTTATATTGCGGACTGAATAGCCCGCGTGTGGTCTTTGTGGGTTTTCTAAGTGAAAATCTTGACACAGTGTTTAAGTTTTATTATTAAAGTCGGCATTTTTTTTAATAAAATAATTGAACTACTTTTTTGAAAACATATTTTGTACATTTGAGTTAGCTAAGGAGCCAAAGGTTAACTCTTTGAAAATCCACCGTTTATGGCCAGAATTGACTGTAGATCGGGAGCTGCGTTGTGACCACACACACGTTCCTAAGAGTTAATCGATTGTCGGCTTTCTTTTGGCCTTCTGAAATTTAGTGTTAGATATATGTTCAACTTTATTGCTTTATGACCACATGAAGGAACACTGCCAAATTCGGAAAAAATCGCTTCAGATTTAGATATAGTCCCCATATATATGTTACATGCGATATAACATTTAAGCGCTTTAGAAGCCGTATTTTATATCCTATCAGTAAGAAATTTGGGAGATAAAGTTTTCTTATTACATTTATGAACACTGCCAAATTCTTATCGCAATGCCCATTTTCGCATTGTTAGGATTATACTTTCGACTTTCTTTCTTCCCTTACTGGTTTAAATTTCAGAACAAAAATATACGTTTTAAACCCTTTGCATAATTGCTTTAATTTCTTTATTTTCCCCTGGATATGATATTTAATTTATTACTTTGTCTTACATTTTGGTGGGCTAAGTCCTGCTTTAGAAAAGTTCAACTAAATATGACTTTTGTTTTTTTTGCAAAGTGCATTAAAATTGCAATTATAAATTTTGTGGAAATTGCATTTTTATTAACAAAAAACAAATTTATTATTAAAAAAAAACCATAAAATTGCATTTGTCTACAATATTTTTTCAAAATTACATTTTCGTCAAAATTAGATTTTTTTTTAAAAAATTTTGTCGAAAATACTTTTTTATAGAAAATTATGTCACAATTCAATTTTTCTAGAAAATTTCGTTGAAATTGTGTATTTCTAGAAAATTTCTTCGAAATTTAATTTTTCTAGAAAATTTTACGAAAATGTATTATTTTATAAAATTTATTTCATCTAAATTTGGCAAAAAAAATTCATGAAATTTTGTAGAGCAATGCAATTTTAAAGAAATTTTCTAGAGAAATGTAATCCAACATTTTTTCAAGAAAACTTAAATTTTAACAAAATCTTGCAAAAAAAAAAACAAATATCGTGGAAATTTACAAGAAAAATTTAATTTCAACGAAATTTTGTAGAAAAAAATAGATTTTAAGACATTTTTTGTAGAAAAGTTCATATTTTAGGTAATTTTGTACAAAAAATCAAGTTTGAAAGGATTTTCTTAAAAATTTAATTTTAAAATTTTTTTAAAAAAATAATTATAAAATTTCCTATTCTCAAATTGTCGAGAAAAATTCAATTTCAACGAAATTTTATTTTATAGGTAAAAACAAAATATATTTTACGAACATTTTTTGTAAAGGGGATTGATTTTTATATAGAAAAACTATCATCAAAATTGTATTTTTCCAAAAAAAAACTCCATAAAATTACATTTTTCTATAAAATTTTTGCAAAATTACTTTTTTGTCAAAATTGATTTTTTTTTGAAAAATTTTGTCGACAATGCATTTTTATACCCTCACTTTAGTGTGACGAGGGTATATATCATTTGCTACGGAAAAAAGTGTAACACATCGAAGGAGTGACCTAAGACCCCAAGTATGTTCAGCGGAAATCCGTTTTGGGTCATTTTAAGTCGAATGAGCAATGTCCATCCGTCTGTCTGTCTGTCTGTCTGTGTGTCTGTCTGTCTGCTGGCTGGTGCGCACGATAACTCTCGAAAGGAGTAACCGATTGACTTCAAATATCGTATGTGGTAATACTCCGGCTAAGTTCGAAGATGGGCCATATTGGTCCACTCCTTCTGGTACCTCCCCCACAAACGGTTAAAATGTTGTGAAATATTGATTCTTTAATAACTGCTATTATACGTATTCGAATCTTCTGAAATTCCACACATAGTATTAGTTTGTTAGTCGCTATCAACTCGAGGAAAATGGGCGAAATTGCCACGCCCGTTTTGGTATCTCCCACACAAATGCACCATTTTGCACTAAAAGTTAAAAGCTTATAACATTAATACCAGTGTTTAGAAATACTTGACATTTTGTACAGCGTAATGTTTTTATAGTGCCTACAGTCCATTGAAAAATGGGCGTTATTGTCACGCCCCTTTTGTTACCTCTCCCACAAAATGGCCAAATTATACCACAATTTAATATCTCAACGTTAATATACCAGTCCATATAAACGGTTACAATTCGGCACAGTGCAATGTATTTAAAGTATCTACTGTTCAGCGAAATATAGGTGTATTTAAACCCCTTCTGGTACCTCCCACAAAAATTGACAGAATAATTTGTGTAATATTCAATATTACATTTTTCACAAAGTGAGGGTATACCTTAGTCGGTTTACCCGACTGAAACTTTCTTACTTATTATTGCAAATTATGCTAAAATTCGGTTTTACTAGAAAATTTCGTTGGAATTTTGTATTTCTAGAAAATTTCTATGAAATTGAATTTTTCCAGAAAATTTCTTCGAAATTTAATTTTTCTAGAAAATTTTGTTGGAATTGAATTTTCGTATAAAATTACACAACAATGCATTATGTTATAAAAGTTGCTCAACAAAATTCTGCAAAAAAAATTATTTCATGAAATTTCATAGAGAAATGAAATTTTAACGAAATTATTAGAAAAAATTTCGTTGAACTTGTATTTTTCAAAAAAAAAATCCATGAAATTGCAGTTTTCTATAATATTTTTTTTTAAATTACATTTTCGTCAAAATAAGATTTTTTTGAAAAATTTTGTCGAAAATACATTTTTATAGAAAATTGTGTCAAAATTCAATTTTTCTAGAAAATTTCGTTGAAATTGTGTATTTCTAGAAAATTTCTTCGAAATTAAATTTTTCTAGAAAACTGATTTTTTCTAGAAAATTTCACAAAATTGTATTATTTTAAAAAATTTGGCAAAAAAAATTGATTTCATGAAATTTTGCAGAGAAATGCAATTTTAACGAAATTTTCTGGAGAAATGTAATTCAACATTTTTTCTAAAAAATTTAATTTTAACAAAATTTTGCAAAAAAAAAAAAACAAATGTAGAGGAAATTTTCAAGAACATAAATTTATAAATTCAAAATGTTTCTCAAATTGTCGAGAAAAATTTAATTTCAACGAAATTTTATTTTATAGGTCATATCAAAAACGTCATATGAAACATTTTTTGAGAAGTGGAAATTAATTTTTTTTTACATTGTTGTGAGGCGCGAAGCCCAGATATAGATTTTATATAGAGGCATGCAACTATCAATAGTGTCTTGACTTCTCGAACTCTAAATGCCTATCTGGATGTATGAGAGAAATACCGGTAATTTTGTGGAAAAATCAAATTTGGAAGGATTTTCTATAAAAAAGTAATTTTTAAAATTTTTTGTAAAAACTAATTAAATATGAAATTTTCTACAAACGAAATTTTATTTGAAAAGACATTTTTATACAAAATTATGTCAAAATTAAATTTTTCTAGAAAATTTCGTTTGAATTGCGTATTTCTAGAAAATTTCCTCGAAATTTAATTTTTCTGGAATTGAATTTTTCTAGAAAATTGCATTTTCCCATAAAATTTTACAATTTATTATTTTATAAAATTTGCTCAACAAAATTTTGCAAACAAAAATTTTATGTCATGAAAATTTGTAGAGAAATTTCTAGAGAAATGTAATTTAACAATTTTTCTGGAAAAATTTAATTTTAAAAAAATTTTGCAAAAAAAAACTAATTTCGAAGATATAAAAAAAAATAAACTTCAACGAAATTCTGTAGAATAAAGTAGATTTTAACACAATTTTCTTAGAAAAATACATACTTTAAGTAAGAGTGGAAAAAGTAAATTTTCTAAAAAATGCAATTTTCAAAATGTTATTAAAAAAAATTTGTTATGATGTTTATGTTTATTGTATATTTATTTTCTATAGATTTAAAATTTTTCTCAAATTGTCGAGAAAAATGTAATTTCAACGTAATTTTTTAGCTCTTATTAAAAGCGAAATATATTTTACGAAACATTTTTTTGGGAAGACGGAATGAAGTTTTTTACATTGCTGTGGGGGGCGAAATGGCTGAAAAGGTTGGGAAGCCCAGATATAGATTTTATATAGAGGCACGCAAATATCAGTACTGCCCTGACTTCTCGAGACACTAGATGCCTATCTGGCATTCTTCCTTTTTCTATAAAATTCCCATTCTTTTGTTTTTTTTTATAAAATTCACTCAATAAGTGAATCATTGGGTAGGTAGATGGATGACTGATCGGTTGACTAAGAACAGAGGCTTTTAGCATCTGTCCTTTTACATTAATTATTGTATAAGTGTAAATGGTTTATAATTTGATCATTGTTAACATAACAAATAAGTCAAAGCGAACACAGAAAACCAAAAAACAACAATTATGGCTAACAAAAAAAACAGCTTCTGGTTCTTTGGGAGTTACTGCTTCTGCGACGATGCGGTGGCTTTCCATTATCAAACAATTGCCATTGAGGCATTACATGGCAGACAGGCGGACGGACGGGCGGACGTACGGACAGACACATGAATTGTCACTGATGTATGAACACATATCAGTCATACATAACTACTACACCGGCAGTTCGAAGATAAGTTCTGATGTTTGCTTGGCGGGCATGCGGATGGACAGACAAAAACATAAAACGGGAAGCCGCTTATCTGGGTTTCATTTTCACAACAAA
Source organism: Eudasyphora cyanicolor (assembly GCA_963930755.1). Taxonomy (NCBI): domain Eukaryota; kingdom Metazoa; phylum Arthropoda; class Insecta; order Diptera; family Muscidae; genus Eudasyphora; species Eudasyphora cyanicolor. The sequence continues at coordinate 41,869,400 of OZ005735.1, forward strand.
AAAATATTATTTGAACGGTTATTTGTTAGTACCCGATCCATTAGTCTTAAACAAAGATTTACTTTTGCTTTTTTGTTTCTGTTTGTCAGGCCTTCCGAGTTTAGCCCTTTGCTGTGGGGAAGGCAGACCTCTTAATCAGTTTCTTGTTAGATGTGCTAACAACTGACTAGACGTGAAAGTCACACACTTACCCCTTTAGTACTCATACATTTCTCCAGGGACTGACTGACTGCCGGAGTGCAAAGTGCATTTCTATATTTTTTTCGTCTTCGATAAATTTCTTTCAACAAACAAATAATAAAACCGCCGACTTTGGGAAAAGTCGTTTACAATAACTGAAGTTTGAAAAACAATTTTTTTCAGTTAGTTTTAATAGCTACGAATTTATATCTTACCACCGTTTTGTACACTGGAATTAACGTTAATAAAATATCCAATTGTTATTTTTCACTAGAGGTGGTCATAAAGCAATAAAGTTGAACATATATCTAACACTAAATTTCAGAAGGCCAAAAGAAAGCCGACAATCGATTAACTCTTAGGAACGTGTGTGTGGTCACAACGCAGCTCCCGATCTACAGTCAATTCTGGCCATAAACGGTGGATTTTCAAAGAGTTAACCTTTGGCTCCTTAGCTAACTCAAATGTACAAAATATGTTTTCAAAAAAGTAGTTCAATTATTTTATTAAAAAAAATGCCGACTTTAATAATAAAACTTAAACACTGTGTCAAGATTTTCACTTAGAAAACCCACAAAGACCACACGCGGGCTATTCAGTCCGCAATATAACTACGAACTCCGGAGTTTTTTGAAAATGGTGTTGGTTTCATAGATTAATTTTCTCTTTAAATGGAGTTTTAAAAATTTGCAGAGAAAATCCAAATTTCGACCAGAATATCGGTGGCCCAAAAATAAAATATATTTCGCCGTAGGGCTCTTAATTAAAAAGAGCAACAGAAGATTTTCATAATAATGACAATTTCCAAAAATTGTATGGTCTGTACACGGGGCAAAATCGTCTTTTTTGATATGTTTGAATCGAAAGAAAATATATTTGGAACACAAATTTTTAAATATTATATATTTCTGAGCAAATAAATTTTATTTGAAAATCAATAAAATATATTTGTTATTATATTACAACAAAATATATTTCCAAACTAAATTTCTCAAATATAGTATGTGTTCAAGTACAAAAAAAAAAATATATTGTTTAGGAATTTCTCCAAATATATTTTTCTAGCTGGACCCGGTCCACTTCGTTGCCCCAGATTTAGATTTCCGATCCCGTCCATTTTTGAAAACAAACGATTTGTCACGCCAACATTTGCGCCGCCCACTTTTTGCAAAATTTTTTTTTCCAAAACCATCTCAGACAAAATAGCTTTCAAACATAAATAAATCTCTCTGACAGATTTCGTACCGATCTGATATAAAATACAGTTTCTACAGCGCCTCAATATCAAATCAGACGGACATGGCTAAATCGACTCAAAAAGTGGTTCTATGTTGAACCTCTAGTATAGATCAGGCCTTCCCCCTCTGGGAAGGCCTGATCTATACAAAATGTATTTAGGAAGATGACAGAAGAGGAGGACAAATTTAGTTTCAACAACGGAGAGGTACTTTACAACTCACTGGCTAACCTGCCGAAAAAGCAATGATTCTTGTTGGGGTATCCCAATTTGAACTCTTTTTACAGGACAAAAATAGATGGCTTCTTTTAAGATACACAGTATACATGTCTTTTTTGCATTAAAAAAATGTAGATGCTGAGTTTCGAACATAAAGTTCTTTGCACTATAACATATCGAAATTTGTTTTTGGATTTTCTTAGCAGTGCCACCAGTTTCGTCTCTTCTAAAGTTACAATAATGTCAGCATTGTTGAATGAATTAGGAATATGGATTATGAAAAAGCCAAGAGACAGAATGTTTGTTTAGATCCTAAACTATACATGGATTGATTGCATTTGAAGAAGCAATACACACAATCTTATATATAAGTATACTCTAATTGTGCTGTTGATTACCTCACCGAATTAGTTATTCAGTCATCAATTATTTATGCTGAAAAAGTGCTGCAAGAAAGCTCTTTATTGAGGTAAATCCAAGGAGATCTATAAGAAACAAATCAAGTTGTACAAAAGAGGGCTGAGAAAAGCTCAAAATAAATCCCGGCTAGAGTTCTGCAACGACGTACTCGTTCGAAGCCTCAGGGTTACGGAAAACAGTAGCCACCATAATTCTTGGACTACGTCCAGTGATGAATAGTTATGCTAAAGAATTTCTGCAGGAAACTCTTTACTTTTGTAAAAACTGGGACATCTACAAGAAAGAAACTCAAGCAGAACAAAGTAGAGCTCTGAGGAACCGCTGGAGTTGCTCCTGCATACATTTCCCAGGCAACTCTGAATAGTTCAGACGGGAATGCCGTTAAAGTGCAGCCATCAGAGGTCGCCAGTGAGATTGTACGGGGTGGATGATGAATATTGCTACATTAAGAAACTCAATTAACTTTTTTTTTCAGTGTATGGAATTCAGTTTTATTCATGTTAAAGCTCATTAAATTTAATTAAAAATAGCTTAATTAGTTTGAAAAATAATGGAAATTAATAAATGAAATTCGGCAGAGAGAGGTTTCTTATTACATGAAGGAATACTGCCAAATTCGGAGAAAATCGGTTCAGATTTTGATATAGCCCCCATATATATGTTACCCCCGATTTTACATGTAAGCGCTGTAAAAAGTGTATTTTAATCCGATCAGTACGAAATTCTGCAGAAAGAGGTTTCTTATTACATGAATTAATACTGCCAAATTTGAGGGAAATCGGTTGAGATTTAGATATAGCCCACATATATATGTTACCCCCGATTTGATATGTAAGCGCTGTAGAAACTGTATTTGATATCCGATCAGTAAACAAATTGGCAGAAAGAGGTTTCTCATTACGTGAATTAACACTGCCATATTTGAGGGAAATCGGTTCAGATTTAGATATAGCTCCCATATATGTATATGTTACCCCCGATTTGACATGTCAGCGCTGTAGAACTGTTTTTTAAATCCGATCAGTAAAAAAAATTGTCAGAAGAGGTTTCTCATTACATGAATTAACACTGCTAAATTTGAGGGAAATCGGTTCAGATTTACATATAGCCCCCATATATATGTTACCCCGATTTAACATGTAAATGCTGTAGAAACTGTATTTTATATCCGATCAGTGCGAAATTCGGCAGAAAGAGGTTTCTTATTACTCGAAGGAATACTGCCAAATTCGGAGAAAATCGGTTCAGATTTAGATATAGCCTCATATATATTTAGATATAGCCCCAAATAATAAACTAATAATATGTGTGCAATTTTAGAAGATTCGAGTAAGTAGCATAAAAGTTATTAAAGAATCAATATTTCACTAAATGTTAACCCTTTGTGTGGGAGGTACCAGAAGGGGTGGACCAATATGTCCCATCTTCGAACTTAGCTGGACATAGAAAAAAATATTACCGTATACCAAATTTGAAGTCAATCGGTTACACCTTTCGAGAGTTATCGTGCGCACCAGCCAGCAGGCAGACAGAAGGAAGGACGGACATTGCTCATTCGACTTAAAATTACCCAAAACGGATTTCCGCCGAACATACTTGGGGTCTTAGATCACTTCTTTGATGTTACACTTTTTTTCGTAGCAAGTGATATATACCCTCGTCACACTAAAGTGAGGGTATAAAAATGTAGGTCTCGGACCAAAAAAAAATAATTTGTTATTATTATAATAAATAATACGGCAGAATTTCTTTTATTTCCCCCACTATGCGTTGCAGAGCAGTTATTCCACTTTCGACGAGACCTTAACATATAAATAAGCCCAACAAATATAGTCACCCTAATATCCTTCGTATTTCATATTTTCAGCTTCATATTTTAATTTCAAAATTGGTTATAGTAAAATTATAATTTCAATTAAAAATTGTATTTATAAATTACCATATTTTTCAGTGCAATAAATGATCATTGTAAAAAAAGTCAGATGGTTTAATACTGGTTTTATCGTAGCTTTCCTGCGTGGTTGGCTACAACATATTCTAAAGTGGTAACATTAAAAAAAAATAATCCAAAAATTCCTGTTTATATGGAAATATGAAATTTATTCCCCCTGCCTTTTCTGAACTACATACAATTAATGAAGATGTCATCCCAGCAACCAAGTCACTGAACTTTATTTCATGGTCATATACATATTTAATGTTTCATGCCAATAATTCTCAACTTTTCCATTATTTTGAGCATTTCAATTAATTTTTGTTTAAAAAAATAAAACATTTTAAGGGTTTTCTACGCTCTTTCTTTGAAAAATCATCACCGCTGGTAGTGCAATAAAATGATAACTTGATTAAGCCAGAGTGCAGCAATGCGTTCACTCGCTCGCTTCGTTCCAAAAACCCAAAACCCACATGAATTTGCTGGTGGTAGAATATTTTTCAAGTTTTTCTTTTCTTCTTTTTTGGGTTAATAAACGACAATGACGACGGACGGCCTCAGTGATTATGAAAAATTACTTAATTTTGTGTAAGCAATAAACTATCGAAGTTTTCCTTCATACGTATACGACTATTTTATAGTTATGGTTCAATTGTTCGAATGTTGATTAATTGGTTCCACGAACCAATGCGGCTAGAAGACGGGCTTAGCAACAGTAACCCATATACTCGCAGCGTCATAGGGTGCATCAACACACGCAAACACACACACTGAGTTGCATTCACTCTTAGTTTTAGCTCTCCTAAACCATCCGGGTCTTTGCTAGGAAAAGAACGAACAAAAATTATCCGAATATGCCAGTACGACCAAACTTACAAGAGATGACAAGGCAGGGCTCCACAGCACAATGGGGTGGTAATGATCAAACGTGTATTTCACATCTCCCACTTCGAGCAATTTGTTTTCGGAATTATTTATTTTAAGTGACATTGTATTCATAAAATTAAATCCTTTACAAAATTAGCAAAAATCAATATGTCTCGATTTGACATGACATTTTGGTGAAATATAGAAAGTACATTGCTGATTTATGAAATTGTATAACATACTCAATGACCTATTATTTAAGGAACTATAGTTTTTTTTTTATTAAAATCTCCTTTTAGACTTCCTCAGACTTGCAAAGTTTTAATGAAATTTGGATCAAAATGTAGTACTGAATTATATAGAATTAATTTGTATATTATTATTCTCCTAAAAATCCTACTTAATGTCCGTACATTTTGAGACGGTTATTAATACCCTACACCACCGTATCGGGGTCAGAATAAGAAACAATATGGTCAAGTTTTATAGGGTGATCTAAGTAGAGATACTTTTTTCAATAGCCTTTTTTTGAGAGATCACGTGTGAGTCGTGTCATGCTGTCATGTTATTTTTGTTAAGTATTGCTTGGAATTTCATCATGGAAAGACTTAAGCCTGAACAACGTTTACAAATTATTCAGTTTTATTATCAAAATAATCGTTCGCCAACTGCGCTAAGTCCATTTTTTTTAAATCCAAAAAGTCGACCCACGACCTTGACACCCATGAGCAATATTTTAGTTCTCGTTAAGAGCTATTTTTTTGCAATTGACCGATTCCCGATCCGACGTACCGGAATCATCGCTCCATATTTGTTCAAAAATGATGCCGGTGAGAACGTTATCGTCAAAGGCCACCGTTATCGTGCCATGATAACCGAATATTTGTTGCCTGAAATTGAAGCTCGAGATCTCGGCGACATTTGGTTTCAACAAGACGGCGCCACTTCCCACACATCGCATCAATCAATAGATTTATTGAGAGAACACTTCGGTGAGCAGATAATTTCACGTTTTGGGCTGGTCGATTGGCCAACAAGATCGTGTGATATCACACCGTTAGACTTTTTCCTGTGGGGATATGTAAAGTCTAAAGTTCATGCGGACAAACCAGCTTCGATTCAGGCCTTGGAGCAAAAAATCACGCATGTCATTCGCCAGTTACCAGTCGAAATGCTCGAACGAGTCATCGAAAATTGGACTCAACGGATGGACCATCTGAGACGCAGCCGCGGCCAACATTTGATAGACATAATCTTCAAAAAATAAATGCCAATGAAAGTTCTTTCAAATGGTAATAAACATTCCCCATTCAATTCGAATTTTCTGTGTTTTTATACCCTAAACCACACTGTGGTACAGGGTATTATAAGTTTGTTTCACGGCAGATGTTTGTAACACCTTAAAATAACACAGCTAGACCCACCTTAAAGTATACCGATCGACTCAGAATCACTAGCTGAGTCGATTTAACGATGTCTGTCCGTCCGTCCGTCCGTTTGTTCATGTAAAGTTGTTCGTCGACTACAGGTCGCAATTTCACTCCGATCGTTCTGAAATTTTGCAGTTTAGAGTATTTCGCGGCTGTTAAGATCGCTATTGAATTTGGTTGAAATCGGTTCAGATTTAGATATAGCTCCCATATATATCTTTCGTCCGATTTGGCCCTTTAGTCCTATAGAAGCTGTATTTTACATCCGATCGTTTTGAAATTTAGAATGGTAGAGTTTCTTGATCCATGAACCAACATTGCTGAATTTGAAGAAAATCGGTTAAGATTTAGCTATAGCTCTCATATATATGTTTCGTCCGATTTGGCCCTTTAGTCCTATAGAAGCTGTATTTTACATCCGATCGTTTTGAAATTTAGAATTGTAGAGTTTCGTGATCCATGAACCAAGATTGCCGAATTTGAAGAAAATCGGTTCAGATTTAGATATATCTCCCATATATATCTTTCGTCCGATTTGGTCCTTTAGTCCTATAGAAGCTGTATTTTACATTCGATCGTTTTGAAATTTAGAATGGTAGAGTTTCTTGACCCATGGACCAATATTGCGGAATTTTAAGAACATCGGTGCAGATTTAGATATAGCTCCCATATATATCTTTCCTCCGATTTGGTCCTTTAGTACTATAGAAGCTGTATTTTACATCCGATCGTTTTGAAATTTAGAATGGTAGAGTTTCTTGATCCATGAACCAACATTGCCAAATTTGAAGAAAATCGGTTAAGATTCGTCCGATTTGGCCCTTTAGTCCTATAAAAGCTGTATTTTACATCCAATCGTGTTGAAATTTAGAATGGTAGAGTTTCTTGATCCATGAACCAACATTGCCGAATTTGAAGAAAATCGGTTAAGATTTAGCTATAGCTCCCATATATATGTTTCATCCGATTTGGCTCTTTAGATTCAATCGTTTTTATACCCTACACCACACTGTGGTACAGGGTATTATTTAAGTATAAAATGTCCCAAAAGTAAATTTATGTAAACAATTTATACATGAATTACAAAATTTATATATCAGAGTTATTCAATATTACGAGAGTGGTGTAGGGTATTATATAGTCGGCACCGCCCGACTTTAGCCTTTCCTTACTGGTTTTTCTTTAAAAAAGTAGGGAACCTCGAAATAGATCACCCTATATTTTTGTAATCAAAGTACAGGTCGCAATTATGGTACGATCTGGACGAAACTGTTCACATATCTTTTTTTTGGCTCAAGGACGATCCCTTTTGAATTTGGTTAAAATCGTTTCAGATTTAGATATAGCCCCCATATATGGTACCCCCGATTTGATATGTATGCGCTGTAAAAACTGTATTTTATGTCCGATTAGTAAAAAAAATCGGCAGAAAGAGGTTTCTTATTACTTGAAGGAATACTGCCAAATTCAGAGAAAATCGGTTCAGATTTAGATATAGCCCCCATACATATGTTACCCCCGATTTGAAATGTAAGAGCTGTAGAAACTGTATTTTCTATCCGATTAGTGCGAATTTCGACAGAAATAGGTCTTTTTACATGAATGAGTGGGCATTCAGGGAAAATCGGTTCAGATTTATATATAACCTCCATATATATGTTCCTCCTGATTTGGTATCAAAGCGCTATAGAAGTTGTACTCTACTTCCGGTCATAACAAAATTTTCCAGAAAGATGTTTCTCAATTTAGAAACGAATATTGCTTAATTAAGCGGTTATCGATTCTGAATTAGATATAGCCACATATATATGTATGTTCCTACCCATTTACCAATTATTCCAAATTAGTATCGTAAGGACCCTGATCGCATTATTAGGGAGGTGTAGGGTATAATATAGTCGGCCCGCCCGACTTTCTGCCTTTCCTTACTGGTTTATTTATGTAAAACATTTTACACAACACATTCTGCATTCCACACATTATTATCCGCACAAAATTATATCTGACTACGCATACCGTTCTAGAACAAAATGTTGAAGATTTATTTATGTCGAATCACTTTATTTTTTTTTTGTCATGTATCAACAAAAGACCAGCAACCATGCTTTTGGTTGTATTTCCCAAAAAATTATTGGTACAACCAAAAAACGATTATTTATTAATATTTTTTCTGTTATAGTAACCAAGTATTCGTTGCAATAATAATTTTTGGTCTGTGGATACAATTTCTGTTGTCAAGAATAAAACATTCGTTGTCACAACCAAATATCGATGATATGGTACTATAATGAAAATTTAAATGTAATTACCACAACTAACCGAGAAAAAAATCTTAATCGATTGATACAACCATCGCTTTAGTTGCAATTCTTTTAATTTGATCGTACCCATGTTATAATTGTTGTTTTAACCATTTACATATAAACACAACCGGCACACTGTGTTTGCAATAGAATGTTTGTTGCTAGTACTATTTTTTTATTGTTACTATCGAATTCCAAACAATTATTTTCCTGGGTGCAGAGAAATCACATCAACTTTACTATTTGGTTCAATTTGATCCTCTACACAACCATAAATCTAGGACTAAAATTCTTCAATCCGAGGTGTGAAGTTGTTAAATTTTTTATGACACCACAAAATATAATACTCCTCCATTTGAAATGGACATTTAAGGAAAACATAAAGAGAAACTTTCTCTTTGTGGTAAGCAAAGATTAAAGGATCAAATTCATGGATGTAATGACAGATGAACTTAATCAATGGCAAGACAACACATAATGTTCACATATGTATATAGGTACTTGTCAATTGATCCTTGATTGAAAAATGACATCTATATTATACTGGTGTGTAGAGTTTTTGGTTTATCCATAAAACCCACATTCATTGTCCGTTTTTTATGACCTAACCCAATGTGCCATATTACATGGAGTCAAATATATGAATATCCTAGTAAATACAGAGACATACTGGTGAACAGCAACCAACACGAACACCACCACCACTTCCACCAGCACCATTACCACCAAATACAATACCCACAAGAGGACATCAATAAATTTTAGTTAGAACCTCTCCACAAAACTGTCAAAGTATCAAATGACAGTATAAATAACCCAGGAAAAAAGAAGAACCGCGCCGTACTCTCATGTTGGATAATTTCCTAGCTCTGCTATGCTCCTCCTTCGCATGAAGGGTTTTTTTTTTTTGCAGTTTCTTCTTCTATGAGTCAAAGCGGCTACAAGGATTTAGAGAGGAGTTTAGAAGGAGGTTTAGGAATCTCAAACTGTAAATGATGACGATGATGAGTTTTAAAAATGTTCCAAAGAACTCTTGAAGGCATAGCAAAGTAAGGAAAAAAAGTACTTAAACTTTTTTAATAGTTTCCCTCAAGTGGTGCTGATGTTGTTGCTGGCATTGTTTTCCTTACAAAATTAAGAAATGAAAATATTATCTATTTTCTCGAACAACACAAAAGAGAGAGAAAAAGAAACAAAAAGAAACGCCATTAAACCAGCCAAAACACTTCACACTTCTTTTATTCTTACTTAAGTAGAGGTATTGACATTCCCATTCCCAGCCCTTGATGGGCTGGAAATTACAGTAAAAATCTGCTGTATATTTAACCATAATGAGATGATGATTATGTGTTGGGTAAATGTGGAAATTTGGTGTTACTTCAAAAAAGCGCACAGACACGGCCGGCCGACATCTGCACAAGGGCGATGTACGTGTGCCCTTACAGATCTTTCTCTGCGGAAGACCCAAGGGAGTTGATCACACATATGTTCCAAAGATGTAATGGAAACATCAATAATACGCTTCAAGTGGTGTCTCTTTGGGAATAAGTCAACAACAACAACAAGGAAAAAAAGGAAAGGGTGTTGCCGTCAAATGTGTATGTGTGTAATGTCGTTAATAAGTACTTGGAGAATACTAAAAAATATACATATATTAAAACATAGATTAAGGCGTTGCTGACTTAGACAAAGTGTAGACAGAGAGTTTGGAAAGAATAAAAAAATTGAGATATTTTAAAAGTGTGTTGGAGTTTAAGATGGCACATCCATGTGGAAGTATTGGAAAACAATTTACAAAGAAAACGACTACAATGCTCTTCTCTGAGGAAGTGATATTTTTTTATTTCATATAAGTCGTGCATTACTATAACCAAATCATTCAATGAAGTGGAAAAGAAAACAGTGATTTCGATCCAGAAAAGCTTCTAAGTTCAAAATTGCAATTCCTATGACATTTTCTAGTAAATCTATACAATTGCACCCAGGACAATAATTAGTAGGAATTCGATACTACTAATAAACCAGTAAGGAAAGGCTAAAGTCGGGCGGTGCCGACTATACACCACTCTCGTAATATTGAATAACTCTGATATATAAATTTTGTAATTCATACATAAATTTACTTTTGGGACATCTTATACTTAAATAATACCCTGTACCACAGTGTGGTGTAGGGTATAAAAACGATTGGATCTAAAGAGCCAAATCAGATGAAACATATATATGGGAGCTATAGCTAAATCTTTACCGATTTTCTTCAAATTCGGCAATGTTGGTTCATGAATCAAGAAACTCTACCATTCTAAATTTCAAAACGATTGGATGTAAAATATAGCTTCTACAGGACTAAAGAGCAAAATCGGACGAAACATATATATGGGAGCTATAGCTAAATCTTAACAGATTTTCTTCAAATTCGGCAATGTTGGTTCATGGATCAAGAAACTCTACCATTCTAAATTTCAAAACGATCGGATGTAAAATACAGCTTCTATAGGACTAAAGGGCCAAATCGGACGAAAGATATATATGGGAGCTATAGCTAAATCTTAACCGATTTCAACCAAATTCAATAGCGATCTTAACAGCCGCGAAATACTCTAAACTGCAAAATTTCAGAACGATCGGGGTGAAATTGCGACCTGTAGTCGACGAACAACTTTACATGGACAGACGGACGGACATCGTTAAATCGACTCAGCAAGTGATTCTGACTCGATCGGTATACTTTAAGGTGGGTCTAGCTGTGTTATTTTCAGGTGTTACAAACATCTGCCGTGAAACAAACTTATAATACCCTGTACCACAGTGTGGTGTAGGGTATACAAGTTTTTTTCACATTATTTGAACTTTAGCGATTTGTATATCCTACACCACACTGTGGTACAGGGAATCATAACTTTGTGCATTTGTTTGTAACACCCAGAAGGAGAAGAAATAGACCCATCGTTTATTATACCGAACGACTTAGAATTACTTTCTGAGTTGATTTAGCTATGTCCGTCTGTCTGTCTGTGCATGTATTCTTGTAATGAAAGTACAGGTCGCAATTATGGTCCGATCTCGACGAAAATTTACACATATATTTTTTTTGGCCCAAGGACGATCCCTATTGGTTAAAATCGGTTCCGATTTAGATATAGCCCCCATATATATGTTAGCCCAGATTTGACATGTAAGCGCTGTAAAAATGTTGTTTTACATCCGATCGGTATGAAATCCGGCAGAGAGTTTTCTTATTATAAGAATGCACCATGTTAAATTTGGAAGAAATCGGTTCAGATTTAGATATAGCTCCCATATATACGCTACCCCCGATTTGAAGTGTAAGCGCTGTAAAAGCGATTAAGATTTAGATATAGCCAGATATATCAAATTATTATCGCAGTGATCCTTATCGCATTGTTAGGGATGTGTATGGTATAATAAAGTCGGCCCCGCCCGACTTTCTGCCTTTCCTTACTGGTTTTCATTGCACTTATTACCATGTGAATTGAGAAATGTGCATATCAAATGAAATGGAAGAATTCCTGCTATTCATTAATTTTTTGGAATAATTGTCCAAGGACGAAGGGTATTAAAAATCAGTCCTATCCTTTAAAGATGTGGGTCTAAAAATCTAAAAAAATAGATTTTTTCAAGGTCTTCACATGCAATTTATTTAGTAATATCTTAATCTAATCGTACTGCATAGAATTTGGGAAAATACAAAAAATTTACCATAAACAAATACTTTCTAACAGAAGTCCTTGGTGATAATTGCATTTTACTATATCCAATAATAGCCAAGGACAACAATTGGAAATTGTTTGCTTGTGCATTTTCATGGACAACATTAAGAATAACCAAAACATTTTGTTAACGTTAAACTATCTAATGATCCTTGCACACATTCAAAGTCATTTCATAGACAGCGGGTGGTCACTGGCCGGGTTAAATAGTTAGTCGCGAGCGTAATACAGTCTATTTATATTCGAGGAAATAGTTACTCGGACTATTGCAAGGACACACTCATATGTGTTCTTACTTTAGCCTGGGCAAAGTAGGAGATTGTGTGCCCTTGGATGTTGTAATTGTAAGTATTGAATTTTTTTAGTTTCTTTGGAAAGGAAATTCGAATTGAATGTGCTCTTTTCATATGGACAGTTTATCGAGATACATATTTTTCCTATGTTTGGTTATTATTCTTGTTGCATTACTTTATAGGTATCTGAGCAAATATACTCCAAATTAATAAAATATCTAGCACGGCTGCCGAAATAATATATACTAATATCTCCTGAGACTGTCCTTTATCAAAACAAGTAAGGAAAGGCAAAAAGTCGGGCGGGGCCGACTATATAATACCCTACACCTCTCTAACAATTCGATAAAGGTCATTGCGATAAAAATTTGGAATAATTGGTAAATGGGTAGGAACATATATATGTGGCTATATCTAATTCTGAACCGATAGTCGCAAAATTAAGCAATATTCCTTCTTAAATTGGGAAACATCTTTCTGGAAAATGTTGTAATGATCGGCAGTAAAGTACAACTTCCATGGCGCTTTGATACCAAATCAGGAAGAACATACATGTGGAGGTTATATATAAATCTGAACCGATTTTCCGTGAATACTCATTCATGTAAAAAGAAACCTCTTTCTGTCGAATTTGGTACTGATGGGATATAAAATACAGTCTCTACAGCGCTTACATGTCAAATCGGGGGTAACATATATATGGGGGCTATATCTAAACCTGAACCGATTTTTTCCGAATTTGGTAGTCCGGTGTCATGTAATAAAAAACCTCTTTCTGTCGAATTTCGCACTGGACGGATATAAAATACAGGTTCTACAGCGCTTACATGTCAAATCGGGGGCAACATATTTATGGGGGCTATATCTATTCTACATGTCAAAACGGGGGTAACATATATATGGGGCTATATTTACATCTGAACCGATTTCCCTCAAATTTGGCAGTGTTAATTAATGTAATAAGAAACCACTTTCTGCCGAATTTCGTACTGATCGGATATAAAATCCAGTTTTTACAGCGCTTACATGTCAAATCGGTGGTAATATATATATGGGGGCTATATCTAAATCTAAACCGATTTTCCCCAAATTTTGTATTGTCTTTACGTGTATCATGAGATTACTCTCTGTCAATTTTTGTACAAATCGGTTCAAAAATGTTGCTTATACAATGCATATATGCCAAATCGGAGGTACATATATATGGGAGGTATATGTAAATCTGAACCGATTTTAAACAAATTTAATAGGGATCGTCCTTGTGCCTAAAGAAAGATATGTGCAAAGTTTCGTTGAGAGCGGACCATAATTGCGACCTGTAGTTTGATTACAAGAATACATCTACACTGAAAAAAAAATAGTAATAAAACTAATGATGACACATTCTTATATTAAGTATGCTACCTCGGCATCAATTCAATGAAAATTTTCATTAAAATAATGAAAATTTACACGTTTTTTACGAAATTTTCCTTAATATAAAGTTTTTTGAATTTGAATTAATGACTATCTAATCATTAGTTTTGTGTACGCGCTTCTTTAAATGTACGCATTTAAATTAAAGAAAAAAATCATTATTTGTGTGCCAATACGCATTATTTTAAGTAATATTTCAATACTTTAAGGATTTTTTACATTAACACTATGACGTAGACATGTCATAGTTTTAATGCCGAATCGGACTTAATTAACAGTATGAGATATTTGAGTAATATATTTAAGGCTATGCTCCCCTTAAAGGAAAGGCTGTCTTGGTAATAAATTTTATGACTATTGTCATTATTTTTAAGAATACATACGAGAGAATTATACAATCTCTCCCTCCCTCTCTCGCTCGGAGAATCAGTTTTGTTTGGTAATGTGTTAATCAATATTTGTTATGGAATGCTAGAAGAGAAAATAGAGAACAGTTCTGTTCTTCGTTTTCTTTTAAATCGTCAGTTATTTACAAGCGATGGAAGGAAACGGTTGTCTGTTTTCGGGACGCGGATTGTGAAAAAATTTGGTTGCTGTGAATATGTAAGTATACGTGCATACATACGTGCATATTGCACCTAAAATAATTTTAATATGGGCTGTTAACAGTTATTTTTGCTAAAGCATAGCTACAGCAACAAATGAAACCGTCGTGTACATGTGTGTATGCATGTGGTTATGCCGTCGGCGTCACCATCGATCTCTGTGATAAGGGAGTGCGTGTGTCATAGTTATTTTTGCTGTATTTTATTTATGGCGATGTACATGCGTTTTTGAAGGAGATCTTGTTTGTAAGTCCTGTGAGTAATAGATTTTGTAATACTGAAAGAGACAATGGGAAAATGTTTACGTACGTGAAAAATAATATTATTTGTTCTGAAATAAACATCTTATTGGCAATTACAAAATCAACAAAACACATTTTAATTGGAAGTATTTATTTATTAAAAATACCAGCGCATAATGCAGAAATGTAAAATTATTTGTGGCAATATAGAAATTTATTATTAATAATATGTTATACATATAACTATCTTTTTTAATTTTTTTAGTAAAATAATTTTAGAATGGGTCTTTTGTGAGAAGAATGGCAAATTTTACAAAATATTTCAACGTAAGTATTATATTATATATTATATTTCTCTTAGTTTTCAGCGTTTTCCAATTGTGATATGATAAAATTTATTTGAATTTTTTTTAGTTTATAGATAATTTTATTTGATTTATTTTCAGAAAAAATTTAATTATTTTAATTTTAGATCACGCAATATTTGAAGATAAATGTGATGGATATATGAAAAATGCAGTGCTGAATGCCATTTATAAATTACAACAAATAAGTGAGATTTGGAAACAATAGATTTGGAAACAATATTTGTAAGTACATATTATGTATTTCTGAACAAATATATTTTATTTGAAAATCAAGAAATTTAATTTGGAACGCATATACATATTAATGTATTAGAACAAAATATATTTGCGAACTGACGTTCACATATAAAATACGTGTTTTCACACAAACAAAGTTATTGTTAAAAAGTTTTCCAAATATAATTTATTTAAAAAGATGTTTTCCTTTTTTGAATTTTAGTTTAAATTTTTCCTTGATTTCGTGTTCATAATTGCTTCATAAGTACTTCATAATTAAACCTGCTGTTAGATTACGCCCGTTTGGTCTAATTTTTGTATCGTTTCCTTTATAAACGGTAATATATGTATGTATAAATATTGCCTTATAATTTGGTCCAAGGGATATTTTTGTTTTACTAAAATCAAAATAATGAGCGTTTTTGCTCAAAAATAATTGTAAATAAGCTGCTTTCTTTTCACGAAGTATTGAATAAAAATAAATATAAAATATTGTCTTCCATATTCATTTTATATGAAAAATGTAATGTTGACCAAATGGACTCTTAATCTAGGATTCGTACAGATTTGCTAATCTAACACCAGGGTTAAGAATGCCATAAGCAGCATTAGCTTTTGTTTTACAGAAGTAATTTTTAATAAGTTTTTGTAGTTTTGTTTGCTAACAAAACTTAAGGTTTTAAAATCTAAGTCACGATTGATTTTTTTGAGAAAATTATTTTTGATAACTTAATTTATATGAAAAATGTCACTTTCAAAACAATCAGTTTCTATTATTAATAATATCTTACATAAATATTTTTTTTAACTTTTAGTACAGCAAATTTTGTATGGATCTATTATGAGAATTTGTGTCGTAGAAGAGTGACTAAATATTTCAGTGTAAGTAAGTATATTCCAAAGATTTTAATATATCTCTTATTTTTCAACATTTTGTGACAGTTTTATGATAAAATTTATTTTAATACTTTATCGTATATAAATCATTCTGTTTGACTTATATTCAAATTATTTTCATTTCAGTTCGCGCAATTGAACTTTTTTGAATATATGAAAAATGCGGTGGGGAATTAAAAATTTACAAATTGCAGGAAATGAGTGAGCATACCAACTATGTATATGATATAATAATATAATATTTGTTTTATATAATTTCTATTTAAATTCCAGCCAAATTCTAGGTTAAAAATCATTAAGGTCGGTTCCGATAAAAATTGTTCATGGACAACAAATAGAGAAACGAATCCCGCTATAGAATCGATACATAACAATACAATATTCGAATAAAAGTCAAACTTCATAGTGTGTTGGCCGATTTGTCTTTATACAATTACATTTTGTTTTAAATTATAAAATGTTCAAGGTTATCCGTAATATGTATTATATTTTTTTGTATAAAAATATAATACAATATAAAATATAACAAATAAAATATATATTTAGAAAGATAAAGTGTTGTGTTATTGAATTTTCTATGAATATTAAATGATTTCAAAGAAAATGATTCATTTAAAAGAGTAACATTATAATCAATATAATGTAACGAATTTTCCATACATATTTAAAAAAAACTGTATTTAAATTCATGTATGCCTTAAATTAATTACCAGTATATTCTTATATCAAGGACAAACATTTTAAATTTTATTACGATAATGTTTTAAATTATATGATATTTTACTAAAAATAAGCACGCGACATACTTAAATTTACGCAAAAATGTGCTTATTTTAAGACCAAACATAATTATTTTTATTACCCAAAATTCTTAATTCTATGAAATGAATCCTGAAAACAAGTACTATTCACGTCTTTAAATTAACTATAAAACCTTCTTATTTTTATAGCGATTGTCTTTGGCTCGAAATCATTGCCGAAATCTTAAACTTTACGAAAAATTCATTGATTTTCAGTACGCTTTTTTTTTAGTGTATAGACAGACGGACGGACAGACGGACATAGCTTAATCGACTCAGAAAGTTATTACAAGTCGATCGGTATAATAAACAATGGGTCTATCTCTTCTCCTTTTGGGTGTTACAAACAAACCACAAAGTCATTATACCCTGTACAATACAGGGTGGCTGATATGTATTGCAACCAACTTCAGGTTGCTATCATTTCTAAACCGCTAGTCTGATAGCTGACAGATTTATTTCAGTGACAGTTCATTTTATCGTTACAAGCTAACAAAAGCATTTTGATCTATTGCATTCAGAAAAAGTTATTCGTGATGGAATTCAAGCGTGATAGTGTGATTGATTTATATTTGGGTAGAAAAACACAAGTGGCTATCGTTAGAGCCCTCCAGCATTTAAATGTGAATAAATCTTTTGTTTCTCGTACCATTGCTCGTTACCGTGATACTGGCAGTGTTGCATCGCGTCCAAAAAGTGGACGAAAAAAAAACGGTAACAACACCAGAAATGATCCGAAAAGTGAAGGCCACATTTGATCGAAATAATACCCTACACCACTCTCGTAATATTGAATAACTCTGATATATAAATTTTTTTGGGACATTTTATACTTAAATAATACCCTGTACCACAGTGTGGTGTAGGGTATAAAAACGATTGGATCTAAAGAGCCAAATCGGATGAAATATATATATGGGAGCTATAGCTAAATCTTTACCGATTTTCTTCAAATTCGGCAATGTTGGTTCATGAATCAAGAAACTCTACCATTCTAAATTTCAAAACGATTGGACGAAACATATATATGCGAACTATAGCTAAATCTTAACCGATTTTCTTCAAATTCGGCAATGTTGGTTCATGGATCAAGAAACTCTACCATTCTAAATTTCAAAATGAATGGATGTAAAATACAGCTTATTCAGGACTAAAGGGCAAATTCGGACGAAACATATATATGGGATCTATAGCTAAATCTTAACCGATTTTCTTCAAATTCGGCAATGTTGGTTTATGGATCAAGAAACTCTACCATTCTAAATTTCAAAACGATTGGATGTAAAATACAGCTTTTATAGGACTAAAGGGTCAAATCGGACGAAACATATATATGGGAGCTATAGCTAAATCTTAACCGATTTTCTTCAAATTCGGTAGTGTTGGTTCATGGATCAAGAAACTCTACCATTCTAAATTTCAAAATGATTGGATGTAAAATACTGCTTCTACAGGACTAAAGAGCAAAATCGGACGAAACATATATATGGGAGCTATAGCTAAATCTTAACCGATTTTCTTCAAATTCGGCAATGTTGGTTCATGGATCAAGAAACTCTACCATTCTAAATTTCAAAATGATTGGATGTAAAATACAGCTTCTACAGGACTAAAGAGCAAAATCGGACGAAACACATATATGGGAGCTATAGCTAAATCTTAACCGATTTTCTTCAAATTCGGCAATGTTGGTTCATGGATCAAGAAACTCTACCATTCTAAATTTCAAAACGATCGGACGTAAAATACAGCTTCTATAGGACTAAAGGGTCAAATCGGACGAAACATATATATGGGAGCTATAGCTAAATCTTAACCGATTTTCTTCAAATTCGGTAGTGTTGGTTCGTAGATCAAGAAACTCTACCATTCTAAATTTCAAAATGATTGGATGTAAAATACTGCTTCTACAGGACTAAAGAGCAAAATCGGACGAAACATATATATGGGAGCTATAGCTAAATCTTAACCGATTTTCTTCAAATTCGGCAATGTTGGTTCATGGATCAAGAAACTCTACCATTCTAAATTTCAAAACGATCGGATGTAAAATACAGCTTCTATAGGACTAAAGGGCCAAATCGGACGAAAGATATATATGGGAGCTATATCTAAATCTGAACCGATTTCAACCAAATTCAATAGCGATCTTAACAGCCGCGAAATACTCTAAACTGCAAAATTTCAGAACGATCGCAGTGAAATTGCGACCTGTAGTCGACGAACAACTTTACATGGACAGACGGACGGACGTGATCCTGAGTCGATCGGTATACTTTAAGGTGGGTCTAGCTATGTTATTTTCAGATGTTACAAACATCTGCCGTGAAACAAACTTATAATACCCTGTACCACAGTGCGGTGTAGGGTATAATGAGCTTGGACTAAAGCCATTGAAGTTCCACAAAGTGCAAGAGCTCACCGATGCACAAAAAAAAGTTAGACTGGAAAGAGCCAAGGAGTTGCTTCGCTTGCACGAAAGTGGCCAGTTACCGAATTTGGTTTTCTCCGATAAGAAGCCATTCCAAATTGAGCAGTTTGTGAACAAACAAAATGATCGGGTTTACTGGCCAAAGAGGTCAGCTGAAAATGTACACCTTTGATTGGCCACCAGAACTTAAGCGCCGCCGATTGTAATGGTGTGGGCCGCCGTAACGGCCGATGGTCGCTCCCCGCTCGTATTCATCGACCATGGGGTCAAAATAAATGCCGAATATTATCGGGAAAATGTCCTAAAGACAGTATTGAAGCCCAAAAATACCAAAGTATCGATCATCTCAAGACGGCGCTTCGCCAGGAATGGGCCAAAATACCGCAGAGCCACTTTCGTGCAGCGTGTGATGGCTTTATCGGCCGTTTGAAGGCCATAGTTCGTGCCAAAGGTGGCCAATTCGAACAAATCTAAACTGTTTCTAAAATTGTATGTTATTTCCGACATTTTTTGCTTTTGAACAATAAAATTTAAAAAAAAATTAAAAGAAATATAGCTCTTTACTTTGTTGCATTACATATCAGCCACCCTGTAGTGTGGTGTAGGTTATAACTATTAGCGTTTATTCAAATTTGAAGCAATTGGATGAAGATCATCCAAAGATGTGGAAATGGTCCAATGCTTATGACCTATAAGTTCTGCTAATTAATAAATAAATTCTAATAACACTATGCAACAACATTTTTGTCGAAGGGCAGCGCATAACATTTTCTGGTGCAATATGGAGTCTTAAACAAGAAAAACATTTTTTATGGTAATTTTTTTATACCCTACACCACACTGTGGTACAGGGTATTATAACTTTGTGCATTTGTTTGTAACACCCAAAAGGAGAAGAAATAGACCCATCGTTTATTATACCGATCGACTCAGAATCACTTTCTGAGTTGATTTAGCTATGTCCGTCTGTCTGTCTGTGCATGTATTCTTGTAATCAAAGTACAGATCGCAATTATTGTCCGATCTCGACGAAACTTTACACATATCCTTTTTTGGCCCAAGGACGATCCCTATTGAATTTGGTTAAAATCGGTTCATATTTAGATATAGCCCCCATATATACGTTACCCCCGATTTGACATGTAAGCGCTGTAAAAATGTTATTTTATATCTGATCAGTATGAAATTCGGCAGAAAGAGGTTTCCTATTATTTGAATGAATACCTTTAAATTTGTAAGAAATCGGTTCAGATTTAGATATAGCCCCATATATACGTTGCCCCCGATTTCACATATAAGCACTGTAAAAATGTTATTTTATACCCGATTAGTGCGAAATTCGGCAAAAAGAGGTTTCTTTCTACATGAAGGAATACTGCCAAATTCGGAGAAAATCGGTTCAGATTTAGATATAGCCCCCATATATATGTTACCCCCGATTTGAGATGTAAGCGCTGTAGAGACTGTATTTTATATCCGACCAGTACGAAATTCGACAGAAAGTGGTATTTTTACATGAAAATGTGTTCAGGGAAAATGGGTTCAGATTTATATATAACCTTCTGATTTGGTATCATAGCGCTATAGAAGTTGTGCTTTACTTCCGATCATTAAAATTTTCCAGAAAGATGTTTCTCAATTTAAGAAATATATTGCTTAATTTAGCGATTATCGTTCAGAATTAGAAAATATGTTCTACCCATTTACCAATTATTCCACATTATTATCGCAATGGCCCTTATCGTATTGTTAGGGAGGTGTAGGGTATTATATAGTCGGTCCCGATTTAGATATAGCCCCTTTCCGTACTGGTTTTAAATTTCTGTTTAAATATCGATTTTATTTATTACTTTTATTTATATTATGTACATTTGAGTTTATTTACATGAACAAGTTTCATTAGAAGTAATTGTAAGTTCTTTGTTGACGTTTGTAGATTTCGGAATCGGTTTCTCTAATGAGGAACCAAATATCATCTCCCATCATTCTTTCATCCCAGTGCCCTTGATAACGCCGCTCGATGGACTTAAATTCTTGGATGAGTATGCTGGAGAATGCCTCTAGCGACATGATACTGCGCTGAAAAGGTCTACGTGGCAACTAAGGATAAGTAAACAAAGGTCCAGGATCTTTGCCCTACCTAAATTTGAAAAGATCCCATGCTTAGCTATCGTCAACCTACAGCAATTGCAGAGCCAATTTAACTGAATGTACCGGTACCAGGACTGGTTATATTCGAACTACCACTAGTCTGTTCCCATACGGATTCATTGATGTCAATTTATTGTTGTAAAGCCCACCAAGCAGTTTTGCTACCGCGATAGGATCAATTTTTCTCTTAATTGGTCATCATTTTGACCTCTGACCTTGTTGCTTCTTCTATTCACTTATCAAAAGTTGACATTTCTCCATTTTATAAATCCTGGTCCTCTAATTTATAGTTCATATAACTTAATTAGTTTTTACAACTAGAATGCCCAAATGCAGTAGGGAAATGCAAAAGATTTTAGATTACAATATTCTCCTCCTGCTAGATCGGACCTTGAAAAGTGTTGCAGACATTGAAATACTTCCATTGATTTCTTCAAGGATGTCTTCATAAAATAATGATTGCATTGTAAAATTATAATAATGTGACAATAAATATTTTAAAACTAATTTTAAAATTCAAGGTTATACCTTGAAGAAAGATGGATACATCAATCTTGACCTTCATTGATATCTTCCAAATAGCATATAGAAATGCGACACTCACAGCCATCCTCCAAGGACAAATCTTTATTTATTGTCCTTATGACCTTTGCACGCGAGTGTCCTTGTTAATACATAGCCAGCCAGACACACTTATTGTCCTTGAGATTATTGCATGCTAGTGTCTATGAAAGAATGTAGCCGTGATACTACCTGCATATGGCTCGCGACCATTAGGATGACGATCAATCACCCGTGTCGTGGAAATTACTTTATGCGAGTCTATTGGCAAAGATCAGATCGTTGCACGTTTTCGAAAATATCTTTATTAGCAGCCATCATGACCAAGGACGACAATTTGAAAAATGTGTTGCTTGTGCCATACTTTTTCAAAATATAATGGGAAAATTGTGTTTTTTTTGTCAATTATGTTGAATGTTTTAATGAAGCGATTAGTATTTAGATAAATATTACGGCAAGACCTTGGGAAAAATGCAGCTTGAATATTTATTTTCATTAAATTTTGAAATGCTAGGATTAGAGGACCTTGACAATCTAGGAAGATTTATGTATCAAATATTATTTGGGAGAAATGACTTTGATGGATATTTTAGTACTTGTAACCAACGCCTTAGGTTGGGTTAGGTACTCGTAAGAGTGGTTTTCTGTACTCGTATTCACTCCCACTGTAAAGTCTGTTAAGAACATTTAAACTTTTCCACTGGAGAGCGATTAGTCCTCATTCTATTCTAAAAATATGGACAGATATGCAGGTTTTATATGGATTCCCATTCATTTGTCTCGTCAGTTCCGGCAGAAATCGTTTGTGGGCAATTTCAGTATCCAACGAAAGCAAAACGTGAAATTGATTCAAATGTTGGGTAAAAGGAACATACATATACAGAAGATTTTTCTGCATTCCTCCTCCTGTGTATCCACAACTCAGAAATTAGATATCGTTGGCAGTATCCATACTTGGATAAATTGGATGGGAAATGCAGACTACACTGATAGAAAACCCGTTCGTTACCATGGCGAATCAGTTTCGTCAATATATCTTCGTACTGGCGACGAAAAGTTTCGTACATGCTATGTTTTTGTACGTCAATAGAACGAACACGATCATCAACCCATGGTTTTATACCCTACACCACCCTGTGGTGCAGGGTATTAAAACTTTGGGCATTTGTTTGCAACACCCAAAAGGAGAAGAAATAGACCGATCGCTTATTATACCGATCGACTTAGAATCACTTTCTGAGTTGATTTAGCTATGTCCGTGTGCCTGTCTGTCTGTGCATGTATTCATGCAATTATGGTTCGATCTCGACGAAACTTTACACATATCTTTTTTTGGCCTAAGGACGATCCCTATTTAATTTGGTTAAAATCGGTTCAGATTTAGATATAGCGCCCATATATATGTTACCCTCGATTTGACATGTAAAAACTGTATTTTATATCCGATCCGATGAAATTCGGCAGAAAGAGATTTTCTATTATATGAATGAACACTTTTAAATTTGAAAGAAATCGGTTCAGATTTATATATAGCCGCCATATATACGTTACCCCCGATTTGACATGTAAGCGCTGTAAAAAATTTATTTTATATTCGATCAGTGCGAAATTCGACAAAAGGAGGTTTCTTTCTACAGGAAGGAATACTGCCATATTCGGAGAAAATCGGTTCAGATTTAGATATATCCGCCATATATGCCTTACCCCCGATTTGACATGTAAGCGCTGTAGAGACTGTAGTTTATATCCGATCAGTACGAAATTCGTTTTATTTAGTTTTTTGCTTCTCCTGTAAAATTTTCAAACATGATGATAGGCCCTTTTTCGTTTCTGATGACGATATATATGTTCCTACTGATTTGGTATCAAAGCGCTATAGAAGTTGTTCTTTACTTCCGATCATTAAAATTTCCCAGAAAGATGTTTCTCAATTTAGGAACGAATATTGCTTAATTTAGCGATTATCGGTTCAGAATTAGATAATATGCTGCTACCCATTTACCAATTATTCCAAATTATTATCGCAATGACCCCTATCGCATTGTTAGGGAGTTGTAGGGTATTATATAGTCGGCCCCACCCGACTTTCTGCCCTTCCTTACTTGTTGGTGATTTCGAAATTCGTCGAGGGAACGACAAGGTTTAATTCCCACGACGAAAAGATTTATTTTACCTTGCTGGAAATGTGATAAAACGTAGAAATAAATTTTTAGTTTGTGCTTAATTGTACTGTTCAATAATTCTGATTACCTTAGTTAAAAAATTTGTTGTAAAAGCTTAATTTAAAAAATCTAATAGTGGTGATGAATGAAATTCGTCGTGGTGTTGAGTGGGAATCGTCGTTGTGATGAATGGAGTTCGTCGTGGTGATGAATTGAGTTCGTCGTGTTGATGAATGGGATTCGTCGTGGTGATGAATGGGATTGGGCGTGGTGCCGAGTGGCATTCATCGTGGTGATGAATGGGATTCGTCTGTTGGCAAATACATTACGATATGAGATTATACTTGATTTAAAATATCAGAAGTAATGAATAATTCTCGTTCGTTTGCTCTAAGCCTTTCCTGAGAAGAACTGCATTTCGAACCGAATAATCTCAACTGAACCTGGTAAAGCAGTCAAGCAATATTATGTCCTATACCGTTTTTAATGGTCAAAAACCAGAAGAATATTTATTGAAATTTTTAAAATTTAAATAGTCGGGTTCGTGGTGATGAATGGGATTCATTGTGGTGATGAACTCGATTCATCGTGGGGGTGAATGGTGTTCATCGTAGTGATAAATGGGATTCGTCGTGGTAATGAACGCGATTCATCGTAGTGATGAAATGTGATCATCCTGAGGACGAACGTTTTTGTAAACAGAGATTCGTCATGGTGAAGAACAAATTCACCAAGAGGATTATTCCGTACGTTAGCTGAATTTTGACGAAAAAATAATCGTGATGATGAACAAATTCGTCGTCATGACGAAGCTTTTTCTATCAGTGTAGTGATAAGTCCCTTAAATATAGGGATATGACCTCCGGTTGACACTTATACATGATAACAGCAAGTATCTTAAA
Organism: Eudasyphora cyanicolor; assembly: GCA_963930755.1. Taxonomy (NCBI): domain Eukaryota; kingdom Metazoa; phylum Arthropoda; class Insecta; order Diptera; family Muscidae; genus Eudasyphora; species Eudasyphora cyanicolor. The sequence goes on from OZ005735.1 coordinate 41,894,764, forward strand.
CATGGCTTCACATTGAAGGGGGTGAAGTGTCACCCTGTGACATATCCATTGATCCTGCGTTGTTTATGTAGCCTTAGGACATTCTTGTTGACCCCTAAACCCAGCTGATATTTTAACTTAGTAGCATATAAATCGACACATGTCCTACAGCCCTGACACTGTCTGATCTACAGTTATCTGGATTGATTCTGATGTGCGGCAAAATGTTAAGTCATATCCTTGAGGCATATGCGGCAGTTAGTTCTGGAACACAGAATCCAGGTATTTTCATGGCTGCCTGGCTATCGGTGATTCCATTTCTTCTATGTGTTATTATAACATTACTATATTTCAACCATTATGCTACGTCTCTAGCGGCCAATATTTCAGCCCTACAGTTATACTACGTGCTGTTGACAGAGGTATGCCTTTCGAATAGACCCCAAAGACCACCTGATCCTTAAACTTGAAATCATATAAAACAACACATCGCCTACGAAAGATCCGTTGGTCTGGCTCCCATGCCAAGTGAAATTTTAATCGCAGAGCTATCTGCAAATGAGATCTGCGGCAGTTAGTGGGTTCTCCTGAGTTTAGGAACATAGAATCCACGGATATTTAATTTCAATCTGACTATCGGAAATATGTTTCTTCTAGATGATATCAGAACTTTTTAATTCCACCTTTGTAAAGGGTGGTTAAATTTTAAGGGCCGATGTTGATTTTGAATGTAACACAAATTATTTAGGAAATTATTGTAATTTCTTTTTATTATAATAATATTGGTATGGTTCAATTATGTATGGAACAAAATATCGGCCAAATGGCCGCCTCGACAATGGCGGCACACCTCCATCCGATAGTCCAAATTTTCGATGACGCTGAGGCATAATTGAGGTTTTTAATGCCGTTAATGTGCCGAATTATCTCATCCTTTAGCTCTTGAATTGTTGCTGGCTTATCGAGGTACACCTTTTCTTTCAAATAACTCCAAAGAAAGAAGTCCAACGGTGTCAAATCACATGATCATGGCGGCCAATTGGCATCGCCACTACGTGAGATAACGCGGCCATTAAATTTGTTGCGCAAAAGAACCATTGGTTCGTTAGCTGTCTGGCAAGTGGCACTGTCCTGTTGAAACCACATATGGTCCACATCCATATCTTCCAATTCGGGCCATAAAAAGTTCGTTATCATCTGACGATAGCGAACACCATTCACAGTAACTGTCTGATCGGCCTCATTTCGAAGAAGTATGGCCCGATGACGTCTAGGCGAGCATGCACAGGTGTTTTCACATCTCCTACAGACTCGGTTTGCTGAAATTTGCGCACAATTCTCCCGATTGTGGACAAATTTCGTCGATTATGCTAATAAAAAACCAGTAAGGAAAGGCTAAAGTCGGGCGGGGCCGACTATATGATACCCTACACCACTCTCGTAATATTGAATAACTCTGAAATATAAATTTTGTAGTTCATGTATAAATTTATTTATTTATTCTAAATTTCAAAACGATTGGATGTAAAATACAGCTTCTATAGAACTAAAGGGCCAAATCGGACGAAACATATATATGGGAGCTATAGCTAAATCTTAACCGATTTTCTTCAAATTCGGCAATGTTGGTTCATGGATCAAGAAACTCTACCATTCCAAATTTCAAAACGATTGGATGTAAAATACAGCTTTTATTGGACTAAAGGTCCAAATCGGACGAAACATATATATGGGAGCTATAGCTAAATCTTAACCGATTTTCTTCAAATTCGGTAGTGTTGGTTCATGGATCAAGAAACTCTACCATTCTAAATTTCAAAATGATTGGATGTAAAATACAGCTTCTACAGGACTAAAGAGGAAAATCGGACGAAACATATATATGGGAGCTATAGCTAAATCTTAACCGATTTTCTTCAAATTCGGCAATGTTGGTTCATGGATGAAGAAACTCTACCATTCCAAATTTCAAAACGATTGCATGTAAAATACAGCTTCTATAGGACTAAAGGGCCAAATCGGACGAAACATATATATGGGAGCTATAGCTAAATCTTAACCGATTTTCTTCAAATTCGGCAATGTTGGTTCATGGATCAAGAAACTCTACCATTCTAAATTTCAAAAAGATTGGATGTAAAATACAGCATTTATAGGACTAAAGGTCCAAATCGGACGAAACATATATATGGGAGCTATAGCTAAATCTTAACCGATTTTCTTCAAATTCGGTAGTGTTGGTTCATGGATCAAGAAACTCTACCATTCTAAATTTCAAAATGATTGGATGTAAAATACAGCTTCTATAGGACTAAAGGGCCAAATCGGACGAAAGATATATATGGGAGCTATATCTAAATCTGAACCGATTTCAACCAAATTCAATAGCGATCTTAACAGCTGCGAAATACTCTAAACTGCAAAATTTCAGAACGATCGGAGTGAAATTGCGACCTGTAGTCGACGAACAACTTTACATCCACAGACGGACGGACGGACGGACGGACGGACGGACGGATGGACATGCTTAAATCGACTCAGCTAGTGATTCTGAGTCGATCGGTATACTTTAAGGTGGGTCTAGCTGTGTTATTTTTAGGTGTTACAAACATCTGCCGTGAAACAAACTTATAATACCCTGTACCACAGAGTGGTGTAGGGTATAAAAATCACCAAATGCATTTTGATTTTAACCCCCATTTTCATAAAAGGCTTAACAAATTTAACGCATTGCTCGATTGTGTGTCTTTCCATGGTTGAAATTGAGTTAGTCTGAAATTGAGACATGTCAAATGAAATACCGAGAAAAACTTGACGTTTAGGTGTGGTTCACATTCAACATCAGCCCTTACAATTTAACCACCCTTTAGTAAACAGACTAATCAACGTATAATCCTAAATTTGGATATAAACCAGTAAGGAAAGGCTAAAGTCGGGCGGGACCGACTATATAATACCCTACACCACCTAGGCAATGTACATTAAGAATTTCTTTTTGAATAGTTTGAATAATTAGTTTCCTTTCTTTTACGGAAGTACTTAGCTCCCCCGCCACGTCCACACAATAAATAGTCCGATTTTTGGTCTTACACAATATAAGAAATATATGCAGAATATGTTAGGTAGGTACTACCTTGGAATAATTGGTACTATCTTGGAATAATTGGTTTGAGTAATGTTTTAATTTTCATTTCCGCTTAAGCCTTTCAGGTCTCTAAAATAGCGCTTATATAAAAAAATTAGGAACATCTTTCTGGAAAATTTTGATCGGAAGTAAAGTACAACTTATATAGCGCTTTGGTACCAAATCAGGAGGAACATACATATGGAGGTTATATATAAATCTGAACGGATTTTCCTTGAATACTCATTCATGTAAAAAGAAACTTCTTTCTGTCAAATTTCGTACTGACGGGATATAAAATACAGTCTCTACAGCACTTACATGTCAAATCGGGGGTAACATATATATATATATTTGGGGCTATATCTAAATCTGAACCGATTTTCTCCGAATTTGGCAGTATTCCTTTGAGTAATAAGAAACCTCTTTCTGCCGAATTTCGCACTGATCCGATTTAAATAATACCCTGTACCACAGTGTGGTGTAGGGTATAAATACAGTTCTACAGCGCTTACATGTCAAATCGGGGGTAACATATACATATATGGGGGCTATATCTAAATCTGAACCGATTTCCCTCAAATTTGGCAGTATTAATTCATGTAATAAGAAACCTCTTTCTGCCGAATTTCGTACTGATCGCATTAAAAATACACTTTTTACAGCGCTTACATGTAAAATCAGGGGTAACATATATATGGGGGCTATATCTAAATCTGAACCGATTTTCTCAGAATTTGGAAGTATTAATTCATGTAATAAGAAACCTCTCTCTGCCGAATTTCACACTGATCGGTTATAAAATAAACATTTTACGGCGCTTACATGTGAAATCGGGGGTAACGTATTTATGGGGGCTATATCTAAATCTGAACCGATTTCTTCCAAATTTAACAGTGTTCATTAATATAATAAGTGACCTCTTACTGCTGAATTTCATACTGATCGGATATAAAATAAAGTTTTTACAGCGCATACATGTCAAATCGGGGTAACATATATATGGGGGCTATATCCAAATCTGAACCGATTTTAACCAAATTAAATAGGGATCGTCCTTGGGCCAAAAAAAAGATATATGTAAAGTTTCGTCAAGATCGGGCCATAATTGCGACCTGTACTTTGATTACAAGAATACATCAACAGACGGACATAGCTAAATCGACTCAGAAAATGTTTACAATTCGATCGGTATAATAAACAATGGATCTATCTCTTATCCTTTTGGGTGTTACAAACAAATGCACAAAGTCATAATATCCTGTACCACAGTGTGGTGTAGGGTATAAAAACTGAACACTAAGATCCGCAAAATATTTTTTTTCAAAATGTTCTACAGTGGCTCTTAAAGGATAAGAGGGACTGAAATTTGCAAGGTCATTTTTACAAATTTTTAGTTCCAGTTTCAAAAAACAAAACCAGTAATGATAGGCAGAAAGTCGGGCGGGGCCGACTATATAATAGCCTACACCTCCCTAACAATGCGATAATAATTTGGAATAATTGGATATTATCGCTAAATTAAGCAATATTCGTTCTTACATTAAGAAAAACCTTACTGCCAAATATTGCAATGATTCGGAAGTAAAGTACAACTTCTATAGCGCTTTGGTACCAAATCAGGAGGAACATATATAGGGAGGTTATATCTAAATCTGAACCGATTTTCCCTGAATACTCATTCATGTAATAAGAAACCTCTTTCTGTCGAATTTCGTACTGATCGGATATAAAATACAGTCTCTACAGCGCTTACATTTCAAATCGGGTGTAGCATATATATGGGGGCTATATCTAAATCCAAACCGATTTTCCCCAAATTTTGTATTGTCTCTAAGTGTATCGCGAGACTACTCTCTGTCAATTTTTGTACCGATCAGTTCAAAAATGTTGCCTGTACAGTGCATATATGCGAAATCGGAGAAACATATGTGTACATGGGACCTATAGGTAAATCTAAACCGATTTTAATCAAATTCAATAGGGATCGTCCTTGGGAAAAAAAAAATATTTGTAAACATGTTGTCGAGATCGGACCATAAATATTGTAACTCTTTGACAACGGAACACAGTTGTCCCATTTTGTTTAGGAAAAAGTGTGGCACAATCAACACATTTTTCCAGTTGTCATCCTTGGTCATTATGGCTAATAATAAAGATATTTTCAAAAAGGTGGCACGATCGGAGTTGATCTCTGCCATTAGAATCGTCTAAAGTCATTTCCACGACAGCGGGTGATCGATCATCATCACTCAGTTTAACTGCCGCGAGCAATACACAGGTAGTAGCAGACTATCTTCTTTTATGCACCCTCACTCATGCAATACTCACAAGGACAGTATGTATGTGTAACTATGTATGTATTAGCAGAAACTTGCATGCAGTGATCACGAGGAAATGTTTAGGGATTTGTCCTGGATGAATGCATGAGAGAGTTGCATTTTTAAAGGCTTTTTGGAAGGTCTTCATGAAGGTCAAGTTTATTGGATTCATGTGTGCTCACCATGTCACCTTGAATTTTAAAATTTGTTTTGAAATATTTATTGTCACATTATCATCATTTTGTAATGCAATCAGTATTTTATGAAGAAATCCTTGAAGACTTTAATGGAACTTTTCAAGGTTTGACTTAGCAGAAGGAATATCTTAAAAAAATTTTTTTTGCCATTTTCGTTTTAAAAAAATCTCCGACATTAAAGGGGTATTTTGAGCTCAGGAACACAGTTTCCACTGATGACTGTCTACTCTACACAAAAAAATATTTGTGTGTCCAGTACCTAAAAAGTTATTTTACCCTCCACCGTAGGATGGGGGTTTATTCATTTTGTCGCTCCATTTGTAACACCTCTAACACCTTGATCTGAGACCCCATAAAGTATATAAATTCTTAATCGTCGTAAAATTCTAAGACGATTTAGCCAAGTCCATCTGTCCGCCCGTCCGTTGTAATCACGCTACCGTCCGTAATAATAGAGCTAGTTCGATCAAATTTGGTAGAAATATTTCTTATAGTTGCAGCTTGTTTGGAATTCCAAATGCGCTATATCGGTCAATGTTTTGATATAGCTCCCCTATAGAGGTCGCTCCATTTTTTACAACTCGGTTCATATTTTGTTAGAGTCACCCTACAGAGGTCGCTCCAAAATATACGTACTTAAGCCATAAACACCATATTTTCTAAGCATTTTAACTGAATCTTTGCTGTTTATATTTACTTAAGACTAGAATTCATCGCCGTAAAAATTTTTAAATCAGTTCATATTTTGTTATACTCCACCTATAGATGTCGCTACCAAAAAGGCTTACTTATCCACAACCAACACATTTTCTAAGAAATTTATCTGAAACTTTGCAGTTTATATATTATATTATATTATATTTGGGCAAGAATGCATCTCAATAAAATTTATACAAATACAATTTTATTTTGTTGTAGTGCTCTCAGAAAAGTTATTTTAAGGCAGAAATACCACATTCTCAGGAGAAGAGTTTGGCTAAAGAATTTGCGGCCTAAAAATTGCAGTGTTCGTTTTTTTAATAATTTAGTTAAACAAAAAGGGTAATTTGATGAATTGCGCCATATGCAAAGACTTTTCCAGTAATAAAATCCAAAACCAAAAGCCCCAAATTTCAACGAATTGGTCTGAAATTTGGTATAATGAGTTCATAAGTACCCGTAACGTTTCAAATGGAGGGTATACAAGATTCGGCATGGCCGAACTTAATCCGTCTTTACTTGTTTGTTTAGGTATAGATTGAGGCGTACTATTTTATGAAACTAAAACAACATTTCTGGTAAAGTTTTTTGTAAAAAATTTTTCTTTAAAATTCCAATTTTCATGGAAGATACCTTTAGTATTTGGACCATATTTTTGGAAGTAAAAGACAGGGCCATACAGGACATTGATGCCCTTGTGAGGACAACAAATGTTGGGAATATCACTTTCATGTAACTGTCGTTAAAGCAATTAGGAACTGACTATAGAATAATATATTTCTTCTAACTGTTATCAGGACATTATTTCTCAGCCATTCTTATATCGCTGCGTAGCCAAGATTTCAGCCAGAAATGCACGCAGTGGTCCTGCCTGCTTTAGATAGACGTAGACCTTTCGAGTTGACCAGAAACCCCATCTGATCCTTAAACTGAAAATCATATAAATCCCCATATCTCTTTCTATGATAAATGATCCTTTGGCCCGGCAACCTTAATAGATCTGCTGCAGATAATACTGTACAACGCGAAAAAAATATCCGCGTTATGACAACGGGGGTAGAGTAGACCAAAAAAAGATATACATGTATCGGCAGTGTCAGTATCAGTTTCCCCCTTTGTTCTATATACTCGTATCTGAGGTGTGGATTATGTGCAGCATCTTTGTAGAAAACATTAGGCCAAAATTTTTGTGGAGCGTATCAACCCTCTAGCTCCCCCACATAGCCGTAATTTTTGGCTCTATTTTAATAAATCGTAAAAACTCCCATAAAAATTGGGATATCAAAAATGAAATGTTCTACAAAAATGTTGCAGATATAATTATACTATATACGTCAGAACACACCTAAGCCCAAAACTTACCTCAAACACTAAAAAAACAGTCAAATTCCAGCTAAACCCTTTTCACTGGTATCGATAATGCTTCGATCACTGGGTCGTATGCATATCATTTCTGAGCGGGTATTCCAAAAGGATGTTTTTGAACAGAATTTGACTTTGTTTTGGTGTTTGGGACGTCAGAACACACCAAAGCCCACAACACCAGAAAAAACAGTCAAATTTCTCTTTACTGGTATCGTTTTTGTTTCGACCACTGCGTCGTATGAATAACTTTGCTGAATGTTCCAAAAGGGTGTTTTTGAATAGAATTTGACTTTGTTTTGATGTTTGTGATTCAGATAGTAATCTTGCGTGAGTTAGATAGTCGTAGCCAACAAATCCTACGACTATCTAACCCACGCAGGATTAACTCGAAAGGATGAATCTGGATTCATCCTTTCGAGTAAATCTCAAGACTCACCTGTTCCTTAAACTTGGAAACAAGAAAATTTTTTTCTGAAAAACTTACAGTTCTAAGGAGAGCCCCCCAAAAATGTCCCTGCGTAAACTGTGAAACCCCTCTTTATCTGCTATTGACATAAACTTCTTCAGATAGAAGGATAACACTATGCAACAAAAAAATTTTTTTTTGTTTCCTAGACCTAAAAAATATTTTTTTTTGTATAGATTGTGGCATACTGTTATATAAAATCAAAACCAAAAATTTTTTAATGGATTAATTTTTTTTTAAAAAAAATTTTATTAAAAATACTATTATCGTCGAAGGTACCCTTAGTATTTGCACTATAGTTTTTGGAGTATACTTATATGTTAAATTGAAGCTATTAATGTGGGCTACTAATGTTGGAAATATCTCTTTCACTTAGAAACAGTAACAGTCATTAAACAAATTGGAAAAAGTAGATTTTTAAAAAATAAAATTCTGGGACAACAAAAATATAAAAATAGAAAAAAATCGAAAAAAATATTTTATTTCATTTTTTAAAAGTCTGCATCCTAGCGAAGAAAATAATGCCTATTTGAAAAAAACTATGGATAAATGTAGAAATTATAGCCCTTTTGGTAGAGGTACGAGAATTTCAAAAAATCTTTTTTTTTTAATTTCTGTTTAAATAGCGATTTTATTTATTACTTTTATTTATACTATGTACATTTGAGTTTATTAACATGAACAAGTTTCATTAGAAGTAATTGTGAGTTCTTTGTTGACGTTTGTAGATTTCGGAATCGGTTTCTCTAATGAGGAACCAAATATAATCTCCTATCATTCTTTCATCCCAGTGCCCTTGGTAATGCCGCTCGATGGACTTCAATTCTTGGTGAAACCTTTCGCCATGTTCGTCACTTACGTCGCCAAGATTCTCGGGGAAAAATTTAAATGAGAATGCAAGAAATGAATTTTGAGGGACATATATACATCTATTGGAATACATAAAGCGAAAAATAAGTTGGAAGAATACACCGATATGTGTTATATACATAAATATAAAAAAATATATTTCTAGCCAATTTTTTCATAATTTTTTAACAAATCATTATTCTTTGTTTCATATTGCGGGATTTCATTGGATCCAAGGAAATTTGAAACTACAAGCTTTAACGACCTCCATGCTGCAATTTCATCCGACGTCAAATATGATTCGAAATTCGCATCTGTCATCAGTTTCTTTATTTTAAGCCAATCAAAAACTCCTTCTTCGATTTTTTGAAAAGGGCATATTAAGCCCCAGCTTAATATGCAGTGGTGGCAAAATATCGGCTATCCTAGAGGCATAACGTAACAACTACTTTTAAATCGCAACAAATTTTCCAGTCATGTTCATATTTTATGTATTTTATCAATTCAGCCATTGTTTCGTATGATTCCTTAGTGTTGACAGCATGAGCAATGGGAATCGACGGTTTCTAATTCCGTTGTGTAAAAGTACAGCTTTCAAACTTTCTTTACTGCTGTCAACAAGTAACCGCTATTACTTTGAATTGTATGTTTGATTAAGTTCCTCGAACAATCCGGGAATGTCCTTGAAAAAGCACCTGTTATCCACAGTTGTATAAAATTGTTTGTAAGATGATATGTTAACATCTAGGGCCAAAATATTGTACTATTTCATCCCAGATGCAAGTAGTTCTGCCTTATCCTTGGTCAGTTCCAAATCTCTCACTAGATCAATGAGTTGAAACTGAGTTAAAAGTGATGACTTCTGACTCAAACTTGAATCGCTCAGAGTTGAGTACTCAGTTGAACTTGATGATGTTTCCGTTATTAGGCTGTTAGCTATACTTGGACACTTCCTGCTCCAATCTATTAACTTAGACAAAAATAGCAGTCCGTATCGTGAATGAATGGTTGTCTCCAAATCGTTGACATTCCAAATTGCACGTGAAGCCTAAAACTAAAACTTTATATTCCACAAAACATTGTAATACATTAATTTTAAAGTACTTACCGCATTCTTTCACTAGTCCATCGAGTAAGATTTACATGGCACGAATTACACAAAATACTACGTGTCCACGGTTCGTTCATATGTTTAACTCGTATACCAAAATATATTTTTAATTACATATTTTCCGCAGATGTAGCAGAAATTGTCGGGATCATTTACACATTGAAAAGTTCTTTGCCTTTTACTCATACTTCGAAATATATCTTTGTAATATTTTTCAGAAAATCAACTTATCTCTTTAAGGCGCTGAATTACACTAATTTATTAATAAGAATTTTCATTCATAAATTCCGGGTTTAAGGTCCATAAGTAGCAGTACCTGTAGCTGACATATAGTTTGCTTCGAAAGTAGACACCCAATATTTTCAAGACTGCCGCGTACTACTGTGTATGTATTGCGTACATATAATTTGACTACCTGTATATACGACTGGGATGTCCATGCCCATAAAAGGCGTAACTGAATGGAAACCTCATAAATAAAAAAACAACAAATATTGTTGAATGACCCCTCTATCTGAGCGGATCTCATCCAATATGTATAGGTCTCACATTGCATATCATGTTTTATAGAGGGTTACGAACGGCCATAAAACTTCGTCTTCTCTATAATTTTATAATGTCTGACATCAATTCTCATAAAATAAAATGCAAGTGCAATGTCTCTTATATGTCTCTCTCACATACGAGTATGGCGAATTCAATATAAGCAAAAACATAATTTAAAAACTAAAAAATATAAAACGAGATTTTTTTTGAATTTTCCTAACATTTACAAAATGGCTCATAACTTTTACATCTATCCATAGATTTTTTCGGAATATAGAAAATAGACAGTGTTTTCTTCGTTAGCATGCCGGCTTTTTAAAAATGTGATAAAATAATTTTTCGATGTTTTTCTATTTTTTATGGTTTTTTTTTTGTACCAGGAAAAAGTGTTTTTTTTTTAAAAAAGAAATAATTTTTTTCTCATATTTTTGACGACTTTTACTAAACCAAAGATTCTACGTGAAAGCGATATTTGCAGCATATGTAGCCCTTATAATTTCCTTTAATTTGAGGCATAACACGGCTCATTCAGGCTTACAAATTATGGTCCAAATACTGAATGTACTTTTCATGAAAGCTGAAATTTAAAAAAAAAAACTTTTCCAAAAAAAAATTTTTTAATATTTTTTTCGTGTTTGTGACATTTAATTGCACCAGAAACTGTTATCCACATCCCTTGGACAAAAAATTTGTTGCATAGTGTAATAGAAAACCACCCGATGTGTTCCCTTACTTACAAATCGTAGGGGAACTGATGGTCATTTGACCTCGTGTGGGAATGTTTTCTTTCCTTAAAAAGGAAGTCTATCTAGTCCCGTAACTGAATGAAATAGGTAACTGCAGATGGAACTTTCACCATAGGTATTGGATATTTTGATATGGAAATGTCAACTTAGTCGTATATAAGATTCAAAACAATAAATTTTCGATTACCTTTTAGGTATTTCTGCACTCGAGTAGTTACCTATTTATTGTAATTATGGACATTAAACTTCCTTTACTTAGTGCGAATATATAAAAGATCAAGATTACCAGAGAATAGTTCTTTGAGTCACGGAGTTTACTTGTCTCCGCCACATCTAATATAAGTCGTATTCTATACATATTATTCATGGGTCACAGTGTCTCATGAAGCACCTCCTTCCTTTAAAAAAGAAAGCATCTATTTTGTTGTTTTCTTTTTCTTAAACTATTGACAATAATTTTGACATAACACTTTAGTAATATTTGTCCACAACTGACCCCATGCAGTTGGAAGAGAACTCCTTGGAATACACATTTCCTAAATATCTAAATCATCCAAAGGATTATGTAAATGTCGCAACATTACTGCGGTAATTAACATCTCACTAAATATTGGAGGTGTTGCCTTCATCTAGAAAACAACTCGCAGACATTAATGGGAGGGGAACTTATTTCCTTTGATGTGGAGCTAAATAGCTATATGAATGTTGTTTTCGAAAACAACATCCAGAGACTAGAGTGAAAATATTCTGACATATTTCAATTTCCACTTTAAAGAACTGGTAAAAAATATACACATACTATATATTATCCTTTTTTTAGTTCTAAAAGGATACTTAACAACATTGTTATGTTATGTGCTGTTGTTGATGATGTACTCATATCGTTGGCTCTCATTGAAAGTGTTCCATAAGATAAGAACACTTAACGGCATGGTGAGGATGACGATGACGACAACGACGCACAGTGTCGTGAGCGTGGCAAAAAATACTTACAGTCGATGTTGGAATTTCACTGTTTCATACTGTTTCAGCAATATGACAAAATAATTTTTTTTTCCAAAAAGAACTAATATAGAAATTACCGTTTGTTATAATTTGTGTGTACAAAAAACGCGCGTGTTTTTAAGTGGACCCTTTTTAAATGGACCGAAAAAGCAATTTATAATGACAGTTCACTAATGATATTTTTTGATTTTTAGCTTTTTAAATGGACCGAAAAAGCAATTTATAATGACAGTTCACCAACGATATTTTTTGATTTTTAGCTATAATGTAGAAGTTTTAAAGTAAATAAATTCATGCTGCGAATATTTGCGAATTTGGCTACAATACATATTTTAATTTATTTATATTTTAAAACGCCTTGGAAGGATGTTGAACAAAATTCGGTTGAATTCGCTGGGCAGTTTTAGAAAATATTGCATTTTTCCATTTCAGGATATGTGGGAGGTGAGCGTGTCTTTTGACGGATTTGGTCCAAAAAATGTTTTTACCTTATTTAGCTTATAAAAACTATTTATGCATAATTTCGATGACCTACATCTACTACTTTCATTTTTGGCCATCCGTACAGAGAAATCACGACACTGTGCGACGCCTCAATTCCCATTCACATCCACATATCCTGACAACAATTTCCCCCCCAAACCCAAGGGGCAAATATAACCAGTCGAAAGCACTCGCTTGCCATACTGGAAACACTTTCCTCTGTGTGGCCCAAACATATAAAGATTCCTTCGACATGAAGGCAAATGGACGGACAAACGCATTCGCGTATGTAGTTAAGCACTAATTAAGGTTTATCTTTGAGGAAAAAAGTGGAAATTATCCTGAATGACAGACGAGGGAAAGGTAGAACAGAGAGGTAGGGGTGAGAGAGAGAGAGAACAAACACATCAACAACCCAGTTACACATATGAACAAACCTAAACACGCGTGTCACAACTGGGACGCAGGATGAGGGCCGTCGTTATCGTCGAAGACTGCAGGCAGTTTTCGACGAGGATTTTTCCTTCATTCTTGAGTGAAAAAAGTATTCAGTATTTTTATCAGGATATTTCATGAGCTGCAGAATTGAGATGTGAGGAATTTAAAGCAAAATTTTAAATATGGAGGACTATTGCGGCAGGAGGCGTCTAACTACAATGTTCATGTCCGGAAAGTAAATAAACAGGAGCCTCGAATACAATTTTTTTCGAGTACTCAAATTGAAGGATATATCTAAGTAAGATCATATTTATGTTTGGAAGAAATCCCTTTGATAACACTGTGCAACAAAAATGTTGTCCATGGGATGTGGATAACAGTTTCTGGTGTAATTTGGTGTCACAAACAAGAAAAAATGGCGTTACGAACGAAGTCCCCAATGAACTTAGTCCAAAAAAAAAAAATAACTAAGTCCTCAAGAGTTTATACTTGAAGACAACAACAACTATTTTGGGGACTTATTTCATTTTTTGGGGATTTATTTCATTACTAAATTTGGGAAATTAATTCATAATGAAATACATAACTCCCCAAATTAAGAGAATAAAACAAATCCCTAAAACAAATTTTGGGGGCTACTTCGTTTTCTTTTGCTGTTGCAATGGGGAACAGAATTACTCATTCTGCGTGTTTTAGTCACTAACAAAATTTACCTAATTAAAGAAAATATATTTCCTACAAATCAGACATTCCTGATAGACAAAACTTTTAAAATAATTCCTCATGGAGGCTTTAAGCAATTAATTAATTATGGTCTACTAGATTTTCACAGTATTTATACCCTACACCACACTGTGGTACAGGGTATTATGACTTTGTGCATTTGTTTGTAACACCCAAAAGGAGAAGAGATAGATCCATTGTTTATTATACCGATCGACTTGTAATCACTTTCTGAGTCGATTTAGCTATGTCCGTCTGTCTGTCCGTCTGTAGATGTATTCTTGTAATCAAAGTACAGGTCGCAATTAAGGCCCGATCTTGACGAAACTTTACACATATCTTTTTTTCGGCCCAAGGACGATCGCTATTTAATTTGGTTAAAATCGGTACAGATTTGGATGTAGCCCCCATATATATGTTAACCCCGATTTGATATGTAAGCGCTGTAAAATCTTTATTTTATATCCGCTCAGTATGAAATTCAGCAGAAAGAGGTATCTTATTATATTAATGAACACTGTTAAATTTGGAAGAAATCGGTTCAGATTTAGATATAGCCCCCATATATACGTTACCCCCGATTTCACATGTAAGCGCTGTAGAAACTGTATTTTATATCCGAACAGTAAAAAAATTGGCAGAAAGAGGTTTCTCATTACGTGAATTAATACTGCCAAATTTGAGGGAAATCGGTTCAGATTTAGATATAGCCCCCATATATATATGTATATGTTACCCCCGATTTGACATGTAAGCGCTGTAGAACTGTATTTTAAATCCGATCCGATAAATCCGATTAACACTGCTAAATCTGAGGGAAATCGGTTCAGATTTAGATATAGCCCCGCTATATATGTTACCCCCGATTTGACATGTAAATGCTGTAGAAACTGTATTTTATATCCGATCAGTGCGAAATTCGGTAGAAAGAGGTTTCTTATTACTCAAAGGAATACTGCCAAATTCGGAGAAAATCGGTTCAGATTTAGATATAGCTCCCATATATATGTTTCGTCCGATTTGGCCCTTTAGTTCTATAGAAGCTGTATTTTACATCCAATCGTTTTGAAATTTAGAATGGTAGAGTTTCTTGATCCATGAACCAACATTGCCGAATTTGAAGAAAATTGGTTAAGATTTAGTTAAAGCTCCCATATATATGTTTCGTCCGATTTTGCTCTTTAGTCCTGTAGAAGCTGTATTTTACATCCAATCATTTTGAAATTTAGAATGGTAGAGTTTCTTGATCCATGAACCAACACTACCGAATGTGAAGAATATCGGTTAAGATTTAGCTATAGCTCCCATATATATGTTTTATCCGATTTGGCTCTTTAGATCCAACCGTTTTTATACCCTACACCACACTGTGGTACAGGGTATTATTAAAGTATAAAATGTCCCAAAAGTAAATTTATGTAAACAATTTATACATGAATTACAAAATTTATATATCAGAGTTATTCAATATTACGAGAGTGGTGTAGGGTATTATAAAGTCGGCCCCGCCCGACTTTAGCCTTTCCTTACTGGTTTTTGTTTGGATGTGAACATTTTTTTCGATAAATCGCGCGCGCTTTTTTCATAAGAAATGTTCCTCGAGCAAAATTGTATTTTTATATTTGTCATTAGAAATAATGTTTTGTTTGAAAGTAAACACAGTCTGATTCGCAGGGATCACTTAAACTCCGGTAAAAAGAAATCATTACTTGAAGGGCAGTAAATGAGTCGGAGACAAACATTTTTTATAAAAAATCGCGCACGCGATTTGTGAACTAAGTACTCAAATTTGGGGACGTACAGCCGAAAAAAATATTAAAAAAAATTTTTATAGTAATTTTTTTTTTTATTTTTTTTTTTAAATTCCAACTTTCGTTGAAAGTACATTTAGTATTTCAAGTATAAGCCTGCTTGAGCCGTATTATTAAAGGGAATTATGAGGGCTACATATGCTGCAAAAATAACTTTCACGTAGAATCTTGGGTTTAGTAGCAGTCGTCAAAAATATGAGAAAAAAATTATTTTTTTAAACACTTTTTCCTGGTACAAAAAACTATAAAACTATAAAAAATAGAAAAAAATCGAAAAAATTATTGTATCACATTTTTAAAAAGCCAGCATGCTAACGAAGTAAACACTATCTATGGATGTATGTAAAAGTTATGAGCCATTTTGTAAATGTTAGGGAAATTCAAAAATCTTCTTTCATATTTTTTTCGTTTTTAAATTATGTTTTTGTTTATAGTGAATTCGCCATATGTGAGAGAGTCATATAAGAGACATTGCACTTGGGGTTTGATGTCAGACTTTATAAAATTATAGAGAGGACATGGTTTTATCGCCGGTCGTATCCCTCCATAAAACATTATATGCAATGTGAGAGCTATATTGGATGAGATCCGCTCAGGTAGGTTGTCATTCAACAATATTTGTGGTTTTTATTTATAAGGTATCCATTCAGTTACACCTCTTAGGGGCCTGGACATCCCAGTCGTATATACAGGTAGTAAGATAATATGTACGCATTACAGAATAGAACGCGGCAGTCTTGAAAATATTGGGTTTCTACGTTCGAAGCAAACTATATGTCAGCTACATGTACTGCAACTTATGTACCTTAATCCCGGAATTTATGAATGCAATATCTTTTTAATAAATTAGTGTAATTCAGCGCCTTAAAGAAATAAGTCGATTTTCTGAAAAAATATTACAAAGTTATATTTCGAAGTATGAGTAAAAGGCAAAGAACTTTTCAATGTGTAAATGATCCCGACAATTTCTGCTGCATCTGCAGAAAATGTGTAATTAAAAAATCGACGTGCGTTTAGTAAAATAATGGAAGAAATATATGTGCAATATTTTGGTATACGAGTTAAGTATATGAACGAACCGTGGACACCTAGTATTTTGTGTAATTCGTGCCATCTAAATCTTACTCGATTGAGTAGTGGAAGCATGCGGTAAGTACTTTACAATTAATGTATTACAATGTTTTGTGGAATAAAACGTTTTAATTTTAGACACCACGTGCAATTTGGAATGCCAATGATTTGATATTTTTGGGTAATTAAACAGATGGGAGTAGGACGGAGCATACGCTGGAATTACGCTGAAGTAAAATCTGTCGGGTTTAAAAACGATTGGATCTAAAGAGCCAAATGGGATGAAACATATATATGGGAGCTATAGCTAAATCTTAAACGAAAAATCAAATTCGTTAGTGTTGGTTCATGGATCAAGAAACTCTACCATTCTAAATTTCAAAACGATTGGATGTAAAATACAGCTTCTATAGGACTAAAGGGCCAAATCGGACGAAACATATATATGGGAGCTATAGCTAAATCTTAACCGATTTACTTCAAATTCGGCAATGTTGGTTCATGGATCAAGAAACTCTACCATTCTAAATTTCAAAAGGATTGGGTGTAAAATACAGCTTTTATAGGACTAAAGGGCCAAATCGGACGAAATATATATGAGAGCTATATCTAAATCTGAACCGATTTCAACCAAATTCAATAGCGATCTTAACAGCTGCGAAATACTCTAAACTGCAAAATTTCAGAACGATCGGAGTGAAATTGCGACCTGTAGTCGACGAACAACTTTACATGGACAGACGGACGGACGGACAGACATGCTTAAATCGACTCAGCTAGTGATTCTGAGTCGATCGGTATACTTTATGGTGGGTCTAGCTGTGTTATTTTCAGGTGTTACAAACATCTGCCGTGAAACAAACTTATAATACCCTGTACCACAGTGTGGTGTAGGGTATAAATAGTATATTGAAAAGTCTTTCTTTTCAAAAAAATCGAAGAAGGCTTTTTTGATTGGCCTAAAATAAGGAAACTGATGAAAGATGTCAATTTCGAATCATATTTGACGTCGGATGTAATTGCAGCATGGAGGTCGTTTAAGCTTGTAGTTTCAAATTTCCTTGGATCCAATAAAAGCCCACAATATGAAACAATGATTAAGGATTTGTTAAAAAATTATGAAAAAGTTGGTAAGAAATATATTTTTCTATATTTATGTATATAACACATATGTATGTATTCTTCTAACATATTTTTCGCTTTATGTATTCCAACAGGTGTAAATGTGTCCCTCAAAATTAATTTCTTTCATTCTCCTTTAAACTTTATCCCCGAGAATCTTGACGACGTAAGTGACGAACATGGCGAAAGGTTTTAACAAGAATTGATGTCCATCGAGCGGCGTTACCAAGGGCAGTGGGATGAATGAATGATGGGAGATTATATTTGGTTCCTCATTAGAGAAAACGATTCTGAAATCTACAAACGTCAAGCGTCACAATTATTTCTAACGAAACTTGTACATGTAAATAAACTCAAATTTACATAATATAAATAAAAGTAACAAATAAAATCGCTATTTAAACAGAAATTAAAAAAAAAGATTTTTTGAAATTCTCTTACCTCTACCAAAGGAGCTATCTATAATTTCTACATTTATCCATAGATTTTCTGCAAATAGGCATTATTTTCTTTGCTAGGATGCAAACTTTTAAAAAATAAAATATATTTTCGATTTTTTCTATTTTTTTTCCTGGTTGTTTTTTAAACAACTGTTTCTAAGCGATAGAGATATTTCCAACATTGGTAGCACACATTAATAGCTTCAATTTAACGTATAAGTCGACCTGATCGGGCATACACTCCAAAAATTATAGTGCAGAAACTAAGGGTACCTTCGACGATAATAGTATTTTTAATAAAAAATTTAAAAAAAAAATTATCCATATGCCACAATCTATACAAAAAAAATAACTTGTTGGTCAGAGACACAAAAAAAATCTTTTTTGTTGCATAGTGTAACCATTTAAGGCAATTGAGCAATGTCCGATTTTATTACTTTTTTAATTCTGCCAAATTTGAAAAACTTATACTTACGATTCTCATTTAAAAAAAGAACAAACAATTTCGTAAGTAAAGTCACAATACCAAAACAAAAGGTTTCTTTGCACGTGGTACGGGAAAGTGCGACCTTTTTGAAATGTCATCACCTTTAGCATTATCTATTTTGCCCAATCAAAAAGCAATAGATACCTTCAGATGAAAATGGCAAATATTATTATTGTTATTACGTTGATTGTTATTGAAATGCGTTGCAAACAAATTCTAAGAATTTTGTCTGTTAATATTTATTTTGTAATAATAACCCAAATTCAAATTATGCGAATTTTAAATTAGGTCTGGAAAAATATTTTGCTTTCAAAAAAAATAATAATAAAGTGGATTATTTGCTAAGGGCAACCTAAAATACATATTTTATGAAGCAAATATTGCAGGTGCAAAATTTATGAAATTATTTGGTTTTCGGCAAACTTAAAGTAAAACAAGTATGAAATTTTCAGTCGAATAAACCGAATAAGATCTACCCTCACTTTGTGAGTAATGTAATGTGATGCCAGAACGTTGAAAACAAATTGTTTGTTCTTTGTCAGTCTATATTCATTAGAAATGTTGTCTAAAATACAAAATATGAAATCAATTAGATGATATCTGCAGGAATTATGGGAATATTGTGTTCGAATGAATCTGTCAATTTGTGTTGGAGGGAACCAGAAGTTGCTTGACGAATACGCCTATTTTGCGCTGAACAGTAGATACTTCAAAGACGTTGCACTGTACCGAATTATAGGTGTTTATGTGCACTGCAAGCTGAAAAAAAAATCGCTTCTGTAGTATATTGCCCAAACATATTCGGCTTGAAACATATATATGTTTCCCTAAACATTGTTTAGGGTACACTCTAAGCATATAATATTTGGTACACGCCAAAATTATACAGGGTGGCGCAGAATGAGCTATATGGTTTGATTTCTTTAAAACTTTTCTAATTATTATTCTTTCTTTTGTGAAGGAGACTTGGGGAAATAATTATGAATCGAACAACGTACAGAAATAATTAAATTTTGCGAAAAGTTATGGAAAATATGCTAAAAAGAGCACGTTGTATGTGCGAAGCGGAAAGTGGACATCACTTACAGGATATAATTTTTCAAAGCTAATTGCAAAAAAATCCCCAATAATATACTGTATTTTTAAAAAAAAAAATTATAATAATCGATTTATCATGATTTATGAAACTTGTTTGTGAAAATTGCGCGAAATAGTTTTTTTTAACTATAAAACTAGTAAGGAAAGGCAGAAAGTCGGGCGGGGCCGACTATATAATACCCTACACCTCCCTAACAATGCGATAAGGTTCATTGCCATAATAATTTGGAATAATTGGTGAATGGGTAGGAACATATTTTCTAATTCTGAAACGATAAACGTTACAAACAAATGCACAAAGTTATAATACCCTGTACCACAGTGTGGTGTAGGGTATAGAGAGCAGTAATTTGTTGTTAGGCCAGGATGTGTATTTTGATGCAATGTACCGAAATCCATCAAAAACCTAATTTCCTAATACCCCCTTTTCGTTTCTGATGCATTATTATATTTGGTTGTAATAGTGGAAACCCCGTTTTTCTACCGACAAAACTTTTCAATTTATTTATTTGTGTGCTTCTCCTGAAAAAATTTGAAATGATTGGCCCTTTTTTGATTTCTGATGACGACACAACACAGGCCGAACCACTGGCTGAAGTGTATGTCCATGGACATGAAAGGTTTAAACGTCTTCTCTCTTCAACCTAACCTAACCTAGAGTGACAGCCGGAGTCAGCAACTTACACAGACTAATTGAGGTCTCTAGGCTACCACGGGACCGGTTGCCCCTCATCAGAACCAATAAGTTTTGAACACAAGGTTATAATAGGTACCGGCCAGATCCGCCAGACTTCCTAAAAAGCCCTCTTCCAGTTTGACCAGACGTCTTGTACTCAATGTGAGGCAGTAACAAAGCAGGCGCTCAATGCTTTTTCACCTCTTTCACATCCCCACAGCTTCTGCATAAGTCATTAGACCTAATACCCAAGCTCTTGGCATGTTCTTCGTCATACATTGTCCCGTCAGAACAGACACTAATGAAGGCTGTTTTTTTCTCTCAAGTGGGGAGATATTTTGACCTTCTCGTCATATCGTGGCCAGATTTGCCTAGCTACTAGGGTAATCAAAAACCGCACCGGTTAACCGTTTAATCGGTTTCTCTTTAAAAACCGCCTATCGGTTTTCGGGTTTTCTGCATTTTCGAATAACTCGAGCCGTCGGTTTTTTCAACTCGGTTTATTCGACTTTTCGGTTTTTTGAAACCATTATGAAATGATAATGAAAATATTATTTTTGAAACAGGAACCTACCTAAAATTTTGAAAACATCAATATAAAAACGGTTGACATCATTTGTGCATATCCATCGATTTCAAAATGCAGTTTTGTATGCATTTATACTATTTACATTGCTAACTTCCCTATAGACTTCGTCTGCATATTTTATCAAGGGTCTATGTGATTATTGCCGTATAGAAATTAATTAACAATCCTTTCTAATTGAAATGTAGGTATAAATAAAAATACATATGTCCAGTTTCACATTTCGACAAGTTTTCATCTCTATAGTAGGCTCAAGTCAGAATACGCTACTACTGATAATACATATATGTATATAATCGGTTTGCCATTTGAGCCATTCATATGATGGTAAAAGCTAAGATTTTGCTGATCTTTACTATTAGTCAAGTTTTATAAAAATCATAATCATTTTTTTTTAAAGAAATCTTTTTAAAAATTGAACATATATATCATAAATATTTCAGAGATTATAATATTATATCATAAATGAAATCGGAACAATTACATATTATAAATAAAAATATGAAATATGTGTTTACAATAAAATTTTCAAATAAATCTTAATTTAATTGGAATATGGTTGCGAATGGAATTTGCACTACGCTTATTTTACGGGGGTAACGTATATTTGGGGGGCTATATATAAATCTGAACCGATTTAAACCAAATTCAATAGGGATCGTCCTTGGGCCAAAAAAAGATATGTGTAAAGTTTCGTCGAGATCGGACCATAATTGCGACCTGTACTTTGATTACAAGAATACATGCACAGGCGGACAGACGGACATAGCTAAATCAACTCAGAAAGTAATTCTAAGTCGATCGGTATAATAAACGATGGGTCTGTTTCTTCTCCTTTTGGGTGTTACAAACAAATGCACAAAGTTATAATAGCCTGTACCACAGTGTGGTGTAGGGTATAAATATTTGAAAGGCAAAAAACCCGCCTTCAATTTATTGTATACAGTTCAATAATATTCGAAGTCTGTGGAAGAAACAAATATGTCGAATGGGCAATCTTTATCATAATTAAGATTTTTAATTCCATTCCGCATATTTAACTCCTCCTAGGAATAAGCCTTGACGTGGCGGGGGAGCTAAGTACTTTCTTACCTGAAAGGAAACTAATTATTCCAATGTATCTGCTATATATATTTATTACACATTTGCAGGGTGGTGTAGGGTATTATATAGACGGTTCCGCCCGACTTTAGCCTTTCCTTACTGGTTTTAATTAATTTAATAAATTTCAATTTAAAATATTGGTAAAATATAAAGACAAAATCCACATGTTTATAAGAACTTGCATATTTTCTTTAGGAGTGATAGAGGGAGCTAAATTGGTATACGTATTATTACATATTTTCCTATATTTGGGGTTTTGTATCCTAGAGGTGTGAGGGATCATTCATTCATTTTCAACATTTTTTTTAACGAATCAGTTTCGTTGTGTAGTACAATTCCATTAATTACACATTTGTTAAGCATTTCTTGTGGATTGGTTGATTTTATTTACATTTTGTCATTGTTTTTTTTTTTTGGTTTTGATTTTTTGCGGCGCTAATTCTCTTGAATTAAATTAAATACATTTACGTTAAATTGCTTATGTTGTATTTTTGTCATACTTATTTACATATAGGGGCTTGTTTTATTTTGTGAGTATGCAATACAAAAGACTTATTTCATTTTCCAAACAAATTGATTTTGTAGACTAGACGTTGTTTTTGGTTTGGACAATAACGCCAAATTTATGGGGGTTATATGTATATTTGCTTTACAAAACAAAAACGGTTGTTAATTATCGCTGGTGCTCAAGATTAAGTGGGAGATTTCACAATTGCAAGATATTTATGAAATATTTTGTTGGTGCTGGAGATTACAATGGCGACGATGCAGATTTTCCATTTAATTTAACATTTGAAATGTCTAAGATTGTCAAACAATTTTCTAAATTGGAATATTCGAACGCAACAATATTTATTTCGCTAAATATTTGAAAAATTTGTATTAAAATTTTAGGAAAAATATTGCAAAATTCAAGAAATTGTGGTTTATCAACATATTGTGCAATTTTAAAATTACTGCAGATAGTTCAAACAAAAAAATATTTTCTTTCTATAGATTCTTTTCGCCTGTTTTCACCACATTTGTCATCATCATACACGCTGAAAAAAAATTGCTTCTGTAGTATATTGTCCCAAACATATTCGGCTTGAAATAAACATATGTTTAGGGTACACTCGAAATATATAATATTTTACACACACAAATATTATATGCTTGAGAGGATATTGTTCTAAACAAAAATATGCTCCCATTCAAATATTTTTTATTTGGAACTAGTATTTCCGAAACAAGGATTCTTTTGTAATTATTTATTTTGGTAATGTATTAAATGCCTTAACTCAAAGACAAGTTTTCTGTTTTTCAGATTTTCAAAGAGCAATTTTTTTTTATAAATTTTATATGTTTGTAAAATTTAATCAAAACTTAAATCGAACAATCTTTCGTAAATCGAACAATCTTTCGACATTGATGGATTGACAAAAAGTGATGAATAGGAATATTTATAAATAAGGAAATTTTTAGGAAAAACTAACTAAAATTCGAAAAAGTCAGTAATGTTTTAAAAATTTTTTTAAATAAAACATATTTGGAAATCTTCTTAAACAATAACTTTGTTTGTGTGTAAACACATATTTTATTTGTGAAATTCAGTTTGCAAATAAATTATGTTCTAATATATTAATATATGCGTTCCAAACAAAATTTCTTGATTTTCAAATAAAATTTATTTGTTAACAAATATATAATATTTAAAAAAATCGTTTCCAAGAAAATTTTCTTTCGTTTCAAACATATCAAAAATGACGATTTTCCTCCGTGTATAGCTTACATTAATTTTTACTCATATTATCAAATAGTTTTTTATGAATTGTAAAAAAAATTGCGAAATTAAAATTTTTTTGATTTATTAAAATTTTGTGAAATTTTAGAATTACTGTAGATAAATCGAACAAAAAATGTTTTTTTCTACAGGACTCTATCACTACAATTTACGTCCGTTTTCACCACATTTGGTTATCAAAGAACTAGAGACAACATATAGTTATAACTGTGATTATTTTAAATTTCTGTCTTTAGCATTGGAAATATAAATTATAATTTACAGCAACGATTTTAATATCTGTATTTTTTAATAATTTATTGCCCGACCTCAGGCAAAAATTTATTTCCTGAACTTGATTTTCAATACTCCATTTTTTTGCTATAATTTTGCCTCTCGATTTGGAAATAAATAACTCAAGATTCAGAAATTTTGAAACCAAAAATGTTGAAGGTTGGACGAGTGATTCACAAAATTTGGAAGTATGATTTCCTCCGTATGATTTTGTGATCAGTACTATTTCATTGCAGTGCTATTTATAGTCTCACTTTAGTGTGACGAGGGTATATATCATTTGCTACGGACGAAAAGTGTAACACATTGAAGGAGTGACCTATGACCCTAAGCATTTTCGGCGAAATCTGTTTTTGTCAATTTAAGTCATTTGAGCAATGTCCGTCCGTCTGTCTGTCTGGCAGACAGAAAATTCAAATTGAATGGGGAATGTTTATTATCATTTGAAAGAACATTCTTTGGCATTTATTTTTTGAAAATTATGTCTATCAAATGTTTATCAAAAACACGAAAAATAAGTGTTTTTGATAAACCCCTTCTGGTACCTTTCACACAGATTGACACAGTAATTCGTGTAATATTCCATATTACATTATGTACTCACAAAGTGAGGTTATGCCTTAGTCGGTTTACCCGACTGAAGCTTTCTTACTTGTTTTTTCTGATTCCACTATTTACTGAAATGTGTACTTTCTTATCATTTGTAGTAAAGATTCAAAAAACAACAACAGTGCCAATATAGATTTCCCAATAAGATCTGCAATCCTCTATTTTTTGGTATACGAGTATTTATTTATTTATCTATTACTTCAAATCTGAACTTTCCTATAATTTATAGTAAAGATTTGAATTCTGTATTAATTAATTATATAGCGTGATTCATTTCGAGGTTCCCTACTTTTTAAAGAAAAGAAAACACAGAAAATTCAAATTGAATGGGGAATGTTTATTATCATTTGAAAGAACATTCTTTGGCATTTATTTTTTAAAAATTATGTCAACAAATGTTGGCCGCGGCTACGTCTCAGATGGTCCTTCAGTTGAGTGCAATTTTCGATTTTTCGACTGTTAACTGGCGAATGACACGCGTGATGTTTTGCTCCAAGGCCTGAATCGAAGCGGGTTTGTCCACATAAACTTTAGACTTTTCATATCCCCACAGGAAAAAGTTTAACGGTGTGATATCACACGATCTTGGTGGCCAATCGACCGGCCCAAAACGTGAAATTATCTGCTCACCGAAGTGTTCTCTTAATAAATCCATTGATTGATGCGTGAATTTTCGTAAATTTTCGTAATAAAGTTGAACGATTTGTAAACGTTGTTCAGGCGTAGGTCTTTCCATGATGAAAAGCCAAACAATACTTAACAACCAGTAAGGAAAGGCGGAAAGTCGGGCGGGGCCGACTATATAATATAATAATTTATTTTAATATGATAATAATTTGGAATAATTGGTAAATGGGTAGGAACATATTATCTAATTCTAAACCGATAATCGCCAAATTAAGCAATATTCGTTCCTAAATTGAGAAACATCTTTCTGGAAAATTTTAATGATCGGAACTAAAGTACAACTTCTTTAGAGCTTTGATACCAAATCAGGAGGAACATATATGTATATGGAGGTTATTTATAAATCTGAACCGATTTTCGCTGAATACTCATTCATGTAAAAAGACCTCTTTCTGTCGAATTTCATACTGATCGGATATAAAATACAGTTTTTACAGCACTTACGTGTCAAATCGGGGGTAACGTATATATGGGGGCTATATCTAAATCTGAACCGATTTCTTCCAAATTTAACAGTGTTCATTCATATAATAAGAAAGTTCTCTCTGCCGAATTTCATACTGATCGGATATCAAATAGCAATTTTACAGCGCTTACATGTCAAATCGGGGGTAACGTATATATGGGGGCTATATCTAAACCTGAACCGATATTAACCAAATTCAATAAGGATTGTCCTTGGGCAAGAAAAACGATATGTGTAAAGTTTCGTCGAGATTGGACCATAATTGCGACCTGTACTTTGATTACAAAAATACATGCACAGACAGACGGACAGACAGACAGGCATACAGACAGACGGACATAGCTAAATCAAGTCACAAAGTGATTCGAAGTCGATCGAGAGTAATTAACGATGGGTCTATTTCTTCTCCTTTTGGGTGTTACTAACAAATGCACAAAGTTATAATACCCTTTACCTGTACCTGTGGTGTAGGGTATAAAAATAACATGACAGCATGACACGACTCACACGTGATCTGTCAAAAAAGGCTATTGATCTAGTATCTCTACTTGGATCACCCTATATTTTACACTGCTGGTCCGAAACAAATTTCTCGAACTGGATTTGTGGTAAAGATTTTAATTTCTGTAATTAATTAAGGTTCGGAATTTTTAATATTAACCTATGAATTTTATTTTTGCTGAGAAGTGTATGGGAATAGGCTAAATGGTAAAATAAGACGTAGTTATCGCTTAATTTTTCAAAATAAAATTGTACAATTTTTGAAATTTTAAAAAATTAAAAATGTAAAATGTGTTTTTTTTTTTTGTGAAATTCTTAGTTGCTATTGAACGTCTGAAGCGATTTTTATAAAGTACGCCGTTTTAACAAGAACATAACATAACGATATTTTTTGTGGCATTTTTAAGGGTCACTCTCAAATCTAAGACCAAATTGGGGACTAAAAATCCAATTTAATAAGAGTTTTTAAAAAAATTAAAAAAAATATAAAATAATAAAAATAATCAGGGTCGTTTTCTTTTTCACTTGACTATTCAAAAATACCTTCCTTCACTTTGAAGGAACTCTTTGATGTTCAGCCCAACTCCACAGTGAGAACCATAAAATAAAAACAATAACAGATCAATCCCGCATAGGGAAACATCAAAACAAAAATAATTCACAAAAAAAAGACCTGCTAAGAGCAATTAAAAATTCCGCAAAATCCAAAAAAAAAAAAACAAAAAAGCAAACCCAAGTTTTCAAGAAATAAATCATAGCGAGATCTGATTTCACAATTTGAAACATTTTAGGCAAAAGTAAATTTCATATCTAAATAATGCAAAACTTTTTTCTACATTTTACACTGAAACCGCCTTTCTAGGTTTGTTTGTAAAAATGGTGCAGCCGTATGAACTGGTTTTGATTTCGTTTGTAAAATTATTACACTCCGCAAATGCGAAAATGTCGCATTTTCCACACTCAGCCCAGTACACGGTGTGGAGTGTTGTACCGTCAAAAAGCAGACTTCAGAACCAAACCTAAATGAAAGCGTACATTCCTAATGCACTACCAAACGGTTGCGCCATAATGTAGGTATGGGTTTTACACACCGCACGATTTTTGTTCGCATGCAAAGTGCGAAATTAGCAGAGGGTGCAGGGGGAATTTTTAAAATGTTGCAACATGATGTGGTGACATTATTTTTCAGAAACGAAATCACCATTAATATTAAATATTCTGACCCTTAATTTTTTTTTTGACTGCAGGGCCACAATGATTTCTCGAAATATTTGCATGATTTTATTATTCATAATATTTCTTATTTTTCCTTTCCAAGCTGTCTTCCTAATTCTATTCTGTCATCTTTCATAATAAACATATGAATCCAATATGAATCGGAAAATGGAAATTATGATCCAAAAAAAAAATTATGAATTTTCTATATTTGCATAAAATCTCCAACTTTTTCAGAATTTTCTCTAGTTTCGCAAAATTAAATTATTCAACGTTTTTAAAAATGTTCAATGTTTTGTATAAAATCATAGAATAATCAAAATTTTTTAAGAATGTTCTATTTTTTGTACAAAATCATTGAATTAGGAAAAAATTACCAAGATTTAGAAGAATTCTCTATTTTTGCGTAAAAATCATAGAACTTTTGCATTTTCCATAAATTTTATTAATTTATTCTGGTTCACATTTTTTGCTCGAAAGCATATCTATTTGATTTATTCCAAATACGTATTTTAATATTCCTTGGGTATTTGAACAATGCCTAATATTTTCTCTAATTCAATTTACTATTCACAAAATTTCTTATGTTTCTTTTTTTTCCAAACTATGTTCTAAACTCGAATCTGTCATCCTTCGTAATAAACCAAACTCGTAAAATTAATAGGAAAGTGGAATTATTTTGGTCATTTGTATTTTTAAAAAGAAGTGAAGTAATTCACAATTGCATCATTTTAGATAATTTGTCAAATTTGATTTTTTTCATATGCCATATATTTTCTATATATATATCTCGTTAACAGTTTTTCTAAATATCGTATTCATTCAATTTTTACAAATACATTCTTAAATACTTCATAACTGAGTTAGATATTTCAAACAAATTTCTAATATGTATCTTCTCTACACTAATATCAACATTTTTAGAAAAAAATTAAATAATTGGATATGTATTTCTAATGATCATTTGTCACAATTTTTTATATTTAATGTTTTTTCATATTCCGTAAATTGTTTTCCAAAAATCATATCCATTCGCTGTTCTTTTAATACATTATTGAGTTGTTCATACATTATTTAGTTATTTTTAAAAAAAATTCTAAAATCGTCTCTGCTCTGGAAACTCGATATTTGAATAATTTTGCGATTCAAAAAATTTTGAATTTATTCTTTTCCACAATCTTTTACAAACTCAAATCTTCTCTACACTAATATCAACATTTTTAGAAAAAAATTAAATAATTGGATATGCATTTCTAATGATCATTTGTCACAATTTTTTACATTTAATGTTTTTTCATATTCCGTAAATTGTTTTCCAAAAATCATATCCATTCGCTGTTCTTTCAATACATTATTGAGTTGTTCATACATTATTTAGTTATTTAAAAAAAATAATCTAAAATCGTCTCTGCTCTGGAAAATCGATTTTTGAATAATTTTGCGATTCACAAAATTTTGAATTTATTCTTTCCCACAATCTTTTACAAACTCAAATCTTCTCTACACTAATATCAACATTTTTGGAAATAAATAAAATAGTTGGATATGCATTTCTAATGAAATGCTTTTGTCAAATTGTCACAATTTTTATATTTAATGTTTTTTCATATTCCGTACATTTTATATAGCTTCGTTAACAATTGTTTTCCAAAAATCATATCCATTCGCTGTTCTTTCAATACATTATTGAGTTGTTCATAAATTATTTAGTTATTTAAAAAAAAAATTTAAATCGTCTCTGCTCTGGAAAATCGGTATTTGAATAATTTTGCCATTCACAAAATTTTGAATTTATTATTTTCCACAATCTTTTTCAAACTCAAATCTTCTCTACACTAATATCAACATTTTTGGAAATAAATGAAATAGTTGGATATGCATTTCTAATGATCATTTGTCACAATTTTTTACATTTAATGTTTTTTCATATTCCGTAAATTTTATATAGCTTGGTTAACAATTGTTTTCCAAAAATCATATCCATTCGCTGTTCTTTCAATACATTATTGAGTTGCTCATACATTATTTAGTTATTTAAAAAAATAATCTAAAATCGTCTCTGCTCTGGAAAATCGATATTTGAATAATTTTGCGATTCACAAAATTTTGAATTTATTCTTTCCCACAATCTTTTTACAAACTCAAATTTCTCATCCTTCATAATAAACAAAATTCCATATATCAATAGAAATAATTGTATCTGAAATATTGGTGGTCACCTTGCAACTAATAATTTGTTGTTTTCTTATGCTCCATAAATTTTGTGCAGTTCGCTAAATTTTTTTCTAAAAATCATACCATATCATTTTCAAAATACATTATCTGATACTCTTTAGGTATTTGAAAACAATTTTCTAACTTTTGTCCTAACAGGAAAAAACTATTTTTGAATAATTTTGCTATTTCGTATTTTCCCATTTTCCATGTTATCTACCTAATTTGAATATGAACTCATTTGAAAATAATTTTCCATTATTTTTATTTTGAAAATAATATTTTTTATACTTTTGTAAAATATTACATTTAATTTTCTTTTTATTCTTCATAAATTGTAATCCATGTTCTAATAAAATTTCTTGAAATTTTTTAATTTCCATGACATATATATACATATATCTGCCTAATTCGAATACAAATTGATGTCGAAATAATTTTCCGTTTTGTTTTTTGCAAATTTGGAAAAATGTTTTTTTCTAAATTTCATTTTGTTTTATTCTGCATAATTTGTAATCCATATTCCAGCAGAATTTCTTTAAAGTAAAAAATCTGCAAATTCAATTTCAGTTGAAATCAATATTTATGTATATCCAGCACCAACAGCAGAAATTTGCATTTCACTCTTAACAAATATTTCAATATTATTTTTATTTTAAACAATATTTTGAAATTTTTAATAAATTGCTTTTGACAATCATCATTTCAAGAAAATTGCGTATATTTTAATTTAATTTATTAAATTTTCTTTATACACTTATGTTGCAATTCAATCAAAAATATAGATTTTTTTCACGTAAATTTTCTCTATGACAAAAATCCCACAAGATTTTTACATCAAATATTTACGACTCTTTTTCTAGGTTGACAGCGGAGAAAGAAATCACGGAGCAAAGCGGCCGTAGCAAAATTCCGTTGCTTAGAACTCAATTGTCAGACGAGACAATTGAGAATGAAGGTGTTTCATGGGTCTGCCACAACATGCTCTTGTCTCTTCTCTAAAATAACTATTTGCAGGTAAGTTAAACATACTCTCTGAGTTACATTCTTTGCTGGAGAAACTAAAAACATGTTCGAAAAATCCTACAGAAAATGCATTTTAAGACCTACAGCGACATCTAACTTCGATTTATATAACTAATACTTATGCTCTTGTCGGGAAATAATGCTCTCTCTAAGAATTTTTCCTGCTCTTCATACTCTCTCGTTTCCTAAGTTTAGAAGAAACAAAAACTGCATTGCTTCCTTTTAGCAGAAAACATCTGCCGTTTTTCCATGGGCTGGCTGGTTGGCTCGAAGCAGTCAACCAACAAATGTGTGCAGGGCCAGACGGACAGTTATAATTTACCACCACTACTCTCGGTGTGTTGCTTGTTAGACCAACATACCCGTACTCTCTTGGGTTGATTGTTTGTACGCTCTCTCTCTCTGCCTTTCGCTCCCTTTCGCTCTTTTACGCTTGTAAATGTTTGCAGTATTCTCCCATCATAAACCTGTTTTCCTTGCTGAGCCTATTGTTTTACTCTCTGGCTCTTTGTCACTCCTCTCTATTTTGTAGTTCGCCGAGAGTTTCTCTCTCGTTTTTTCCTTTACCAGAGAGTTGAGGGGCTATTGTGCTCTTTGTATTTATTAGTTACGCTCTTGTGAATTTCTATAGAGTTGCTGGCAAACCGAGGTATTGTAAGAAAGCAAGTTGCAACACAAAATCAGTGTAGTTCGTTGCTTCATCGTGTACGGTTGTATACTTTCATACAGAAAAAAGTAATACAAACGTGTGCTATCATATATCACATACAAAATTTAACGTGAAAATAAACTAAGTTTATATTTTCTCGTAAAATATATGCAAACCAAAAATTTACGTAAACATCAACAAAAATAAAAACTCAACACAAGCCCCGTGATCAAAGCGAGCTCTTGGATTATCGCTCACGGCTTGAACTCAAACAAACAACAAAATTTTGAATAATAAAATAAAACTAAAGAATTGGAATTTCAAAGAATTTATAAAACATAAATTCTAAATACTGTCAAGTGAAGTGAAAATTTGTGAAAAATCTAAATCATTGAAAAAAATCTTAGGTGTTGAGAAAATTTAAAAAAAAACATCGGAAGCCAATAAAACTTCAAAAGGTGGGTGTTGAAAACAAAAAGTAAAAACAAAAAATCTAAAAAGAAAAAAAATGAACTCAGAAACATTTGATAGAGAAACTGTAGTGTGAATTTTGAAATTTGTAAACAATCTAAAAATTTTTTGGGGTTTCCTAAGTGAGAGAAAAGAGATTTGCGGAAAATCAATCATTCAAAATTGGGGAAAAATCACAATAAAAATTTATTGGAAAATTGTTATATTTTTTTTGCATAAAGTGATAGAAATTTGTAAAAAAAACACCAACATTTTTAAGAAATTTCTCTTTTTGTTTAAAAATTGTAGAATTTTTAAAAATCACCAAAAATTCTAATATTGTTCTATTTTTATACAAAATCGTAGAATTTTAAAAAATCCCCAAAAATTTTAAGAATTTTCTATATTTGCATAAAATCTCCAACTTTTTCAGAATTTTCTATTTTTGCTCAAAATTAAAATAGTCAACGTTTTTAAGAATGTTAAATGTTTTGTATAAAATCATAAAATTAACAAAATTTTTTAAGAATGTTCTATTTTTTGTACAAATTCATTGAATTAAGAAAAATTACCAACATTTTGAAGAATTCTCTTTTTTTGCGTAAAAATCATAGAATTTAAAAAAAAAAACACTAAAATTGTTAAGGTTGTTCTATTTTTGTACAAAATCAATGAATTTTGAAAAATAACCAACATTTTTAAGAATTTTAAATTTTTGCGTAAAAATCCTAGATTGTTAAAAAATCGCCAAGATATTTTTGATAATGTGTTTTTTTTACAAAATCATTGAATTTTTAAAAATCCCAAAAAAGTAATATTTATTTATCAAAATTTGAGAATTGGCTCCACTTTTCATATATAAAAATCTATTAATTTTGAAAGTTAAAAAAAATGTTTATTAATTTGTGAATGCAGTTAATTGTAGATTTTCTAGTTTCTGCAAAAAATTATAGAATTTTAAAAAATTACTATTTTTTTCTATTTAATATCTCTACTTTTTGAAATCTTCCGGATTTCTACAAAAATTCTATATTAAATGTTCACGTTTTAAAACATAAGATAATTTGAGAATTCTTCTAAATTTGTAAAATTACAAAAAAATATACTCGTCCAATTGTTACATTTTTGCATTTCAAAACATTTAATTCGTTTAACAAAATTAACCAAATTTCAAAATGTACCAAAATGCCTAAATGTGTATTTTTTAGTGTATGAATTTTTGTGTGCAAACAATATTTTTGATTATTGCACAATTTAAAAAAATATAAACAACTATTTTTGTTAAATCTCTGGGATTTTTTAAATAAATATTTGAAAAATAACCACATATGTTTATTAAACAAAGAATTAAAACAATATTAGTTTATTACAAAAAAAAACTTTGTAAAATTACCAAAAAAATTAATCGTTCAGTTTTTATCATAATTTTTCATTTCAACATTTTTAGTTCGCATTACAAAGCTAATGAAAATTCAAAAATATTAGTTTTTTATGTAAAAAATAAATATTTGTTCCCGATTTTAAAAGCGAAAAATATATTTTTATTATTGAGATATCTAAAAAATGTACACAAATATTTTTGTTAACATCTCTGAGATTTCTGAGTTTATGGGAATTTCTCGTAAAAATTACATTTTTAAAAATACAAATATATTTCTTTACAAAATGTATTTATATATTTAATTATAAAAATATATACTTTCAATTTCCAAGTCTATATTTTTAATTAAAAAACATTATTTTGTATTACAAAATTGAATTTATATTAAAAGGCTTAATTTTTTAGAAAAACAAGTTTATTTTTATTTAAAAACTTTGATTTACAAAATTCAAATTATATATTTTTTTTAATTTTTCTGTTCATTATTTATTACTTTGAAAATATCAAAATTAAATTTTTTCTAATGGTTTCCGCTTCTTTTTCTTTCTTCTTTTTAGAATATGGAACTTTAACACCCGCTGACCTCATCGTCATCCATTGATTCCAAACTTCTTTTCTTTTTGGAAATTATAATTTTCACATTAATTTTTACGGAAAAAATCGCCAACACAAAAATCTCATCATGATGTCGTCTACCTTAGAACGTGCCGTAGCCCTTAGCACTTTGGTCCTGCTCTTTGCCGCCTCCTCCACCTCTGCCCTGGCCAATTGCCCCGCTGGCTGCCAGTGTGATGACAACACTCTAATTGTCCAATGTGGTGAGGGACAATTGGATGTGTTGCCGATAGCCCTGAACCCATCGATACAACGTTTGGTCATTAAGAATAACAAAATTAAGACCATTGACTCATCCATACAATTCTATGCTGAATTGACTTTCTTGGATTTGTCCTCTAATCATTTGATGAATATACCTCAACGCACTTTTGCCTATCAGCGTAAATTGCAGGAAGTTCATTTGCAATACAACAAAATTGGTCAGATTAGCAATAAGACCTTAATAGGTTTGTCGGCTGTCACCGTTTTGAATTTGAGAGGCAACTTGATTTCGGAATTGCATCAAGGCACCTTTGCTCCTTTGGCCAAAATTGAGGAATTGAATTTGGGAGAAAATCGCATTGGTTTCATTGATCCCAAGGCTTTTGATGGTCTCTCGCAATTGAGAATCTTGTATTTGGATGATAATGCTTTGACCTCCGTCCCCGATCCCATCCATTTCCAGGCCATGCCTTTGTTGGCTGAACTCTTCTTGGGCACCAATGCTTTGATGGCTATTCCTTCGGCGGCTTTCCAGGATTTGAAGGGTTTGACTCGTTTGAATTTGAAAGGATCCGGTTTGCGCAACATCTCCCATGATTCGTTCTTGGGTTTGGAGTCGCTGCGTATTCTCGATTTGTCCGATAACCGTTTGACACGTGTGCCCACCAACAGCCTCAGTCACTTGGGTCGTTTGGAGGAGTTGTTTTTGGGACAAAATGATTTTGAGACAATTTTGGAAGGAGCCTTTGTGGGTTTGAAGCAGTTGAAACGTTTGGAAATTACTGGAGCCCTGCGTTTGAAGCGTGTCATGAATGGAGCCTTTTCGAGCAATACTAACTTGGAATATTTGAATCTGTCTTCCAACAAAATGTTGAATGAAGTGCAAGAAGGTGCTCTCAGTGGTTTGCCCCATTTGAAATATGTCAATCTGAAGGCTAATGGTTTGACCACTTTGGCTGAAGGTTTGTTCCCCTGGCAGGATTTGACCACCTTGGATATCTCCGAGAATCCCATTGCCTGTGACTGCCGTGTTATGTGGTTGAGAAATGTTTTGGTTAACAAAAATAGCACCGGAGATAATGTCAGTGAGGTTTTGTGTGAATTCCCTGAAAGTCTAAGAGGTGAGGAATTGAAGAATTTAAACCCTGCTCTCATGGGCTGTTCACATACCGATCCCCGTAAACAAGCCTTGATTGGAGCTTTGCTGGTTGGCATTGCTGCTACCATTACCACTTTGGTGCTGATTGTCTATCGTTGCCGCAGAAACATTCGTGAGTACGTGAAGGGTGGTCTTTTCGGTAATTCCGCTTTGGGCAACAAGGAACGTGAATATCAAAAGACTTTCTGTGATGAAGACTATATGACCCGCCATCAACATCATCCCTGCAGTTTGGGCATTCACTCCACCTTCCCCAATACCTATACGCCTCATAATATGGGTCAAGCTCACTATGGTCCCATGTGCCCCGTGCCCATGAATGGTGAACCCAAGAATTTCCAACAATTGCAAGTGCCGACAGGAACCATTTTGAATGACAAGAAATCGGTGAAGTCGCAGGCAACTAATGCTGATGATTCCGAATCCTTTGTGGTGCATGTCAAGAATAATTCCAATGCTGCTGCTGCCATGCAAAAATTGAATCATTATACCAAACCTCATCTCTTTCAACAAACCTCCGCT
The DNA here is from genome assembly GCA_963930755.1 of Eudasyphora cyanicolor. Taxonomy (NCBI): domain Eukaryota; kingdom Metazoa; phylum Arthropoda; class Insecta; order Diptera; family Muscidae; genus Eudasyphora; species Eudasyphora cyanicolor. The sequence continues at coordinate 41,930,965 of OZ005735.1, forward strand.
GTAGGTGATTCCTGCTATTCCTATGCTGATTTGCCCATCATACATGCCAACGGCACCCAGGAGCAGAACATCAACTATCATCAACAACCCATGCACTATGGCACTTCTCAGGACTACTCCAACTCCACCGCCAGTACCGAAGTCATGGATCCCAATTATATCTACAGCAACACCCACTACTCCATCCCCTTGGAGCAAAGCAATGGCCAAAGAGTTCAAACTCCCACCCCTCCACCAGTACCACCAGCATTGCCCCTGCGTAATCCTCCCCAAATGTTGAGTGTCAGCACCACCGGACGTCGCTCCTTCAATCATGGCACACAGAAGCACCCAGCATCCAGCTCACAAAGCAATGGTCATGCCACCGCAGCCCATGCCCAGACAATGCGTTATCAACATCAGCACTGATTGTGGGACTCGTCGGGAAGTTTGAAGAAGCCCGGTCTCAAGCAGAGCCGAACTACGGAAAATTATCCTACGCCACAAGGGCAAGCACTAACGTATCATCGCCAAAATTTAAGCATTTGGGCTTAAAGCTAAACGATTTCAAAGTGGTCAACTGTGATGCCAGACTATCGTAAAGAAAGCAAAATCCTAAAGAAAAACACAAAACAAGGACTTAAACCAACCCGCCCCCTTAATGTACAGAACCAATTAAATTTAAATCCAACAAAAAAGACACAAAACAAACCGAACAAAGACATTTTAGTTTTCTAAGACAATTTTAGGGTTTAAAATTAGGCTAACAAAAGCATCACTGCAGCGAAACGATGCGTTCCACACGTTCACACACACACATACATTTTCGTATGTGTTGGGATTCATTATCATAGGGATTCATCTTTGTATATATAAATATTAAACAATTCATCTAAGAAATGATCTCTTTAAGACGACAAAATTCTTTTTTGATTTTTCATTTGATTTTTATTTTAATTTCAATTTTTTTTTTCATTTTCCATTTTTTTTGTATAAATATTTTTATATTTTCTAAAAAAAACTTTAAATGTATAAATTTAAAACCCAGCACTGAAGTCATTTATTTTTTAGTTTCTCTTAGATTTATACGTATTACCTTGTATTATTTATACTTAATCGAAAAAAAACAGAACTGTAAATGTATTTATTATCTTAACTATGAATGTTAACAATTGTTTTTTTAGTTTTATAATTTCTGTACAATTTAGTTAGTGATTTATATGTAAAAGAAAAAAAAAACAAAACAAACAAAACAAAGACAAACAAACAAAATACTTAAAAGAAATATCAAAAATAAAACCAACAAATTTTATTAAAAACATAAATTTTTAAAGAAGTGTGTCAATTACTCGAAATATGGTGGGGATTGGGAAAAATAACTGAATGGGTTGCGTTTTCAAAAACCATATTTGGAAAAGGGCAAATATTTTCAAAATGTTGAAAGGTAAATCAACTTCCGGAAAAAAAAATCTGATTAAAAAATCAAAAAAAAAAAATATCTTAAAATTAAAAAAGATCTGAAGCAAAAATCTGTTACTTTCCTAAAGAAGTCTCCAATAAGGTCATACATAACACTAGAGACCGTGGTAACACTAGGGACCTAAACTGGTCTATGTGAGCTTGTATAAAAAATACGGCTGCCACCCTAACCTAAACCTAAACCTAACTACTATACCTAAACCTAATACATATAGTTTTTGAAATAAATAAATTGAGAAAAGTAATTTCATCTTCAGATTTCCTAAGAAGAAACCTAAGATAATTCAATTAGCATTGAAGCAGACAAACAAAAAACTTAAAAGAAACATCAAAATTAAAAAGAAAAATTATATTAAAAACATAAATATTTAAACAAGTCTTTACAATTACTTAAACAAAGGGAACAGGGATTGGGAAAATAACTGAATATTCAAACTAGTAAGGAAAGGCTAAAGTCGGGCGGTGCCGACTAAATAATACCCTACACCGCTCTCGTAATATTGAATAACTCTGATATATAAATTTTGTAATTCATGTATAAATTGTTTACATAAATTTACTTTTGGGACATTTTATACTTAAATAATACCCTGTACCACAGTGTGGTGTAGGTTATAAAAACGATTGGATCTAAAGAGCCAAATCGGATGACACATATATATGGGAGCTATACCTAAATCTTTACAGATTTTCTTCAAATTCGGCAATGTTGGTTCATGGATCAAGAAACTCTACCATTCTAGATTTCAAAACGATTGGATGTAAAATATAGCTTCTATAGAAGTAAAGGGCCAAATCGGACGAAACATATATATGGGAGCTATAGCTAAATCTTAACCGATTTTATTCAAATTCGGTAGTGTTGGTTCATGGATCAAGAAACTCTACCATTCTAAATTTCAAAATGATTGGATGTAAAATACAGCTTCTACAAGACTAAAGAGCAAAATCGGACGAAACATATATAAGGGAGCTATAGCTAACTCTTAACCGATTTTCTTCAAATTCGGCAATGTTGGTTGATGGATCAAGAAACTCTACCAATCTAAATTTCAAAACGATTTGATGTAAAATACAGCTTCTATAGAACTAAAGGGCCAAATCGGACGAAACATATATATGGGAGCTATAGCTAAATCTTAACCGATTTTATTCAAATTCGGTAGTGTTGGTTCATGGATCAAGAAACTGTACCATTCTAAATTTCAAAATGATTGGATGTAAAATACAGCTTCTACAAGACTAAAGAGCAAAATCGGACGAAACATATATAAGGGAGCTATAGCTAAATCTTAACCGATTTTCTCCAAATTCGGTAGTGTTGATTTATGGATCAAGAAACTCTACTATTCTAAATTTCAAAACGATTGGATGTAAAATACAGCTTTTATAGGACTAAAGGGCCAAATCGGACGAAACATATATATGGGAGCTATAGATAAATCTTAACCGATTTTCTTCAAATTCGGCAATGTTGGTTCATGGATCAAGAAACTCTACCATTCTAAATTTCAAAACGATTGGATGTATAATACAGCTTCTATGGGACTAAAGGGCCAAATCGGACGAAAGATATATATGGGAGCTATATCTAAATCTGAACCGATTTCAACCAAATTCAATAGCGATCTTAACAGCTGCGAAATACGCTAAACTGCAAAATTTCAGAACGATCGGAGTGAAATTGCGACCTGTAGTCGACGAACAACTTTACATGGACAGACGGACGGACATGCTTAAATCGACTCAACTAGTGATTCTGAGTCGATCGGTATACTTTAAGGTGGGTCTAGCTGTGGTATTTTAAGGTGTTACAAACATCTGCCGTGAAACAAACTTATAATACCCTGTACCACAGTGTGGTGTAGGGTATAATGATTTTAGACTAATCATTTGAGATGAGCTTCAAAAATATTAATGATTCTGGAAAAGAACTATTGTTAATCGACATCTTTTTTAAAAATGTAACAAAATTTCCCAAGAAATCGTAACCAAGAGTGGAAAGTAAATTGTATTGGAAAATAAATAAATGGAAAGATATTTTCAACTTTAGATTTTCAAACAAGCAAATCGAAGAGGAAATTCTAATTAGCATTGAAGTCTTAAAGGAGTTGTAAAAACTAAAAAAAATCCAATAAGATCAATTTCTTATAAGAGACAAATCAAAATACTAATAGTATAATGGACGAAAGAAATATGATGAACTTAAGGAGCAAATATACTTTTTTTTATAAAAATTCAATATTTTCTTAAATATAGATTTTACTGGCTGAAATACAATTTTACTTAACATTTTAGACCAAATTTCGCTAAAATCTTAAAATTAATGGGATGAAATCTTAAAGAAATTGTAAAAACTACAAAAAATCCAATAAGATAAATTTCTTATATGAGACAAATCAAAATATGAATAATATATTCGACTAAAGAATACATATCGTATAGACTTAACTTAAAGAACAAATATAAATGTTCATAGAAATGCAATATTTCCTTAAATATATATTACAGAAATAGCATATACCAAATGATTTTACTGGTGAAATGAATATATTTGGTTTATTTTTTTTTTCCAAATTTTGTTAAAGTCTACAAATTAATAGGTTAAAATCTAAAAGGAATTGCGGAAACGACACAAAACAAAAAAAAAATCAACTTCTTATTAGAGACAAATAATATACACGGCAGAAAAAATAGTTCCCCCCTAAGCGTACATAAGGCAAAGGTAGTCTTTCAATAAAAATACAATATTTCCTTAAATATCCAGTTTAAAAATGACATCTATCAATCAATTTCCCTCGTAGAAAGAAATACTTTGATTCACTTTTAGAGCCAAATTTTTATAAAATCTAGCAACTAATAGTTTGGAGCAAAGCGAGATTTTTTATAAATAATATACGTGAAGAAATAAATGATTCTCCATAAGAGTCATTTCATGCCAAACGGGACGATTTTTGACATCACTATTTTTGATTGCTTCGAAATTTTGTGTATGTATTATTTTCCTAAAAATATCTTATACGTAGTTAAAGAACAAATTTAAAAAAAAAAATCTGTAAGAGTTATGAGCAATTTAAAGTTGACGAAATTACGTTTTTTTCTAAAAGGTGTGTTCATTCTTTAGCTTGTATCTCCTGAAATACGTGACCGATTTTAATGTGATGTACCTTGTTTTGAAGGTAATTTCAACTACTATAACTATCTGGAGTCAGCACTTCAACAAATATACTAATTTTTAATGTTTTTGCACTTTTATACTTTCTATTGCGATTTTCAAAATGATTCCACCCTTCGATTTTTTTCAAATTTGAATGCCGTGTTCTTAGGTGTCTTTGTTAGCTTCTGCATGAATTTGGAAGTGGTGAATTGATGGGAACTATTTTTTACGATTTTTTTAAAAAAAACATTTGCATAATTTCTGTGAATGTGCTTTAAATAATTAACAGAATGATAATATGGTGCGACAAAATAAACTCAAGTTGAGGAGCAAGTGATGCAAAACTATTTTTCCAGTAGGTCTTCCTTCCCCGGACATTCCCCGGACACCCCCAAAATCCGGATCTGCGGGTAAAAACCCGATTTTCTTGCCTTTTTTACTCGAACGTCTATAACATTGTTAATTATTAAGCGATTTTCAATCTTTAACAGAATTTGGAAAGAAGAGAATTAATTCGAACGATATATATTTTGTTTATTTGAAGCTGTAGGAATATAGGTTTATTTGTCCTAGAAATGAATTTTTTCATTTTTGTCGGTAATTTTCTAGTTTAGGCAATGTTTTTACCAATTATTTTGTGACATAACCGGTATTTACCTATACTCGTATAGAATACTTTATAAGGACAAAAATGCAACCAGTCTCTTAAAAATCCGTTTGCAATTAACTGAATTATTAAAGTTTCGCTTATAAGCGAACTTAGAGAGCAACAATTTTTGGTTTAAATTTTAGTTCAAATTTCTGTAAAATCTACTAACTAATAGGTTGAAATCTTAAAGAAGTAGGAAAAACGTAAAAACAATTTCATTTTAGAAACAAATCAAAAAACAAATAATGTAATCTACGGAAAAAATAATTCCCCACAGGTGAATTTTAGGTCCAGAGGTATGTGTTTAGTATAAATATAAATAATGTCATAAAATCTCTAATTCAAAAAAGGCATCTACCAATCTATTCTTTTCGCTGAAAGAAATATTTTGGTCAAAATTTGCATTAAGGTCTTGCAACTTAAAGATGAAACTTAAGGAGAAAAATTTGATTTTTATAAAATCAGAATACGGATAACATTCTTGAAGACACAAATTATTCCTGGTAGGAACTTTAACTGGTGCTAAAGTTAAAATTTGTTAACTTTTGGTACAAAGAGGTCCATTTGTGTGGGAGGTACCAAAAGGGGCGTGCCAATAACGCCCACTTTTCTTTGGGCTCTAGTTACTATAAAAGCATTACACTGTACAAAATTTCAAGTATTTGTATGCACTGGTATTAATGTTATAAGCTGGTAACTTTTGGTACAAAATGGTCCATTTGTGTGAGATGTACCAAAAGCGGCGTGCCAATAACGCCCACTTTTCTCTGGACTTTATGTACTATAAAAACATTACACTGTGCAAAATTTCAGGTATTTGTATGCACTGGTATTAAAGTTATAGGCTGTTAACTTTTAGTGCAAAATGGTCCATTTGTGTGGGAGGTACCACAAAAGAAGTGGCCACTCCGCCCATTTTTCTTAACGTGTTAGCGACTATGAAACTAATACTATGTGTGAAATTTCAGAAAATGTGAGTTAATAGTATATAAGGTATTAAAGAATCAGTATGTCACAAAAAGTTAACCCTTTGTGGGGGAGGTGCTAGAAGGAGTGGACCAATATGGCCCATCTTCGAACTTAGCCGGAGATAGAAGAAAATATTACGGCATACCAAATTTGAAGTCAATCAGTTACTCCTTTCGAGAGTTATCGTGCGCACCAGCCAGCAGACAGACAGACGGACGGACGGACATTGCTCAAATGACTTAAAATGACCCAAAACGGATTTCCGCCGAACATACTTAGGGTCTTAGGCCACTCCTTCGATGTGTTACACTTTTGGCTCGTAGCAAATGATATATGTATACTAGGGAGGGTCGATTTAAAAATCGCCCATTGCTCAGTGAAAATCGTATTCTAGGGATCAAAATAAGAAACTTTACCGAAGGAACCATACCTCTAAAACGAATTCTGATGTCCCCGGAAAAAATCCCACTTTGACCCATTTAGAGTGCTCCAATCGAGTCCAAATGTATGACCGACCCCCACTCAGTGAAGTGCTCAGTGAAAATCGTATTCTAGGGATCAAAATAAGAAACTTTGCCGAAGGAACCATACCTCTAAAACGAATTCTGATGTCCCGGAAAAAATCCCACTTTGACCCATTTAGAGTGCTCCAATCGAGTCCAAATTTATGGAACCCTCAGGGGGTTCCAGGGGGTGTGCCACTGGGCACTGGGTCGGGCCTCCAAAGTTAGTGGGGGTCGGTCATACATTTGGACTCGATTGGAGCACTCTAAATGGGTCAAAGTGGGATTTTTCAAAATTTGCCCCTACCCAAGAGTTCGACCCAAATTCCGGGACATCAGAATTCGTTTTAGAGGTATGGTTCCTTCGGCAAAGTTTCTTTTTTTGATCCCTAGAATACGATTTTCACTGAGCAATGGCGACTTTTTTTTGCCTCCCCACAAATCGACCCGGCCTAATGTATACCCTCCTCTCTGAGGTGAGGGGATAATTATATCATGTAAATGTTGCCCATGACTGGCGACTGGTATCTCGGGAAAATAGGAGTAATGATGGGTTTCCAAACCGTCAATCGTAGCTGGCTTATTCCTGCAGACCTCAGACTCTACATATCCCCGGAGAAAATAGTGCAAAGGTATAATATCGCACAGTCTATGTGGCCAATTTACCGTGGCAAAACGTGAAATTGAGTGCTCACCAAAATGATTTCTCAACAAGGTCATTGTAGCGCCGTTGAGACCAGAGCTCACCGAGACCATGCGCTCGAATTTCAGGAAGCACATAATCCATTAACATGGTGCAATTGCCGGTAACATTCTGACTCTTGCATTAGCAGAGAAATTATATATGACTCTCCCTCAAAAGAGGAATGATGCATCTGCAGCATCAATTACAGTTGTTGATAATATCTTGTGATGTGAAACTATGGTTTAGACCTAAACGGCCGGAATCACAACAAAATCCGGACAGAGAAAATTATAAAACCTTACCGGAGTGGACGGAAAGATCTCCGTGGGTAGAGAGGATAAGCATTCGTTCCCAGTGGAATTGCTTTTCACTGGGTACTGTGACGCCTATATCAGTTGTGACTTTAGATAGGTGTCACCCTATTTACATTTGATGAGATCGAGTGGGTGGTGAGACAGCGGTTAAAGTCTAAAGTACCAGATGCGCATAGAAATGCTGGTTGTCTGCCGCTCGGTATTGTGATTATTATAAAACATTGCCGGCATCAAAAAAAAGATCTACGTGGGGTATCATATCCATATTGGTATATATATATAATCGTGCTGGCTGTGGTTTAACAGCCTTATCGCGAGTAAAGCGTTCACATCCAGTGGAGCTTTCATAGGCTTTGTGTGGAGTGGGGACAGTGTAATAGAAAATCCTATGTTTGATGATATTGGGTGATTGATAGGGAACGATCTTTTGAGGAGTTTTGTGATACCTGTTTTTTAAACTCATATCGCAGTTAGAGTGTTTGCTTCAAGTGGAATTGCCTTCAAGCGGGTGATTTCACTCTTACATCAGCAAAGGTATTGGAGAGGCTTCGCTCACATCAGAAGGGAGGATGCATCTGCAGGTTCTTGACTGTCACTTAATAGTCTCTTGCGTGATAAGTCTGTGCAAAGGTCTAAAAGCTACAATGACAAAAAATCCCGAACATATGCCGCACGGTGCAATAGAGATTATTCTAAAACCCTGCAGGAGTCGAAAGAAATATCTTCATAGTTTGAGTCGTTCAAACTGCCGGTATTGGAATATGTATGAAGTGGATAATTTTAACAAAAAAATAATTAAGTTCTGCTCATGGAGAGATAAATACTGTTCATTGCCCGTATCTCTTAACAATTCTTATTACTTCATATAGATTTTCTTCCCTTGGTTGGGTAGGTTAAACTAATAGTTGTTCCGAACTTTTCCTTCCGAGTGTTTTCGGGAAGTATGATGAATGAGCTTTGATTTGAATTACTTAGGAAAAATTAGTGAAACGTATGTTTCTTTTCCTTACAAACATTCCAACTTCGTTTAAAACCATAAAACAAAGCACGCATTACCATATAATGCAAATTGAATGGCAATGGGAAGCGAATATTCCGCTTTCGGGAAGCTAGTGCAAGATGGGAGGGGAACCACCAATTACTTCGGGAACAAGTTTTGTTCGTCATGCATTACATCATGTCCGTAACACCGAAAAGCATATACAATGACTTAAATTACGGAACCTCTTACTGCGTCTCTGAAGGACAAGTAAAAAAAACAACAATTCTCACACGACCCAAAGCGTGATCCTGGTAACTTTTTGGTTGCTAACAAAACAGCAAACAACAACAACCGGGACGGGATACAGAAAACTAAAACACCAAGCAACCCTAATTTAGGTCATAGCCACACTCAGCGCAATGTCCTGCCCAGCACTTCAGGGATTACAAATTGCATTGGGGAGTTTTCGGTGTCCCAAAGACGGGGAAACGGGGCTAGCAAAGCAATGAAATTCCCATTTGTTAGTACTACCAATATTTTTAATAAAGCTACAAAGGGAAATTAAAAAACAATGCAAAGAAAAACAAAAACAACAGCGAAAAAAATAACAAAAATAAAAACAAAATAGCAGAGCACAAGGAAAAAATAACAATAGCCGAAAACCCAACTCGAAACTTGCCATATCATCATGAAGAACGTCCGTCGTCGTGGCCGGCGTCGTCAACATCAACGTCATCGTCATGATTGTGCTTCAAACAAACAAAGGCCGTACCGTGACGCTATGGCATAATGACTTGAATGGAAGAGCGTTGCGTTTTCCACGGATCGACCAGACACCGCATTACCCAGCAACGCAGACCCTGTGGCGGACGGACGGACGCACCACGACGCCGTGAGTGAATACTGTAACGCTTTTTTGGAATTCATCTGCTGGTGGTGTTGCCGAAGTCGTCGTTAATATTGTTGTTTTTTTCGAATAATTTAAAATTAACAAAAGACTACAGAAATAGTGTTGCTTTCCAGTAACTGAAGTGCGATATTACTTTGTTGCAGGGCGAAAAATGTAGCCGAAGAAGAAAAAAACAACAGCCTTGCCACAATGTTAATTAAGAGTAGAAAAAACACACAGTACGCCACGAACAAACGCATTTCAAGACATTTAAATTGTTTAATAAAGTTTTGTATTTTGTTTCATTTTGTATTTGTTTGTTATTGTTTCCAACGATAACTTTCTTCAATTTCAAGTAGGGCTTGCGATTAAAGCAAATAAATAAAATGGTTTCGGGACTGACTAAGGATTTTAATCACTGTGGGAGAATTTGCCATAATAAATCATGATTGGCAAATAAGTAACACTATCAAAACAGGGCGACGCAATTGGGACAAGGCACTAGGCACTAATGTCGCAAAGTCGACAGTATCTATTTAAGACTCCATTGCCGGCATTACAGTGATCAGAATGCCTGTCATCAGACACATTTATTCAGAGGCGAAATAATTCCAGTTTTTATAGTGATGAGCTTGTCCATAGGGATCTACTTTGTAATTCCTCAGGATCCACTTTGTAATTCCTCACCTGGTTCGGATTGAAAGTTCGACATAGAAAGAATTAATCTTTCTGAAGCAGGATTTATTGATGTTTCAGTCAATATGACATACAACTAGCATATACCAATCTGATTCGACCACCTAAATCTTGTAGTGCCAAGCTATAATCTTTCACATCTGCTTGACTAACAACAAATTTTAGTTATTGGCTGGCTTTGCATGAGATCTTTTTGTTTTATATAGCAAAGGGGTTCCAGCATAGCAAAGATTACCGCTTCGCGGAGGCTGCCTGGACTCATGTACCATTTATTAAGGGCCAATAGAGTCCTAGCTTTGTGGTTGACCAGATGAATCAAGCATCATTAGACCTGGCCAGATAATGAAGGATTTGATCTTTCCGAGGCAGGGTTTATTGATGTTGGCATCCAACTATGATCCTACTGGTTTAATCTCATCAGCTACCATAATACGATTCTACTACCTAAATTTTATAAAACGATAATAATTCCCTACTTTATTACTAATTAAGATGAATCCTTTAAAGATGCTTGACTTTTTACAAACTATTGTTATTGGATGACTTTACATGAGATCTTTTTTTATTAAGCGTAGGGCTTTCAGTATGGCGAAGATACCGTTTAACAGAATCTACACGTATCCTTGATTCAAGATCCTTTTATTTTGGGCCATGATTACTGCTTTGCAGAGGATACAAATATCCTGAATTTATGTCCCATTTATTTAGGCTCAATTGAGTCTTAGACTTTGATCATGATATGGTTGACGAGAAGGATCAACTTTGCAATGCATCAGACCTGTTCTGGTTCGGTTTGCAAGTTGTGCGTAGAAGAAGTTGACATTTCTGAAGCAGAATTTATTGATCTTCCAGCCAATATGACAACCAACTAGGATCCTGCTAGGTTTATCTCATAAACTTCTTTGTTGTCAGCTATATCTCTGAGAAAAGGACCCACAACAATGCACTACCTACAAATGTACTTATTATCGGACTTTGCACGAGACTTTTTGCTTTATTAATTGCAGGGCTTCCAGTATAGCGAAGATGTATTTGTATGTATGTATTTTCGTATACTTGTAGGTCTTTCTGTATACAAGAGACGAACTGCTTGTACGAGTAGATCTTTCTGTACAGCAGAGACGGTCTGCGTGTAGATGTTCCTGTATGCCAGAGACGATCTACATGTAGGTATTTAGGTATACCAGAGACTATATACTAGTATTTTTATCTCTATACCACAGTCGGTCTACTTGTAGGAGAAAATACATGATTAACGATTTCATCATCATAGACAGATCTTTCAACCAGGTCTCTTAACCGATGCAGCTTAACAGATTCGTACAGAATGTTCTAGTTGCCCTAATTCGAGTTACACATGTGTACAAAGTCCTACAGGTATCTTTTTGGGCAACGTACATTACATACCGATTGAAGCTCACCTGTTAAAAATGTGAGTAAATGGAAAGGTCTGAAAATGTCCCTTGGTGTATGACAGATGTTTACAGATTTATAGACACTTTCTGTTGCTTCAAAATTAAAGAAAATATTGAAATTTTTATCCCCTCACGTTAGAGAGGACGGTATATATCATTTGCTACGAATTAAAAGTGTAACACATCGAAGGAGTGACCCTAAAATATTCCACAAAAATATTGGCCTTAATATTTTCTATAAAGTTGCTGAACATACCCTATACCAAACCAATAAGGAAAGGCAGAAAGTCGGGCGGAGCCGACTATATAATACCCTACACCTCCCTAACAATGCGATAAAAGGTCATTGCGAAAATAATTTGGAATAATTGGTAAGTAGGCAGGAACATATTATCTAATTCTGAGCCGATAATCGCTAAATTAAGCAATATTCGTTCCTAAATTGAGAAACATCTTTCCGGAAAATATTAATGATCGAAAGTAAAGTACAACTTCTATAGCGCGTTGATTCCAAATCAGGAGGAACATATATATGGAGGTTATATATAAATCTGAACCGATTTTCCCTGAATACTCATTAATGTAAAAATACCTCTTTTATATCCGATCGTACTGATCGGATATAAAATACAGTCTCTACAGCGCCTACATGTCAAATCGGTGGTAACATATATATGGGGGCTATATCTAAATCTGAACCGATTTCCGTCAAATTTGGCTGTGTTAATTCACGTAATGAGAAACCTCTTTCTGCCAATTTTTTTACTGATCGGATATACAGTTTCTACAGCGCTTATATGTCAAAACGGGGGTAACATATATATGTGGGCTATATCTAAATCTCAAGCGATTTCCCTCAAATTTGGCAGTATTAATTCATGTAATTAGAAACCTCTTTCTGCCGAATTTCGTACTGATCGGATTAAAAATACACTTTCTACAGCGCTTACATGTAAAATCGGGGGTAACATATATATGGGGGCTATATCTAAATCTGAACCGATTTTCTCCGAATTTGGCAGTATTCCTTCATGTAATAAGAAACCTCTTTCTGCCGAATTTCATACTGATCTGATATAAAATAAAGTTTTTACAGCGCTTACATGTCAAATCGGGGTAACATATATATGGGGGCTATATCCAAATCTGAACCGATTTTAACCAAATTAAGGAGGGCCAAAAAAAAGTTATGTGTAAAGCTTCGTCAAGATCGGGCCATAATTGCGACCTGTACTTTGATTACAAGAATACATCTACAGACAGACGGACATAGCTAAATCGAATCAGAAAGTGATTACAAGTCGATCGGTATAATAAACAATGGATCGATCTCTTCTCCTTTTGGATGTTACAAACAAATGCACAATGCCATAATACCCTGTACCTGTGGTGTAGGGAATAAAAAATATATTTTTGTTACATAACAGTGAAATACTTACGTTTTTGGGGTACAATGTGTTTTTTTGACCTATTTAGGGTGCCTAGACACGTTCAGATTGTTTTGATATGTTCACAAAAGTTGTTCAGATTTACGTTGGCTACAATTTTGCCAAGCATTGTTAGTGAAAAGTTACGAGTCCCCGGAAGTTATGCTGAAAAATGTGAAAAAAATATTTTTTTCCTTCACTTTTTCAAAAAAAAAAGTACAGGAAAATTTTTTTTTCGCAAAAAAAAATTAAGATACTTTGTTTTTTTGCATATTCTTAGCTACATTATGGTGAAACATAGTTAAGCGGTCTGAATTAGTTGTTGGACAAAAGCTGATGACACCTTTTTCGAGGGGCCAACTGATTATCAGAAACTTTGGAGGCCCATAAAAAAAAATTGGTCACCAATTTCGCCTAACCGAGTATAGGGTTATACTACCCTTTGATAGTAGAATCGAACCTATACCGTCAAGTCCGTGTATTTTTTTCACTGTTGCACAGTGTTATTAGTCACTATTACCTCGAGAAAGATAGGCGAAGTTGCCTCGCCTATTTTGCCACAATTTTGAACCAAAAGTTAATAGCTTATAACTTTATTACCAGTACATACAAAGATTAAAAATTTTGTACAGTGGCTTAATAATACCTACAATACAGTGAAAAATGGGCATTATTGACACGCTCTTTTTGGTACCTCCCACTCAAATGGACCATTTTGTACCAAAAGTTTACAGCTTTTAACTTTAATACCAGTGCATACAAATACTTAAAATTTCGTACAGTTCAATGCTTTTACAGTACCAAGAGTCTAGTGAAAATGGGCGTTATTGGTACGCTCCTTTTGGTATCTCCCACAGAAATGGACCATTTTGCACCAAAAGTTAACAGCATATAACTTTAATAGCAGTACATACTTTAAAGTTATTAAATGCAATTTAAATTAAAACAAAAAATAAATAAATTTACTAATATTTTTTGGGACTCAGGGTTCATAAGTCGGTTTACCCGACTGAACTTTCATACTTGTTAATACATATTTTAATATTTAAATAAATGAATTCCACTAACTTTGTTAAAAAACTAACTCTCTACCCTACAGATTAAGACTTTGCCAAATTAAAATCAATTAAAACTAAATCTTTCATTATCTTTTGATTGTTAAAAAAAACGGAATTTTTACTAACAATTTATTCTGTTAGTAGATGTTATAATTTTCACAGGAGTTGCCATAGCAATAAGAAACTTTTCCTCAAATCTCCCTAGATCTTTGGACGATGCATGATCGTTTCAGAGCAATTTGGCTAAAAATAACCGAAGACTCCAATCTATTTGATTATGGCTTTGCGTTAAGCAACTCCACATCGCGTAATTCTTCCCATCAAATGCTGCTATTTCTCGGTCTTGCTTTTAATAAACCTATGCATGCAGCCATATGGACGCATAGCTAAGAGTAATATGCTCATCGTCATATTCATGCCCGACATAAACTATTATCAACTTAATTACTAAAGTCTCTGCTAAAGTAAACATCATTGGTACGTTTCACTGATTGCGTTGCTTGGCTTGTCCGTCCGTGTGTCTGTCAGAATCCATAATCATTACCCTCGTCGCGGCAGGAACTCAGTCTAGCCTGGCGCTGCTGGTGGACTCGATTGGTTGGTTGTTTGGTCGATGACTGGTGGCCAAACTCCCCGCCTAGCCATCATAACCCAGTACGTTTGCTGGCCATTGTGGCATTACCCACCCAGTGACGGAAAGTTGTATGATGCTTTTCTTTCACTCTCAGTCGATATAAATGTTATAGTTTTGCTACGATTCCTCTGCTGTTTGTTTGCTTTAATGTTTTCATCTTTTTTATGTTTCTTATCAAGCAACGCAATGACGAACATTAATATTAAAGCCTCTCATAAAAATGTGGTGGACGAAAAAGGGCCTTCTCGAAAGGCCCTACAACTGACTGGATATACTGGTTTTTTTATACAAAAAGGCTCTGGGTTCGTTTACTGAGCTTTTGATGCCCAATCTAGAAAACATCTGTCGCAATTTACAGCGCTTTGGGTTTTTTATATAGAAACTCTCTAGTTAAGTTATATAAGCCTTTAATTGTCTACAGAGAACATATCTGACATAGTTATTTACGGTGATATCATCTGCATCTTCTTCGTTACTATCCTATAGACAGTCCCCCATGGATCGATATCAGCATCGTTACACATTCTTTTGAAGCATGTCCGTTTGCTCTCTGTTATCGGTATTTGCAAGAATTTTTGTGACTCACTGAATTCCTCTTGTAGTGTTTCAAAGCTAGGTTTCCTTGTTGCTCTTCTTTGGTCGGATTTTGCAAATAGACCAACCGACCTTAATCTTGTTGTATTTAGGTCTAGCTTTTACTCCTTCAGTAGACAGATTGATTGTTGCAGTTTGCGTTCACACATACATAGCCCTCCTTAAGCTTAGGATGTCTAATTGTGGGAAGTTTTGCAATTTTAGCTTTAAGATCACCGCGTTTCGAACTTCTTACCGAGCTCGGTCTTAATACCAATGTCAAAGGCTCCATTATCACGGTTTTGATCGCGATTTCTCAACGTCACTCCTAGGAGTGGATGTCCACTTAATAAAGGACGGCGCCTTCTCGTCCTGTCACAGGAGATTCTTTGGGTTTCTAAGGCGTTTTCAGCCTCACCCTCCTCCTCTGCAGCTCTTGGTCGGGGACTGCTTATTGGGTATTCGCAGCTAACCTACATATCTGAAGGCCGTTCGGCTATCCGTCACCTGTCGACCCCCATAGTGGCCTGAGCTCAGCCCAATGTACTGCTATTACTGTTGCTATTCCTATTGCAATTTCTATTGCTATTTTTTTTTTTGCTGCGCTGGAGGTGTGGAATCTTCTGAAAGATGTATGATTCAGCCCGTACTGAAAAACATGCACGATTCTTACGTACTAAACCACACCCCCCTCTTCGACCATCACTCCTTCACGGAACTGCTGTGAAGTATTACTTCGCGAAGGATGGTTAGCCATTAGGCTATCTACTGCACTCTAAATCGTATTCATTTCTGCGTTTCTCCGCATATTGTCCACTCTATGTAGCTCCAGGATTGTATTTATCGCTAATTGTGAAATATTTCGCCAAGTATCATCGCTTTGTAACATATATTCGATCACGTTCGAATGTTCGATTGTAGGGACGCCTTCTCCGTTGCACTTTGGGCAGAGGAATATGACGTGATTTGCGTCTTCTTCCGCCTCCACACAGTTTGGGCACATAGGCGAGCTATCGTGTCCAAATCTGTGCAGATACTTCCGGAAGGCACCATGATCTGTTAAAAACTGCGTGAGGTAGTAGTTCGTGTCACCGTGTCGTCAGCATACAGGATTACGGAATTAACTACAGTGGCAAGTAGTTTCCGTCTCGCGAGTTTAGGACCTCCAACGTTGCTTTCTTGCTTATATACTCAATGTGATCCTTGAATGTTAGCATGTTGTCTAGGATAACTCCCAAATATTTGACAGAGTGGCTTGAACGGATAATTTTATGTCCAACGATCACGTTCATATATTCCGTTGTTTTGCGGCTTGTGATGAGGATTGCCTCTGTTTTATTTGCAGCTAGTTGTAGGTGTGCTGACTCTAGCCAAATTTGCACCTGTTTGATAGCCGTGTTTGTGGCTGTTTCTATGCTATCGATATGTTTTCCGACCGTGATTATAGCGATGTCATCAGCAAAGCCTATAATATTAACCCCATTTGGGAGGGGGAGTCTTAGCACATCGTCATACTCAGGTATATGAGCTTCCTGTTGTCAAGATAGCTTTTTACCATATCTTCGATATACTTCGGGGCTTCGGTTCGCACAAGGGCTTCGTAAATGTGCCCCCAATCTGCAGAGTTGAAGGCGTTCTTCACATCAAGGGTAACGACGGCGCAATATTTCTTTGTTCCGCCTTTCCACCTTGCTCCTTCGATGGCCTTCGTCGTCGTATCAACTACCAGCTTCACTGCGTCGATGGTAGACCGCGCTTTCCTAAGTTTTTTAGCAAACAGACCGCAGATTGCGTATGTCTTCATTCCACCAGTAGCAGGGTTGTCCTCGCTTCGGAAGTGTTTGCCTTGGCATGGACGCCTCGCATGCATCAATAATCGCATTACTTAAATCTTCAGCTTGTTCTTCAGCAGGTCTGGGAGTGAAGTGTGCTGAATCAATTATTACTTCGAATACATCTTTGTCGAATGCAGATGCTCTCCATTTTGGTCCGGAAAAAAAGTTGGTTTTGTTTTCCTCTACTGTGCTTTGCTTTGATATCGACCATTATAGCCTGATGATCACTCAAAGTATAGTGGTCACTTACCCGCCATTTGGTGACTCGTATTAAGGAGGAACTTGCGAAAGTGATATCTATAATAGACTCTGTTCGCCCTCTATTGAACGTCATTTTCTTGCCGTCGTTTAACAGTTCCTCATCCAGTGGAGCAAAGGATTCAAGAATGCTACGTCCTCTAGCATTGGTGTATCTGCTACCCCAGTGTGTTGCCCAAGCGTTAAAATCTCCACCGATGACGATGGGTCTTCTGTTCTTGGCGTCGGTTACAATTTCATCCAATATGGCCTGAAATTCGGAATGTGTTAGGCTAGGTGGGCAGTAACAGCTGTAAAAGTGAATTCCTCTCGCCTTTGCCCGCATAAAGTAAGTAGACTGAGTTATAACGTCTTCGAATGCTTTTTTACCACTGGCCCATATTGCTACTTTTCTCGATTTACCTTCTGCCCATGTACTGTTTTCCGGTGTTTTGTATGGCTCGCTAATTAGAACAATATCCACACCTTTCTCTTTTGTTGTCTGCACAAGAATATCTTGCGCCGCCTCGCAATGGTTCAAATTGAGTTGCATAACTCTCATTTGCTCTTTTTTGTGGAGAGTGCCTTCTTAAACTGGGGACATTTTCTGCTCCCAGCTATGTGTGTTGCGTCCACTGACTCGTCTGATTTGCAAAGAATGCAAAGTAGGTTGTTGGTGCAGTCTTTGGCGTAGTGCATTTTCTACAACACTTCGATCTGTCGATTTTGCTTCTGCAGTTTGTAGATATGTGACCATATCCTAAACATCTAAAGCACTTGTCAGCACAGTCTTTGGTCGGATTTTGCATACAGACCAACCCACCTTAATCATTTTATCTTCAGGTATTGCCTTTACTCCTTCTGCTGACAGATTGATTGTTGCGGTCTGGGTTCCTCCGTAAGCCTGCCTTAAGCTTAGAATATCCGACAGTTGGAAATTCTGCAGTTTCAGCCTCGAGATCACAGCGTTTCGTCATCTTCTTTCGTCGTGACTTAATCTATGTACCTTATTTCGTACACCAATTTCTCTGTCGCGCTCCTTACTGAGGCACTCTCGCCCAGCGAGTCACCAATCGCACTCCTAAATTGGCCTGTCTTGTCACTGCTTCCACTAAGTTGTAAAAGAAGGTCGCCTTTTTGCGTTTTCTTAATCCTGGTAACCGCTTCGCCAAGTCTAGGTGAACTCTTAGGATCCGTCTTAACCTTTTTTCGGATTTCGGCATACGACATTTCACCCTCTGTTGTAATGATAAGGGCGTCAGGCCTCGGTTTCCTTGCTTTCTCTTTGGGTTTGGCTTTCTTTTGGGATTTGGCTTTCTTTTTTGTCTTCTTCGATTTAACTTTGGACCAGTTACTCTCGTCGTCCTTTGTACCCTCGGTTTCATTGACAACTTTTTCTGGTTCAGCGTTAGCGGTCGTTTTCTCAGGACATCCTTTCGCTACTGGTGTACCCTTACCATTGTCCTGCTTTCGCTTCTTCTCTCTGGGTTTTACCCATGGTGACGTTTGGGAGGATTTGTCTACACCAGACTTTTCCACAGCATCTTCTCGCGATGTACCCATAGCACATAGGCCATATAGAGCCTTTATGCGCCTTATTGCTTCTCGTGCTGGTTGAGTGATGAATCTTTTATTTCCATCACCGAGCAATTCAAATCTGCTCGCCCAGCTTCTCGAAATCAGTTCCTTCTCCGGTTGGCTGGATTGTTATAGCGACTTGCGCCAGTTCTTCTTCTTGTGGGTTCGTAGCCGAACTTGGTGGAGACCGTAGGGTCCTGGCACTCCTACCAAATGGGCTTTCCACATCTTCTCCGTTCGTCCTGTTTTGGGGAAACATATTCTGTCTGTTGGGCCCAAACTCATGGTCACTATCTTCAGCCGTAGTTGTGTAGTCGCCTCTTTGACCTCATGGTTATCTTTGCGATGCAGGGAGGCCATGCGAGGGTTGACACGAAGCCTTATGAGCGATCGTGTTCAGAGCCAGGTCGGCGTTAGCCAGGAGTAAACTCAACTGGGCCTACCCTACCAACTTAATGGTAACGAATGTTGAACGTGCCATGAGATTTGCCAGTGTTTTATTAGGGCGGGGGACATGAAAGCATTAGCCTGCCAGCCATTTCGGCAAAGAGTCACTTCTGCTTACTGAGGTGACAGAATACTGTCATGTTCGGCCAGTTGCGTCAATTAATATATTTCTTTGATCCGGTATACCATAATTAAGACCTTACAGGGCTCGGTCTTAATGCCAATGTCATAGGCTCCATAATCACGGTTTGGATCGCGTTTTCTCGACGTCACTCCTAGGAGTGGATGTGCACTTAATAAAGGACGGCGCCGTCTCGTCCTGTCGCAGGAGATTCTTTGGGTTTCTAAGGTGTTTTCAGCCTCACCCTCCTCCTCTGCCGCTCGTGGTCGGGGACTGCTTATTGGGTATTCGCAACTAACCTACATATCTGAAGGCCGTTCGGCTATCCGCCACCTGTCGACCCCCATAGTAGCCTGAGCTCAGCCCTATGATTGCTATTGCTATTGCTATTGCTATTGCTATTGCTATTGCTATTGCTATTGCTATTGCTATTGCTATTGCTATTGCTATTGCTATTGCTATTGCTATTGCTATTGCTATTGCTATTGCTATTGCTATTGCTATTGCTATTGCTATTGCTATTGCTATTGCTATTGTTTTTATTAGTTGGTATTGCTATTACATGTGATGCTAATTTTACTTCTTCCATTTCTTCAACTAAATTTAAAAGGCCTGCTTCAGGGCTTTTTTCAGCCTTTCACCATTACTCTCTCTCTCTTCATACCACATCTCTGACCGTATGCACTGATGTGTGATCATCATAGTTATGTACATCCCGGTGGTACATTTATTCGTCTGAATGTTTTAATTCATTGCAGCATGAAATTTCTTTATAATTCTTTCTGCCTCAGTTGCCGCTGTTGTTATTGTTTCTCTTCGCCATCCAACTCCCTACACAATTCCCCCTCTGCTTCCCCTCACTAACGATCCGTTTACGGATCCAGTTCGTTCGGCCGTCCGTCCGTCCTTTCATACGTTTTATTTTCGTATGTTAACAATTTCCACATGCAATTCGTTTATTCCTTGACTACTGCGTTTTAATAATGATACAAGGAACGACAACGGGTGTGTTGTTCGAGGGGATACTACGGCCACGGTTTTCCCTCATTCATGCCCACCAGGTGAATTTTTCCACTGGAGCGTTTGCTGGTAGCAGCTACAACACCATCGGCTTTACCAGCGTGGAATAGTGGAGTAAAAGCTTGTAGGCTTTTTGTTAAATGTTGGTTGTATTTTTGACCAGTAAAACAATGTTTTTGTAATTTTAATGCCTGTGGGTTGTACATTAGATAGGGTCGATGCCCAACCAAGAAAAATAAGTTGCGTTTGTCACCCCCTAGATTTGAAGATTATTCAAAGACAATTTCAGAAAAATTTTTTTTAATTTTTTTGGTGCACCCTACATACCGCCCTTTTAATTTTCTTTATCCTGTGTTGCTATTTGAAGTCTGATCGTAACGGGATGTATACCGTTGTTCACGTTTTGGAAAGGGCTATATTTCGTCCACTGGCCATTTTTGACTCCGAGGTCAAATTCGATAATTGACCTCTATTATCTCGTTTTCTACCCCCCTTTTTTTGGACTTATTTTGAAACGATAATAAAGGCAATTAAAACTAATTAAACTTTTGTCTTTAAAGTACTCAGTTTTATTCATAAACAAAAAAGTTACATAGGGTTTAAAATTGTAAAATATATGCTGGAGTCAAATTCGACTAGTTTCTTTTGACCTCGTTTTCTGTCTCTCTCTCACACACACATGAATAACCCAATGCCACAAACGCACAATCACTATGGCAGTTCGATCCAGCACCAACAAATTAAATTTGCGGGATTCTCTAGCAAATGTTGAAGCTTTTTAAGGAAGAATAAAATCACTTTGTTTTCACATTCACCCTACACTCCACTAAAATAGTATTTTTGCCACTGACTCCATATTTATTATCCTATCTTTACGTATGATACCTCGTGGATCATCTCTATAAGGTCTACTTTTCTGCCATACGTCACTTTGGATTTTTTACCAGATTTTCTACTTTCACTATAAAGGGTGGGCCATTTAAAATTTGAATTACCGATTACCTTGCATTGTGATTTGAGTCCTTTGGATTATTTTCGGTGGGAACCCATTAAGGATAAATGCTATGCAAAGCATCCAAAGACAATTGAAGCGTTGAAACATGAAAACTAATGATGATTTCGTTTGTGTAAAAAAATTTTAAAATTTTTCTACATTTGACACTAAATCCGCATTTTTAGGTTAGTTTGTAAAAATGGTGCAGCCGTACGAACGGGTTTGTAAAATTATTACACTCCGCAAATGCGAAAATATCTATTTTCCACACTCAGCCCAGTCCACGATGTGGAGTGTTGCACCGTCAAAAACCAAACTTCAGAACCAAGCCTAATTGAAAGCGTACATGCTTAATGCACTATCAAATGGTTGCGCTATAATGTAGGAATGGGTTTTACTCACCGCACGATTTTTGTTCGATTGTTCGCATGCAAAATGCGAAATTAGCAGTATGTGCATGGGGAATTTTTAAAATGTAGCAACATGATGTAGTGATATTATTTTTCAGAAACGAAATCACCATAAGTTGCCATTGAAGAGATTCGACTCGAAGCAATAGAATATGTGCTGAAAAATTGGGATGAGCGGATGAGGTACTGCCGAGCCAGTCTTGGTAGTCATATGAATGATTTTGTGTTGCATTATTAAATGAAAAAGTTCAACATTTCCATAAAAAAACAGAAATTCGAAAAAACTATCAGTAAATTTTTTTATAGCTGATTCAAATTTTAAATGTATTCATAAGCAAATAAGTTATAGAGAATTATTAATAAAATGTTATAGACATGATTAATTTGTTTGAACACCATATTTAACTTACATACAAATGCCTTCCCATGTGTTTCAAAATAAGTGTTATTTACGGGGGTTGAAAATCAAATAACTGAAGTCACTAGTAAAAATTTACTTCGGATTCAAAACTGAAGTAAGGAAGAAGTGTTGTCGTTGTCAAGAGATGATCATCGAGTATCATACAAAAATATCATACTAGATTAAATCAGGAATTAGTGGAAAAAATACTATTTTGGTGGAGTGTAGGGTGAATGGGAAAACAAAGTGAATGTATTCTTATATTCTTCCTTAAAAAAGATTCAAAATTTGTTAGAGAATCCCGCAAATTTAATTTGTTGATGCTGTAAAGAACCGCCATAGTCGTTGTGTGTTTGTGGCATTGGATTATTCATGTGTCTGCGAGAGAGAGTGAGACAGAAACGAGACCAAAAGAAACTAGTCGAATTTGACCTCAGCATATATTTTACAATTTTGAACCCTATGTAACTTTTTTGTTTATGAATAAAACTGAGTACTTTAAAGACGAAAGTTTAATTATTTTTAAATTCCTTTATTATCGTTTCAAAATAAGTCCAAATAAGGGGGGTAGAAAAAGAGATAACAGAGTTCAATTATCGAATTTGACCTCGGAGTCAAAAATGGCCATTGGACGAAATATAGCCCTTTCCAAAACGTGAACAACGGTATACATCCCGTTACGATCGGACTTCAAATAGTAACACAGGATAAAGAAAACTAAAAGGGCGGTATGTAGGGTGCACCAAAAAATTTAAAAATTTTTTTTCTGAAATTGTCTTCGAATAATCTTCAAATCTAGGGGGTGACAAACGCAACTTTTTTTTATGACCCTATCTATTGTACATACACTGAAAAGGGTGGTGTCCAGGAGAGGTGATGGTTACTACAATTTTGGATTCGTGGAAAATGCTGTAGGAGAAGGTTGCCCGTTTGGGTTTTTTCTATCCTAGTAAACGCTTCGCCAAGTTCATCTAGCTTATTATAGCTGTTTTTGATATTACACCCCTTACCGGTCATATGGGGCCTCCATGATCTTTGTTGCTTCTCGAACTGACTGAGTGATGTATTTTTTATTTCCATCCCCGAGCATTTCGAATCTGCTCGCCCAGCTTGTTGAAATCGGTCCCTTCTCCGGTTGTTCAGTTTTACTTCTTGCGGGTTCAAAGGCGAACTTCGTGGAGATCGTATGGTTTTAGCTCTTCTACCAAAAGGGCTTTCCACACCTTCTCCGTTCGTCTTGTTTTGGGAAAACATTGTTGTTGCTTTTACTATTACCATTTCTATTGCATTTAGATTTAATCATCTCAACGTTGGGTCACCCTTTTCATGTACTATGCATATGCAGTGCATATGTTGCGTGCTTTTTGTATGAAAATACTTACATATGTCCGTTTGTCTGTCCGTCCAATTGTTTATTTCTATGGTACTGTTGTTCCTGGTTGCTGCTGAGTCGCTCTTATTATTTTTATTACAAACCAATTTTTATATTTAAAATATTTTGTTGTTGTTGTTTTTTCGTTTGTTTTATCAGCTCATTATAATTTGTGTGGCTTTTGTATTACAACGTATTTGGTTGGAAATTTGGTTTGGCTAAGTGCCGCTGTTTTTGAACACAAATTTTAAAATAATATTTTTGGCTTGTCTGCGAATGCTTTCCACCGGTATAATTCCCACTCCCAAACACATTGAAGTGATGTTTTTGTTGTTTTTTTCTCTCTCTTCATAATGGCTGTAATTTATTCAGTTTATGAAATAAATGCCAATTTGAAAGAGAATAAACTATAAAAGCGAATAATTGCATGTATTTGAAGCAAATTAATAGTTGAATATATAAAGTGAAATATTTGTCGATTTTTCGGTTGAACCCATTGAATGTTGTTGTGTGAGTTCGAAAATTAAATTGAAAATTTAGGATAAATTGGGATTTCAAATATTTGAAGCAGATTAATAGTTAATTATTCAATGGGAAATATTTGTCGATTATTCGGATTTTTGGTTTATTGTATGCTGTTATGGGAGATTGATTGAAATTTAAATATTTTGAATAAATGGATACAATTGAATTATGATATTAATTCTGTTATAGAAAGAATTTTGCATTGTATTGATCTGATTGGATTGCAATTTTTTTATTTTCTTAGAAAGATCAAAGAAAAGGCTATCGAAAACACGTTGGCCAAAATTTTCTAAATACAATAGCTAATTAGTTATATGGATGGGAAAAAAGGATCGTTTGACCAAAATGTCAGTATTCAACTCCTTCCAAGTCGGACAGTCCTTAAACGATATCGTTGATGTTTTCTACTACTATCCAATAAGACTAAATTTGGAACAAGTTTCGTACCGATCAAAAGTCATAGGTTTTCAAAATTGACTCACTTGATATGAAATCCCCCATATAACCAAAAAAAGATTTAAAACAATCAAACAATGATTTGGTTTGTTCGTAGATAGGAAATCTTAGACTTGATTTCAGAAGACTTCGAAAGGCTGAATACGACTTTGCAATCAGAATTGTCACATAACTTTCCGTTTTTATATTTTGAGATAGAAACGTGTTAAACTAGATTTCAAGAAGAACACTTAAACACAAAATCAGTTTTTCGGGTTTTGCTGGAGTTACTTAAGCCAAAATTTAAGGAGCAAAACCAGATTTTCAGATAAATACAATATATTTTTCATTATACTAAATTCATGAAGAATGTTTAAATCCATAAAAGTGGCTGAAAAGTTACAGATTTTTCTATTTCGAATATTTTTACAAGGACTTAATTTAAAGAGCAAAATTAAATTTTACATAAAAAATTAAATATTCGTTAAATATTGACTTGAAGAAGAAAATTTAAACACAAATACAGTTTATCAAGTTTTGCTGGAGTCACTTAAGCCAAAAATTAAGGAGCAAAAACAGATTTTCAGATGAATACAATAACTATCATTATAGTATAAGTTCTTGAAGAAAGTTAGCAAGTTTGCTGAAAAGTTACAGATTTTTCTATTTCGAAAATTTTTATAAGGGTTAATTTAAGATGCTTACTAAAATTTTACATAAATATTCAAATATTCATAATACATATGTATTTATTCATCTAGAAGAAAATTTAAACACAAATCCAGTTTTTTTTAGTTTTGCTGGAATTACTTAGTCCAAAAGATAAAGAGCAAGTGCTGATTTTATTCTATTTTATTTCTCAATATATTAAATTCGTGAAGAAAGTATAATCCATAAAAGTGGCTGAAGATTTTTCTGTATTGACTTTTTAAACTCAAGAACTAAAATAAAATTTTACATTAAAATGTAGATATTCCTTAAATATTGACATCTGGAACAAAATTTAAACTCAAATTCAGTTTTTCGAGTTTAAGCTATATGTTAAGAAGCTAAAACAGATTTTCTGATCAATACAATATTTCTCATTATATTAAATTCTTGAAGAAAGTATAAAAACACAAAACTGGCTTAAAATTCCAAATTTATTTATTCCGACTATTTTTATAAGGGATTAACTTAAATAGAAAAATTGAATTTTACTTAGAAAATCAAATATTAGTTATTTATCGGCATCTAGAAGACAATTTAAACACAAATCCAGTTTTGCTGGGGTAACTTTAGCCAAAAATTAGGGAGCAAAAACTGATTTTCAGATGAACACAATATATTTCATTATAGTATAAGTTCTTGAAGAAAGTAAAAATCGATAAAGGTGGCTGAAAAGTTAAAGATTTTTTCTATTTCAAAAATCTTTACAAGGGTTAACTTAAGGAGCTAAATGAAATTTTACAGATATATTCAAGTATTCGTAATACATATATATACTTATAGAAGAAAATTTAAACACAAATCCAGTTTTTTTGAGTTTTGCTGGAGTCACTTAATTCAAAAGATAAGGAGCAAATAATGATTTTTAAATGAAAACAATATTTCTCATTATATTAAATTCATGAAGAAAGTACAAATCGATAAAGGTGGCTGAAAAGTTACAGATTTTTCTATTACGAAAATTTTTAGAGAGGTTAACTTAAGGAGCTAAATGACACTTTACATAAATATTCAAATCTTCGTAATACATATACATATATATTGTTTTCTAGAAAAAAATTCAAATCCAGTTTTTCGAGTTTTGCTGGAGTCAGTTAATCCAAAAGTTAAGGAGCAAATGCTGATTTTTAGATGAATACAATATTTCTCATTATATTAAATCCTTGAAGAAAGTAAAGTCTTTAAAAATGGCTGAAAATCTACAGATTTTTCTATTTCGACTGTTTTTACGCGGGATTAACTTAAGGAGCAAAATGAAATCTTAAATTAAAATATTGACAACTTAAAGAAAATTTAAACACAAATCAAGACTTTCGAATTTTGCTGGAGCCACTTATGCCATAAGTTAAGAAGCAAAAGCAGATTTTGTGATGAATACAATATTTCTCATAATATTACGTTATTAAAGAAAGTGAAAATTCAGAAAAGTGGCTGAGAAGTTGCTGATTTTTCTATTTCAACACTTTCTTAAAGAGGTTAAGGAGCAAATTTAAATTATACATAAAAATTAGAATATTTCTTAAATATTGACATCTAGAAGAAAATTAAAACACAAGTTCAGTTTTTCCGGTTTTAATGGAGTCACTAAGGCAATAGGTGTGGAGAAAAAAGACATTTTTAGATGAATACAATATTTCGCATTATATTAAATTCTTGAAAAAAGTATTAATCATTAAAAGTGGCTGAAATGTTACAGATATGTCTATTTCGACTATTTTTACAAGGACTTAATTTAAAGATCAAAATAAAATTGTACATACATATTCAAATATTCGTTATACATATGTATATATTGTCATTTAGAAGAAAATTTAAAAACAAATCCAGTTTTTCGTGTTTTGCTGGAGTCACTTAATCCAGAAGTTATGGAGCAAACGCCGATGAATACAATATTTCTCATTATATAAAAATCTTGAAGAAAATATAATCCATAAAAGTGGCTGAAAAGTTACAGATTTTTCTATTTCGAAAATTTGTACAATGGTTAACTTAAAGAGCAAGATTAAATTTTACATTAAAATTTAGTTATTCCCCAAAATATTGACAACTAGAAGAAAAATTAAACACAAATCCAGTCTTTTGAGTTTTGCTGGAGTCACTTATGCCATATGTTAAGAAGCAAAAGAAGATTTTCTGATGAATACAATATTTCTCATAATATAACGTTATTAAAGAAAGTACAAATTCAGAAAAGTGGCCGAAAAGTTGCTGATTTTTCTATTTCAATACTTTCTGAAAGAGGTTAACTTAAGGAGCAAATTTAAATTATACATAAAAATTTGAATATTTCTTAAATATTGACATTTAAAAGAAAATTAAAACACAAATTCAGTTTTTCGGGTTTTAATGGAGTCACTAAGCCAAAAGTTAAGGAGAAAATTGACATTTTTAGATGAAAATATTTTGCAAAAATGGCTGAAAAGTTACGAGTTTGTCTATTTCGACTATTTTTACAAGGACTTAATTTAAAGAGCAAAATAAAATTGTGCATAAATATTCAAATATTCGTTATACATATATATTGTCATCTAGAAGAAAATTTAAACACAAATCCAGTTTTTCGAGTTTTGCTGGAGTTATTTAATCCAAAAGTTATTGAGCAAATGCTGATGAATACAATATTTCCCATTATATTAAATTCTTGAAGAAAGTAAAATACATAAAAGTGGCTGAAAAGTTACAGATTTTTCTATTTCGAAAAATTTTTACAATGGTTCACTTAACGAGCAAGATTAAATTTTACATTAAAATTTAGTTATTCCCCAAAATATTGACAACTAGAAGAAAAATTAAACACAAATCCAGTCTTTTGAGTTTTTCTGGAGTCACTTATGCCATAAGTTAAGAATCAAAAGCAGATTCTGTGATGAATACAATATTTCTCGTTATATTTAATTCTTGAAGAAAGTATTAATCCATAAAGGTGGCTTAAAATTCCAATTTTTTCCATTTCGAAAATTTTTATAAGGGGTTAATTTAAGGAGCAGAATTAAAATTACATATGTAGAAAATCAAATATTAGTTAAATATTGACATCTAGAAGAAAATTAAAACACAAATCTAGTTTTTATATGAAAACAATATTTCTCATTACAGTATAATACATTGAAGAAAATATAAGTCCATAAAATTGTCTGAAAAGTTCCAGATTTTACTATTTCGACTATTTTTACAAAGGGTTAACACAAGGAGCAAGATTAAATTTTACATAAAAATTAGGTTCGTTTGTAAAAATGGTGCAGCCTTTTGAACGGGTTTTGATTTCGTTTGTAAAATTATTACACTCTGCAAATGCGAAAATATCGCATTTTCCACACTCAGCCCAGTCCACGGTGTGGAGTGTTGCACCATCAAAAAGCAAACTTCAAATGGTTGCGCCATAATGTAGGTATGGGTTTTAATCACCGCACGATTTTTATTCGATTGTTCGCATGCAAAATGCGAAAGTAGCAGTGGGTGCAGGTGGAATTTTTAAAATGTCGCAATATGATGTAGTGATATTATTTTTCTGAAACGATATCTCCAGAAGAAAGTATAAACCCACAAAAGTAACAAAATAATTATAGACTTATATACTCTTGACTATTTTTACATTTTTTCAACTTAAGGAGCAATTCGTTAAATATTGACTTCGAGAAGAAATTTTAAATTTTTTGTTGATTTCGGTAGTAGTCACTGACGTCCAACTAGGAACTTAAGGAGCAAAAGAATAAAATCAGGAAATTTTTATGTTATCTTAAATATTTCGTCCTTTAAAAAATACATTGATTCATTAAATCTGCAAATCATTATCCTTTTCCACCAAACCTTGAAAACTCAAGACTTATCGAATTTCGCCAAATTTGAGCATGTTATTCATATTGATTTCCTGAAATGGCTATAACGTTGTTTAATCTTCACAGACGGACAGACATTTATGGTTGGCTTGGTTTGGCTGGAGATTCTCAAACGATGGAAGGGTATGGCCTCAGCATTTTCCCCTTTTTACCTGACTATTAGTTTAATTCGCGCTTGGTATGATAACTGTATGGTCTACCGCAAAGGGATTTGGAAAAATTTTCCACCGTTTTAAATCCCTCTGCATTACACCTTTCCAAGCGAATAATTCATTTCCTGTGCGTAAAACGGTTATGAAGACAGCCTCCAGCAGCCTTCCCTCCCGTACCATTAGTCTTACCTTTAAGATGGTTTCTTATAAAACCAATGATTTCCATACATCTGCCAAACGTTGAAAATTCAAAATCGATTTATATTTAATTTCCATAAAATTGCGCATTTCTCCTGGACTCTATACAAATCCTGCATGTCACTGCCCACTTTCACAGGACGAGAAAAAAATACCCTTCAAATGGCAAATTCGTTACCAATTATTGCCTCTTTATTAGTTTATGGTTATAATACCATTACCCTTGAAATTTGCCGATTGTGGAAACCATAGACAAGTTTGCTCCACAGGACTATTAAAGAAGATCACCAGGATAGTATTGCAACAGAGAAAAGCAAAGCAAATCCCTGGGATAATGCAAAAGCATTAAAAATGCATATGAAATTGGAAGCAAGGAACGAACGTAAAGAAATACCTAGCAAATTTCTAAGGATTTAACACTAAACTACTTTTGGATTTGAGGAGGAAGCAGCATGAAAATGGTCGAGGAAGAAGGAATGTAGAAAATCCTGGCTAAGTTTCCATTAATTCACAGCAGTCGATCAAATGACAAAGAGATAGAGCAGAGCAGCAGCCAGCAGAGAAAAAGTGACACTATAGCGCTAAAGGAAAGAGGAGTTTTGTAAGAAAGAAAAAAAACTAACACTGTGAAGAAAATTCAAAGCATAACCATAACCTTTACCACCAATGCCATCATAGCCATAGCCAAGAGGGCGAGAGGGATCTGCTCGTCATCACCATCATTATTGTCCTGGTTATAGTCATCATTGCAAAGTAATGATGAGATATTAATGGTTTGGCAATTTCACACAATTTCACCACAGCATGACACCTAAGCGGCAAGGCGACACCGGAGACAGGACAGGACTCCCAAGTCCCTGGTAGGCGAGTAGACAAACTGATGGACGGACATACACTGCCAGCAAACAACGAACCTTCAAACTAGAATCACATTGTAAACGGAGATGAGGTTCTTTTTTATTGCGTACACAACACGATGCCAGTAAAATACACCTTAATGTCTCTGGCTTTGGCCGCGTTGCAGCAACAACCTTGGAAATCATTTTCTCTCTATTCACGCCTTTTGTTTTGTGTTTATTGTTATTGCTATTGCCAAAGGAAGAAGATTCATTTCTTCATTCCTTCGTCCTTTACTACGATGGAAATTCCTTGACACCCTAAACGCTACGGTCTAGCCTTGCAACAATTGCTCAAATAGCTTTTGTTGTAGTAAATGTAACTATTGCAAGTTCGCCACACAAACACCTAGATTCCCTGGAGAATCTTTTTCATCGTCATTCATGCTGTGACCTATAATGCCTTCACCTACAGGCAGCCAAGCAGCCAGCCAAATGAGACAGATAGGCAGGCGGACGGGTGGACAGACGTACAATACATCATCGCTATATGTATTTACCTGTTTTTCTGGGGAATTCCAATCTTCACCCTTCACTCTCGGTCCTCACTACATTTAACATTTCCATTGCCCTCTATAGTTGAAGTGTTGATGCGTGTTTTTCTTAAGAATGATTTCTTTTGCCTTTCACAGAAACGCCATCTGTTGTTAAATTAGTTTATTCTTCTTACATTCGAAAGGCTCTTGATTGCATTGGCCTTCTTGACGAAGAAAATCTGATAAGAATTTGGAGGTGAACATCGTGTAAGAAATAAGAAATTGGAAAAAGAGAATGTTCTAAAAGATACGAGTAAAAAACCTTGTAAGGATTCTGTGAAGTGTTTGAAGTGGTTCATTACCTGGCACCTGTCAATGGGTTCAACAGAGATTGCAGTGAGATTTTGGGTATGGGTGACTCCACGACAAAATAGAAAAAAATTGTGTACCCGGAAGGTAATGTATACGAGTATATTTAAATAAATCTTTTGTAAATGTAACTAATTTTGGCTATTATTATACTTAGATCCAGGCGTCTTATGTCTAAAGTTAAGTAGCAAAAGCAGATTTTCATACATATGCACTATTTTGCATTACATCAAGTTCTTAAAACCAAAAAAGTCCAGACATATATTTTCGAAAAATTTTATAAATGAGTAATGTAAGAAGCTACTGGACATTAAACCACTAACAGACTACGTAGAGTGCGGACAGAGGAAAATTTCGTAGTTTATTCTGCCAGTGTTGTTGATGGCCGTGAATAATCGATTCGGCGCCGTTCGCAGCAATTGGGCTTTTTTTACTACACTACGTGGAAAATTTTGCGGAAGGATTTGCTTATAAAACCTTTTAAAATACAGCTGGTGCATGAATAGAAGCCACACGACCTACCACAACGGCTAAGTTTTGATGAATGGGTGTTGGCAAAATTGGATGAAGATTCACTTTTTGCGTTCAGCGACGAAGTTCATTTCTGCTTGAATGGATACGTGAAGGAATAAAATTGCCGTATTTGGTGTGAAGAGCAGCTAGAAGCAATACAAGAACTGCCAATGCATCCCAAAAAATGCACTGTTTGGTGTATATTATGGGCCGGTGGCATCATTAGACCGTACTTTTTCGAAGACGACGAAGGCAGGGCGAGGTTACTGTGAAGGGCTAGCGCTACCGTGCGAAATCGAATAGCTGGAGTTGGCTGACATGTGGCTTCAACAAGACGGTGCCACATGCAACACAGCACGCAAAACGATGGCCCAATTGAGAGGCGAGTTCGGTGAACAGTTTATTTCACGGTTGGGGCCGGTCAATTGGCCAGCTAGATCGTGTGATTAACGCCTTTAGAGAATTTTCGGTGGGGCTATGTTAAGGTACAAACCAGGGATGTAACGAATATTCGCATTCGCATATGCGAATTATTCGCATCATTTTAACATTCGCTTTCGCATTCGCAAAAACCACCTTTGGATTATTCGCTTTCGCAAAAATATATTTCAGTATTCGCTTCCATTTGTTACAGTGTTACATCTCCTTATTCCCTTCACACAATTTGAAGATATTAATACCAATGAAAACCTCTGCCACTTCTCTTCAAAACAGTTGAAGAAATATGTTTGTCATTGTGGTAACAGGAGGTAAAACTATGGAAAACATTCTTAATGCTTTAATATCCTGGAAAAGTATCAATTCAGTTCCTTAAATTTGTTGATATTAAAGGGTCAAACTATTATTCGCATTAGCATTCGCTTTAGCAAAAATGCATATTTCTCTATTCGCTTTCGCATTCGCAAGAAATATATTTCAATATTCGCTTTCGCATTCGCTAAAGTCACTTTCGTTACATCCCTAGTACAAACCCGCAACGGTTGACCCACTGTAAGCCAATATTGAAGAATTTCTTCGTGAGATACCGGTCGATATGTTGGAGAGAGTATGCCAAAATTGGACTCAGCGTATGAACTAGACATAGACCGTTCTATCGAATCAAATAAAGATTTCATACATGCATCTACATTTTATGTGCTTTTTTTAAATCAAATCTGAAAGCTCTCGAAAAATCACATTTTTTATACCCTACACCACACTGTGGTACAGGGTATTATAAGTTTGTTTCACGGCAGATGTTTGTAACACCTGAAAATAACACAGATAGACTCACCTTAAAGTATGCCGATCGACTCAGAATCACTAGCTGAGTCGATTTAACAATGTCCGTCCGTCTGTCCATGTAAAGTTGTTCGTCGACTACAGGTCACAATTTCACTCCGATGGTTCTGAAATTTTGCAGTTTAGAGTATTTCGCGGCTGTTAAGATCGCTATTGAATTTAATTGAAATCGGTTCAGATTTAGATATAGCTCCCATATATATCTTTCGTCCGATTTGGCCCTTTAGTCCTATAGAAGCTGTATTTGACATCCAATCGTTTTGAAATTTAGAATGGTAGAGTTTCTTGATCCATAAACCAACATTGCCGAATTTGAAGAAAATCGGTTAAGATTAAGCTATAGCTCCCATTAATATGTTTCGTCCGATTTTGCTCTTTAGTCCTGTAGAAGCTGTATTTTACATCCAATCATTTTGAAATTTAGAATGGTAGAGTTTCTTGATCCATGAACCAACACTACCGAATTTGAAGAAAATCGGTTAAGATTTAGCTATAGCTCCCATATATATGTTTCGTCCGATTTGGCCATTTAGTCCTATAAAAGCTGTAGTTTACATCCAATCGTTTTGAAATTTAGAATGGTAGAGTTTCTTGATCCATGAACCAACACTACCGAATTTGAAGAAAATCGGTTAAGATTTAGCTATAGCTCCCATATATATGTTTCGTCCGATTTTGCTCTTTAGTCCTGAAGAAGCTGTATTTTACATCCAATCATTTTGAAATTTAGAATGGTAGAGTTTATTGTCCATGAACCAACACTACCGAATTTGAAGAAAATCGGTTAAGATTTAGCTATAGCTCCCATATATATGTTTCGTCCGATTTGGCCCTTTAGTTCTATAGAAGCTGTATTTTACATCCAATCGTTTTGAAATTTAGAATGGTAGAGTTTATTGTTCCATGAACCAACACTACCGAATTTGAAGAAAATCGGTTAAGATTTAGCTATAGCTCCCATATATATGTTTCGTCTGATTTAGCCCTTTAGTCCTATAAAAACGGTATTTTACATCCAATCATTTTGAAATTTAGAATGGTAGGGTTTCTTGATCCATGAACCAACACTACCGAATTTGAAGAAAATCAGTTAAGATTTAGCTATAGCTCCCATATATATGTTTCGTCCGATTTGGCCCTTTAGTCCTGTAGAAGCTGTATTTTACATCCAATCATTTTGAAATTTAGAATGGTAGAGATTCTTGATCCATGAACCAACACTGCCGAATTTGAAAAAAAATCGGTTAAGATTTAGCTATAGCTCCCATATAAATGTTTGGTCCGATTTAGCCCTTTAGTCCTATAAAAGCTGTATATTACATCCAATCGTTTTGAAATTTAGAATGGTAGAGTTTTTTGATCCATGAACCAACACTACCGAATTTGAAGAAAATCGGTTAAGATTTAGCTATAGCTCCCATATATATGTTTCGTCCATGTAAAGTTGTTCGTCGACTACAGGTCGCAATTTCACTCCGATCGTTCTGAAATTTTGCAGTTTAGAGTATTTCGCGGCTGTTAAGATCGCTATTGAATTTGGTTGAAATCGGTTCAGATTTAGATATAGCTCCCATATATATCTTTCGTCCGATTTGGCACTTTAGTTCTATAGAAGCTATATTTTACATCCAATCGTTTTGAAATTTAGAATGGTAGAGTTTCTTGATTCATGAACCAACATTGCCGAATTTGAAGAAAATCGGTAAAGATTTAGCTATAGCTCCCATATATATGTTTCATCCGATTTGGCTCTTTAGATCCAATCGTTTTTATACCCTACACCACACTGTGGTACAGGGTATTATTTAAGTATAAAATGTCCCAAAAGTAAATTTATGTAAACAATTTATACATGAATTACAAAATTTATATATCAGAGTTATTCAATATTACGAGAGTGGTGTAGGGTATTATATAGTCGGCACCGCCCGACTTTAGCCTTTCCTTAATGGTTTAAACCTACAAAAGCGACAGAAAAGTTCCATATTCATCCAATATTAACTTAAGGAGCAAAAGGAGATTTGCCCCTTGCCCCTCATAAAAATGTGACTTTTTTGCACGAATTAACGCTACCTCCTAAAAACAATCACCTATCAGAGCATGTAGTTACCGTGGAAAAATAATACCAGCGTATAGGTGATTAACAACAAGTAAAAGCGTTAAGTTCGTCCTGGCCGAATCTTATATACACTCCACCATGGATAGCATGAGAATGGTTTCGGGCACTAATGAAGTCATATTACAACATTTCAGCCCGATTCGTTGAAATTTGTGGTTTTTGTATGGAGGTTATATCAAACCATGGACCTATGGCTACGGCCCTCACAGCAAGACGTCTACAAGTGATGGGTGAATGGATAAATCGAAACCAAAAGTCGCACCATCAGAAGATATTACAATCACTGGTCGGTCATATTCAAACAACGGAAATCTCCGACCGCATTCCTGAAGTGCGGCTTACAGCTACCTGTGAATCGTTCGTGTCAGACAGACGCTCCTCGGAAAACGGAACACTAGCTCATGCGCCAGGAGGAACCAGCTGCTACACTGATGGGTCCAGGCTAGGAGGAAGGACGGGTCTGGGACTTTTTATTGATGAACCAGAAGTCGAACTTTACTTCTGCCTCCCAGACCATAACACAGTATTTCAAGCAGAAGTTCGAGCAATCACGGAGTGTGTTAACTGGCTCAGTAATACCACAAAGCCTAAATATGCCAACATATTCACAGATAGCCAAATGGCGATCAAAGCAATAACATCGGAAAAGGTCAAATCCAGAACAGTGTTAGACTGTAAAAGAACGATAAATAATTACTCAGTCCATGGTCAACTGCGTATTTTCTGGGTACCGGGACACAACGGAGTGATTGGAAATGAACGAGCAAACAGCTTGGCTTCAAAGGGCAGAGAACTTCGAGTAACAAACTTGGAAAATTGGAAACCTTTCGAAGCCACGAAGGATGAGTTGAAGCACTGGGCAGTGATGGCTCACAAAACTGTGTGGAATAGAGCAACTGTAGGAGCAACTGCAAAGATACTGTGGGGTGACCCAAACGAGAAGAAAACCAGTAGTTTTCTGAAATTAAAAAAATCGAGATTAGTAAGATGATAAGTGTTCTAAAGGGACACTCAAGCTTACAGGCACATCTTCATCGCATAGGACTAGCAGAAAACGACGAGTGCAGGGCATGCAGGGAAAACATCGAAACGATAGAACATTTTCTGTGTCACTGCCCAGCTTTCACACATGCAAGATCCCGATATTTCGGTTCCGACATATTGCCAGACTTGACTCATCTCAGAGGATATGACTGGAAGATACTGAGAAAAAACGTGTCTAGTACCGATTTTCTGTAATCCGTGGGGTATGAAAATCATAAATAAGGAGCGCACAACAGGCCGAACCACTGGCTTAAGTGTATGTCCATGGACATGAGACGTTTTAAACGTCTCCTCTATTCAACCTAACCTAACCTATGGCTACGGTTGTTCGTGTGAGGGTGCGGGTGCGGGTATAAATTAACCCCAGTTATCAATTTTCAGCCCGATCAGATGACATTTGTGGTCTCTATGGCGTTAAGAAGTCAAATCGGACAGATGCTATACATGGGGACTATATCAAAATGTTCACCGATATAGCCCATTCTTAACCCCAAGTTACCTGCAAGTATAAAAAGTATCTATACCAAATTTCAGCCACCTAGCTCATGTATTATATATTGTAGCGTGATTACAACTGACGGACGGACGGACATGGCTAAATCGTCTTAGAATTTAAAGACGATTAAGAATATATATACTTTATGGGGTCTCAGATCAATATTTAGAAGTGTTACAAACGGAGTGACAAAATCAATATACCCACCATCCTATGGTGGAGGGTATAAAAATGTAGTATATGTATAGTAGATGAGTACAGTAGGAATCACAATAAGTCAGATGCTATATATTGGAGCTATATCAAAACATTGACCGCTATGGCCCATTTGCAATCCCAAACAACCTGCAAAACTGTGTGTAAGAATATATATACTTTATGGGGTCTTAGATCAATATTTAGAGGTGTTACAAACGGAGTGACAAAATCAATATAGGGTATAAAAATAATGAATTACTGTGATTTGTTTGTGCTGGAGTAAGTTTCCTACACTTTTCTAAACATACTGGAAATCTTACGGAAAAGACTTGGTTGACCAAGAAGGAATTTTACGAACAGTTTTACTGCAGTACAGTCACACTTATCCAAATTATTAGGTGTAAGGGCACCATTACCAGGGTTGAGTAACAAAATAAAAATATTTCCAATAAGCGAATGAGAAATAATTACAAAAAAGAAGTTGAAAATTCTTTTCTTGCGTGTTTAAAGGTATACAATCAAAACAAAATTTTTCTAGATCATTTCATCCCCACTCACCCCATTTTTAGGGGTGTTTCTTACGATTTGTTAAATTAGGGCCAAAAATTACAGTTATGTGGGGGGAGCTATAGGGTTAATATGTTCCAGAAAAGTATTGGCCTTAATATTTTCTATAAAGTTGCTGGACATAACCTACACCAAAGAAATATTTGTGATGAAAAATATTGAAAAAAAATTTTTCAGGTACAATGTTGTCTTTTTGAGCTATTTAGTGTGCCTAGACACGTTGATATGTTCACAAAAATTGTTCAGATTTACCGTGGCTACTACTATTAATATAATTATAAACAAGTAAAAGCGTTAAGTTCGGCCATGCCGAATCTTATATACCCTCCACCATGGATAGCATGTGACCTCACAAAATAACTCAAACCTAAAGAAAATAACACCGAAAAACACAACAAATATAGTATGTAGAGTGTAATGCTTGTATAGTGCATTTAGCCCTGTAAAAAATGGGCGTTATCACCACGCCAATTTTTGTACCTCCCTCAAAAAATTACCAAATCATACCACAATTTAATATCTCAAACCGTTAATATACCAGTGCACATAAACGCTTATAATTCGGCACAGTGCAATTTATTTGAAGTATCTACTGTTCAGCGGAAAATAGTGTATTTGTTAAACCCGTTCTGGTACCTCCCATACAAACTGACATAATACTTCGTGGAGTATTCAGTATTACATTACTCACAAAGTGAGGGTATAACTTAGTCGGTTTACCCGACTGAAACTTTCTTACTTGTTATTTTAGCAAAAACTACTGTGCTGCTTTCGTTTTTAAAAGAATTCGCTAAAAAGGAACCATATCTCTCCATGATTTACCTCTCTTCCACTTAAAAGCTATTTTCGGTTATATAAATAAATGCAATCTATGGTGGAGGGTATGTATGATTTGGCCCGGCCGAACTTACTGCCGTTCTTACTCGTAACTTAAGGAGGCAATTTATATAAACATAAAAACATTGGCTTATGGATCACTGAAATTTATCAAACCATTTCTTAAATTAAATCTCTGGAGCTACATCCCAAAATTCGCAAACAGTCCTCGACTGCCGCAGAAATCTTAACGCCACAGGTGATTAGATCTGCCCACTGAGATCGTAAGAATTGATATCGTTAGACATTTTCTTGTGACGTTTTCTTAAGTACAAGTCTATGCGAATAGGCCACAAATCACAGCGGTCCTCAAGCCAACATAACCTATGCCATCGGTTATATTCAGCATGATTTATGGAAAATGTGACATTTCGGATGCGAGCCACCCGAGGAAGCCTCGGCGGATATTTGCACGTTGTTATATTCCATACAAAATGGTGTTGATTGGTCTTTCAAACGAAAAGAACTTCGAAAAGAATATCATAAAGATAGGAAGCGCTTTACGAAAGACCCTTTATATCCAATGAACGATTTTAGGAGAAAGGCCCAACGTGACGGTACAGCTTTCCGAAGTTGGCCTTCTTATCCGATGCAAAAATCGGACAATTTACTATCTGGGATTGTAATGGGTGGTTAAATTTTAAGGGCGGTTGTTGATTTTGAATAAAACACAAATTATTTAGGAAATTATTGTCATTTCTTTTTATTATGATAATATTGGTATGGTTCAATTATGTATGGAACAAAATATCGGCCAAATGGCCGCCGCGACCTCAGCGGCACACCTCCATCCGATGGTCCAAATTTTCGATGACGCTCAGGCATAATTGAGGTTCTAAGCCGTTAATGTGCCCAGTTATCTCATCCTTTAGCTCTTGAATTGTTATTTGCTTATCGACGTACACCTTTCCTTTCAAATAACCCCAAAGAAAGAAGCCCAACGGTGTCAAATCACATGATCTTGACGGCCAATTGACATCGCCAAGACGTGAGATAACACGGCCATTGAATTTTTTGCGCACCGTCCACAGAACAGTAGGAATCACAACAAGTTGGATGCTATATAGGGGGGCTATATCAAAACATTGACCGATATGGCCCATTTGCAATCTTTCTTATAGCTGCAAACCTGCAGCTATAAGAAATATTTATACCAAATTTGATCAACCTAGCTCTATTATTCCGGACTGTAGCGTGATTAAAACAGACGGACGGACGGCAGACGGACGAACATAGCTAAATCGTCTTAGAATTTTACGACGATTAAGAATATATATACTTTATGGGGTCTCAGATCAATATTTAGAGGTGTTACAAACGGAGTGACAAAATGAATACACCCCCAACCTATGGTGGAGGGTATAAAAATCACGAAGTGCGCGATATGCATTTTGATTTGAACGCCCATTTTCATAATAAGCCTGAATAACTTTAACGCGCTGCTCGGTTGTGTATCTTTCCATGGTTCAAATTGAGTTAGTCTGAAATTGAGAAATGTCAAATGAAATACAGAAAAAAACTTGACGATTAGGTGTGGTTCCATTCAACATGGGCCCTTACAATTTAACCACCCTTTACTAAGAAATTCTAAAAGTGTAGTTGAGGTTTCAAGCTTCGTTTCTGATTGGGAATAATCCTTCTAGCTTTTGAGTAATGCCAATTTGAAGTGACAGTTGTCTACTTTCTCGAGGTTTTTATTATGTTTGCAAACAACCTCATGCATTAGGCTTAAAGAGAACCAATTCCGTCTCTTTTGGGTTAACGCCCAAACAACTGATTCTGGTCTATCTAGTCAATTTATTCAGAACATTATCTCTGAGGAATGTTTGTACATTGTTTGGCAATGCCGTACACATATGTTACGACTTTGCAGCTACAACGACCTAGAACTACCAGGACTCCAAATTAGTGCAGACAGTACTCCTCCTTGTGTGGTTCCTCTGTTTACGAATCTTGTTGGAGTTGTAGCTCCAAAAATGTCTGTTACGTGTTGAGCAAACGCTGATTTAGTCCAAACAAGTTTTAATTCAACCTTAGATTCGACATCGCCGCTGTTACCACTTCTTGGTGAATTGGGTTAAATACCTTTCTATATCAAGAGAGGTCACCATAGTGAAAAACCTCACTGCGTAGGTTTTTGAAATTTCGTTGCAAAACTTTAAATGGTTATACCTACTTAATAAAGAGTTCTGGAGGTTAATTAACATTTTTGATAAAAATTTTGAAACCATTGGGATCATCCATTTTTGGGGGAAAATTTTGAAACTTCAAATGGTAATATCTACTTAAATGGAGGGGTTTGAGGTAAAACGACATTTGTTTGGGATCACCCACTTTTGGACCCAGATTTATATTGTCTTTGTCTGAATTTTCTTTGTGAAATGTCAAATGGTCATAACTAAATATCTAATAGTCCACTATTCGATAATGTCACAGCAGTTTATGTAGTGCATATTCTGTAGATTTGCCTTTGTTGTGTATCCAGGTTTCCTCTAATGAAGAATCTAAGAGGCTTTCTAAACCTTTGAATAGGTACGATGATAGACTAATGACCTGAAGTAATTTGGCCTGGTGTTTTATATCTCTCCCGCTTTGGGCACGAAGGCCACTTTGGAGTCTATCCATCGATTGGGATATATGAGAGCTCAATGCTGCCTTCATTACCAACGCGGTGATAATATACTTAATCATTTTCTGCAGAAAATGCCATCTGGACCTGGTGATTTTAACGGCTCAAAGCTGCTCTGTCCGGCAGTTCCACGGGATACAGTATGTGTGCTCGATACAGTATGTGTCAAGTTGTCATTTTAATGTTTAATATAAACTTCTATGTTGTAGATAGTATCTTTCTTCGTCTTGTGTGCCTAAGACCTTTTCCACTTCTCCACAGAAGGTATACCAAGAACGTTTTCGAGCTTTCTTAAGGACCTTCTTTAGATTTTCAGTTGCTCTTTATAGGCATTTCAGTTATTAGTGTCTCCCATAGATAGTATCTTATGGAGTAAAAGCATATTTTCACAAGAGTTAAATTCTTCGTTCAATATTACTTCGTCTAAGACATATTCGTTTTCATTAAATCTGCAAAACATACAAAAACATGGATTTTTGCCAATTTCTTCTGTTACTTTCCTTTAGAAAATATGTATTTTCTTCTAAATAAAAAAATTAAGAAAATGTATATTTTCTTCGAGAACTCACTAAAATGTATGTTTTCTTTGAGAACTCAATATTTTAGGTAATTTTTTTTCTAACTCCACTCTTGATAAAAGTAATATTAACTCTAATGAGTTTAAAATTCTTATTGGAGTTCGAATTTTCATTGGAAAATGTTATCCCAATTACAACCATTTCCGTTACCAATTACACGTGCCGTCTACGTCAAAGAAAACTATGGGTTGACACTGAAATCCGGTGCATTTTTCATGCAGCCGGCTAAGCTGAAAGCGTTTTCATTGCTCCCCCTCCTGTGTGAGCCACAAATGTACGTAGTAGCTATGGTAGACATATCTCATTAAGTTGTTAAAATTGTATAGCTTCTAATGTGTTTTCTTTTCCCCCATTGTTTTTTTTATCAAACTCATTTCCTATTTTGAGACCAAAAATTATTTCATCGTTCAAAAAAAAAAAAAAATAACCAACAAAAACACCCTCGATAATCCAGAAACGGTAACAATAGCGCTCACATACCGTCAAGACACAACGGTCAACGTTTGCGCCGCTTATGAACCGAAGAGCGCACAATTAGATCGTTAAATTAAGAATCACGTTTAGAAATAATTTAAATTATACGCCATAGACAACGAAGTGTTAAAAATATTGCTGTA
Organism: Eudasyphora cyanicolor; assembly: GCA_963930755.1. Classification (NCBI taxonomy): domain Eukaryota; kingdom Metazoa; phylum Arthropoda; class Insecta; order Diptera; family Muscidae; genus Eudasyphora; species Eudasyphora cyanicolor. The sequence continues at coordinate 41,973,301 of OZ005735.1, forward strand.
ATTACTTCAATTATAGTAAAGAGTGGAATGGACAACAAAACGGAATCGAAAACAAAACAAATTTTCAAAACTCAACAACAACACCAAATGAATTTGAAGCAAAGAACCATTAAAATATTCTAGGTTTAGGTAAAAAGACCATCATCATGTTCATGATTATTATGGGCAGCAGCGATCAATCGTCTGTCCAACTCTTTTCTGTTTTCATTTAAGCTTAAAAACGTAACCAAATAATTAGAATTTGATAATTATGGACGAGATCGTGAATTGAAGAACTGGCGTTGTTTGAAGCAATCCAATATGCTATAAATTAACGAAAAGCTATAAAAGGTCACCCTACATCTAGAACAGAAGTTAGAACGTGATCACTGCGGAGGTTTTTGAAATTTCGTTGCAAAACTTTAAATGGTTATACCTTCTTAATAGAGAGTTCTGGAGGTTAAATAACATTTTTGATAAAAATGTTGAAACCTTTTCAAACTTAAAATGGTAATATCTTCTTAAATGGAGGGGTTTGAGGTTTTTTTGAAATTTCGTTGCAAAACTTTAAATGGTTATACCTTCTTAATAGAGAGTTCTGGAGGTTAAATAACATTTTTGATAAAAATGTTGAAACCTTTTCAAACTTAAAATGGTAATATATTCTTAAATGGAGGGGTTTGAGGTAAAACGTCATTAGTTTGGGATCACCCACTTTTGTCCAAGATTTAAATTGTCTTTGTCTGAATTTTCTTGGCAAAACGTCAAATGGTCATAACTCATTAACTAATAGTCTTGTAGCTAAAATCATTGAGATCATCCATGTTTGGGAAAGAATGTTCAAGTTTAACATGGCCATATCTCCTTAAATGATAGCTCTTGAGGGAAAACGGGATAATGTTGGGATTACCCACTTTTGGGAGAAGATTTAAGTTATCTTTGTCTGAATTTGCTTTGCAAAACGTCAAATCATCACAACCTATTAACTAATAGTCCTGAAACTAAAAATCAGTGGGATCATAAATTTTTGGAGAAGAACGTTCAAACTTAAAATGGTCATATCACCTTAAAAGGGAAAACGGCATAATTTTGGAATTACCCACATTTGGGACAAGATTTAAGTTGTCTTTGTCTGCATTTTCTTTGCAAAACGCTTAATAGCCATAAGTCATTAAATAATAGTCCTGTAGCTAAAAACCTTGGTAATAACACATTTTTGGGGAAGAATTTTCAAACTTAAAATGATCATATCTCCTCAAATGAGAGCTCTCGTTAATTAATAGTCTTTATCTAAAGGAGTTACCCACGCCATAATTTGTGGTGTCTCAGATTAGTGCCATTCACTCTCAGATCACCACTACATAGAGTTCAATCTTGCTGAAAAAGTAACTAAACATACAGTCCACAGAAATGTGAGAAAGACAAAGTGGCGGTTGCATGAGACAATTAAAAAACCCAATTCTAAATCTCTGCATGAACAGAATGACAAAGCTATGGTTAATCTGATCGAGCACCCCAATACATCAAAGTGAGTAGTTCTTGGTACACCTTCTGTGGAGAAGTGGAAAAAGTCTCAGAAGCCGCAAGGCTATGGTAGATACTATCCGATCCACCCTGTACAGTTAGTTACTTGCATTAAAATGTCAACAACTGGACAAAAAATAGGGAGCAGTCGCTTAAAGCACTGCTCCATACACATTTTCCGGTGAAATCACAAACAGAATTTGAATGGACTGGTTGACTTTGATGGGACTGCAAGCGTCCAAGGTTGTTTTCTCAGGAATCCAGAATTTGGTGCGAGTTAACAGCTTTGAGCCCTTTAAATCACCTGGACCAGAAGACACTACCCCAGCGGAAATGTAGAGAATGTTGATGTACATTATCCACTGGCTGGAGACTGTATGAGAAAAACACCCTCGATAATCCAAAAACGGTAACAATAGCGTCCGCATACCGTCAAGACCTAGCCGTCAACGTTTGTGCCGCTTATGAACCGAAGAGCGCACAATTAGATCAATTAGTTAAATTAAGAATCACGTTTAGAAATAATTTAAATTCTACGCCATGGACAATGTCGCCCAATCTATAGAGGGACACCCATTCGTACCCATAGCGGGAAAGATATCGCACACTAGTCCATAGGAGTTCAGACCCCTTAGCCTAAGCTCCTTCTTATTGAAAGGTGTGGAAAGACTTTAAGATTCTTTCATTAGAGAAACCCTTGATACAAAACTCCTATCGGGGAACCAACTTGCATACAAAAAGGGAAAGTCTACAGAATCTGCCCTGTACGAACTTGTCGAGTCGTCCCTACATTTCAAGGAATACACTATTGTGGCCTTTCTTGACATAGAAGGGCTTTTAACAACATTCGCTCAGGTGCGGTAATTGGAGCGCCGTCAAATCTAAATGGGAACTCTAGCTTGGTTAGACTATTTCAAAGCCTGCTTAACAGAAGACGCATAGCAGCAAGTCTTGGGTTCACAACTCTAACAAGGTCTGTAAACAGAGGGACCCCACAAGGAGGAGTACTGTCTCCACTAATTTGGAACCTAGCTGTGAATGGAATCCTGCTAGATCTAAAACGTTGTGGCTGCAAGGTCGTGGCATATGCGGACGACGTGCCAATCGCAGTAATTTGCAACTTGAAAAACGTCCTCAGAGACATCCTACAGGTGGCTCTGAACAAGTTGGCAACTAAGCCAGATGCTGCGGTTATGGCGTTAACAGAAACAAGACATTATTGCTTCTCTTTACTTGTGGACCCTCCTCGGATAAATGTAACAGACCTAGTCTTTTCTGAAAGTGCAAAATTTGTAGGGATAATTCTAGATCGAGGATTATCAATCAGACTTAACGTACTGTAATGTAGAAAGAAGGCCAATGTAGTCTTTTATTCCTTTAGGAAAGCTTTAGAGTCGCTTTGGGATCTCTTTCATAACATATATATACACATATAGTAGTAGTTCAAAGGTTTGTAAATAGAGGGACCCCACAATGAGAAGTACTGTCTCCTATTAATTTGGAAATTAGCGGGGAATGGAATCCTGTTACATCTACAATGTTGTGGTGCAAAACCGTGGTATATGCGGACGACCACGTAATAGCAGAAACTGTCAAATTCCTCAGTGTCATATGAGACATGCTACAGGTAGATTAGCTAGAAGCAGCGATTGGACGATAAGCTAAACAGAATTTGATATCTTTACTAAAAAGTATAAGGTCCCACATGTGCAGGGTTACCATAAAAATTATTCGGAATGGAGGACATTTGTGCCAGAAAAGGAGGACATAGTGACATTTACAAAGAGCCCTTGAACCTTCGGAGGACATTTTTTTAAATATAAAATAGCAGTATGTAATTGAAAAAAATAAATATTTTATTATGATCAACAATTAATTTTTTTAAAAGGTTATTAACATTTTCTTAAAATGTTGTATATTTCGCAATATCTTGTAAGATATCTTTGAAACCGCGTACGGGATGAACAATTTATATTAAAAGAAGATGAAGTATACTAAATTTAGAATTATTTAATACATTCTTGAAGTAATTAGGATAAATGGTTCTCGAGTTATGCTAAAATATGTGGCTCAACCTCTATTTTTTAGATGTTTATCATTGTTATATTAATATTATAACGTGTGGCCCATCTAGCGGTTGCTTTTTAGCTAACGCCGACTCGCATAAGCGATTTAACTCCGTTGGACTATTTTTTGTGGGAGACGGGTAGAATAAATGCTACGCCTGGGCCATACAATCGAAAATGTGTAGACAACTTGGGTCGTCCCAGAATAGGCCGCGACAGGCATTTCAATAAAGGCAAAATCATTGAAAAATATTTATCCGCGTTTTTTTATATCAATTTTAAGGTCGCATTCCACAAATCGCCTTTGAGCTATTAAATCAAATGACACAAGTTTTCGTTTGAGCAAAAATTTTTAAAATAAAAACATAGTTTTTGACAAGAAAACTATTTTTAATATCGCAAAAAAGTTACGGATAAATATTTTTTAAGAATTTTTTTATTTTTTAAAAAAGTTTTTTAGAAAACGCTATCAAAAACACTTTGGGCAAAATTTTCTAAATACAATAGGTAATTAGTTATATGGATGGAAAAAAGACCGCAGTCAAAATTCAACACCCTCCAACTCGGACAGCCCTTAACCGACCTGGTTGAAATTTTGTGTTATAACTACTATCCAATAGGACTAAACCTGGGACAAGTTTCATCCTGATCAGAAGACATCGGTATTGAAAATTCGCTCACTTGGCTTAAAATCCGCCATATGTTTTATACAACTTTGAATAATGAAAGTCACGATTGGCTGAACTATAAAAATACATTTGAATCAGTGACAAAAGGAGGACAAATTCCACATTTTTGAAAAAGGAGGGAGGGCGGGAGGACAAAGGTAAAAAAGGAGGACATGTCCTCCGAAAGGAGGACGTATGGTAACCCTGCACATGTGCACCCTCCTCTGATAAATGGAACAGAGCTTGTAGTGAAACTTCTCCATAACTACCTGCCAGAGAGGAATGGGTTGGCAGAATACCAGCTAATATAAACCATCTCCATTTCTATACGGATGGTTCGAAGACCACCATGTACCTGCAGTGTCTATGAAGCCAAAATAATGGCAATATGGGAAGTCACCAAGAGGCTGAGACACAACATGGTGACCAAAACTGACGTTGCCATTTAATCGTACTGGAAGGCTGTCATCAATTCTCTGGAGACCACATCCCTAAATTCACAAACAGTCATAGACTGATGCAGATCTCTTAATAATAAACATTATGTATATCGGTGCCTTGGCATATGAATATCCCGGAGAACTGCAAAGCCGATGAACTTGCTAGGAAAGGGACGCTATTACAAATTGTTAAAGTATTTGCATATATTGGTGTCCACATGCAGGCTTTGGTTTAGACAACGGGCAATCAGAAAGACGGACAGAATTCGACTTCTGTAGGGTAGCTACCATTGACCTTCTATGACCAAAATATGACCGGTGATAGTCAAAATATATCCTTGCACTAGCTACTGCCAGCTCGTCTAAGCTACTGCCAGTTCTGACCGGACACTGCCGGATCGGCAAACATGCCAAGAGGCAAACAGAAAGACGGATAGAATTCGGCACTGTAGGGTAGCTGGCATTGACCTTCTCTGGGCAAGATATGTCCTGAGAAGATCAAAATTTCTCCTCGCACTAGAGGAGAAATTTGCCAGCTCTAACGGGACACTGCCAGAAGGTTGGGTATTGCGCAGGCGTTGTGTTTGCAAATTTCATAAAATTATACTTCCAAATGCATAAATTGGTCTATGTGAAGTGGTAAATCGGCTGCCACCCTAACCTGAACCTGTGGACGAGTCAGTTACAAAAACTAGGAAATTTTTACTGCGCTTAGACATTTTTATTTATTGCAAAACTTTAAATGACCACATCTCCTTAAAAGATTTTTCAAATCTGTAAATTAGAACACTATGGCGAAAAAAGTGTTTTTGGGAATCGCCCAATATTGGAACAAAATTTTAATTCTCTTTGTCAAACTTAAAATGGCCATATCTCCTTAAAAGTGCTGAGATTTGTCAGGTAGCTGTATAAAGCTAAGCCAAGTCCCAGCGTTGTGCATTAGAATTATACATATAAATTATTATGTTCCGACTTGAGAGCACCTGCTGAATACAAATTTGATGTATTTATTTTTGTCAATGTAGTGTACCAATAATTTAGTTTTTGGTCGACCATTACCACTTTGCTCTGATTTACCGTGGAGTCTTAATGAACATTACGCGTATTATTTTTTCGCCTTTTCTTCAATCTCGTTCTCAGGCATTAAATCCGAATAATCATATATTTTTTGGTGGTAGCAGCGGCAATGTCCATCATGCGCATTCACGCATTTCAATACCCATCGATGGACGAACGAATGGGCAGACAGGCAGAAAGACAGACGGACAACACCAAAAATAAAATCAGACATACCTTCTTTGCTTTCCATTCTTTGGATTTCAACTCATTGTCATAAGACGACGATGATGATGATAATGATGGTGGTTAATAATAGAGATTTAAAGCCACGATGTACGCTGCGGCCAGTTTGAATTAAAGGATGGCAGTCAGCAATGATGTGATGTGCTGCTGCTGTGGATGATGGTCAAAATGCTTTGACTTCTTGGGGTATCTCTTTAATCACCTTCAGAAAGTGTTACAGTAAAAGTAATCAGAAAAACGGCATAGATTCAATGGCTTTTAATTTAAACGAGGTTTGGGTGAGAGGTGAAGGAAGTCATTATTCTTAAAAGTGCAGAGTATCTTTTAAACTGATCGCAAATAGTTTGAAACTTGGTTAAGCGATCATAGTTCGTGGGTCGGCAACGAGATGACTTGTTAGACTAAAATAAGTAGCTGAAAATTGACTTAGTTTAAAAGAAGTATAGATTTTGTCTATATAAGGCAGTCATTAAACCAACAAATTTAAATAACATTCTCTATTTTGCACATCTTAGACTTAATTATATTTTTTTTGGTATACTTTTATTACCATTTATCTACTAAAATTGTAAATAATATTAAATTAATAGAAAGTGCTTACTTCAAAGAAGTGCAGAATACAATTTTATGGTCCGAATGAGAATGTGAACGAAGTAAGATAGCTCTAGCCACTATTATTTTAAAGACCGTTCTTCCTTTTTCATATTTTAAATTTGACTAGCTGGACCAGTAGATGATTCTAGTGCGTAGGACAATGTCCCGGTGCTTTTACTCAACCGGTATTATGAATATGAATCATAAAGGGTGTCCCAAGAAGAGCGCAATTTTTTAATCTCGCAACATTCGAAGTGTCATTGTTTGACATTTGAATAATTGTTATTGTTTGTTAGTAGAAGGTACGAGGTTAGTAAAAATGGAGCGAAGGGAGTTCGTTAATTGGGTATTGGAGAGACAACATGAAAATGCTGATTTTGCCGATAAAATCATCTTCAGTGACGAGGCCCATTTTCATCTTGATGGCTTCGTCAATAGGCAGAATTGTCGCATTTGGGGTGCGGAAAATCCTCGAGTGATTCACGAGAAGCAAATGCATCCTCAACGTGTCACTGTGTGGTGTGGTTTTTGGGCTGGAGGAATCATTGGACCTTTTTTTTATGAAAATGAGGCAGGTCAAGCGCAAACAGTCAATGGTGTTCGGTATCGTGAAATGATAACCAGTTTTTTCTTGCCTAGAATTGAATAAATGAATGTGGAGGGCATGTGGTTCCAACAAGACGGCGCCACATGTCATACAGCCAGAGAAACAATTCAATTGCTGCAAAAATTGCGCTCTTCTTGGGACACCCTTATATGTAATGTAATGACTTGATCAACTAACAGATACTAATATAGCTATGAATCTTAAGGCTATTCCATTTCTGCAAAAACGAATGGTGAAGGGCCAATGAGCGCGTCATGCGGCGCGGTGCGAATTCAGCATTTCTCGTACACAAAACATGTGGTTGTTCAATAAAAACTTAACAAAACAATTGTGTCAGATTGAGAACAATTTATTCTGGCAATGCCAAATCAAGAGGCGGCGAATTTGAATAAAATGCAACATTTCTGACACGCCGGGCCGCATTGAGCTTGCATTGGCCCTTCAAGACAAGGTTTGAGAACGGTTTAGCTATGTTTTTAATACGAGATTTTCCTTATACCTTCCCCTGAACCATCCTGATTCCTTCTGCGTGTTCTAGGTTAGGTTAGGTTGAAGAGAGGAGACGTTAAAACGTCTCATGTCCATGGACATACACTTAAGCCATCGGTTCGGCCTGTTATGCGCTCCTTATTTATGATCTTTTTATACCTCACGAGTTACAGAAAATCGGTACTAGACATGAATTTTCTCAGTATCTTCCAGTCACATCCTCTGAGATGAGTCAAGTCTGGTAATATGTCGGACCCGAAATGTTGGGATCTCGTCTGCGTATTCTAACATCAGCTACGTTTTCTAACTCACCGTGTCTTCTATAGCGAATTGGACACGGCCACAGAAGTTGCTCTATCGATTCATCCTTCTCTTCGGTTCCTCAACTTCTGTTAAGATCTTTTCTCAACACTAAGTCTCTCTGCGTGTCGTCGAATAAGACAGTTTTCCGTCAAGACAGGCAGCATGTTTATGACTAGTAACCACTCGCCATTTGTTTTCACAAGGCCAACAAAGCTCTCTCAGGAAAAGCTTGCATATTGCTAGAGGTATGTCCACGTATTCCAGATCCCCTGGAGTAGATGAGGTAGTTATGTTCCTTTCAATCTTATCTGCACTATACTTTTCTAGAATGTCGCTCTGAAGTCTGAATAGGGCGGGATTTTTCGCAATTCGTACTATTAGCCGCACAATGGGGCAAAAAGGGATAATTATGGTACCACCGCCAAATCTAAACGAAATGAGCTAGGATCTTGAAATTTGGTATGAGGGTAGCCCTTAGGAGGTAGACTCGGAAATTGGCAGGATTTTTCGAAATTTAAACATTTACGTACACAGAGGGGTAAAAAGGGAAAAAATGGGATAAATGTAGTACAACAGCCAAATTAAAATGGCAAGAGCTAGAATCGTGAAATTTGGTGTGAGGGTAGCCCTTATGAGGTAGACTCTGAAATTGACAGGATTTTTCGAAATTCGAACATTTACGTACACAGTGGGGTAAAACGAGAAAAATGTGGTACCACAGGCAAATCCAAATGGCAAGACCTAAAATCGTGAAATTTGGTGTGAGAGTAGTAGACGTAAACAAGAACAAGAAGCAATTTTTTTTAAAAATATAGGGGCACAGTGGGACAGAAAGATATAAATATGGTACCACCGCCAAATTTAAAGCCTAAAATTAGAATGGTGAACATTGAAGCGAGGGATGTCTTTATGACAACGGATCGGGGTATTCAGTTCTTTTTTTGTATTCGCAGTTTTCGAGGCACAGTGGGGCAAAAAGTGTAAAATATAGTACAGTGGCTTAAAAACATGGATCAATGGTTCTAGGGTAACTTTTGGAACATAAACTAGAGATTGGAAGTGATTTTAAGTAATTCTAACTCTAAGAGGCACAGTGGGACAAGACGGGTTAATTATGGAGCATGTGGAAAAAAGGGACAATCTGCCAAAATTGGAACTTAAACATGAGATATGAAGAGTTTATATGGTATTAAGAGCACAGTGGTCAAAAACGGTTAAATAATGCACAGTGGAGAAAATATGTATAAATATGTTACAGTCGTGGAAAAAGGTTTAAGTATGCTAGCGTGAAGACACATTTTAAAAACGGTACAGTGAGACAAAAATTTGTTATATATGGTACAGTGGTGTAAAAATGTTGTACAGTGAGATAAAGAGTTGAATGGGGCACAGTTGTGCAAAAAGGGTTAACTATGGTACAGTGGGGCAAAAATGGTTAAATATAGTGGACAAAATATAGTAGGACAAAAAGGTGTTCAATTTGTTTCAGTGGACCCAAAACGGTTAAATATGGTACAGTAGGTCAAGAAGCGTACATTTAGTACAGTGGGAAAAAATATGGATGCAGGGAGAGAGGGTAAGTTAAATATGAAATAAGAGTGTTTTTTTCATAATTTATGCTTTTAGTAGCACTGTGGTGCAAAAAGGTTAAAATTATGATGCAGTTGGGGTAAGCAAAAATTATTCAAATGTTACAGAGGGGAGAAAATGTGGTAAATATGGTTTAGTGGAGCAAAACGGAATTAATATGGTACGGTAAAGTAAAAAAGTTAAATACGGTAAAGTGGTTAAATGTGGTAAGTGGGGAAAAAAGGGAACAAAATAGTCCCAAATATGTATAAAAATTCGTACTTTAGAAGCACAGTGTAATAAAAAGTGTTTAATATGGAACAGTGGTGTTAATGTGGTCTTTGAGTGCAAAGGTAGCTCTTACAGCATAAACCTAAGCTAAGAAATTGTTATTTCCAAATAGGTTCTCTACTTAAACCGTGGGGAAAAACAAGATAAATAAATGGCACAGATAGTGGACAAAAATGTTGAAATACGGCCTAAGCTTGCGAATTTGGGTCTTGAAATATCTATTATAATTTTTAAATATTATACAATCGTGCAAAATTGGTTAATTATGACACACAAAGGGTTAAATGTGGTACAATGGAGCGATTCACTTTAGATTTTTAAATTCGTACCTTTATAGAGGTTCAGAGGTACAGTGGGAAATATTGCACCATTATGTCAGGGTAACTCTTGGAACACAAACTCAAAATAAAACGAGGGTTCGTATTTTATATATAAAAGTAATCAAATCATCGTCATTTTGCACCATATGTGATAATCATGTCTTTTTGAATGAAAGAGGTATAACTATTTTACGGTACCCTAAACAGAAAATAAATAATAATGGGGGCTGCGAAGCGCACCGGGTTAAAGCTAGTTTAATTATATTTAGCAAATTAATTGGGGCCAGAGAATTTTTATCGCCGATAACTACCCTCGTAATTTAAACTAGCCACAATTCACCAAAGATCAATTTAATTGGTGCTTTAAAGCCCCCAACCATTCCTTATGATATGTGCCCCTTAAGGTTTCCTTCCTCACTCATAATATCGAACACACAGCATAAGAAGAATTCCCTCCGGACACAAAAGTAAGTAAGTTAAAGTTCAGGCAATGAATGAATAAATCCACAATGGGTGGGGTGGGTATTGGAGTTCAAGAATAAAGAAATAATTCTTTATTCTTCTTATTGTACAGGGAGTTTTTTCTTTAAAAGATGATTTGCTTTGTCAGTAGCCGTGAATTGAAGTTAAATTATAATGATTATAAATCATTATTTCGGTCGGCTAGATAGACGTGAACCTCTACAACAAACCGACACAAACCAACATCGTCATTGCCACCATAGACATCAATAGCGCGTCATGATCTCCATTGTGATCATCACCTTTTGCTTCGCTTTAACCAGTAGTATTTCTTTATTTTCTCTTGATTTAATCCCAAAGAATTTTGCGTTTTTTCTTCTTTTGTATTACTACGATATTTTTTTTCTATTGGTCTTTCTCTTGCGCTCCCTGCTTCTTGTTTTCTTTTCCTGGTTTAGAGTAATTTCTAATTATTGATGTAATCGAAATTTGATGAGTTTACGTTGCCAAGTACTTAACCACATTTGGTACGGTACCGTAGGTCATTGTAGTTTTCGTTGGTTGGTAGGGTTTGTAACAAATTGTCTGTCTATCTTTTAACTTTTAATACATTTCTGACATTTTTAAGTAAAAATCATATTACTTAGAAACGGAAGAAAACACCAGATTAAAATGTACAGGATCAGATCAGATTATATAGTACTACATTCCTATATATCTTTATATATAAAATCCTTTGTACGTTTGTTAGTAACGCATGATCTCAGAAACCATAAATGCGAATGGGCTGAAAATTGAACAATATATTCAGTTTGGGGTCATTTGTGTTTTAGAATTATTTTCAACGCTATAAATTGCGGAGTGGTCAATGAGGGTATACCTTGTACGGTTTACCCGACTGAAATTTCTTACTTGTTGAAATATAACAAATGCAATATTTATATTTATGCTCTTAGTCATTGCCATTGTTATTAATATTGTTATGATTATTGCTATTGTCATTGTCATTGTTATTGATATAGTTATATATATATATATATGTATATATCGATGGCTTATATCCAAAAGGTGCTATATTAAGATTTGCGAAAATGAGATTTTGATGGCAAATGCTTCTGCTTCACATGATAGACCTACGGTGTAAATTCTAGATCAAAAAAATATCCTAACACGCCTTTTTAACGTTTTTCCATTTTTTTCAATGTTGTTTTATGTATTTTTACGAAGGAATATCAGGCTATGCTATCATTTTTTATTTGATTTCCAAATTGCTTACAATTTAAAAACCGCCAAATTCAATAATTTTTTGATGTAATATGAACTTTTCCTGTAGATTTTGACCCACTGATTACAATTCTGTATTCAAAATTTTTGCAAAATACATACATTTAGAGAAAACAGCGGAAGAAAATTTAAAATTTGATGTATTTTGCAAGCCCGTGTAACACTCGTAAACCTTCTTTAGCGAAGTTTAAGATGCCTACTGTGAAGAGTGAACTTTACTTCATAAAGTTAAGCAATGACGTCGTTATAGCGAAAATTGTATGCTTTTGACTTCAGAATCCTAAAATATATAATATTACCTGAAATGTGCTATAAAACGAGAAAATTAATTCATTTTTAAAATATTTAAATCGAAAACCAGTAAGGAAAGGCTAAAGTCGGTCGGGGCCGACTATATAATACCCTACACCACTCTCGTAATATTGAATAACTCTGATATATAAATTTTTTAATTCATGTATAAATTGTTTACATCAATTTACTTTTGGGACATTTTATACTTAAATAATACCCTGTACCACAGTGTGGTGTAGGGCATAAAAACGATTGAATCTAAAGAGCCGAATCGGATGAAACATATATATGGGAGCTATAGCTAAATCTTTACCAATTTTCTTCAAATTCGGCAATGTTGGTTCATGGATCAAGAAACTCTACCATTCTAAATTTCAAAACGATTGGATGTAAAATACAGCTTCTATAGAACTAAAGGGCCAAATCGGAGCTATAGCTAAATCTTAACCGATTTTCTTCAAATTCGGTAGTGTTGGTTAATGGATCAAGAAACTCTACCATTCTAAATTTCAAAATGATTGGATGTAAAATACAGCTTCTACAGTACTAAAGAGCAAAATCGGACGAAACATATATATGGGAGCTATAGCTAAATCTTAACCGATTTTCTTCAAATTCGGTAGTGTTGGTTCATGGATCAAGAAACTTTACCATTCTATATTTCAAAATGATTGGATGTAAAATACAGCTTCTTCAGGACTAAAGTGCAAAATCGGACGAAACATATATATGGGAGCTATAGCTAAATCTAAACCGATTTTCTTCAAATTCGGCAGTGTTGGTTCATGGATCAAGAAACTCTACCATTCTAAATTTCAAAATGATTGGATGTAAAATACAGCTTCTACAGGACTAAAGGGCCAAATCGGACGAAACATGTATATGGGAGCTATAGCTAAATCTTAACCGATTTTCTTCAAATTCGGTAGTGTTGGTTCATGGATCAATAAACTCTACCATTCTAAATTTCAAATCGATTGGATGTAAAATACAGCTTCTATAGAACTAAAGGTACAAATCGGACGAAACATATATATGGGAGCTATAGCTAAATCTTAACCGATTTTCTTCACATTCGGTAGTGTTGGTTCATGGATCAGGAAACTCTACCATTCTAAATTTCAAAATGTTGGATGTAAAATACAGCTTCTTCAGGACTAAAGAGCAAAATCGGACGAAACATATATATGGGAGCTATAGGGTAATTCCAAAGAAAATCGACCCAAAAATGACGATTTGAAAATTTTACATTTTTGATTTTGCTGAAATTTTGCATGCGCATACTGCAAGATGATACGAAATAATGACAGTTTACCGTGTGTCAAAATTTGTAGCGGTTTAGATTTTATAGGGTGACAAAGTGGGACATCTACATTGTTTTGTAAAAAATTAAGTTATGTTCAAGTCGCCATAACTTTTGAACGGAATGTCAGATTTAATTGAAATAAGTTCCATCTTAAAGATATTAACGATATTTCTAAGTATTACACACATAAGGAACTATATGTGTATTAAGGATATCAAAAGGACGAAAATGTCCTTAATCCTTAATTATCCTGAAAAATGTATTTTAAATTTTTTTAATTTTATTTCTGAATATTACCCCCATATTGCTCCATAAAATATAAAATTTTCAGAATGGGTGCTCAATAGGTTCAAGAGATATGACTTATTTAATGTCCGTCTGTCTGTCCGTTTGACTGGTTTATGCCAGTGATATCTCTGAAAAGGTGTGACCGAATGACTTACAAATTAGTATGTGGTAATATTTTCCTCAAACCTACTTAATGTTTTGAAGTGGCCCATTTCGGACCTCTCCTTGTGGTACCTCCCTCACAAACGGTTAAAATTTTGTGACATGTTAAAACCCTTATAACTTCTGTACTACTCATGGGAATCCAATGAAATTTCATACATAGTAATTATTTCACCATATTTATAAGCTGAACAAAAATGGGCGAAAATGTCACCCCCTTTTTGTACCTCCCACACAAAGGGACCAATTTTTACAATAAATCCCCAGCTTATAACATTAATACCAGTGCATACAAATTCTTGAAATTTTGTGCAGTGTAATATTTTTATAGTACCTACAGGCCAGTACAAAGTGGGCGTTATTGCCCCTCGCCTTCTAGTACCTCCCACACAAATTCAAACAATTTTGTGAAATGTTAGAACTTTTTATTTATGTGTTTACTTTAACGAGTTTATAATTTTTCAACATTTCACAAAATTGTTAGAATTTATGTGAGAGGTACTAGAAGGGGAGGGGCAATAACGCCCACTTTGTACTGGCCTGTAGGTACTATAAAAATATTACACTGCACAAAATTTCAAGAATTTGTATGCACTGGTATTAATGATATAAGCTGGGAACTTATTGTAAAAATTGGTCCCTTTGTGTGGGAGGTACAAAAAGGGGGGTGACATTTTCGCCCATTTTTGTTCAGCTTATAAATATGGTGAAATAATTACTATGTATGAAATTTCATTGGATTCCCATGAGTAGTACAGAAGTTATAAGGGTTTTAACATGTCACAAAATTTTAACCGTTTGTGAGGGAGGTACCACAAGGAGGGGTCCGAAATGGGCCACTCCAAAACATTAAGTAGGTTTGAGGAAAATATTACCACATACTAATTTGTAAGTCATTCGGTCACTCCTTTTCAGAGATATCACTGGCATAAACCAGTCAAACGGACAGACAGACGGACATTAAATAAGTCATATCTTTTGAACCCATTGAGCACCCATTCTGAAAATTTTATATTTTATGGAGCAATATGGGGGTAATATTCAGAAATAAAATTAAAAAAATTGAAAATACATTTTTCAGGATAATTAAGGATTAAGGACATTTTCGTCCTTTTGATATCCTTAATACACATATAGTTATCCTTATGTGTGTAATACTTAGAAATATCGTTAATATCTTTAAGATGGAACTTATTTCAATTAAATCTGATATTCCGTTCAAAAGTTATGGCGACTTGAACATAACTTAATTTTTTACAAAACAATGTAGATGTCCTACTTTGTCACCCTATAAAATCTAAACCGCTACAAATTTTGACACACGGTAAACTGTCATTATTTCGTATCATCTTGCAGTATGCGCATGCAAAATTTCAGCAATATCGAAATTCATAAATTTTCAGAGTGGGTCGATTTCCTTTGGAATTACCCTATAGCTAAATCTTAACCGATTTTCTTAAAATTCGGTATTGTTGGTTCATGGATCACGAAACTCTACCATTCTAAATTTCCAAATGATTTGATGTAAAATACAGCTTCTACAGGACTAAAGAGCAAAATCGGACGAAACATATATATGGGAGCTATAGCTAAATCTTAACCGATTTTCTTC
This sequence comes from Eudasyphora cyanicolor, assembly GCA_963930755.1. Taxonomy (NCBI): domain Eukaryota; kingdom Metazoa; phylum Arthropoda; class Insecta; order Diptera; family Muscidae; genus Eudasyphora; species Eudasyphora cyanicolor. The sequence goes on from OZ005735.1 coordinate 41,988,861, forward strand.
AAATTCGGCAATGTTGGTTCATGGATCAAGAAACTCTACCATTCTAAATTTCAAAACGATCGGATGTAAAATACAGCTTCTATAGGACTAAAGGACCAAATCGGACGAAAGATATATATGGGAGCTATATCTAAATCTGAACCGATTTTCTTCAAATTCAGCAATGTTGGTTCATGGATCAAGAAACTCTACCATTCTAAATTTCAAAATGATCGGATGTAAAATACAGCTTCTACAGGACTAAAGAGCCAAATCGGACGAAACATATATATGGGAGCTATAGCTAAATCTTAACCGATTTTCTTCAAATTCGGCAATGTTGGTTCATGGATCAAGAAACTCTACCGTTCTAAATTTCAAAACGACCGGATGTAAAATACAGCTTCTATAGGACAAAAGGACCAAATTGGACGAAAGATATATATGGGAGCTATATCTAAATCTGAACCGATTTTCTTCAAATTCGGCAATGTTGGTTCATGGATCAAGGAACTCTACCATTCTAAATTTCAAAACGATCGGATGTAAAATACAGCTTCTATAGGACTAAAGGGCCAAATCGGACGAAACATATATATGGGAGCTATAGCTAAATCTTAACCGATTTTCTTCAAATTCAGCAATGTTGGTTCATGGATCAAGAAACTCTACATTCTAAATTTCAAAACGATCGGATGTAAAATACAGCTTCTATAGGACTAAAGGGCCAAATCGGACGAAAGATATATAAGGGAGCTATATCTAAATCTGAACCGATTTCAACCAAATTCAATAGCGATCTTAACAGCCGCGAAATACTCTAAACTGCAAAATTTCAGAACGATCGGAGTGAAATTGCGACCTATAGTCGACGAACAACTTTACATGGACAGACGGACGGACGGACAGACATCGTTAAATCGACTCAGCTAGTGATTCTGAGTCGATCGGTATACTTTAAGGTGGGTCTAGCTGTGTTATTTTCAGGTGTTACAAACATCTGCCGTGAAACAAACTTATAATACCCTGTACCACAGAGTGGTGTAGGGTATAAATACTTAGAGTAATATCTTTATTATGAATAGCGGATTTTATTCAAAACGTTGCAACATTGAATGTATTTTCAATACACACATGAGAAAATCTAGTTATGTGTGATATCTACAAAACGGTGATCCATTTCGAGGTTCCCTAATTTTTTAAAGAAAAAAAACACAGAAAATTCAAATTGAATGGGGAGTGTTTATTATCATTTGAAAGAACATTCTTTGGCATTTAATTTTTGAAGATTATGTCTATCAAATGTGTGCCGCGGCTACGTCTCAGATGGTCCATCCGTTGAGTCCAATTTTCGATGACTCGTTCGAGCATTTTGACTGGTAACTGGCGAATCACACGTGATGTTTTGCCCCAAGGCCTGAATCGAAGCGGGTTTGTCCGCATAAACTTTAGACTTTACATATCCCCACAGGAAAAAGTCTAACGGTGTGATATCACACGATCTTGGTGGCCAATCGACCGGCCCAAAACGTGAAATTATCTGCTCACCGAAGTGTTCTCTCAATAAATCCATTGATTGATGCGATGTGTGGGAAGTGGGCGCCGTCTTGTTGAAACCAAATGCCGCCAAGATCACGAGCTTCAATTTCGGGCATCAAATAGTAGGTTATCATGGCACGATAACGGTCGCCATTGACGGTTACGTTCTCACCGGCATCATTTTTGAAGAAATATGGACCGATGATTCCACCGGCCCACAAACCACACCAAACAGTTGTTTTTTTCTGGATGAAGTGGCAGCTCTTGAATCTCTTCAGGTTGCTCTTCGTCCCAAATGCGGCAATTTTGCTTGTTTACATACCCATTGAGCCAGAAATGCGCCTCATCGCTGAACAAAATTTGGCTTGAAAACGTCGGATCTTCTTGCAACTTTTCAAGAGCCCATAGAGCGAAGCGATGTCGCTTGCGAAGGTCGGGCGGCTTCTGTTCTTGCACAAGCTGTTTTTTGTATGCTTTCAGTTTAAGATCTCGACGTAAAATGCGCCAAGTCGTTCCATACGTCAGTCCGAGTTGCTGCGAACGGCGCCGAATCGACTCTCCACGGTCTTCGTGTACACTCTCAGCTACGGCCGCTACATTTTTTTCACAGCCTGCTGGACGTGGTCTATTCGGTTGAATATTATCCAATAATGAATGATGGGTCTCAAGATGGGTGATGGTGTTGCGAATAGTACGCTCAGTAGGCCGATTATGTTGACCATAAGTTGAGCGAAGTGCACGAAACACATTCCTCACAGAACGTGAATTTTCGTAATAAAGTTGAACGATTTGTAAACGTTGTTCTGGCGTAAGTCTTTCCATGATGAAATGCCAAACAATACTTAACAAAAATAACATGACAGCATGACTAGACTCACACGTGATCTGTCAAAAAAAAGGCTATTGAAAAAAGTATCTCTAATTGGATCACCCTTTATATTCTTAATCGTTGTAAAATTCTAAGACGATTTAGCCATGTCCGACCGTCTGCTGTAATCACGCTACAGACCGTAATAATAGAGCTAACCTGATCAAATTAGGTAGAGATATTTCTTATAGTTGCAGGTTGTTAGGGATTGCAAATGGACCATATCGGTTAATGTTTTGATATAGCCCCCATATATATAGCATCTTACTTATTGTGATAGATCCAGAATAAGCTGGGCTATTAATACTTTTGAGCCCTTCAAGTCACTTGGACCAGACGGCATCACTCCAGCAAAAATGCAGATACTGTTGAAGTACATTATCCCCTGGCTGGAGAAAATTTATGTAGGCTGTATCAGGCTTGCATACATCCCGAATCGATGGAGGGATACCAAAGTGGTATTCATACCTGAAGCGGGGAAGATATCACACACTAGGCCAAAAGACTCCAGACCAATTAGCCTATCCTCCTTCATATTGAAAGGTCTGGAAAGACTTTTAGATTATTTCATTAGGGAAAACCTGGATACAAAACTCCTGTCGGTGAACCAACATGCTTACAATAAGGGGAAGTCTACAGAATCAGCCCTGCACGAACTTGTGAGCACTATCGAATCGTCCCTGCATTTCAAGGAATTCGCCATGGTGGCATTTCTTGACATAGAAGGAGCTTTTAACAACATTCACTCAGATGCAGTAATTGCGGCACTGTCACATCTAAAAATTAACTCTAGTTTGATTAGACTAATTCAAAGTCTGCTCAACAGAAGACGCATAACAGCATGTCTTGGGTCCACAACTCTAACAAGGTTTGTAAACAAAGGGACTCCACAAGGAGGAGTACTGTCTCCACTAATTTGGAACCTAGCAGTGAATGAAATCCTGCTAGATCTAGAACATTGTGGCTGCAAGGTCGTGGCATATGCGGACGACGTTGCAATCGCAGTGAGTGGCAAATTCGAAAACGTCCTCCGAGACATTCTACAGGTGGCTCTGAACAAATTGTCTAGATGGGCCAGAAGCAGCGGTTTGGGCGTAAACCCAAACAAGACAGAATTCGCGGTGGAGCCTCTCTTCTAAAATCGTCCACTGGATATATATAGCAGTAGTTCGTCATATACTGCTATACGGCATTGTGGTATGGTGGACGGCAACTAACAAACTAACCATTACCAACATACTAACAAAGGTTCAGAGAACAGCCTGTCTGAGCATAAGCGGAGCCTTAAGGACTACAGCGACCGAGCCTCTACAAGCCCACTCCATATACTGCCGATTAATAGTGTGGCGAGAGAAGTTGCCACCAAAGCGGCAATAAGATTATACTGTCAATCAATGTGGAGGTACAAAAACTACGGTCACATGAGGATATCAAAGTGTAGTGCTATGGTAACCGACCGAGTGGACTATATACCAACGGTGTACACCGTCGAGAGAAATTACATCACTATGATTCCCGCCTGAGATGAATGGTTTGGAAGAATACCAGGTAATAGAAACCATCTCCACTTTTACACGGATGGTTCGAAGCTTGATGAAAAGGTCGACTTCGGAGTACACTGTGCAGAGCTTAGATTGGATATAGCTCACATACTACCAGATACCTGCAGTGTCTATGAAGCCGAAATAATGGCAATATGGGAAGTAGCCATGTGGCTGAGTCGCAACATAGTAACCAACACTGGCGTTGTAATTTACTCGGACAGCCAGGCCGCCATCAATTCTCTGGAGGCAACATCCCTAAATTCACAAACAGCTCTCGACTGCCGCAGATCTCTTAACGAGATGGCTGAGCAGTTTAATATACACCTCAAATGGGTGCCTGTGCATAGGGATATCCCGGGGAACTGCAAGGCCGATGAACTTGCTAGGAAAGGGACAACATTACAAATTCTCGAAGAATTTGCATATATTCGTGCGCCACTATCCACGTGCAAGCTTTGGCTTAGGCAAGAGGCAATCAGACAGTCCAACGAAAGATGGACAGAAATCGGCACCTGCAGACTAGCTAGACAAATCTGGCCAAGGTATGACCTGAGAAGATCGAAATATCTCCTCGCACTAGAGCGGCAAAGATTGTCTACGTTAGTATCAGTTCTGACGGGACACTGCTTGATCGGCGAACACGCCAAAAGATTGGGTATTGACTCTAATGACTTCTGCAGAAGCTGTGAAGCTGAGGAAGAAGTGGAGAGCATTGAGCACTTGCTATGCGACTGCCCCGCTCTGAGTAAACGACGACTGGACATAGTGGGGTCGGCTTTTCTAGGCAGCCTAATAGATCTTTCCAGTACCGATATTCGTACTATCGACAAATTTGTATATCAAACAGGTTGGTTTCGATGAGGGGCATTTCAGCCCGTGGTATCACTAGGGGTCTAAACTGGTCTATGTGAGCTTGTATAAATTTCGATATAGCCCCCATATATAGCATCTTACTTATTGTGATTCCTACTATTCTCATCTACTATACCATGCCATGTCCGTCCGTCCGTCCGTCCATCCGCCCGTCCATCCGTTGTAATCACGCTACAATCTATAACACTTGAGCTATGTGGCTGAAATGTGGTACAGATACTTCTTATACCTGAAGGTAACTTGGGATTGAGAATGGGCTATATCGGTCCACGATTTGACTTCTTAACGCCATAGAGACCACAAATGTCAACTGAACGGGTATAGTGGGGTTAATTTATACCCGCACCCTCACACGAACAACGGTAGCTATAGGTCCATGTTTTGATATCGCCCCCATACAAAGGTCCCTCTAGATTTTACTTCTTCACGCAACAAAAACCACAAATTTCAACGAATCGGGCTGAAATTTTGTAAAAAGACTTTATTTGTGCCCTAAACCATTCACATGCTATCCATTCACATGTATATAAGATTCGGTCAGGCCGAACTCTTTTACTTGTTAGGGCTTATAGTGTATTTACTTTGTCTGATATGCCCGTTTCTCACTCTCATAATCTTCTGTAGTTTTTGAAGTAACCTAACGATCATTTAATTTTCCTTGCAGCCAAATCATGGGATCTCTTAAAGAGCAAACCACCGAAATTAGATCATTGTTATGATTTAAATTTCTAACGGTTTTCATGCTGCATTGTTGAAAACCACAATGACGCTTTGTGTAATTGTAGCCGGGAGTTGGAGTTGGGTAACACGTTCTTCAATCACAGAAATTTCTTCAATTTCATTTCATCTTTCGAAGCTTCCCCTTCCGACAATACCTGCTCTGTGGTGAACTATATGCGATTATGATTTTTGTAATTATAGCTCACCTTCAGTAAATGAAAAAACAAAACAGGGAATTGCTAAAGAAAACCATTGGGAAAATTATATGTGCACCACATCGAACGCTCCAATGTACTTAGGGATTTGTGTAATGTGCGTAAAAGTTTCTTAACAAAATGTTAGAGCCTAAGTAGAGCAATAAGAGCTGGCAAACAGTCCAAACAGTTGCTGCTGCTGCTGCTGCTTTGTGGTTACCCGTGATGATGGCGATGATGATGATGATGACGGCGCGTTGATGGCTTTGGTTTTGGGTTTGATTGTGATTTGATTTTATAGGGCTTTTGATGCGTCCAGACGACGTGCAACAGGAAATGCTGTTTTCTTTTGAGGTTTTCTGGTGTTTGAAATGCATTGATGATATGATTACACATTCGCGGTTAAGAGCTCAATTATCATTTAGTATTTGTGGTGTTCAAAGGAAAGTTTTCTTTTCTTTATGGTTTACGGCAATTGTTTTAGAAATTATAATCGAAGTTAAGAAAAAAAATTCTCCATAAACTTATTGATTAATTGTGATTAGGAACGAAAATAGTGCACATATTATCAATTCGTTAGGGTTTCTCCTGGTAGTACCTATGTATTTGAAATTGAAGCAATTTACAAAATATTGTTTCCAGAAACAAGATTTAATGGATTTGGCTGTTATTGGTTTAAATTTATGCCGTACAATTTTCTAAAAGTTTACCCCAAAAATGCGCTAGTGCGCTTGGCACTAACTAAACTAACATAACACCTGCAAATTCTTCTCTATAGTCCAATTTTATTAAAATTGATATTCAATTGGTTCATTACTAAGAATTACTCTTCCCATGAAATTATGCAAATGAATTAAAAATATTTTTAACTTAAATTGAAAATTGTTCGAAATTCGATAAATTTCGATCAATTCTTAATCACAACAAAAAACTTGTTAATATAAAAATTTACAAAAAATCGAGTAATCTTGGCTAGAGGTAGCAAAAAAATTGCTGTTGAAAATGATGGTTGGTTGATGTTCAATGATTAAATTTATTAAACAAAACCATCGACATCGGAGTTCTCGTCATCAGTTATATAAAAACGGACATGGTCAGGTCGAATGTTGCTGCTACTGCTGATGCCATGCATGATGCTTGAATGAATGAACGAATTAACGTGAAATATGGACAACATCATCATCATCCTTCTGGAAAAAGTTGTTGAGAAAAACACACAAAAAGGCTACATCAGAATCAATTTGTTTCTTGTTGAAAATGTTGTTTATTTTTAATTAAAATAAATATTATTATAACCCATAAAATAATTGTGAAAATAATTTAATAAAGCTACGGACTATATTGAATTTTAGTGTGTGTGTGTGTATGTGCGTTTGTGCCATGTTCATCTACCGAAAAGGATGTAAAATCCTCTTGAAGTGGTTTTCAGCAAAAAAAAAAAGGAAACTCGGAACAACTGTAGCCAGTAATGAATGTGGCTGGTATATTGATGAAGGGAATTTGTAACAACAGTTGAACTATTAAGCGAAACTTTATGTCAAAAGATGGACCAATAAGCTTATATATCAAAGCCCAGACGAAACCCCTTTTCGAATCACTAATACATAAATTGGTTTCCTTTGACGACCTGGACAAGGCTCTGGTTCATAATACAGTACAGCATTTTTCAGCTCATTGATTTGGCACACAATTCTGAGAATTGAGCGTGAAAGTAGTCCCAAAAGAAGAACTTCTGCATCATTCGTTTATTCAAGTTGGCTCAATTCATAATTTAATGGCCATACGATTTGTATTTGGGGGTATACTAACTTTATCATTCCATTTGCAACACCTTGAAATATTGATCTGCGATCCCATAAAGTATATATATTCCTGATCGTCGTGAAACTCTAAGACGATTTTGCCATGTCCGTCTGCCTGTTGAAATCACGCTACAGTTCGTAATAACAGAGCTAGGTTGATCAAATTTCGTAGAAATACTTCTCATAGTGGCAGGTCGTTTGGGATTGCAAATGGGCCATATCGGCCAATGTTTTGAAATAGCTCCCCTATATTTGAGCCATAGATACCACATTTTTAAAGCAATTTTGCTGAAACTTTGCAGTTCGTATTCCATTTTGACGCGAATTCATCACAGTAAAAATTTTACAAATCGGTTCAGATTTTGTTGTAGTCACCCTATAAAGGTCGCCCCAAAGTAGCCATAAATACTACATTTTCTAAGCATTTTAAGCATTACAGCTAGACAAGAATTTATTTAGACAAGAATTCATCACAGTGAAATTTTTTAAATCAGTTCATATTTTGTTATAGTCTATCTATACCCAGCAAAATTTCTCATTACCAAATAATCCGACGAGTAAGCAAAGTTCGATAATGGTATGTACTTATTATTTAGACACTTCTCTCATTATTTTAACATGGGGATGTCATTGGAGAAAAGTACTTCCCAAAAGCATACAATAAAGTAGCATAATAAGTACTTATTTGTAGCTAGATTTTATGTACTTGAATAATGCATTACCAATAAGTTATAAAATAAGTAGTAGATATGTAGAAATTGCCTTTTAAAATGACTTTTTGCATATTGTTGCGCATATTTCTCGAAACAAACAATTTCCTCATGCCAGATTCGAATTTCTGGTATTTTCATTAAAATCTGCACGTATTGTTTGAAAACATGTTGAAATATAAATAAATCTTGTACAATAACCCACATATAGCCAAAATTGCATTATATTAAAATTTGCCAAATGATTTTGATAACAAAAAATTACTTATTTCTTTTATTATTGGTAAGTCATTATTTATAAGCCGAAAGTAATGCAGCGAATTAATTAAATTATATTAATTAAATTTATTAATTAAATTTATTTATTTTAATTAAATTTATGAGATATCATTATTTGGTAATGCAGGAAATAATGACAGGTACTTACCAAGATTTTGCTGGGTAGATGTCCCTCAAAAAAAAATGATAATTTAAACCATAAACAACACATTTTCTAAGCAATTTCGGTAAAACTTTGAAGTTTTTATTCTATTTTGGCAGGAATTCATCTTAATAAAATTTATACAAGTCAGTTTATATTTTGTTGTCGCCCCCGTGTACAGATAGCTCTCAAATATACTAATTTAAGCCACAAATACCAAATTTTTCAGATAAAGAATTTGAGGCCTAAAATATGCAGCGTTCATTAGCCCCCCACGTTGGAGAGGAGGGTATATATAATTTGCTACGAACCAAAAGTGTAACACATCAAAGGAGTGACCTAGAACCTTAAGTATGTTTGGCGGATATCCGTTTTGGGTCATTATAAGTCGAATGAGCAATGTCCGTCCGTCTGTCTGTTTGTCTACTGGCTGGTGCTCACGATAACTCTCGAAAGGTGTAACCGATTGACTTCAACTTTGGTATGTGGTAATATTTTCTTCTATCTCCGGATAAGTTCGAAGATTGGCCATATTGGTCTACTCCCTCTAGTACCTCCCCCATCAAGGGTTAACATTTAGTGAAATATTGATTATCCCCTCACCCTAGAGAGGAGGGTATATATCATCTGCTACGAGCCAAAAGTGTAACACATCGAAGGAGTGACCTAAGACCCTAAGTATGTTCGGAGGAAATCTGTTTTGGGTTATTTTAAGTCATTTGAGCAATGTCCGCCCGTCCGTCTGTCTGTCTGTCTGCTGGCTGGTGCGCACGATAACTCTCGAAAGTAGTAACGGATTGACTTAAAATTTGGTATGCGGTAATATTCTTCTCTATCTCCGGCTAAGTTCGCAGATGGTCCACTCCTTCTAGTACCTCCCCCACAAAGGGTTAACTTTTAGTGAAATATTGAATATTTAATATCTTCTATACTACTTGCTCGAATCTTCTGAAACTTCACACATAGTATTACTTTGTTAGTCGCTAACACGTCAAAATGGGCGAACTCTCTGGCCACTCTCTTTTTGGTACCTCCCACACAAATGGACCATTTTGCTCCAAAAATTAACTGCTTATGGCTTTAGTATCAGTTCATACTGATACTTGAAATTGTGTACAGTGTAATGCTTTTGTAGTACCTAGGGTCCAGAGAAAAGTGGGCGCTATTGGCACGCCCCCTTTTGGTACCTCCCAGACAAATGGACCATTTTGTACCAAATGTAAACAGCTTTTAACCTAAATACCAGTTATTAATAGCCATTTAAATTAATTATAATTAAATTAAAACAAAAAAATAAACTGACGAACATTTTCTTGGGACTCAAGGTGAGGGGATTCATAAGTCGATTTACCCGACTGAACTTTCTTACTTGTTATTATTTAATAACTTCTATACTACTTATTTGAATCCTCTGAAATTCTACACATAGTATTAGTTTATTAATCACTATTACCTCTAGAAAAATAGGCGAAGTTGCCACGCCCATTTTGGTAACTCCCACACAAATGGACAATTTTGAACAAAAAGTTAATAGCTTATAACTTTATTACCAGCGCATACAAATACTTGAAATTTTATACAGTGTAATGCTTTTATAGCACCTATATGCCAGAGAAAAATGGGCGTTATTGGCTGGCCACTTTTGATACCTCTCACACAAATGGACCATTTTGTACCAAATGTAAACAGCTTTCAACTTTAATATAAGCACATACTTTAAAGTTATAAGTACATACTTTAAATTTATTAAATGCAATTTAAATTGATAATTATTTCAATAAAACAAAAAAATAAATAAATTTACTAATATTTTTTTGAGACTCAAGGTGAGGGGATTCATTACTCGGTTTATTCGACTGAACTTTCTTACTTGTATTTTTTTAATAATTTGCTTAAACAATGATTGTTTGAAGATTTCGCGGGCTATGAGCCATTATAATATAATGGCTCATAGCCACTTTTGAATATAAGCCCTTGATGTGCTCCATATCCAAAGATTTTTCCAGTAATAAATTGAATGCAATCCATGGTGGAGGGTATATAACGCTTTTATTTGTTTTTTGCTCAATGTGGATTTTTAGCACTTTTTCCAAAGGGTGATCTAAGTAGAGATACTTATTTCAATAGCCTTTTTTTGACAGATCTCGTGTTAGTCGTGTCATGCTGTCATGTTATTTTTGTTAAATATTGTTTGGCATTTCATCATGGAACAACTGAACGATTATTATCTACAAAATCGTTCGCCAATTGCGCTAAGTCCATTTTTTTAATCCAAAAAAGCAGAACGGAACCGTCAATGGCGACAGTTATCGTGCCATGATAACCGACTATTTGATGCTTGAAATTGAAGCTCGAAAGGAGTAAGTGATCTCGGCGATATTTGGTTTCAACAAAATTAGGGAATCTCGGAATGGATCACGCTTTATAATCAATATTTCACTAAATGTTAACCCTTTGTGAGGGAGGTACTACAAGGAGTGGACCAATATGGCCCATCTTCGAACTTAGCCGGAGATAGAAGAAAATGTTACCACATACAAAATTTTAAATCAATCGGTTACTCCTTTCGAGAGTTATCGTGCGCATCGGTCACAGACAGACAGACGTACGGACGGACATTGATCATTCGACTTATAATGTCCCAAAACGGATATCCGCCGAACATACTTATGGTCTTAGGTCACTCTTTCGATGTGTTACACTTTTGGTTCGTAGCAAATGATATATACCCTCCGCTAAGGTGAGGGGATAGCTAAAAGGCCAAATCGGACGAAACATATATATGGGAGCTATATCTAAATCTGAACTGATTTTCTTCAAATTCGGTCATGTTGGTGCATAAATCAATAAACTCTAACATGCTAAATTTCAAAACAATTGGATGTAAAATACAGCTTCTATAGGGCTAAAGGGCCAAGTCGGATGAAACATATTCGTATATATCGAGGCTACAGCTATATCTGAACCGATTTTCAAATTCAATAGGGTCAAATTCGGTCTATTTTCAATATTACCTGTCCAAATACAATTTGAGCCTTTAGTATTTCCAATTCCAATGTCTAGTTTTTTTTCTCCATTTTCCCTACACGAACCTCGATTCTTTCACTAATGGATATTGCACTTCAAAAATATATAAAGGTGAAGATGAGGCCATAATATTCAAGCCATTTTAACAAGCAACAGTGATTGGAGAAATCAGGTTAAGTAAATATAAGCAGCAACATTTTTATTGTCATCAACTTCATGCAATCTCCCACAGCCCCGAGAATCGCACGGCTCAGTACCATTAGCCACATCATCGTCAGCGTCATAACAACGCATCATCTCGCAGTCTGCCAAAGTGGAAGAATATAAATTGATTATATTCACCATGAATCTGGCAATTCATGGATAATTGCAGTGCGTATGAACACTTATGTATGAATTTCTGCCGCGATTACGGATATTTTGTAATGAAAGGACACACGCACACTTCTCGAAGAGGTAGACCGATTTAATTTAATTGAAAGAATCGTTTTTTGTGCGATAACGTGGAATTTCTTAACGATTAAGTTTTTGATGGCGCTTGCCCAGACGGGAAATCTTCAAATTGATTTTTCTGATAGTTAAGATAACTGTCGTTTCCAGATATATGTGGTGGTTGGTGTTCATTGAAGTGCCATTAAGTGTCTTGTATTTTCCAATTTCAACCCCCAAAAGCAGCGATTTTTGACGAACCAACATTGATTGATTAATGATCGATTTTGCCACGGATTTTTTGTGTAATGGAAAACAGACATGCACTCACTATCTGCAGATTTACACAACCGTGACCAAAGTTCTACGTTTTTGCAGATGTGCAGCAGTTGCCAATAATAATTCACCTCCAAAAAACAGAAAGTTCAACATTGAGGCGCTTTATTTTGTTGGACAACTTAACATTTATATTAATCGATGTTTCTCGCCGAGTGCAAAGTGAGAAGAAATTGCATATAATTGGATTATTTCTTGCTCAAAGTAAAAACGAAATAGAAACAATCCACCAACCAAAAAATTTTAAAATTGATGTAACTTTAGTTTGGTTAATGGAATATAAGACTAGATGTTAAAAAATATTTGTGGGTGTCCATTAATATAAAAAGTATTAAAAAAATGGTTCCTCACATCATATCTCTTAATATTATTAGAAAAAAATACTTTTTAAGGTGTTTTTATCATTATTTGTAGTGGTAAAATAGATAACCCATAACATTCATTCATAAACATATATTCATTCATAAATACATTTATAAATATAAAAAATGTTTTACAAAATGTTATTAAAATAAACAAAATTTCTACTATAAAAAGTTTGGCTGGAAAAAATGCTTTTGATAGAAAACTACAACAATTTTTAGCTGCAAACAATTTTTTCAGAATTCCCTTATATTCATCTTTCTTATAGGTATTTCATTTTGGTTGCATTATTATGCAAAATTTGCTAAAAATTACAAAAACATACCTTAACCTTCAAAGCTACTTCCATTTTTTGTAGCGTGCGTCACAATAATTTTTGATTATTTTTTTCGCAACTTATACCTGTTAAAAAAATTTTTTATGGCATTCGAAAGAACACTCATATCCCACTAAACACTATGTATAAGTTGAAGGTATCTCTTTTGAAAGACCAAACAATTTGTATATTTTAATCCGAAAACGCGTACGAATGTAGTGTTCGTCACGCAGGATTTGCCCATATGCATTTTCATTTTTAATATGAGATGCAATTTGAAATTTTAAAACTAAAAAATTTTTACGTTTGAAGGAGTGGCAAAAATGTTCATGGAAAGTTCCTTTAGTGGTTGAATCATATTTTTTGAAGTAAAAGCTCGATAAAGCCGAGATACCATTTATATTAACGAAAATTATGAGGGCTAATGCTGAAAACAACAATTTCAGGTAAAAACTTAAGTTTAGTAACTGTAGGTAAAACAATTACCAAAAAATCGATTATTTCAAAAACAACGTTTTTTGCTGGCACGAAAATAAACCATAAACAATAGAAAAAATGGTTTGTTCCATCTTTTGAAAGCTAGCATCCTAACGAAGAAAACAGTAACTATTTGAAAAAAATTATAGATAAATATAGAAATTATGGTCCATATTCTTAAAATAGGGAAAGTAAAAAAATAATTATACCCTATACCACACTGTAGTAAAGGGTATTATAAGTTTGTTTCATGGCCGATGTTTGTAACACCTGAAAATACTATAGCTAGACCCACCTTAAGTATACCGATCGACCAAGAATCACTAGCTGGGTCGATTTAACAATGTGTATCCGTCCGTCTGTCCATCTAAAGTTGTTCCTCGAATACCGGTCGCAATTTCACTCCGATCTGAAATTTTGCAGTTTGGGGTCTTTTGCAGCTGGAAAGAACCGTATATAATTTGGTTGAATTCGGTTCAGATTTAGATATAGCTCCCATATATATTTTTTGTCCGATTTGGCTCTTTTATCCTATAGAAGCTGTATTTTACATCCAATCGTTTTGAAATTTAGCATTCTAGAGTTTATTGATCCTTTGACCAACATTGCCGACTTTGAAGAAAATCGGTACAGATTTAGATATAGCTCCCATATATATGTTTCGTCCGATTTGGCCCTTTAGCTGTATTTTACATCCAATCGTTTTGAATTTTAGAATGGTAGAGTTTCTTGATCCATGAACCAACACTACCGAATTTGGAGAAAATCGGTTAATCGGTTAAGCTGTATTTTATATCCAATTTTGAAATTTAACATTCTAGAGTTTATTGATCTTTGGAAAACATTACCGCCTTTGAAGAAAATTGGTTCAGGTTTAGGTCCATATAATGGGTTTTCCAAAAGGGATGATATGATTTTGAAGTGACGTTTCGGCCATTTGTAATATGTCATGATCTGTCATTTGTTTTTCATTGTATTCACTAGTGTTTCATCATGGAGAGATATACGCAAGAACAACGTTTACAAATTATTCAGTTTTATTTTCAAAATAATCGTTCTCCAATTTCAACTTTTCGTGCGCTAAGTCCATTTTTTTAAATCCAAAAAAAACTCTTTCCAGTCGACCTACAACCTTGACACCTATGAGCAATATTTTAGCTCTCGTTAAGAGCTATCTTTTTGCCATTGACCGATTGTGGCTATGTGCCACACAGCAAATGAAACAATTGAATTGTTGCGAGAACAGTTTGGAGATTCGATTATTTCAAGAAATTTTTATATTGAATGGCCTTCAAGAAGGTTGTTTGAAGTCATTGGTCTTTCGAAATAAACCAGACTCTCTTCAAGCTTTACAAGTCAATATTGAACGTACCATTCATGATATACAACTTGACTTGGTGGAAAAAGTGCTCGAAAATTGGGTTCATCGAATTCGTTCCTGCAGAAGAAGTCGTGCAGGCCATTTGAATGAGGTTTTATTTAGAACTTAATTGTATCGATTGTACTTCACATTTAATAAAAAACTTTTGAATTTCCTTAACAATTAGTGTGTGTTTTTTTTTTCAAAGATATCATATCACCCTTTATATGTTTCGTTCGATTCGACCCTTTTGTCCTATAAAAGTTGTATTTTACATCTAATTATTATGAAATTCAGCATGGTAGAGTTTCTTAATACATGGACGAACATAGCTGAATTTCACGGAGATTGGTTCAGATTTAGCTATATCTCCCATATATATGTTAGGTTAGGTTGAAGAGAGGAGACGTTTAAACGTCTCATGTCCATGGACATACACTTAAGCCAGTGATTCGGCCTGTTGTCGCTCCTTATTTATGATCTTTTTATACCTCACGAGTTACAGAAAATCGGTACTAGACACACATTTTCTCAGTATCTTCCAGTCATATCCTCTGAGATGAGTCAAGTCTGGTAATAAGCCCGAAATGTTGGGATCTTGCATGTGTGAAAGCCGGCAGTGACACAGAAAATGTTCCATCGTTTCGATGTTTTCCCTGCATGCCCTGCATTCGTCGTTTCCTGCTAGTCCTATGCGATGAAGATGTGCTTGTAAGCTTGAGTGTCCAGTTAGAACACTCATCATCTTACTAATATCGATCTTGTTTAGTTTCAGAAGACTTCTTGTTATACCCTCCACCATAGGATGGGGGGTATATCCATTTGTCACTCCGTTTGTAACACCTCCAAACATTGATCTGAGACCCTATAAAGTATATATATTCTTAAACGTCGTAAAATTCTAAGACGATTTAGCCATGTCCGTCTGTTGTAATCACGCTGAAATTTGGTAAAGATACTTCTTATAGCTGCAGATAACTTGGGATTGAAAATGAGCGATATCGGTCCATATTTAGATATACCTCCCATATATAGCTTCTAACTTGTTGAGATTCCTACTGTTCTCGTCTACTTTTTTGTGTTTTTCCGTGTTATTATACCCTACACCACACTGTGGTACAGGGTATTATAACTTTGTGCATTTGTTTGTAACACCCAAAAGGAGAAGAAATAGACCCATCGTTTATTATACCGATCGACTTAGAATCACTTTCTGAGTTGATTTAGCTATGTCCGTCTGTCCGTCTATCTGTCTGTCTGTCCGTCTGTCTGTCTGCCTGTCTGTCTGTCTGTCTGTCCGTCTGTCTGTCCGTCTGTCTGTCCGTCTGTCTGTCCGTCTTGTAATCAAAGTACAGGTCGCAATTATGGTCCGATCTCGACGAAACTTTACACATATATTTTGGCCCAAGGACGATCCCTATTGAATTTGGAAGAAATCGGTTCAGATTTACATATAGCCCCCATATATACGTTACCCCCGATTTGACATGTAAGCGCTGTAAAAATGTTATTTTATATTCCATCAGTGTGAAATCCGGCAGACAGAGTTTTCTTATTATATGAATGCACCCTGTTAAATTTGGAAGAAATCGGTTCAGATTTAGATATAGCCCCCATATATACGTTACCCCCGATTTGAAGTGTAAGCGCTGTAAAAATGTTATTTTATATCCGATCAGTATAAAATTTGGCAGAGAGAGGTTTCTAATTATATGAATGAACACCGTTAAATTTGGAAGAAATCGGTTAAGATTTAGATATAGCCCCCATATATACGTTACCCCCGATTTGACACGTAAGCGTTGTAAAAATGTTATTTTATGTTATTTCTGATACATGAATGTTATTTCTTTCTACATGAAGGAACACTGCCAAATTCGGACAAAATAGGTTCAGATTTAGATATACATATGTAAGCGATGATTTATTATTACATGAATGAGTATTCAGCAAAAATCGGTTCAGATTTATATCGGTTCAGATCCATAAGCACTTTACTTCCGATCATTAAAATTTTCCAGAAAGATGTTTCTTAATTTTGGAACGAATATTCCTTAATTTAGCGATTATCGGTTCAGAATTAGATAATATATTCCTACCCATTTGTCAATTATTCCAAATTATTATCGCAATGACCCTTATCGCATTGTTAGGGAGGTGTACGGTATTATATAGTCGGCCCCGCCCGACCGTACTTTCCTTACTGGTTTTCGTTAGGTTTGAGTTATTTTGTGACCTACATGCTATACATGTGACCTACATGCTATCCATGGTGGAGGGTCTTTAAGATTCGGCATGGCCGAACTTAACGCTTATACTTGTTATCTTTTTCATTGGGTCACCCCACAGTATCTTTGCAGTTGCTCCTACTGTTGCGCTATTCCACACAGTTTTGTGTTTTTGCTTCGAAAATTTTCCGATTTTCCAAGTTTATTACTCGAAGTTCTCTGCCCTTTGAAGCGAAGCTGTTTGCCCGTTCATTTCCAATCACTCCGCTGTGTCCTGGTACCCAGCAAATACGCAATTGACATGGGCTGAGTAATCATTTATAGTTCTTTTACAGTCCAACACAGTTCCGGATAAGACCCTTTCCGATGTTATTGATTTAATCGCCATTTGGCTATCTGTGAAGGTGTTGGCATATTTAGGCTTTGTAGTGTTACTGAGCCAGTTCACACACTCCGTGTTTGCTCGAACTTCTGCTTGAAATACCGTGTTATGGTTCAGGAAGTTCGACTTCTGGTTCATCAATAAAAATTTCCAGACCCCTCCTTCCTCCTCGCTTGGACCCATCCGTGTAGCAGCTGGTTCCCACTGGCACATGGGCCAAAGTTCCATTTTCCCAGGAGCGTCTGTCTGGCACAAACGTATCACAGGTAGCTGTAAGCCGCACTTCAGGAATGCGGTCGGAGAATTCTAGCGTTTGAATGTGACCAACTAAAGATTCTAAAATCTTCTGATGGTACGACTTGTGGTCTCGATTTATCCATTTACCCATCACTTGTAGACGTCTTGCTGTAAGGGCTGCCTCATACTTTATACGGATGTCTATTTGTTGGATGTGCAGTATAGTCTCCAACGCTGTTGTTGGTGCAGTTCTAAATGCCCCGCTTATGCCTAGACAGCACATACGTTGAATTTTTTGCAAAGGTATTACGTTACATTTTCTTGTCCATTGATGTCCACAACACTACACAGGTGTAGATGATTATTGGTCTAATCACGCTCATGTAAATCCAGTGAGTCATACTTGGGTGTAGTCCCCATTTTAAACCTATAGCTCTTCTGCACAACGACCAACATCTGTGGGCCTTTGTAACTCTTTCTTCAAGATGATCTTTCCAGTACAGTTTCTGATCCAAGATTACTCCTAAGTATTTTACCTTTTTAGTTATAGCAATTGTCTCATTCAGGAATCGAGGACGGGTAAAACGTGGGATCTTCGTTTTCCTTGTAAATAGACATATTTCTGTTTTGTCTGGGTTAACATTCAATCCCCTTGGTTGTGCCCAGTTATATGCTATGTTAAGTGCCTCTTCAGCTCTTCTGCATAATAGATTTGGATGAAAACCCCTTAGAAGTATTACAACGTCGTCTGCATAACAGACTGTTTTAAGTCCATCATTGGTGAGGGCTTTTAGGAGACTGTGTATCGTCGTAACCCATAGAAGAGGCCATAAAATCATATGGTGGAGGGTATAAACAAATTTTTTTGTGTGTCCGAGACCTACAATTTGTATACCCTCCACCATAGGATGGGGGGTATATTCATTTTGTCACTCCGTTTGTTACACCTCTAAATATTGATCTGAGACCACATAAAGTATATATGTATATATTCGTAATCGTCTTAAAATTCTAAGACGATTTAGCCATGTCCGTCCGTCTGTTATAATCACCCTACAATATGTAATACTTGAGCTAGGTGGCTGAAATTTGGTATAGATACTTGTTATACATGCAGGTTACTTGGGTTTGAGAATGGGCTATATCGGTCCACATTTTGAAATAGCCCCCATGTAAAGCATCTGTCCGATTTGACTTCTAAACGCCATACACGGAGGAAAATCGCCATTTTTGATATGTTTGAATTGAAACAAAAAATACTTGGAAACGAATTTTTTAAATATTATATATTTGTTAACAAACTAATTTTATTTGAAAATCATTAAACTTTGTTTGGAACGCATATATTAAATATTCGAACAATATACATATATTTGCGCACTGACTTTCACAAATAAAATATGTGTTTACCCACAAACACAGTTGTTGTTTAAGATGTTTTCCAAATATATTTTTTAAAAATGATTTTTTAAACATTAGATTTTGTTTTACATCAATAAATTTTAATTTATAAATATTCCAATTCATCACTTTTTGTCAACCCATCAATACAATTTATATCTACGAAAGATTATTCGATTTAAGTTTTAATTAAATTTTACAAACATATAATCTTTATAAAAAAATGCTCTTTGAACGTCTGAAAAACAGAAAACTTGTCTTTAAGTTAAGGCATTGATACATAAGGCATTGAAAATACATAAATACAAAATACTAGTTCCAAATAAAAAATATTAGAATTGGAACATATTTTGTTTAGAACAATATCCTCCCAAACATATAATATTTGTGTGTGTCAAATATTATATATTTGGAGTGTATGCTAAACATATCTATAATTCAAGCCGAATACTCGTCTGTTTTGGACAATATACTACAAAAGCGATTTTTTTTCAGCGTGTAGAGACCACAAATATCAACTGATCGGGCTGAAAATTGGTAACTGGGGTTAATTTATACCCGCACCCTCACACGAACAACGGTAGCCGTAGGTCAATGTTTTGATATAGCCCCCATACAAGGTTCCCTCTAGATGTTACTTCTTAACGCAACAAAAACCACAAATTTCACCGAATCGGGCTGAAATTTTGTAATATGATTTTATTAGTACCCGAAACCATTCACATGCTATCCATGGTGGAGGATATATGAAATTCGGCCAGGCCGAACTTAACGCTTTTACGAGTACTTGTTAATAATTTACTTAAACACAAGGATCGTTTCATGATTTGCTCCACATACAAAGATTTTTCCAGTAGTAAAATTGAATGCAATCCATGGTAGAGGGTATATAATGGTGATTTAATTTGTGTAAAAAAATGTTAATTTTTTTCTACATTTTACACTGAAACCGCATTTTTAGGTTCGTTTGTAAAAATGGTGCAGCCATATTAACGTGTTTCGATTTCGTTTGTAAAAATAGTACACTCCGCAAATGCGAAAATATTCCATTTTCCACACTCAACCCAGTCCACGGTGGGGAGTGATGCACCGTCAAAAAGCAAACTTCAGAACCAAACCTAATTGAAAGCGTACATTCTTAATGCACTATGGGTTTTACTCACCGCACGATTTTTGTTCGATTGTTCGCATGCAAAATGCGAAATTAGCAGTGGGTACAGGGGGAATTTTTAAAATCTCACAACATTATGTGGTGATATTGTTTTTCAGAAACGAAATCACCATAAGATTCGGCATGGCCGAACTTAACGCTTTTACTTGTTTCTTTGGGACTTGGTGAAGATTTGCAGTAATTACAATGTAACTTCTAAACCAAAGTGACCTATCTCAGTGATTCTGAGTTATCGCAATTTATATTTGCATTTCTACGAAAAGTGAACGAAATAAATTGGTTAAGTTAAAATTAATATTTTTTTAGGAAAAGTGAACGGAATTCTTATGATTATGATTTGTAGCATGAAAATTAACTTCACAAAACCAAATTTTAGATTTTCGAATAAAATTTTATTTATTTATTTATATGAATTACAATACAAAGTAAATTTATATTCTAATTTTAAGGTCCAGGGAAATGCCGGGTTACAAAGACCATATGGCTAAATGTTTGCAGCGACAGACCAGAGCCTCTGGTGGGAATCGAACCCACGACCCCCAAACTCATAGGCGAGTACGCTACCAACTCATCTACTGGGGCGATCACGAATAAAATTTATTTCTTAACAAATATGTAGTACAGGGTGGGCCATTTAAAATTTTAAATTTGAATCGGCTATAAAAAAAGTATTGATACTATTTTCAAATTTCTGGTTTTACTGGAAAGGTTGAACTTTGTCATTTAGTAATGAAACACAATATCATTCATATGACTACCACGACTGGATCGTCAGTACCTCATCCGATCAACCAAATTTTTCAGTTCATTTTCGATTGTTTCGGGTCGAATCTCTTCAATGGTAACTTCGATTTCATGTTTTAACGCTGCAATTGTCTCTGGATGCTTTGCGTAACATTTAGCCTTAATGTCTCCCCCAGAGGGCTCAAATCATAAGTCAAAGTAATCGGTAGTTCAAATTTTAAGTTTTAAGTGGCCCGCCCTTTATTTAAAAAAATGCTTTTGAACTATACACGGGGCAAAATCACCTTTTTTGATATGTTTGAATCGAAATAAAATATATTTGGAACACAAATTTTTAAATATTATATATTTCTGAGCAAATAAATTTTATTTGAAAATCAATAAAATGTATTTGGAACGCATATATTAATATATTACAACAAAATTTATTTGCAAACTAAATTTCTCAAATAAAATATGTGTTTAAATACAAATAAAATTATTGTTTAGAAATGTTTCCAAATATATTTTATTTAAAAAAATTTTCAAAACATTTACTGACTTTTTCGAAATTCAATTTTAATTTTTCCTTGTTTTCGAATTAGACCTCCCAGTTATGATACCTTATTCACTTCCGTTTTAAATCAATCATTTAAATTTTCTGAGTATTCCAAGCCATCATTAGTTGTCAATCCTCTAAGTAATTTATTTTAATCCAAGATTATACGATTTCAATTATTATTATTTTACGAACATTTCTAAAAAATTAACTTTGAATTACTGAAAAATTTAACACAATTTATGTATTTTCCGAATACTTAAATGCAAATAAATATTTGTTTCGGAAATAATAGTCCCAAATAATAACATATTGGGTTGCAAACAAAGATTTGTTTAGAACGACATCTTCCCAAATATATAATTTTTGTATATACCAAATACTATATGTTTAGAGTGTACCCTAAATATATATATATATGTTTCAAGCCGAATATGTTTGGGACAATATACTACAGAAGCGATTTTTTTTCAGCGTGTATTTTCTTTTAATTCATATGTATAAAAAATTGCGATTTTCCCCCGTGTAGGTCTGGGAGTTTGGCTTAGAGCTTTGGTTTATACAAAAAATTTAAGCAAGGAATTTTATTTAAAATCTATTTTGGCTCCTTAAGTTCCCAAATATATATAGTGGAATTGTCCTGTTTCTTTTATTTGGAAAATTGCGTTCTGGCTTTTCTTTAACGTTTTTTTCAGATAAATATTTAAATAGTTAAGGATTTACAGGACTTTTGACAATCCTCTTTATACCCTACACCACACTGTGGTACAGGATATTATGACTTTGTTCATTTAACGTTTTTTCAGATAAATATTTAAATAGTTAAGGATTTACAGGACTTTTGACAATCCTCTTTATACCCTACACCACACTGTGTTACAGGATATTATGACTTTGTGCATTTGTTTGTAACCCCCAAATGGAAAAGAGATAGACCCATTGTTCATTATACCGATCGACTTGTAATCACTTTCTGAGTCGATTTAGCTATGTCCTGTCTGTCAGTCTGTCCGTCTTTCTGTAGATGCATTTTTAACCAAAGAACAGGTCGAAATTATGGTCCGATCTAAAGGAAACTTTGCACATATCTTTCTTTAGGCCCAAGGACGATCCCTATTGAATTTGTTTCAGATTTACATATAGTTACCATATACATATATGTACCACCGATTTAGCATATATGCACTGTATAAGCAACATTTTTGAACCGATTTGTACAAAAATTGACAGAGTGTAGTCTCGTGATACATTCAGAGACAATACAAAATTTGGGGGAAATCGGTTCAGATTTAGATATAGCCCCATATATATATTACCCCGATCTGAAATTCAAGCGCTGTAGAAACTGTATTTTATATACGAGCACAGCAGAAAAGGGTTTCTTATTACATGAAGGAATACTGCCAATTTCGGATAAAATCGGTTCAGATTTAGATATAGCCCCCATATATATGTTAGCCCCGATTTGACATCTAAGCGCTGTAGAGACTGTATTTTATATCCGATCAGTACAAAATTCGACAGAAAGAGGTTTCTATTTTACATGAATGAGTATTTATAGAAAATCGGTACAGATTTATATATAACCTGCATATATATGTTCCTCCTTATTTGGTTATAAAGCGCTATAGAAGTTGTACTTTACTTCCGATCATTACAAAATTCTCCAGAAAGATGTTTCTCAATTTAGGAACGATTATTGCTTAATTTAGCGATTATCGGTTCAGCATTAGATATATCCATATATATGTGTTCTTACTTATTTACCAATTATTCGAAATCATTATCGCAATGACCTTTATCGCATTGTTAGGGAGGTGTGGGGTATTACATAGTCGGCCCAGCCCGACTTTCTGCTTTTCCTTACTGGTTTTCTCTTTAAGTTGTACACATAATAAACTAGTCCTGTACCTTATATATTATTTAAAATTTTAAATTAGTATAAAATTCTACTTTTGCTATTTATGTTTTCCCATATAATAAATTTTCCCTTTACATATTATACCCTCACTTTAGTGATACGAGGGTATATATCATTTGTTATGAGCCAAAAGTGTAACACATCGAAGGAGTGACCTAAGACCCTAAGTATGTTCGGCAGATATCCGTTTTGGGTCATTTTAAGTCCAATGAGCAATGTCCGTCCGTCCGACTGCTGGCTGGTGCGCACGATAGCTCTCGAAAGGAGTAACTGATTGACTTCAAATTTAGTATGTGGTAATATTTTTTTCTATCTCCGTCTAAGTTCGAAGATGGGCCATATTGGTCCACTCCTTCTAGTACGTCCCCCACAAAGGTTTAATATTTAGTGAATTATAGATTATTTAATAACTTCTATACTACTTCTTTGAATCCTTTGATATTCTACACATAGTATTACTTTATTAGTCACTATCACCTCGAGAAAAATGGGCGAAAGGTGCCACGCCACTTTTGGTACCTCCCACACAAATGGACCATTTTGCACCAAAAGTTAACTCCTTACAGCTTTAATATCACTTCATACAAATATTTGAAATTTTGTAAAGTGTATTGCTTTTATAATAACTAGAGTCCGGCGAAAAGTGGGCGTAATTTGCGCGCCCTTTTGGTACCTCACACACAAATTTACTATTTTGCACCAAAAGTTAACAGTTTTTAACTTGAATACAAGTGCATACAACGACTTGAAATGTTGTACAGTGCAAAGGTCTTATAGTATCTACAATACAGTGAAAAATGGGCGTATAGCCATGCCCCTTTCGGTACCTCCCACACAAAGGTACCATTTTGTACGAAAAGTTTGCAGCTTATAACTTCAATACTAGTGTCTACAAATAATTAAAATTTTGTAGTGTAATTACATATACCCTACACCACACTGTGGTACAGGGTATTATAAGTTTGTTTCACGGCAGATGTTTGTAACACCTGAAAATACTATAGCTAGACCAACCTTAAAGTATACCGATCGACTCAGAATCACTAGCTGAGTCGATTTAACCACGTCTGTCCGTCCGTCCGTCCGTCCATGTAAAGTTGTTCGTCGCAATTTCACTCCGATCGTTCTGAAATTCTGCAGTTTAGAGTATTTCGCAGCTGTAAAGATCCCTATTGAATTTGCTTGAAATCGGTTCAGATTTAGATATAGCTCCCATATATATCTTTCGTCAGATTTGGCCCTTTAGTCCTATAGAAGCTGTATTTTACATCCAATCGTTTTGAAATTTAGAATGGCAGAGTTTCTTCATCCATGAACCAACGTTGCCGAATTTGAAGAAAATCGGTTAAGATTTAGCTATAGCACCCTTATATATCTTTCGTCAGATTTGGCCCTTTAGTCCTATAGAAGCTGTATTTTACATCCAATCGTTTTGAAATTTAGAATGGTAGAGTTTCTTGATCCATGAACCAACACTACCGAATTTGAAGAAAATCGGTTAAGATTTAGCTATAGCTCCCATATATATGTTTCGTCAGATTTGGCCCTTTAGTTCTATAGAAGCTGTATTTTACATTCAATCGTTTTAATATTTAGAATGGTAGAGTGTCTTGATCCATGGACTAACATTGCCGAATTTGAAGAAAATCGGTTAAGATTTAGCTATAGCTCCCATATATATGTTTCATCCGATTTGGCTCTTTAGTCCTGTAGAAGCTCTTTTTTATATCCAATCGTTTTTATACCCTACACCACACTGTGGTACAGGGTATTATAAGTTTGTTTCATGGCAGATGTTTGTAACACCTGAAAATACTATAGCTAGACCCATCTTCAAGTATACCGAACGACTCAGAATCACTAGCTGAGTCGATTCAAACATGTCTGTCCGTCCGTCCGTATGCCTGTCCGTCTGTCCATCTTAAGTTGTTCGTCGACTACAGGTCGCAATTTCACTCCGATCGTTCTGATTTATATTTCAGAGTTATTCAATATTACGAGAGTGGTGTGGGGTATTATATAGTCGGCCCCGCCCGACTTTAGCCTTTCCTTACTGTTTTTTTTATAGTACCTACAGTCTGCCGAAAAATGGGCGTTTTAATCACGCCCCTTTTGGTACCTTCCACATAAACATAACATTTTGTACAAAATGTGAAGAGCTTATATCGTGAATATCAATACGTATATATACCCAAAATTTTTGCACAGTGTATAGTCTTTAAAATTCCTACAGTCCTGGTAAAAATAGAGTTATGGCCACACCCGTTTTAGTACCTCCCAAACAAAAAGAGCCTAAACATACCAACATTAAATAGCTCATCATATTAGTACACATACCAGTGCATATTTACATTGCTCACAAAGTGAGGGTATACTTTAGTCGGTATGCCCGACTGAAATTTCTTACTTGTTTTAAAATATTTTTGATATTTATTTGTATAAAGGAAGAGCTACTTGTTATTGTATTTAGTTTATTCGCTATATTAGAGCATCCATTCATTCCAGTATTTCCCTAAAAACCCTTAAGGCCAGCAATTATGCAAAATATTCCCACAAAAACCCATTGAGATGCTCACATCACAAACTATTGATTGAGTATACCCACTAACTAACTAACTACTCTGATATGATTTGAGATATTTTAGACATTTGAATTTATCATGTCATTCAAATGAATGGACGAGCGAATGAATGAATGAATGAATAGTCAACATGTTTTATGCAAATTCCAATTAGAGGGGATATCGTTAAAGCTAAATACTCGTACAGTCCTCATCGAAAGTGGGAAAGCGGGTCTTATCTGTAAAGACTTCTAATTCACGATAATTCTCTCCTAATGGACAGAGTGTTTTGTTAAAATACTCATACATATGTACTCCTATAGCAGCGGCATCAAATCGCCATATGAATATTAGGATTTGGAGGCACGGGCCACCGCCTCGTCCAAGCCACATGTTTTGCCATCTGCTGCCACCATATTTATGGCATAAGGATTGAGGTTGGAGAAGCGTAGACTCTAATATGATGGTGGCTGGTGCTTAACTAAAGTTCATTATGATTATAATGAAAATGCATTTAAAATGGAATTCAATGATGCATTATCGTCATTTATGCATTTAGTCCAACGTCCCTCCTCCTCCTATCACCATATGTCGAGCAAATTTTGGGCAGCAAGCACTGCAAATAAACATTGTGCCAAAATCTAGAGGAACATCAACAGTAGCATCAGGACAGTTCTGCAACCGCCCCCACCACCCGTCTTATTTACATCCATCAATGTTTTGTGTATCCAAAAAAAGCTTTTTCCCCTCTTTCTCCAGCTCCTGGGCCACAACCAAACATTACATTTGGGGCCATTCATTTACTTCAACGGCAGCAGCAGCACTGCAATGCAATGCTGTTCATCTATTCCATGGCCAACATCCATCGAATATATCCATCCATCTCTGTATCTTTTGCTCGCCAGTGATGTATGTTCGTATGTCTGTCTTTCTGATTTTAATGTAAAAGTTCTACAAATTCTTTTTTTTCGGGTACATTTACATTTGATTCCTTTTGGCTGGCGCAACATTCTGCTTTGATGAATGTGCGAAGCAGCAAAGGATGTTGGACAGTATTTTGGTCATTGACGTTTTTTGAGGGGGCGAAATATGCTTCCAAACAATATTCCAATAATTTAACATGGCACAGTGGGTTGTCTCGAGAGAGTCTGCCAAAAATCGAGGCAATGAAAATCAATCTATTGGAAAATTGGAATTTCACTGGTCACAATTGATGGAAACCAACGAAGATGATATCTGAGCTTGCAATGAAATTTATCGGATGCATGACATTTTACATACTTATAGAGTAGGTTCTGCCAAGCTTAAGATTAAAAATTGGACCTTAAACCTCTGGCGGAAACTAGCATCCTCCATTTTCGCTGCGCTAGGATGCTTGGAGAATGTTATGTCATCTATCACGGGCTGATAGATTGGGAGAGGAAATGAGTCATTAACCCCGGGCGGATAGATTTCAGATGTATCACTGTTGGGTGTAAAAACGGACTCGGGGTAGTTTGCGAATGCATTTACTTTCTCTTCTGCACTTTTTGCCCAGTTCCCATTTTCAAGGCGAATTGGGGATTCATGCGCAACAGGGCCTCGCATATTTTTTGTGGCCTTCCAGAGGCTATAATCTGTTTTCTGGGTTGGATCCACAGATTGCAAATATATTTTATTTTATTTTATTTTTTAATCTCTTTTTTCAATCTCTTCTTGCAATTTTTTAGTCTTTTTCTCAGTGCTGGGGAGCGATATTGTTGCCACTATCTTCTAACGCTTCTTTTTTCATTGATTAACGCTTGGATGCCTGTTGGGTTATTTGTTATCTCTTTTGAATGCGCTTTTTCGAGTAGCCACGTAAACAGCATTGTTTACAATGTCCGTGAATAGGTTTGCCGCAGCTTCAATTTCAACCGTTGTTCTTAACGATACACCATCGGATAAGTGTGAGCTAACGTATTTCTTATATTTCAACCAATTGGTATATTTATTGGGCAAATTGTCACACCCATTTTCATAATTGTTGTAAAGCAGTGTCAAAATGGTAGGCGAATGATCCGATGATAGATCAAGTGATGGACATAGAGATATTTGTTCACACCTTATTTTTTTTATTATAGCGAAATCAATAAGGTTTGGCGTTTTATTCAGATCTGAGGGCCAATATTTTGGGTAACCGCTCGAAGCTACATCTAGTTTAGTAGATGTTATGGCGTTTAGTAGTTGTCTACCTTTTGGAGTAGTGAGGCGAGAGCTCCAAAATGTGTGCTTGTCATTGTACTCACCTACCAAAAACTTTGTGCCAAGAGTGCAGAAAAACTCAATGAATTGGTCTTTGTTAATATTGTGCCTAGGGGGACAATATATCGACGATATTAGATTTGCGCCTGTGATAGATAGAAGATGCTTCTATAGCGTGATCCATTTCGAGAAAAAAACACAGAAAATTCAAATTTAATGGGGAATGTTTATTATCATTTGAAAGAACATTCTTTGGCATTTATTTTTTGAAGATTATGTCTATCAAATGTTGGCCGCGGCTACGTCTCAGATGGTTCATCCGTTGAGTCCAATTTTCGATGACTGGTTCGAGCATTTCGACTGATAACTGGCGAATGACACGCGTAATGTTTTGTGGCCCATCGACCGGCCCAAAACGTGAAATTATCTGCTCACCGAAGTGTACTCTCATGATTGATGCGATATGTGGGATGTGGCGCCGTCTTGTTGAAACCAAATGTCGTCGAGATCACGAGCTTCAATTTCAGGCATCAAATAGTCGGTTATCATGGCACGATAACGGTCGCCATTGACGGTTACGTTCTCACCGACATCAATTTTGAAGAAATATGGACCGATGATTCAACCGGCCCACAAACCACACCAAACCCTTGTTTTTTCTAGACGAAGTGGCAGCTCTTGAATCTTTTCAGGTAGCTCTTCCTCCTAAATGCGGCAATTTTGCTTGTTTACATTCCCATTGAGCCAGAAATGAGCCTCATCGCTGAACAAAATTTGGCTCGAAAACGTCGGATCTTCTTGGAACTTTTCAAGAGCCCATAGAGCGATGCGATGTCGCTTGGGAAGGTCGCGCGGCTTCAGTTCTTGCACAAGCTGTATTTTGTATGCTTTCAATTTAAGATCTCGATGTAAAATGCGCCAAGTCGTTCCATACGTCAGTCCGAGTTGCTGTGAACGGCGCCGAATCGACTCTCCACGGTCTTCGTGTACACTCTCAGCTACGGACGCTACCTTTTCTTCACTGCGTGCTGGACGTGGTCTATTTGGTCGAATATTATCCAATAATGAATGCTGGGTCTCAAGATGGGTGATGGTGTTGCGAATAGTACGTTCAGTAGGCCGATTATGTTGACCATTAGTTGAGCGAAGTGCACGAAACACATTCCTCGCAGAACGTGAATTTTCGTAATAAAGTTGAAAGTTGGTGTAAGTCTTTCCATGATGAAATGCCAAACAATATTTAACAAAAATAACATGACAGCATCTGTCAAAAATGGCGATTGAAAAAAGTATCTCTACTTGGATCACCCGTTATATGCTCAGTCCTATATTCGGGCATAGGATAATGTTTGATTTTATTTTGGACAATAAGAGCTGTACTCAACACCTAGGTTCTCCCACTAGGGTTTTGAGTGTCGTATGTGGAATAACCACGTATCTTAAAACAGTTTCTTGTTGAAAAATTTGTCTCAGAGACTAATAAAATATCTATACAGTGGTTTCGGAGAGAATTTTCTACCTGATTCCTGTGTTGGCTCAGGCCGTGTGCATTCCTATAACAAATTTTCAGTGGATTTACCCCCCCACCATAGGATGGGGGGTATATTAATTTGTCACTCCGTTTGTAACACCTCTAAATATTGATCTGAGACCCCAAAAAGTATATATATTCTTAATCGTCGTAAAATTCTAAGACGATTTAGCCATGTCTGTCCGTCCGTCCGTTTGTTGTAATCACGCTACAGTCGGTAATAATAGAGCTAGGTTGATCAAAGTTGGTATAAATATTTCTTATAGTTGCAGGTTGTTTGGGATTGCAAATGGGCCATATCGGTCATAGTTTTGATATAGCCCCCATATATAGCATCTTACGAGTACTTATTGTAATTCCTACTGTTCTCATCTACTATACATTTACCATATTTGTATACGCTTCACCATAGGATGGGGGGTATAACACCTCTAAATATTGATCTAAAACCACATAAAGTATATATATTCTTAATCGTCTTAAAATTCTAAGACGATTTAACCATGTCCGTCTGTTCGTCTGTCCATCCGCCCGTCTGTTGTAATCACGCTACAATCTATAATACCTGAGCTAGGTGGCTGAAAGTTACCGAAAAACGGTAGCCATAGGTCCATATTTTGATATAGCCACCATACAAATGTCCCTCTAGATTTTACTTCTTAACGCAACAAAAAACACAAATTTTAACGAATCGGGCTGAAATTTTGTAATATGACTTTATTTGTGCCCGAAAAAATGCACATGCTATCCATGGTGGAGGGTATATAAGATTCGGCCAGGCCGCTTTTACTTGTTATACCCTACACCACACTGTGGTACAGGGTATTATAAGTTTGTTTCACGGCAGATGTTTGTAACACCTGAAAATAACACAGCTAGACCAACCTTAAAGTATACCGATCGACTCAGAATCACTAGCTGAGTCGATTTAACGATGTCTGTCCGTCCGTCTGTCTGTCCATGTAAAGTTGTTCGTCGACTACAGGTCGCAATTTCACTCCGATCGTTCTGAAATTTTGCAGTTTAGAGTATTTCGCGGCTGTTAAGATCGCTATTGAATTTGGTTAAAATCGGTTCAGATTTAGATATAGCTCCCATATATATCTTTCGTCCGATTTGGCCCTTTAGTCCTATAGAAGCTGTATTTTACATCCGATCGTTTTGAAATTTAGAATGGTAGAGTTTCTTGATCCATGAACTAACATTGCCGAATTTGAAGAAAATCGGTTCAGATTTAGATATAGGTCCCATATATATCTTTCGTCCGATTTGGTCCTTTAGTCCTATAGAAGCTGTATTTTACATCCGATCGTTTTGAAATTTAGAATGGTAGAGTTTCTTGATCCATGAACCAACATTGCCAAATTTGAAGAAAATCGGTTAAGATTTAGCTATAGTTCCCATATATATGTTTCGTCCGATTTGGCCCTTTAGTCCTATAGAAGCTGTATTTTACATCCGATCGTTTTGAAATTTAGAATGGTAGAGTTTCTTGATCCATGAACCAACACTACCGAATTTGAAGAAAATCGGTTAAGATTTAGCTATAGCTCCCATATATATGTTTCGTCCGATTGTGCTCTTTAGTCCTGTAGAAGCTGTATTTTACATCCAATCGTTTTGAAATTTAGAATGGTAGAGTTTCTTGATCCATGAACCAACATTGCCGAATTTGAAGAAAATCGGTTAAGATTTAGCTATAGCTCCCATATATATGTTTCGTCTGATTTTGCTCTTTAGTCCTGAAGAAGCTGTATTTTACATCCAATCATTTTGATATTTAGAATGGTAAAGTTCTTGATCCATGAACCAACACTACCGAATTTGAAGAAAATCGGTTAAGATTTAGCTAAAGCTCCCATATATATGTTTCTTCCGATTTGGCCCTTTAGTTCTATAGAAGCTGTATTTTACATCCAATCGTTTTGAAATTTAGAACGGTAGAGTTAATTGATACATGAACCAACACTACCGAATTTGAAGAAAATCGGTTAAGATTTAGCTATAGCTCCCATATATATGTTTCGTCCGATTTGGCCCTTTAGTCCTGTAGAAGCTGTATTTTACATCCAATCATTTTGAAATTTAGAATGGTAGAGTTTCTTGATCCATGAACCAACACTACCGAATTTGAAGAAAATCGGTTAAGATTTAGCTGTAGCTCCCATATATATGTTTAGTCCGATTTGGCCCTTTAGTCCTATAAAAGCTGTATTTTAAATCCAATCGTGTTGAAATTTAGAATGGTAGAGTTTCTTGATCCATGAACCAACACTACTGAATTTGAAGAAAATCGGTTAAGATTTAGCTATAGCTCCCATATATATGTTTCGTCCGATTTGGCCCTTTAGTCCTATAAAAGCTGTATTTTACATCCAATCGTTTTGAAATTTAGAATGGTAGAGTTTCTTTATTCATGAACCAACATTGCCGAATTTGAAGAAAATCGGTAAAGATTTAGCTATAGCTCCCATATATATGTTTCATCCGATTTGGCTCTTTAGATCCAATCGTTTTTATACCCTACACCACACTGTGGTACAGGGTATTGTTTAAGTATAAAATGTCCCAAAAGTAA
Organism: Eudasyphora cyanicolor; assembly: GCA_963930755.1. Classification (NCBI taxonomy): domain Eukaryota; kingdom Metazoa; phylum Arthropoda; class Insecta; order Diptera; family Muscidae; genus Eudasyphora; species Eudasyphora cyanicolor. Next base: position 42,021,334 of record OZ005735.1, read on the forward strand.
TTTTATGTAAACAATTTATACATGAATTACAAAATTTATATATCAGAGTTATTCAAAATTACGAGAGTGGTGTAGGGTTTTTGATATAACATAAGTTGCAAAACTCATTCAAAGTGATTACAGGTAATTTTTTTCGTTTCAGTCCGCCTACGACCTATTGTTCTCAGAAAATAAATACTGGGACAAACCTGTCGTAAGGATTTAACAATTTCTCGAGAAAGCCAAAAAAGTCCATCGTGGAATTTTGCTATATTTTAGAGGACAATTTGGTTTAAAATGCAAAAAATTAAATTTAAAAATAAAAATAAAAAAGGGGATTTTTTTAAAAAATTAATTTTAATAAATTTAATTAAAACCAGTAAGGAAAGAGAGAAAGTCGGGCGGGGCCGACTATATAATACCCTACACCTACCTACCAATGCGAAAATGGGCATTGCGATAAGAATTTGGCAGTGTTCATACATGTAATAAGCAAACTCTCTCTGTCGATTTTCGTACTGATCGGATATAAAACACGCGCTTACATGTCAAATCGGGTGTAACATATATATTGGGACTATGTTAAAATCTGAACCGATTTTTCCCGAATTTGGCAGTGTTCATACATGTAATAAGAAAACTCTCTCTGTTAAATTTCGTACTGATCGGATATAAAACATGATTTCTACAGCGCTTAAATGTTAAATCGGGTGAAACATATCTATGGTGGCTATATCTAAATCTGAAACGATTTTCCCCGAATTTGGCAGTGTTTATTCATGTAATAAGAGAACTCTCTCTGCCAAATTTCGTACTTGTCTGATTTAAAATACAGCTCCTACAGCGCTTACATGCCAAATCGGGTGAAACATATATATGGGGACTATATCCAAATCTGAACCGATTTTAACCAATAGGGATCGTCCTTGGGCCAAAAAAGAGCACTATGCTAAATTTCATCACAATCGGACCATAAATACGACCTGCACTTTGATTACAAGAATACATGGACAGACGGACAGACAGACAGACGGACATGGCTAAATCGACTCAGAAAGTGATTCTGAGTCGATCGGTATAATAAACAATGGGTCTATCTCTTCTCCTTTTAGGTGTTACAAACAAATGCACAAAGTCATAATACCCTGTACCACAGTGTGGTGTAGGGTATAAATATTGTAGAAAGAAAATTCGTTTAAAACTTGTTTGCTATTTTTTATTTAGATCGCAAAAAATACTAACATTTTGCAAAATGTCCCATATTGATAGCTCTTACCGACAAAAAGATATATTTGTTTGAATAAACCCAGACTGTTTATCTAAAATGTCCGCAGACAGCAATTGAAGTATTGAATTTAGTACATGAGTCTGAGTTGTTGAGTTTAACGTGTAACCTAAATATTTCGCGCTTTTCTAGAACGGAATTTCAATACAAACCCCCCACACGTAGGAGACAGGTGAAACAGGACAGTTGCGTTTTAAAATTGTTATAAAAAAAGAGGGATAATTATTTTTCAATGAATTTTCCTTTGTTAAAATGCCTCAACATTATGGTTAAAGATGGAACACCACTTCATGCATATGGCTGCTGCGGCTGGCCTTGCAGTAGACCATTCTGTCGACCCAATTTTTTTCGTGTCTTTGAAATCAAATTACACCAGAAACTGTTATACACCAGAAACTGTTATCAACATTGATTTCAAAATATTAAAAACAATTTTTATGGTAAATATTTTTTTTTTACATTCCAACATTCATGGAAAGTACATTTAGTATCTGGACCATAATTTTTCAAGTACAATCCTGATTGAGCCGTGTTAAATTAAAGGGAATTATGAGGGCTACATATGCTGAAAACATCACTTTTACGTAGAATCTTTGGTTTAGTAATAGTCGTCAAAAATATGAGAGAAAAATTATGTTTTTTTTTAAAAACACTTTTCCTGTTACAAAAAAAGAAAACATAAAAAATAGAAAAAAAATTGAAAAAAATATTTTATCACATTTTTAAAAAGCCAGCATGCTATCGAAGAAAACACTGTATATTTGAAAAAATCTATGGATAGATGTAAAAGTTATGAGGCATGTTAGGGAAATTCAAAAAAATCTTGTTTCATATTTTTTCGTATTGAATTCGCCATATGTGAGAGAGACATATAAGAGACAAATTTTTTGTTGCATAGTGTTATGTGATTTTCGAACACAGTGCGCAACAGATCGATTGTAACGTTGGCTGGGTGGCACGTAGCGCAGTCCTGTTGAAACCACATATCATCCACGTCATTCTGTTCACCATTTGGAAACTAATAATCTCTGAGCATGGCACGGTAACGATTGCCGGTAACGGTAATGATCGGCACAGTAACGTAATGGCAGATCCTTCCTCGTTTTCGAAGAAGAACGAACCAATAATGCCGCCGGTCCACTTGTTGAATATGCATTGGCTTTTCCATGGTTACGTGTGGGTTTTCTGAGCCCCAACTGCGTCAGTTTTGATTATTAACATAATCAACGAGGTGGAAATGAGCTTCATCAAAAAAAAATCTCGAAGAATTTGCCCCTTTGAATATGGGTGTGCCACTGTCCACATGCAAGTTTTGGCTTGGATAAAGGCAGTCAGGCGGTCCAATGATAGATGGACATAAATTGACACCTGTATGGTAGGTAGGTAGATCTGGCTATTTTATGACCTGGGAAGTTTAAAATATCTTCTCGCAGTTGAGAAGAAAATACTTTTGAGTCTGTTCTGAAGGGGTTGGGAATTGAGTCCAATGACTTATCCTTAATCTGTGGAAATGAGAAGCATGTGGAGGGCATAGAAGAGATGGGTCGTCTGTTGGGATTACGGTTTCAGGTATATTTAGTTATTATTTATTAATTTAAATGAATTACAATACAAAGCAAATTTATATTCTAATTTTAGGGTCCAAGGAAAAGCCGGGTTACAAAGACCATGCGGCTAGAGTTTGCAGCGACAGACCAGAGCCTCTGGTGGTAATCGAACCCACAACCCCCAAACTCATAGGCGAGCACGCTACCAACTCACCTACTGGGGCGCTCAGGTTTCAGGTATATATACTCGTATCTAGGTTTAGGTTTTTTCTATTTTGTTCTTACTCGTATACCACTGTTCGCCGCGCTATTTGCCATACTCGTTCGAATAAAAAAGTACGCATTCACACAAATTCAGCCACAAATTCAATTGCAAAATTTAGCATTTTTCCAACTCGTAATGAAAAACATCGAGGAACGCAGGAAAAGCGCTAACACTCTCGACGATAAACATTCACGGAAAACAACGACAACAACCACCACATCAGTTGTCCCTCAAATGATTCGCATTCGTCTAGTTTCTCGTTACGTTTGCGTTTGTGTTCATGTCCAATCCCATGTCCTTTTTGGCTTAGCTTGGCTTGGCCACTAACTACCAAAGTGCCGGCAACAGCACCGCTCGCACCAACAACTGAACGAACAGCTCCTCCTCTTCCAATTTGCGGGTTGCATATAAATTTGCTTTTATGTGAGTGAGTGAGCGAGGCATGATTTCTATGCTGCAGCGTCAACAATAGCAACAACATCAATAAAAAAAACACGACTATTGTATAGTGCGGCAAAGTTTTAGAGCGATTCATTTGAAAATGTCCCTCCCCAATGGTGTATTTTAATTACGAGAAATTGGAAAAGTCGAACGAAGTTAAGGGCGATTTTTTGAAGTACTCTACACAAAGGGATTACTTTTGTTTCTTATGAACGAATTAAGGTAAAACCCCGTAAGGAGAGACTAAGGTTGGGCGGAGCCGACTATATAATACCCTACAGCTTATTGTTAGAGCAAGAGTGAGAGATAGATATTGTTTAGGTTCTCGGATTAAGAAACACTCCTCCACAAAATTCAAAAGTTATCAAAACTACGACTTAGTTGCTAGATCGGGAAGAACATAAAGGCTTTTCCAACAAGAGGTATTATTTTGGTATTCATTTTTTGAGATAAATGATTGGAGGTTTATTTCATAATAAAGAGGAAGGTATGCCGTTAATAATGAAAAACAACATCAGCCAAATGGCGAAAACGACCACGCTTACAGGACCATATCCTTTTCATGCAATTTTCCGTAACCAAATCGCAAAGTGGCTGCCCTATGTCCTTGATAGCCTCACGAATTCTATCTTTGAGGTCTTGAATCGACGCTGGGCTGTTGGCGTATACCTTATCTTTCACGTGGCCCAAAGGAAGAAGTCGCAAGGTGTTAAATCACAAGATCTCGGTGGCCAATTGTGATTACCTCTTCGAGAGATAACACGGTCCGGAAACTTTTCCAGTAACAGAGCAATGGTTTCTTTGCTTGTGTGGCACGTAGCGCCGTCTTGTTGAAAGTAAACGTTGTCCAGATCAATACCATCCTACTCCGACCATAAAAAATCATTAATCAGCTCTCGATAGGGCAATCCATTCACCGTAACTGTTGATCCAACCTCATTTTCGAAAAAGTAAGGTCCAATGACCACGCCGGACCATTAACCGCACCAAACAGTCACACGTTGCGGATGGAGAGGCTTCTCAACAATAACTCTTGGGTTTTCCGAGCCCCATATGTGACAATTTTGCTTGTCGACGTAGCCACCGAGGTGGAAATGGGCCTCATCAGTAAAGATGGTTTTGTATCGTTCGTATCGTTTTGTATCGTACGTTCCATTTTTATACTCTACACCACACTGTGGTACAGGGTATTATAAGTTTGTTTCACGGCAGATGTTTGTAACACCTGAAAATAACACAGCTAGACCCACCTTAAAGTATACCGATCGACTCAGAATCACTAGCTGCGTCGATTTAATGTCCGTCCTTCCGTCCGTCTGTCCATGTAAAGTTGTTCGTCGACTACAGGTCGCAATTTCACTCCGATCGTTCTGAAATTTTGCAGTTTAGAGTATTTAGCAGCTGTTAAGATCGCTATTTAATTTGGTTGAAATCGGTTCAGATTTAGATATAGCTCCCATATATATCTTTCGTCCGATTTGGCCCTTTAGTCCTATAGAAGCTGTATTTTACATCCAATCGTTTTGAAATTTAGAATGGTAGAGTTTCTTGATCCACGAACCAACATTGCCGAATTTGAAGAAAATCGGTTAAGATTTAGCTATAGCTCGCATATATATGTTTCGTCCGATTTTGCTCTTTAGTCCTGTAGAAGCTGTATTTTACATCCAATCATTTTGAAATTTAGAATGGTAGAGTTTCTTGATCCATGAACCAACACTAGCGAATTTGAAGAAAATCGGTTAAGATTTAGCTATAGCTCCCATATTAATGTTTCGTCCGATTTGGCCATTTAGTCCTATAAAAGCTGTATTTTACATCCAATCGTTTTGAAATTTAGAATGGTGGAGTTTATTGATCCATGAACCAACATTGCCGAATTTGAAGAAAATCGGTAAAGATTTAGCTATAGCTCCCATATATATGTTTCATCCGATTTGGCTCTTTATATCCAATCGTTTTTATACCCTACACCACACTGTGGTACAGGGTATTATTTAAGTATAAAATGTCCCAAAAGTAAATTTATGTAAACAATTTATACATGAATTACAAAATTTATATATCAGAGTTATTCAATATTACGAGAGTGGTGTAGGGTATTATATAGTCGGCACCGCCCGACTTTAGCCTTTCCTTACTGGTTAGTAATGGCGTAGTTTCTACTTGTCAAATGTCAATGAATAAAAACTTCAAAAGTGACAGCTACCGAAATACCGGTTGAGTCAAAATAACACATCTTGTTGGAAAACCCGTTATATTTGCGAATATATATGCATATTAGGGTTACATATTAATTCTAAATGGGGGGGCTATATCTGAATAGATATTATTAACTTAGGAAAGACCCCATAAAACACTCTATGAAAAAATGCTTCTGTAGTATATTTGCCGAAAACACATTATTTTACGGATTTATGAAATTGTTGATCCTAGATCCTGCTGCGTGATTTTTGAAAGAATAGAAACTTTACTTTAATATACCATACACCACAGGGCATTATAATTTTGTGCATTTGTTTGTGACACCCAAAAGGAAAAGAAATAGATCCATCTTTTATTATACCGATCGACTTGTAATCACTTTCTGAGTTGATTTAGCTATGTCCGTCTGTCCGTCCGTCTGTCTGTGCATGTATCCTTGTTATCAAAGTACAGGTCGCAATTATGGACCGATCTCAACGAAACTTTACACATATCTTTTTTTACCCCCTTTTGCATTTGGTTAAAATCGGTTTAGATTTACATATAGCTTCCATATACATATATGTACCTCCGATTTGGCATATATTCAACATTTTTGAACCGATTTGTAGAAAAAATGACAGAGAGCAGTCTCGCTTAGAGACAATGGAAAATTTGGGGAAAATATAAATTTGGTGTTATGTGAGTGATTGAGGCATGATTTCTATGCCACAGCGTCAACAATAGCAAAAACACCAACAAAAAAACACAAGTATTGTATGTATAGTGCGGCAAAGTTTTAGAGTGATTCATTTGAAAATTTCCCTACGGATTTATGAAATTGTTCCTTAAAAGTGCAAAATCCTACACTGAAAAAAAAAATTTGACATGAAATTAAAAACAAGTTTGCCCTTAAATCATGGATTTAATCTGTCTTTGTTTGAATAACAAATTTCTTTAAATTTAAGAAAATTTACGTGATTTCAAAGAACTTTGTATTCGTATTAAAGTAAAATTCCTAACCTCTATGATAAGATGTCCATAACACTATGTCATGTTGACTTTAACGTTACCTCATAAAAAAAGATAAATAATAATTCATTGTTGTACAACTGCCATTAAATCAATTATATATTTTAATAGTTTGTACTATTTTTAATAGTTTGTAAGATTTTTTCCTTAAAATTTTAGAAATTCTCATGTCATTTTTTTTACAGACAATATACCCTTATATTTCAGTAAAGTTGTTTGGTATTATTAAATTAACGATTAGTTATCTTTTAAATTAAGAGATCATTTTTATCTGCAAGAATACAATTTAGACTCTTTTTGGTTGCAAATTGAGAATAATAGTGAGAGTTACAATGAAGTTTGTTGAAATTTGTTGGACTCAGTTCTTGTTGAGCGGTGGTAGATAGAGGCTGTGTGCGCTTGCGCGAGTTCACATTTTTAATTCTACATTAATAGCAACAGTTTCGGCGGCTGTTTGTCGGCGGTGTGTGTCACAGGTAGTCGAAAATTAATTGTCTGGGAAACATCACAGATTGTGATTTCGTTTGTTTTATTTTGGTCTCGTTATTGATTTGTGACTAGGATATTCTCCTGCATAAGAACTTCTTTGTCTCTATAATATTATAGAATCCCAATTTTTTTTTTACAAAAAGGTATGGCAAATACAATTACTTGACATCTCAGCTCCTTGTATTGCGATTTCAGCTAGGTTCAGCTTTAAAACACCAGCTCTAAGAGGCCTAGCTTCTTCAAAATTAATAAGAAGTATTTCCTTCAAATAATAATTTAGCTACCGCAGCTCATACAAAAAGAAGTATTCGTTTAAGGAAAATTTTTGCAAAATATCATTTAATTATCCATTAGAATAAATCCCCATATTCCCTCTAATATGAAGAAAACTAGACTAAACACAATGGCTACTGAATAAACTGTTTATCGAAATCAAATATTTTAAAAATAATAATTTAATAAGAAAATAATAAAAATTACCATGAATGTTTAAGCAAATAATAAAATAAAAAATATTTTACGAAACTTTTTAATTAAAGAATGTACTTAATCTAAAGTTATTTTTTAGTATTTTATGTAAGCACAAGCCGTAATTGATTTAAATATGTGAAGTCGTTCATCGAAGTATAAGGCGTAATTCTTGCAAATATGTTTGATGTCGAAATTTAAAGATAATTAATGACTTTAATTGTCGTACAAGATGTACTTATTTTAAAAGTCTTTGTCTTTGGAGCCAAATCAAAGAAAAAATCTTAAAAGTTAAGAAAATTTCAATGATTTTCAGTACACTTTTCTTTCAGTGTAGATCCTGAAGCGTGATTTTGGTGAATTTGCCTAATTTTGCTATTCCTATGAGAAAGTGAATAAATAAAGAATGAAAGCTTGACTTCATTTTAAAACTGTTTTTTTGTCTCCAACGCCTTCCTCAACTAATGTGCCAAATCTTTCCCATGTAGCATCGTTTGAACAAATTTCTAGCGTAATGTTCACTAACAAATTTTGTTTCGCTGCCAAACAATATATGGAGGTTTTTATTTTTGTTCTTCATCTCACTCTAAATTTTACATAAATATGGAAATGATATTCAATAACATGATTTGGTTTTTCTGTTTGTAGATGATGAATGGATAGATGGAGCGGAGCGATGGTTGGTTGTGTTTGTTGGCTAACAAACTAAAAATATGCTAAATCCTTTTGATGGACAAGTTAAAACTGTTCTCAAATTGATTGCATTATCTGCTCTAATAGAAATTGTTGATGAAAAAAGTAATATGGTTTTTGCCAACAAAAAAAAAACGAAAATTGCCTGAAACACTCAAAATTCAAGGAGACTTGAGCAAGGATATACATTTAAAGTTGAAAAAATAGTAGTTAATAGTGAGAACCAAAGAGAAATTTAGCCTTGTGATAAAGGCAATAAATAAAATTTCAGAGATATCAAATATCTAAATTTTAAACCGCTTTAAAGCAGAAGAAGTATAGAAAAACCAGTAAGGAAAGGCTAAAGTCGGGCGGTGCCGACTATATAATACCCTACACCACTCTCGTAATATTGAATAACTCTGATATATAAATTTTGTAATTCATGTATAAATTGTTTACATAAATTTACTTTTGGGATAATTTAATACTTAAATAATACCCTGTACCACAGTGTGGTGTAGGGTATAAAAACGATTGGATGTAAAGAGCCAAATCGGACGAAACATATATATGGGAGATATAGCTAAATCTTAACCGATTTTCTTCAAATTCGGTAGTGTTGGTTCATGAATCAAGAAACTCTGCCATTCTAAATTTCAAAACGATTGGATGTAAAATATAGCTTCTATAGAACTAAAGGGCCAAATCGGTCGAAACGTATATATGGGAGCTATAGCTAAATCTTAACCGATTTTCTTCAAATTCGGTAGTGTTGGTTCATGGATCAAGAAACTCTACCATTCTAAATTTCAAAATGATTGGATGTAAAATACAGCTTCTTCAGGACTAAAGAGCAAAATCGGACGAAACATATATATAGGGGGCTATAGCTAAATCTTAACCGATTTTCTTCAAATTCGGCAATGTTGGTTCATGGATCAAGAAACTCTACCATTCTAAATTTCAAAACGATTGGATGTAAAATACAGCTTTTATAGGACTAAATGGCCAAATCGGACGAAACATATATATGGGAGCTATAGCTAAATCTTAACCGATTTTCTTCAAATTCGGTAGTGTTGGTTCGTGGATCAAGAAACTCTACCATTCTAAATTTCAAAATGATTGGATGTAAAATACAGCTTCTTCAGGACTAAAGAGCAAAATCGGACGAAACATATATATAGGGGGCTATATCTAAATCTTAACCGATTTTCTTCAAATTCGGCAATGTTGGTTCATGGATCAAGAAACTCTACCATTCTAAATTTCAAAACGATCGGATGTAAAATACAGCTTCTATAGAACTAAAGGGCCAAATCGGACGAAACATATATATTGGAGCTATAGCTAAATCTTAACCGATTTTCTTCAAATTCGGTAGTGTTGGTTCATGGATCAAGAAACTCTACCATTCTAAATTTCAAAACGATTGGATGTAAAATACAGCTTCTATAGAACTAAAGGGCCAAATCGGACGAAAGATATATATGGGAGCTATATCTAAATCTGAACCGATTTCAACCAAATTCAATAGCGATATTAACAGCCGCGAAATACTCTAAACTGCAAAATTTCAGAACGATCGGAGTGAAATTGCGACCTGTAGTCGACGAACAACTTTACATGGACAGACGGGCGGACGGACGGACGGAATACCCTGTATCACAGTGTGGTGTAGGGTATAAAAATATTTAATAGAAAATTTTCTCAAAAAATTTTTTAATAGAAAAAATGTCTCCCAGAAATTTTTAATTTAATAGTGTCTCCCAAAATTTGTTACTATAAAAATGTCATCACGAATTTAGGTTAAGATTTAGCTATAGCTCATATATATATGTTTCGTCCGATTTTGCTCTTTAGTCCTGTAGAAGCTGTATTTTACATCCAATCATTTTGAAATTTAGAATGGTAGAGTTTCTTGATCCATGAACCAACACTACCGAATTTGGGGAAAATCGGTGAAGATTTAGCTATAGCTCCCATATATATGTTTCGTCCGATTTGGCCATTTAGTTCTATAGAAGCTGTATTTTACATCCACTCGTTTTGAATTTTAGAATGGTAGAGTTTCTTGATCCATGAACCAACACTACCGAATTTGGAGAAAATCGGTTAAGATTTAGCTATAGCTCATATATATGTTTCGTCCGATTTTGCTCTTTAGTCCTGTAGAAGCTGTATTTTACATCCAATCATTTTGAAATTTAGAATGGTAGAGTTTCTTGATCCATGAACCAACACTACCGAATTTGAAAAAAATCGGTTAAGATTTAGCTATAGCTCCCATATATATGTTTCGTCCGATTTTGCTCTTTAGTCCTTTAGAAGCTGTATTTTACATCCAATCGTTTTGAAATTTAGAATGGTAGCGTTTCTTGATCCATGAACCAACACTATCGAATTTGGAGAAAATCGGTTAAGATTTAGCTCCCTTATATATGTTTCCTCCGATTTTGCTCTTTAGTCCTGTAGAAGCTGTATTTTACATCCAATCATTTTGAAATTTAGATTGGTAGAGTTTCTTGGTCCATGAACCAACATTGCCGAATTTGAAGAAAATCGGTTAAGATTTAGCTATATCTCCCATATATATGTTTCATCCGATTTGGCCCTTTAGTTCTATAGAAGCTGTATTTTACATCCAATCGTTTTGAAATCAAGAATGGTAGAGTTTCTTGATCCATGAACCAACATTGCCGAATTTGAAGAAAATTGGTTAAGATTTAGCTATAGCTCCCATATATATGTTTCATCCGATTTGGCTCTTTAGATCCAATCGTTTTTATACCCTACACCACACTGTGGTACAGGGTATTATTTAAGTATAAAATGTCACAAAAGTAAATTTATGTAAACAATATATATATATTGTTTACATAAATGTACCACAGTGTGGTGTAGGGTATAACTATGCGGAGACATTTTGGTATAAAAAAATTTGTCTATAAAGATATGTTAAATAAATTTTTTATACAGAAAAGTCTTGGATATATTTAGCTATAAATTTTTTTTGGATAAATTATTTTATTAAAATATTTTGCAGACGTTTTTCTTGGATGTATTCTGGAGTAAAAAATATTGTAGCTATATTTCTATAAATTTTTAAAGAGACATTTTTCTATTAAAATATTTTCTACAAGTATTTTTCTATAAACAATTTATTGAGATATTTTTCTGTTAAAAATTCTTGGAGAAATTTTCTATCAATAGATTTCTTGGATACATTTTTCTATGATATAGTTGTTTAGAAAAATATTTATTTTTATATATATATATAAAAAATTTAACTTTTGCTATAAAACATCTAGGAAAAAATTCTCTATAATAAATTCCTGGATATTTTTTTCTTTTAAAAATTTCTTGGATTTTTTTTATACAAATTTCTTTCTCTTATAACAATTGTTTGCAGACATTTTTGTATAAAAAAAACCTTGGCGAATTATATGGAGACATTTTTTCTAAATAAATATGTTGGATTTTTCCTCCGCAAAATGTTTGCAGATACTTGACTATTAAAATGTTTAGGAGATATCTTGGAAACATTTTTCTAAAAAACATTTCTTGGAAATTTGTTTCTTTGTTGCTTGAATTCATAATAATTATATTTTATAATAACACCGTGCGACACTAATTTTTGTTCATGAAAATCTCTATTTAATTCTGAAAGCAGACAAAAAACAAAACAAAACTGTATACTAAATGTTTTATTTTCTGGTCGAGTTTTGCGTTTGAAAGGATATGACATTTTTTCAGAATATATTTATTAAAAAAAATTATAATTTTTCTGAAAGTCCTAGTAAGACGATATGGGTGTCAAATGAAAGGATACATTTTTGGCTATCTATCTACTACTCTAGTTTTTCAGAAAAATTTTTTGAATAATATATCAATAAAAATGTCATGTCATTTTAAACACGAACTCGGCCAGAAAATAAAAAAGGTATATTTTTTTGTTTTGTCTTGTCAGCTTTCAGAATTATGCAGATATTTTCTAGACCAATAATTGTTGTTCAATTTTGTCGCATGATGTAATATTATACCCCATTTTTTTTTGGTTCATGATCTACGATTCTCACGAACTCTTCCTTGGGATCTTCTTCAATGAGTAAACTGTGATGTGACTGATTTTTGATGTGCAATATTTTCCGCTAGTCAATTTATGATCATTATCAAATCAAAAGACACTGCTCAAGATATTCAATTCGATATAAAAAAAGAGTTTTTCCAATTGCTTTAAGATGAAGAAAATCGTAAAAGTTACTCCGCTCCTTTTTTTTGGTTTGTGATTTCTTTTAACTTTCCCATCAATTTCTGGTGCAATTTCCCAATCAAATCTGTTTGTTTGTTTGGAGTTTTTTTGGTTCACATTCGGTGCAGTTCTTGCCGCAGAACTGCAGTAATTAATGGGTCCAGTGAAAGGCAGCAAAGACCGCAACAACGAAAAAGAAATCCATTCAAAGAACATTTTGACTTTTTCAAATTAATTTCGAGCGTTTAATAGTTTACGTTCGCGCCATCGTCCATGAAAGATATGGGAGACTTTGTTCTATTCCATCCCCCATCCTCTCACAATGTCAATGAATGGTTCATGAAAGGGGGGCTAGGTGGTTTGAGATGTTATATGGAAGACAATGTTCTGCAGTCTGCGGGGAAGTTCTTCCCCGGTCATGTCGTCAACATTCAAAAAGACTTGCCACTCTAGAAAGTACATGCATTGGGTATACGTAGAGAGAGAATGGAACTACACGCGAAAGTGTGATCTATAGCAGATGAATACCACGGCCGAGAAAAAGAAAAATAGGCAACAGCAGCCGCATGTTCGAATAAATCTTTTTTGTTCGTTCGTTCGTTCGTTCTTTGGGCTCTGGGCTTGTTCACCAATGCAACAATCTCAGCAATTTATCATTTTCTAACGAAGAACACGCAGAGTGCTTCACGGCTAGGTATAACAGGTTGCAGCCGCCCATCCGCCAAAGCTGTTCCCTCACTCGGAACTGCATCTGGTTGCATGAAGGCGCGCGAGCAGAGCAGAGGAACTGTCTACGATATGCAGCGGAGCAACCACGCCGGCATATGTGGCATACATCGGATGTCGAATCCTCTGGCATTCATTTCACGAGAACAATATCAAAAAGCCACACCAAAACAAAAACGAACCAGAAAAAAAATTAAAAATTTAAGAAAATTCAATGACAAAGACGGACAGACATTTTCCATGCATGCAACATTCACGATTTCTGTGAGAATACTTAGTGACAGTCTTGGTCACTGGAGTAGCAGCAACCATTACAAGATATTTTCTATACAAAATGTCTATAAATAAATTTGTAGAAAAATTTCCCACAATTTTTATAGCAGCAACCATTACAAGATATTTTCTATACAAAATGTCTATAAATAAATTTGTAGAAAAATTTCCCACAATTTTTATAGGAAAATTTCTTCAAGAAATTTTTATAGGAAAATTTCTTCAAGAAAATTTTATAGGAAAATGTCTCCAAGAAATTTTTATAGGAAAATTTCTCCAAGAAATTTTTTAGGAAAATGTTTTGTAGAAAAATGTCTCCCAAAAAATTTTAGTAGAAATATTTTTGATTGAAAAATATTTCTAAGAAATTTTCTTTTAGGAAAAAATTTTGGAAGAAATATTTTTATGGAAAAATGTCTAAACATTTTTTAAAGAAGAAAGAATGATTTTCAAAAAATTATAAAAAAATCTAAAAATTTTTAATACAAACATTCCTAAAAATTTGTAGCAGAAACTTTTTAAATAGAAAAATTTTTAATAGGAAAATTTCAAAAAAAAATATGAGAAAGGAAACTACCTCAAAAATATAAGAACAAAAGGACAAACAATTGGAAACAAATATACATGTGCATTAAAACTGTTCTGCAAAAAGGGTTTATATAGATTTTTTTTAGAAAAATATCTCAAATTTTTTTTTTAAACTTGTTATACGAATCCAAAAAAAATCAATAGAAAAATCTCTAAAAATGTTGAATAGAAAATTTTCTAAAAAATCTGATAATAAAATAGAAAAATTGTTTCTTAGAATTTTTTAAAGAAAACTATCTGCAAAATATTAGATAAAAGTAAAATACATTTTTAATGAAAAATACATATAATGAAAATATTTTGTTAGGAAAATGTCACTAAAATTCTTTGAAACTTGTTATACGAATTGTTCTTAAAAAAATTATTTATTGTATAATTCTCTATGAAAAGCTGTATATTTTCGGAGAAAATTATCCACAAATAATTTACAGGAAAAGTAGTCCAATAAAATTTAAATAAAAAGTACTTTTCTTCAAGCAAAATTATAGGAAATTTTATCAATGAAAAGCTGTATAGAAAAATAGTTCCAAGGTTTGGGTTAGTAAAGGTTCTCAAACAATTTTTTGTAGACAAATTTTTACTACGAAATTGTTCACCACAAATTTCTCAAACAATTTTTTTTTAGATTATTATATAAAACAAATTTTATAGGAATATTTCTGTGAAATTTATATTATATAAATATAATTTTTTTATAGAATAATATGTTAGAACATTCTTTGTAAAAAATTCTCTCAATTCTATTTTTACAGAAATATGTGATATTGTTTTTTGTAGATAAAAGTATCCAAGTTCTCAAATACATATATACATTTTTATACGAAATAATCTACAAGAAATTATATATAGAAGAATGTAAAAGAAGAGATTGTTTATAGAAAAAATTTCCAAAAAATTTTGTAAGAACATTTTTAATTACAAAAATTTGTCCGAGAGAAATTTTATAGAATCATTTCTCAAATTGTTTTAATCAAAACGTTTCAGTAGTTAATTTTAACAAATTTTCTCTATAAAAAATTTTTATACGAAAATGTCTACACAAATTTCTTTAAACAAAAATGGAACCCAATTAAAAAAGAAAACTACAATAAAATTGTAATATAAACTACATCAAATGAAACTATTTTGCAAAAAGTGGCTATGGAAATTATCTCGAAAATCATAAAAGGAAAGCAAAAGAAGAAAAAAATAACCTAGTATTAAAAATAAATGTAGAAAAATCTTCACAGATTTTTTAGAAAAATATTTTTCCAGGAAAATTGACAGAGAAAAGTTTTTCAAATGAAAAATTTGTCTAAATTTATTTTATAAAAAGTTTGTCCAATTTTTTTATTGGAAATTTTCTCACGCACGTTTTTTGTAAGAAAATTTCTCTAAGAACTTTATTACAGAAAGAATTTATAGCAGAAATTTCTCATAGAAACACAATAGAAATGTTTACCCAAGAATTATTTTTAACATATCAATATAAATACTTTTTTGTAAAAAAATTTCTCCAGCAATGTTGTTACCCTAACAATTCTCCAATGATTTTCGATAAATGTTCTTTTTTTAAGTTTTTTATAGAAAATATTCTCACAGAAAATTGGAGAATTTTAAAAATGTCTACAAATAAACTAAATAGACATTCCAATGAAGAAAAGTTCCTGTATGCAGTTTTTTATTGGAACTACTCCCATAATTTAAAGATATATAAAAAAATCAATACATTTTATTATAAACTTCTTCTAAACGAAGATTATCTCCTGTAGAAAAAATACGAAAATTTCTCCAAAAACATTTTGTAGTAAAATTTCTCCAAGAAATAATTATAGGGAAATTTCTACAAGAATGGTTTTATAAATGGTTCTACAAGAATGGTTTTTTTGTAGAAAAATCCTCCAAACAATTTGCACAAAAAATTATCAACGAAATTGTTAACAAAAGAATTTTTTCAAGAAATATTTTACAGAAGAATTTTACAAGAAATTTTTTTTAGAAGAAATTTCTTTATAGGAATATATTTTGTAGAGAAATGTTTCTAATAAAATTTTTTTTAGAAATATTCTTGATTCAAAAATATTTGGAAGAAATTTTCTTTTAGGAAGAATTTTCCAAGAAATATTTGTATAGAAAAATGTCTAAACATTTATAAAAAAAGAAAGAAAAATTATAACAAAAAAATTTTTGATTTTTTTAAAAGAAACATTTTTAATAAATTTTAACAGAAACAGTTTTAATAGAAAAATTTCTAAAATTTTTTTTTTAATAGAAAAAATTTTTAGTGGTTAAATTTAAAAAAAAAAATATAAAAAATGTCTCCTAGAATTTTTTAAAGGAAACTGTTAAAAAAAATAAAAGGAAAAAGTATAATTAAAACTGTTCTGCAAAATGGCTTTTTAAAGATTTTTTTTAGGAAAATATCTCAACATTTTTTGAAAATTGTTATACGAATTCTAAAAAAATCAATAAAAAAATTTCTAAAAAATTTTAATAGAAAATTTTCTAAAAAAATTAATAGTAAAATAGAAAAATTGTACAATGAAACTATTTTGTTAGAAAAACGTCTCAAAAATTCTTTAAAATTTGTTATACGAATTATTCTAAAAAAAATGGCATAGGGAATATTCTCCATGAAAACCTGTATAGAAAAATGTTTACAAGACATTGGTTAGTAGCAAATGTTCTCCAACAATATTTTCTAGAAAAATATTTACCAAGAAATTGTTCATTACAAATTTCTCAAACAATTGTTTTTTCAAGAAATGTTTATCCAAGATTTTTTCTTTCTAATATCAAAATAACAATGTTTTTGGAAAAAAAATTCTACCGGAATTTTGTTACAGTAACAATTCTCCAATGATTTTTCATAATTCTTTTTTTAAATTGTTTAAAGAAAAAAATTCTCACAAAAGAATTGGAAAATTTTAAAAATGTCAACAAATAAACTTAAATGACATTCCAATGAAGAAAAGTTCCTCCAAGGAATTTGTTATTGGAACTACTCCCATAATTTAAAAATATATATTTATAATACATTTTAATATAAACTTCTTCTAAACGAAAATTTGTTGCTGTAGAAAAATGTCTCCGAAATTTTTTTTATATTAGAAAGATTTCTCCATTCTCTCAAACATGCATGGGAAAATTCGTTTCAGAACTTTTTGGCGGAAACTTCTATAGGACGTTTTTAGATAGGTAAGTGCTTCCAAGAATTTCACTATCGAAATGTATTATTATTGTTTTACTCAAAATTTTACAATAATTTTTTTATTGAAAAAATTATTTATAATTTTTTATAGAAAAATTTTCACATCATTTTTTATTAACAATTTTTACAGCTTTAAGCCTTAAAGATATGTATATTTTATAGAAAAAATGTCGAATTTTTCAATATAGTTTTCCGAAAATGTTGTAATATAAATGATTAGAAAAATGTTTTCTTAACTCATTTTCTAAGCGAAATTTTCTCTGCTCTTTTATTTTCCAGCACTGCGACTGGATGATATGAGACGACCCCATCACTCTGATTGCCAACAGAAGACGACTCTGTGTTGTTGCCGTGCACAACCGTTGGTGTTGACTTCTCATTTCGACATTCAAATAAAACGTAATGAAAAGCAGAACGAAAGCACCAACCATTACACCATTAGGAACATCATCATCATTAGCAGCAGCACCATTGCCGTCAAACGATAGTAATTCCAGAAGGAGCAGACAGACAGATGGACGGACATAGTTGCAAACAGCCAAAGATGCAGCGGCAGCGGCAGCAGCAGCACCAAAATGGTAAAAAGGAATTATCATTTCTACACTCCAGAAGGTCTTAGCAATTGTTGCATGACATGCTTTTATTGCTGGGAAACAACTGGGAAAGACCGAAAGTCGTTGATGCAGCTACAGCCAACCAGTCGAACGAAACGAGAGACGAAAAATCCCCCCCCCCCTCGACTTTCAAGGAGAGTCCTTTAGTGAAACGGAGGACAGTAGTGTTTATTCTTTGCCTTCGTTTCTTAAAGTTTTCCATTTGAATTTTATTCCAAGTTTATTTCATTAGAAAAGAAACTTCATCCGTCCAAAGCGTCGCAGCCCATCCCATCCTATCCCCTAGAAGCTCCATTCCATCCTCTAAAACCAAAATCAACTTTATTGTGGCAGTTATTTCATGAATTCTTAAGAAATTCAAACGCCCTTTTGTTAATGCGATAGCATTCGTTTTGTATTAGCATTGCATTTAAGCAGTTTTTTCTCTCCACTTTTGACCAATACCAGACCACCAGCGACAGTCCTCGACGACAAGAAAGAGAACATGCATAAGTTGTGTATGCAAGGTAATTAAGCAAATACGTAGAAGGAAACTTCCGAAAAAAAAACTCAAGGACCTTTAAATGGCGTCTCATGCTACGCAATTTGAAACTCAAATACGACATCACAAATTGCGGAGAAGTTCTGGATTAATTGTCGTGTTTTATTGGACTGGTCTAGTTTTGGGTACCCCGAAAAATTTCTGTGGAATTACATTTGTGTTTTGTTTTCACTAAAGTAGTTCCTTTCAAGTGGTTATGAAAATATTTATATTTTTTATGAAATAATACGAAATATTAAAATTCTGTTATTTTTAAAACTGATTACGTTTGTAAGGAATAACGTCAGCAGGGGGATTCGAACCCAGATACCTCAGTTCAATAAGTCTCAAAAAACGATCGGCCAACAAAGCATATCCAATTTAGAACCAGTAAGGAAAGGCTAAAGTCGGGCTGTGCCGACTATACAATACCCTACACCACTCTCGTAATATTGAATAACTCTGATATATAAATTTTGTAATTCATGTATAAATTGTTTACATAAATTTACTTTTGGGACATGTTATACTTAAATAATATCCTGTACCACAGTGTGGTGTAGGGTATAAAAACGATTGGATCTAAAGAGCCAAATCGGATGAAACATATATATGGGAGCTATAGTTAAATCTTAACCGATTTTCTTCAAATTCGGCTATGTTGGTTCATGAATCAAGAAACTGTACCATTCTAAATTTCAAAACGATTGGGTGTAAAATATAGCTTCTATAGAACTAAAGGGCCAAATCGGACGAAACATATATATGGGAGCTATAGCTAAATCTTAACCGATTTTCTTTAAATTCGGTAGTGTTGGTTCATGGATCAAGAAACTCTACCATTCTAAATTTCAAAACCAGTAAGGAAAGGCTAAAGTCGGGCGTTGCCGACTATATAATACCCTACACCACTCTTGTAATTTTGAATAACTCTGATATATAAATTTTGTAATTCATGTATAAATTGTTTACATAAATTTACTTTTGGGACATTTTATACTTAAATAATACCCTGTACCACAGTGTGGTGTAGGGTATAAAAACGATTGGATCTAAAGAGACAAATCGGATGAAAAATATGTATGTGGGAGCTATAGCTAAATCTTAACCGATTTTCTTCAAATTCGGTAGTGTTGGTTCATGGATCAAGAAACTCTACCATTCTAAATTTCAACAAGATTGGGTGTAAAATACAGCTTTTATAGGACTAAAGGGCCAAATCGGACGAAACATATATATGGGAGCTATAGCTAAATCTTAACCGATTTTCTTCAAATTCGGCAATGTTGGTTCATGGATCAAGAAACTCTATCATTCTAAATTTCAAAACGATCGGATGTAAAATACAGCTTCTATAGGACTAAAGGGCCAAATCGGACGAAACATATATATGGGAGCTATAGCTAAATCTTAACGGATTTTCTTCAAATTTAGCAATGTTGGTTCATGGATCAAGAAACTCAACCATTCTAAATTTCAAAACGATCGGATGTCAAATACAGCTTCTATTGGACTAAAGGGCCAAATCGGACGAAACATATATATGGGAGCTATAGCTAAATCTTAACCGATTTTCATCAAATTCGGCTATGTTGGTTCATGGATCAAGAAACTCTACCATTCTAAATTTCAAAACGATCGGATATAAAATACAGCTTCTATAGGTCTAAAGGACCAAATCGGACGAAAGATATATATGGGAGCTATATCTAAATCTGAACCGATTTTCTCCAAGTTCGGCAATGTTGGTTCATGGATCAAGAAACTCTACCATTCTAAATTTCAAAACGATCGGATGTAAAATACAGCTTCTATAGGACTAAAGGGCCAAATCGGACGAAACATATATATGGGAGCTATAGCTAAATCTTAACCGATTGTCTTCAAATGCAGCAATGTTGGTTCATGGATCAAGAAACTCTACCATTCTAAATTTCAAAACGATCGGATGTAAAATACAGCTTCTATAGGACTAAAGGGCCAAATCGGACGAAAGATATATATGGGAGCTATATCTAAATCTCAACCGATTTCAACCAAATTCAATAGCGATCTTAACAGCCGCGAAATACTCTAAACTGCAAAATTTCAGAACGATCGGAGTGAAATTGCGACCTGTAGTCGACGAACAACTTTACATGGACGGACGGACGGACGGACGGACGGACGGACGGACGGACATCGTTAAATCGACTCAGCTAGTGATTCTGAGTCGATCGGTATACTTTAAGGTGGGTCTAGCTGTGTTATTTTAAGGTGTTACAAACATCTGCCGTGAAACAAACTTATAATACCCTGTACCACAGAGTGGTGTAGGGTATAATGATCGGATGTAAAATACAGCTTCTATAGGACTAAAGGGCCAAATCGGACGAAACATATATATGGGAGCTATAGCTAAATCTTAACCGATTTTCTTCAAATTCAGCAATGTTGTTTCATGGATCAAGAAACTCTACCATTCTAAATTTCAAAACGATTGGATGTAAAATACAGCTTCTATAGGACTAAAGGGCCAAATCGGACGAAAGATATATATGGGAGCTATATCTAAATCTGAACCGATTTCAACCAAATTCAATAGCGATCTTAACAGCCGCGAAATACTCTAAACTGCAAAATTTCAGAACGATCGGAGTGAAATTGCGACCTGTAGTCGACGAACAACTTTACATGGACAGACGGACGGACATCGTTAAATCGACTCAGCTAGTGATTCTGAGTCGATCGGTATACTTTAAGGTGGGTCTAGCTGTGTTATTTTCAGGTGTTACAAACATCTGCCATGAAACAAACTTATAATACCCTGTACCACAGTGTGGTGTAGGGTATAAAAATTTTGCTCATATGCGGAGTATTCTTATACAAATATATTTTGGAACGATGCGATCATATTTGTAGCCGATAGCTTTAGGGTGTGATGTTATGCTGTTACCGATCTGGGAGAGCAGGGTTCAAATCGCAACAGAGACATAAAACAAGTAAAAAGTTCAGTCGGGTAAACCGACTTTTGAATTCCCGCACCTTGAGTCCCAAAAAATATTAGTAAATTTATTATTTTTTTTGTTTTAATTAAATTGTTATCAATTTAAATTGCATTTAATAACTTTAAAGTATGTAGTGGTATTAAAGTTATAATCTGTTAGCTTTTAGTACCAAATGGTCCATTTGTGTGGGAGGTATCAAAAGGTGCGTGCCAATTACGGCCACTTTTCTCTAGACTTTTGGTACTATAAATGCATTACACTGTACGAAATTTCAAGTATTTGTATGCACTGGTATTAAAGTTAAAAGCTGTTAACTTTTGGTACAAAAGAGTCCATTTGTGTGGGAGGTACCAAAAGGGGCGTGTTAATAACGCTTATTTTTCTCTGGACTCTACACACTGAAAAAAATCGCTTCTGTAGTATATTGTCCCAAACATATTCGGCTTGAAATAAACATATGTTTAGGGTACACTCCAAATATATAATATTTTACACACACAAATATTATATGTTTGTGAGGATATTGTTCTAAACAAAAATATGCTCCCATTCAAATATTTTTTATTTGGAACTAGTATTTCCGAAACAAGGATTCATTTGTAATTATTTATTTTGGTAATGTATTAAATGCCTTAACTTAAAGACAAGTTTTCTGTTTATCAGATTTTCAAAGAGCATTTTTTTTTATAAATTTTATATGTTTGTAAAATCTAATCAAAACTTAAATCGAACAATCTTTCGTAAATATAAACGACATTGATGGATTGACAAAAAGTGATGAATAGGAATATTTATAAATAAGGACATTTTTAGCTATAAAGTTTAACACGAAAACTAGGAAAAACTAACTAAAATTCGAAAAAGTCAGTAAAGTTTTAGAAATCTTTTTAAATAAAACATATTTGGAAATATTCTTAAACAATAACTTTGTTTGTGTGTAAACACAAATTTTATTTGTGAAATTCAGTTTGCAAATAAATTATGTTCTAATATATTAATATATGTGTTCCAAACAAAATTTCTTGATTTTCAAATAAAATTTAGTTGTTAACAAATATATTATATTTAAAAAAATCGTTTCCAAAAAGCATAACATTGTACAACATTTCAAGCATACGTATGCACTGGTATTACAGTTATATGCTGGTAACTTTTGGTACAAAATGTGAGAGGTACCAAAGGGAGCGTGGCAATAATGCCCATGTTTCACTGTATTTTAGGTACTACTAAACAAAAAAGTTTTTGTTTGCACTGGTAATAATTATAATTATAAGCTTTTAACTTTTGGTTCAAAATTGTTAATTTGTGTGGGAGGTACCAAAAGGAGGGTGACAACTTCGCCCATTTTTCTCGAGGTAATAGTGACTACTAAACTAATACCATGTGTAGAATTTCAAAGGATTCAAATGAGTAGTATAGAAGTTATTAAATAATCAATATTTCACTAAATGTTAACCCTTTGTCGGGGATGTACTAGAAGGAGTGGATCAATATGGCCCATCTTCGAACTCATCCGGAGATAGATCAAAATATTACCACATACCAAATTTGAAGTCAATCGGTTACTCCTTTCGAGAGTTATCGTGCGCACCAGCCAGCAGACACACAGACAGACAGACAGACAGACAGACAGACAGACAGACAGACAGACAGACGGACGGACATTGCTCATTCGACTTAAAATGACCCAAAACGGATTTCCTCCGAACATACTTAGGGTCTTAGATCACTCCTTCGATGTGTTACACTTTTTTCCGTAGCAAATGATATATACCCTCGTCACACTAAAGTGAGGGTATAAAAAGGTCAATTGAAATTCAAAAATTCCATTTAATATTCAAAAAAGGTCAAATGAAATTCTAAAATTGCATTTTCTATTCAAAAATGCCAAATGAAATTCAA
The DNA here is from genome assembly GCA_963930755.1 of Eudasyphora cyanicolor. Taxonomy (NCBI): domain Eukaryota; kingdom Metazoa; phylum Arthropoda; class Insecta; order Diptera; family Muscidae; genus Eudasyphora; species Eudasyphora cyanicolor. The sequence goes on from OZ005735.1 coordinate 42,044,751, forward strand.
AAGTACCCGCAGAATTTCAAAACACATCGATTGATATTCGAAAATCGTCACTTGATAATCAAAATATATTAATTCAAAAAATATTTATTGAATTACTAAAATTAATGTCTTTTGAATTTCAACTGATGTGTTTTGATTTTCAATTAATATATATGGATTTTTAAATTGAAAACTTTTAATTACAAATCCATTTTTTAAATTTCAATTCATAATCTTTGAATTCCAAATGGAATCTTTGTTTTCCAATTGAATTACAATTGTTAGAGTGTAGCTTGAATTGTTCTACTTTAAAAATGATAAAATTTTACCCCAACCAGTTTGGTATTTGTGGTTTGTTAGGAATGGTGAACATCAAGTTATGTCGGTTCCATTCAAAATATGGACCAAGGAGGTCCATTGCTACTGCGGGCGGTTCGGAGAAAAAATAAATACATATTGTATAATTTTGAACCAATCGTTTAATATTGTAAGCACACAAAAGGCAACAAGTCAAATCACTGGGACCTTATATGGGTATTTCCACTGATTTTTTTATAGAAAAATATTTTTTATTAAAACTTCTTAAAAAATTTGTTACTCGTACATTCTCTTATAACTTTTAATTTTAATATTCTCCCATAGATCTTTACTAAAAAATATCTCAAATAAATCATTTATCGAAAAAATTCTTCAAGATATATTTTTTAGAAACTTTCTCCAAGTTTTGGAGAAGAGTATCTCCCAGAGATCTTGTACAGAAGAAAAAAAATTGTGTAGAAGAATATCTAACAGATTTTATTTATAGATCTTTTATAGAAAAATATTTCCAAAAAATCTTTTAGATCAAAATATCTCAAAAAAAAATACTTTATCGAACAATTTTTCTAAGAAATATTTTTAAAAAAAATTTCTCCATGAAATCTTTAATAGGAAATTTCTCTAAATCTAAAAAAAAAAAAAGTAATGATAGGCAGAAAGCCGTGCGGGCCGACTATATAATACCTTACACCTCCCTAACAATGCGATAAGGGTCATTGCGATAATAATTTGATATATATGTGGTTATATCCAAATCTTAACCGATTATCGCAAAATGAAGCAATATTCGTTCCTTAATTGAGAAACATCGTTCAGCCCCAAATTTTGTAATGATCGGAAGTAAAGTACAACTTCTATAGCGCTTTGGTGCCAAATCAGGAGGAACATATATATGGAGGTTATATCTAAATCTGAACCGATTTTCCCTGAATGCTCATTCATGCAATAAGAAACCTCTGGGGTTATATTTAAATCTGAACCGATTTTCCAAGAATTTGGCGGTATTATTTCATGTAATAAGAAACCTCTTTCTGCCGAATTTCGCACTGATCGGATATCAAATACAATTTCTACAGCGCTTACATGTCAAATCGGGGGTAACATACATATGGGGGCTATATCTCAATCTGAACCGATTTTCTTCAAATTTTGTATTGTATCTAAGTGTATCAAGAAACTTTTCTCTGTCAATTTTTATACATAACGTTTAAAAATTGTTGCTTATACAGTGCAAATATGCCAAATCGGAGGTACTTATATATGGGAGCTACATGTAAATCTCAACCGATTTTAACCAAATTCAATAGGGATCCTAAAGAAAGATATGTTTAAAGTTTCGTTGAGTTCGGAACATAATTGCGACCTGTACTTTGATTACAAGAATGCATCTACAGACAGACAGACAGAGAGACCGACAGACATAGCTAAATCGACTCAGAAAGTAATTACAAGTCGATCGGTATAATAAACAGTGGGTCTATCTCCTCTCCTTTTGGGTGTTACAAACAAATGTACAAAGTCATAATACCCTTCACCACAGTGTGGTGTAGGGTATAAAACTCTCCGGGTAATCTATTGTAGAAAAATTGCTGCACGACATTTTTTATAGCAAATATTTACTAAAAACTTTTTTATAGTATAATTTATCTTAGAAATTTTTCATATCATAACATCTTTAAGAATTGTTTTATAACAAAATTTCAACAAGAAAAATAGGTAATTTTCTAAATGAAATTTTTTATTGCAAAAATACAAAAAATTTTATAAAAATATGTCCATAAACATTTTTTTAGAAAATTTTGTCCCAAACATTGTATTGACATTTTTTTCCAAAAAATTATTTTGAAAATTTCCTCCAATAGATTTTCGTAGGAAATGTTCTCCAAAGTATTTTCATTAGAAATTTTCTCCAAAAAAATTTTATAGAAAATTTTCTCCAAAAAATTTTATAGAAAATTTTCTCCAAAAAATTTTGTAGAAAATTTTCTCCAAAAAGTTGTATAGACAATTTTCTCCCAAAAATTGTATTGAAATTTTTTTCCAAAATAATTATTTTGAAAATTTACTCCAAAAGATTTTCATAGAAAATGTTCTCCAAAATATTTTCATAGACCATTTTCTTCAAAAGATTTTCATAGAAAATTTCCTCCAAAAGATTTTCATAAAAAATTGTCTCCAAAAGATTTTTATAACAAATTTTCTCCAAAAGATTTTCATAGAAAATGTTCTAAAAAGATTTTCATAATAAATTTTCTCCATAAGATTTTCATAGAAAATTTTCTCAAAAAGATTTTCATAGAGAATTTTCTTTTCATAATTTGGTTTTTATTCGACCTTTTTGGTATTCAAAATTGTTGAAATAATGGTCAAGCTCGTCGTCAATTTTTTATTAGAATATTATGTTTTAATCATATTTAATATTCCGATATTTCGCAATTTTACTTGAATTGCTTCATCAGCGATGTTGTGCATGTAAACAACAACACAAATACTTCTTAAAACTAGCGTAGTGTCACTACTCTCGTCCGTGGTAAATATTGCATTGAATTTTCGCCAAAAGATGTTCATAGAAGATTTTCTCTAAAAAAATTTCTTAGAAGATTATCTCAAAAAAAAATTTCTCTAAAAAAATTTGTCACAGAAATTGTTTTCTACAAAATGTATAGCAATTTTTTTCTAAATAAAATTTAAACATAGAACATTTTCTCAAATAATAGTATAGAAAATTTTCTTCAAAATAATTTATAGAAAAATGTATCCAAAAAAATTGTATAGAAATTTTTTTATTCTTTCCCTATATAAAACAGACGAAAATACAATATGAAAATTATCTCCGGAAAAATTTTTATTGAAAATTGTTCTCCAATTTTTTTGTTGAAATTTTTCCCCAAAAATAATGCTGAAACAAAATTTTCTGCAAACAATTTTTATACATAATTTTCAGCAAAAGATTTTTTATAGAAATACTCTCTAGCAAAATTTTAAAAGAAAATTTTATCCACCCCATTTTTGATAGAAAATTGTATCCAAACAATTTTTTATAGAAAATTTTATTCAAACAATTTTTGTTATAGAAAATGTTTTACAACCAATTTTTTTTATAGAAAATATTCTCTAACCAAATTCTGGTATTGAATATGTTCTCCAACAAATTTAAGTTATAGAAAATATTCTCCAACCTTTGTTATAGAAAATATTCTCCAACCAATTTGTGTTATAGAAATTTTTCTCCAAACAAATTTTTATAGAATACGTTCTCCAACCAATTTTTGTTATAAAAAATTTTTGTTATAGAAAATTTTCTCCCAAAAAATTTTTATAGAAAATTACTCTAACCAATTTAAAGAAAAGAAAATGTTCTCCAATTAATTTTTGTGTTAGAAAATTTTCTAAAACCAATCATCATCAATTGCGTTACAGCTCTTTATGAGCCTTAGCTTCCTCCACAACTTTTCTCCAGGCAATACGATTTTCTGCTAGGCTTTTGTAGTTACATAGTTATACGCATTAGCTTCAGGTCCGATTCCACATCGTCAATCTATCATTTGCGGGGTCTTCCTTTCTTATTTTTGTCGGGTAATTTGTATGATAATACTTTCTCAACGATTGAGTCATCCTTCATTCTATATATGTGGCCAAGCCACCGCATTCTCTGCGATTTAATATATCGGACTACATTTTCTCCTTGGATTAGACTGTCTAATTCGTCGTTGTATTTAATCCGGTATGTTCCATCTGTTTTCTTAATTGGCCCGAGTATTCTTCTTAGAATTCCTCTCTCAAAAATCATAAAAAATTTCTTTCCATAATGGCCAGACTTCGCAGCCATACGTAGCTATTGGCCTTATAATTTTATTTTACATTCATATTTGATTAGTTTGCTTTTAAAATGTTTTATATGAGCATAATAGCATCGATTGGCAGCTTGAATGCGTTCCTGTATAGCATCACTGAGCTTATCATTTCGGTGTAATATCAGCCCCAGATATTTTATTTGTTCCACGCTTTCGAATTTATAGGGACCAATTTCTAGGTCTGATGTTTTTGCCTCTGGATATGTTCTAGCCATATATTTGGTTTTGTCCTCATTCATTTTTAGACCAAGTGATTGTGCTCTGTTATTTAAGTTTATAAATGTGTCCTTTAGTTCTTGTATATTTCGTGACAGTATTGCCAGATCGTCTGCATAACCGCATATTTGTACACTTTTGGTGAAGAGTGTAGCTGCTGGATCAATTTTCTCTATTATAGAATTTAATAGTAGATTAAAGACTAGGGCTGATAGTGCATCCCCTTGTTTAACGCCTGTTCTGACACAAAACGATTTGGTTATTTTTCCTTGTATAAGGACTTTTGAGGTAGTTTGCTTCAGCGTTAAACTGACTAAATCTGAGAGTTTTCCAGGTATTCCTTGTCTCTTTAGTACATAATTTATTTTACTTCTCTTGATAGAGTCAAACGCTTTTTGGAAGTCTATAAATAGCCCATGTATTTGATAATTGTGTTCGTAGAATTTCTCAAATATTTGGGAAATTACAAAACATTGATCTGTTGTCGATTTGTTTACTCTAAAACCGGATTGGTATTCTCCTATTACTTCTCCTGTTGTATCCTGTTGTATAATACATATATTCGTGAATGTATCTATATATATAAAATTCTTACAGACTAATCATCGCCCAGGCTAAACGGCTGAAGCTAGAATCATGAAATTTGGTGAGAGGATAGTCCTTGGGACGTAGACGAGCAATAAGGCGGGATTTTTCGAAATTCGTACTATTAGCCGCACAATGGGGCAAAAAGGGATAAATATGGTACCACCGCCAAATCTAAACGAAATGAGCTAGAATCTTGAAATTTGGTATGAGGGTAGCCCTTAGGAGGTAGACTCAGAAATTGGCAGTGGGGTAAAAAGGGAAAAATGGGATAAATGTGGTACAACAGCCAAATCCAAATGTCAAGACCTAGAATCGTGAAATTTGGTGTGAGAGTAGCTCTTGGGACGTAAACAAGGAGCGATTTTTTAATTTTTTTTTTAATTTAGCGGCACAGTGGGACAGAAAGGTATAGATATGGTACCACCGTCAAATTTAAAGCCTAAAATTAGAATGGTGAAAATTGAAGCGAGGGATGTCTTTATGACAACGGATTGGGGTATTCAGTTTTTTTGTATTCGTAGTTTTCGGGGCACAGTGGGGCAAAAGTGTAAAATATAGTGGCTTAAAAATGTCAAACATGGATCAATGGTTCCAGTGTAACTTTTGGAACATAAACTTTTGGAACATAGTAATTCTATCTTTAAGAGGCACAGTGGGACAAGGCGGAGCATGGGGAAAAAAGGGAACAATCTGCCAAAATTGGAACTTAAACATGAGATACGAAGAGTTTATATGGTTTTAGGAGCACTGTGGTCAAAAATGGTTAAATAGTGGAGTGGAGAAAATATGATTAAATATTTTACAATCGTGGAAAATGGTTTAAGTATGCTAGCGTGGATACACATTTTAAATACGGTACAGTGAGACAAAAATTTGTTAAATATGATACTGTGGGGTAAAAATTTTGTACAGTCAGACAAAGAGTTGAATGGGGCACAGTTGTGCAAAAAGGGTTAACTGTGGTACAGTGGGGTAAAAATTGTTATATGTATATGGTAAAGTGGGACAAAATGGGTTAAAAATGGTACAGTGGGGCAAAAAGGGTTAAATATGGTACAGTGTGACAAAAATGGTGAACTATACTGTACAGTGGAGCATTATAGTATATAGTATATATATATATATAGTATATAGTATATAGAACATATATTGTATATATATATAGTATATATATATATATAGTATATAGTATATTATAGTATATATATAAAACTGGTTACAGTGGGCACAAATAGTAAAATATGGTAACGTGGAACAAAATGGGTTACGTATGGTACAGTGGGGAAAAAAGCGTTTACTATGGAACAGTGGGGCAAAAATGTGTTAACTATGGTACAGTGGGGCAAAATGGTTACATATAGTAGACAAAATATAGTAGGACAAAAAGGTGTTAAATTTGATTCGGTGGACCCAAAACGGTTAAAAATGCTACAGTGAGTCAAAAAGCGTACATTTAGTACAGTGGGTAAAAATACGGATGCAGGCAGAGAGGGTAAGTTAAATATGAAATAAGAATGTTTTTTTTCAAGATTTATGCGTTTAGTAGCATTGTGGTGCAAAAAGTTTAAAATTATGATGCAGTTGGGGCAAGTAAAAATTGTTCAATATGTTACAGAGGGGAAAATGTGTTATATATGGTTTAGTGGAGCAAAAGGGTTAAATAAGGTACGGTGTGGCAGATATAGGGGACAAAAATGATGAAGTACGGTCTATGCTTGCGAATTTGGATCTTGAAATATCAATTATCATTTTAAAATATTGTACAATCGTGCAAAATTGGTTATTTATGACACACAAAGGGTTAAATGCGGTACGATGGAGCGATTCACTTTAGATTTTTAAATTCGTACCTTTAGTGGGACAAACATGGCTTTATATGGTACCAAGGTGGTAAATGAAGCTATTGGAACATAAACTAGGTGAAAGTTGCTAACCTATGAACCAAAAAAATAGTTTTTCAACATTCAGAGGTACAGTGGGAAAAGGGATAAATATTGTACCATGATGTAAGGGTAACTCTTGGAACACAAATGAATCGAGGGTTCATATTTTATATATAAAAGTAATCAAATCTTCTTTATTTTGCACCATATGTAATAATCATGTCATTTTGAAAGAACGAGGTATAACTATTTTACAGTACCCTAAACAGAAAATAAATAAAAGATGGGGGCTGCGAAGCGCACCGGGTTAAAGCTAGTACTTTATATGCAGCGTTGAGAAGAGATATTCCTCTGTAGTTGTTGCAATTGCGCCTATCGCCCTTTTTCAAGATGGGTACTATTATGCTAGTTTTCCAATCTTCTGGTATTTCTTCTTTTTCCCATATGGAATTCGTGAGCTGATGAATTAATTCCAATGTGCCTGGGCCGCCATACTTCAGCAATTCTGCGGTTATTGTGTCTTCACCGCTTGATTTTCCGTTTTTTAATTTTTTGCTAATGGCGTTTTGCACTTCTTCTGATGTGGGTGGTTCCACTAACATTTCCGCAGTGTAACATTCTGTTTCATCTTCGTCGTTGTTGTTATTACCGGTTTCTGTATTATATAATTTATCACAATAATCGCACCATCTATCGAGTATTTTTTCTTCTTCATGGATTGGTTTTCCAAGTTCATCATTGCAGACGTTTAATTTTGGTATGCGTTCCGAGCTGTGCTTCTTTATTTTTGCATAAAATGCTTTAGTTTTATTTTGCACGTTAAGCATTTCTATCTGTGTTATCTGTTTATTATAGGCTTCCTTTTTCTTTTTCTGAACCAATATTTGTCATAAAAAATGTTATCCAACCAATTTTTGTTATTGAAAATTTTCTCCCAACAATATTTTGTTCTACCTCAGGCTATGTTCGAAGAAGGGCCATATTGGTCCACTCCTTCTAGTACCTCCCACACAAAGGGTTAAAATTTAGTGAAATATTGATTCTCTAATAACATGTATACAACTTATCCGAATCCTCTGTAATTCGACACATATTAATAGTTCATCTGTCGCTATCAACTTAAGAAAAATGCGTGAAGAAGGGGCGGGACCCTTTTGGTACCACACAAAGGGTTCATTTTGTACATAAAACTTAATAGCTTGAAATTTTGCACAGGGTAATGCTTTTATAGCGCCAACAGTCCAGTCAAAAGTTGGCGTTATAGTCATGCCCCTTTTGGTACCTCCCACACAAAGGTACCGTTTTGTATTAAAAATTAGAAGCTTATAGCGTGAGTACCAATGCACGAAACTACTATCAAATGTTACACAGTGTAGAGCTTTTGAAGTTCCTATAGCCGTGTGAAAAATGGGCGTTACCACCACGCCCCTTTCTGTACCTCCTACACAAATGTTCAAATTATAATTATATAAGTGCACTTAAACGCTTATAATTCGGCACAGTGCAATGTATTTAAAGTATCTACTGTTCAGCGAAAAATAAGTGAATTTGATTAACCCCTTCTGGTACCTCCCACTAAAATTAACAACATTAATTCGTGTATTATTCCATATTAAATAACTCACAAAGTGAGGGTACTCCTTAGTCGGTTTACCCGACTGAACTTTCTTACTTGTTATTGAAAATTTTCTACAAGAAATTGTCAAATTTAGATTAACATTTTTCATGGATTTATGTGAAATGTTTCTTAAACATTAGGGTTTGCGAACATTTATTATGGCGAACGGTAGTGTGATTTCAATACATTAATTTAGCTTTTTATATGTTAGCATTTTTTCGACGATCAAGAATATATATAATTTACAGCACAATATTAATTAAACTTAGTATTCAAGTTACTACACCAAAGTCAAATGAATTTTAAAACAATATTTATTTTTCTCAATATCAAAATATTGACGTTGATGTTAATGGATATAATAAATGGAAGCTTTAAATCTCATTTGATTGATGGAATTTCTAGTTTAACAAAATTCGTGTAAAGTAAAGAATAATAAATCAAAAATAAGTAAAAATATTATTTTGTATAGATTATAATAACATCATGTAATATAGCAGAGCACTCTGTTGTCGGCTGTCTTGGTATAACAAAAAGCGGTCATATTTATTTGTTTATTTCACGTTTTGAAAAGGTTCCTTAATATTTGGCATTTTGACATAACAAAAGTACGCATGTATTTGGATAGTTGTTTAGAATCATTGAAAGATTTCCACAACAGTATTGTGGGTAATAAGGTGAGATAAACATATGTTTTTTCTGTATAACCTCCCACGTTGAAGTTTACGCAATACCAAAGGCCAACAAAAACAAATCATATTAGAATTTAATCAACGAACGTACGAGTAGAATATGCAGACTTCTCATGAGTGATTTCCAATTACAAACAGAAAACATCAAATTTCATAAATAATACTTTAATTGTATTCATAGCTGAATATTTCATATGCGTCATTCCATGCCAAACGGGACGATTTTTGACTATTTTTTTATACCCTCCACCATAGGATGGGGGGTATATTTTTGTCACTCCGTTTGTAACACCTCTAAATATTGATCTGAGACCCCATAAAGTATATAAAGGAGTTTCCAACAAGACGTGTTATTTTGGTATTCAAATAAAAATGCCATTTTTTGAGATAAATGATCAAATGTTTATTTCATAACAAAGAGGTATGTATGCCGTTAATAACACTATGCAACAAAAAAATTTTCTTGTGTCCAAAACTTAAAAATTATTTTTTTGTATAGATTGTGGCATGCTGTTATATAAAATCAAAACCAAAAATTTTTTTATGGATAATTTTTTTCAATTTTTTTTTTTTTTTAAATGCTGTTATCTTCAAAGCTACCCTTAGTATTTGCACTATAATTTTTGGAGTATATGCCCGATCAGGTCGAATTATACGTTAAATTGAAGCTATTAATGTGGGATATCAATGTTGGAAACATCTCTTTCACTTAGAAACAGTGGTTTAGTAACAGTCATTAAACAAATTGGAAAAATTGGGACAAACAAAATATAAAAAACTGAAAACAAATATTTTATTTTAATTTTTAAAAGTTTGCATCCTAGCGAAGAAAATAATGGCTATTTGAAAATCTATGGATAAATGTAGAAATTATAGCCCTTTTGGTAAAAATCTTTTATTTTTAATTTCTCTTTAAATAGCGATTTTATTTATTACTTTTATTTATATTATGTACATTTGAGTTTATTTACATGTTCAAGTTTCATTAGAAGTAATCGTGAGTTCTTTGTTGACGTTTGTAGATTTCGGCATCGGTTTCTCTAATGAGGAACCAAATATAATCTCCCATCATTCTTTCATCCCAGTGCCCTTGATAACGCCACTCGATGGGCTTCAAATCTTGGTGAAACCTTTCGCCATGTTCGTCACTTACGTCGCCAAGATTCTCGGGGAACAAGTTTAAATGAGAATGAAAGAAATAAATTTTGAGGGACATATTTACACCTGTTGAAATACATAAAGCGAAAAATAAGTTGGAAGAAAACATACATATGTGTTATATACATAAATATAAAAAAATATATTTCTAACCAATATTTTTATAATTTTTTAACAAATCACTAATCATTGTTTCATATTGCGGGCTTTTATTGGATCCAATAACATTTGAAACTACAAGCTTATACGACCTCCATGCTGCAATTTCATCCGACGTCAAATATGATTCGAAATTCACATCTTTCATCACTTTCCTTATTTTAGGGGCATCAAAAACTCCTTCTTCGATTTTTTGAATAGAAAGACTTTTAAATAAACTTTTTAAATATGAGAGTGAATTGCTATCTTTCCTTAAGGCTTTTACAAAAATTTTAAAGAGCCCCAGCTTAATATGCACTGCTGGCAAAATATCGGCTATCCCAGAGGCATAACATACCAACTACTTTTAAATCGCAACAAATTTTCCAGTCATGTTCATATTTTATGTATTTTATCAATTTAGCCATTGTTTCGTATGATTCCTTAGTGTTGACAGCATGAGCAATGGGAATCGACGGTTTCTGATTTCCATTGTGTAAAAGTACTGCTTTGAAACGTTATTTACTGCTGTCAACAAGTAACCGCCATTCCTTTGAATTGTATGTTTGATTAAGTTCCACGAACAATCCGGGAATGTCCTTGCAAAAGCATCTGTTATCCACAGTTGTATACAACTGTTTGTAAGGTATATCACGGACTCTATAATATGATATGTTAACATCTGGGGCCAAAATATTGTACTGTTTCATCCCAGATGCAAGTAGTTCTGCCTTATCTCTGGTCAGTTCCAAATCTCTTACCAGATCAATGAGTTGAAACAGAGTTGAGTACTCAGTTGAACTTGATGATGTTTCCGTTATTAGGCTGTTAGCTATACTTGGACACTACCTACTCCAATCTATTAACTTAGACAAAAATAGCAGTCCGTATCGTGAATGAGTGGTTAACTCCAAATCATTGGCATTCCAAATTTCACGTGAAGTCTAAAATTAAAACGTATTATTCCACAAAACATTGTAATACATTAATTTTAAAGTAGTTACCGCATTCTTTCACTAGTCCATCGAGTAAGATTTACATGGCACGAATTACACAAAATACTAGGTGTCCACGGTTCGTTCATATTTTTAACTCGTATACCAAAATATTACACATATATTTCTTCAATTATTTTACTAAACCCACGTCGATTTTTTTAATTACATATTTTCCGCAGATGTAGCAGAAATTGTCGGAATCATTTACACATTGAAAAGTTCTTTGCCTTTTACTCATACTTCGAAATATAACTTTGTAATATTTTTCAGAAAATCGACTTATCTCTTTAAGGCGCTGAATTACACTAATTTTTTAATAAGAAATTTCATTCATAAATTCCGGGTTTAAGGTTCATAACTTGCAGTACCTGTAGCTGACATATAGTTTGCTTCGACAGTAGACACCCAATATCTTCAAGACTGCCGCGTACTACTTTGTATTGCGTACATATAATTTTACCTGTATATACGACTGGGATGTCCATGCCCCTAAAAGGCGTAACTGAATGGAAACCTCATAAATAAAAAAACAACAAATATTGTTGAATGACCCCTCTATCTGAGCGGATCTCATCCAATATGGCTCTCACATTGCATATCGTGTTATATGGAGCGTTACGAACGGCCATAAAACCTCGTCCTCTCTATAATTTTATAATGTCTGACATCAATTCTCATAAAATAAAATGCAAGTGCGAACGAAAAAATATGAAACAAAATTTTTTTGAATTTCCCTAACATTTACAAAATGGCTCATAACTTTTACATCTATCCATAGATATTCTATCCATAGAATAGACAGTGTTTTCTTCGTTACCATGCTGGCTTTTAAAACATGTGATAAAATAATGTTTTCAATTTTTTTTGTACCAGAAAAAAGTGTTTTTTTTTTAAATCATTTTTTTCTCATAATTTTAACGACTGTTACTAAACCAAAGATTCTACGTGAGAGCGATATTTGCAGCATATGTAGCCCTCATAATTCCCTTTATTTTGAGGCATAACACTCAATCAGACTTATACTTGAAAAATTATGGTGAAAATACTGAATGTAATTTCCATGAAATCTGGAAATTAAAAAAAAAAAAAATTTTAAAAAAAAATTTCCATGAAAAATATTTTTTTAATATTTTTTTGTGTTTGTGACATCCACATCCCTTGGACAAAAATTTTGTTGCATAGTGCAACGAAACACAACATCAGTCAAATGGCCACCACGACCCCGCTTACAGGACCATATCCTTTTCATGAAATTTTCCATAACCAAATCGAAAAGTGGCTGTCCTATGTCCTCAATAGCCTCACGAATTCTATCTTTGAGGTCTTGAATCGACGCTGGGCTATTGGCGTAGACCTTATCTTTCACGTGGCCCCAAAGGAAGAAGTCGCAAGGTGTTAAATCACAAGACCTCGGTGGCCAATTGTGATCACCTCTTCGAGAGATAACACGGTCCGGAAACTTTTCCCGTAACAGAGCAATAGTTTTGTTGCTTGTGTGGCACGTAGCGCCGTCTTTTTGAAAGTAAACGTCAATACCATCCAACTCCGACCATAAAAAATCATTAATCTTCTCTCGATAGCGCAATCCATTCACCGTAACTGTTGATCCAACCTCATTTTCGAAAAAGTAAGGCCCAATGACCCCGCCGGACCGTAAACCGCACCAAACAGTCACACGTTGAGGTTGGAGAGGCTTCTCAACAATAACTCTTGGGTTTTCCGGGCCCCAGATGCGACAATTTTGCTTGTTCACGTAGCCACCGAGGTGGAAATGGGCCTCATCATTCAAGATGATTTTTCGATGGAATTCCGGATCATTTTCATGACTTTCAAGGACCCAATCAGCAAAGACACGACGTTGTTGATGATCGGCCGGCTTGAGTTCTTGTGTTAACTGAACTTTATAAGCTTTAAGACCCAAGTCTTCATGCAAGATACGGTGTAATGACGTTTGTGGAATGCCCAATTCCAAAGAACGACAAGGAATGGACAAACCTGGATTTTCTTCAACACTTTGGGCTATAGCAGCAATATTCTTAGTTGTTCTTGAGCGACGTGCACGGGTTTTATTCTTCACATCACATCACTAACTTTTCCCAACAGCTCGAATTTTTCCACCAATTTCTGTATTGCGGTCCGACAAGGTGCTTCACGACGACCCAAAAATGCTTTAGTTTTGCGAACTGTGACTGCAAGATTTTCACTATTTTTGTAGTGAATTTGAAAATGTTGAATCGTGTATCGTTCCATTTTTAGTAATGGCGTAGTTTCTACATGTCAAATGTCAAAGAATAAAAGCTATAAAACTGACAGCTACCGAAATACCGGGTGGTTCAAAATAACACCTCTTGCTGGAAAAACCCTGTATAAGACATGAACGGAGTATCCTAGGACCCTCAGTAAGTTTGCTGACAAGTTCCAGGATATACACGATAACCTGCGAAGCGAGTGACTTAAAATTTGGGGTGTTGTAAAATTGTTTCTAAACTCTGGCTGGATGGACCATATTGGCTTACTTTTGCCACCTCCCCCACACTGGGTTCCATTCTAGAGAAATATTGAAGTCGCACCTTCAAAGCCTTTCGTTTAAATTCTAGCAGAAATGTCTAATCTAATCTAGTCCAGGATTTTGTATTCAGATCTAGAATACATAACACAACAAATAAATTATCATCTATAAGAAAACTGCCAATAAACCCAAATCTATAAGGAATTGTTCTACTAGTACTCCAAGTGGAGTACTCTTCCTTGGTTTACATGATTCCCGACAGATTTCATTGAACTCACTTGCAAAAGTCTCCCCAAAAGTATTGACACCGGACACGTTGTTAATGACCCATTATTGATGGCACTTCTTTCCCACAACGATCACGTTTTAATTACAATTAAATATTCCGTGCCAAGATCATTGCATAAAATTTGGAAAATCAGTGCACCAACACCACTGAGAGATCTCAGACTCCGACTTTAGTCATGTGCATATTGCATGTCCACCAGCCATTTAAGGGTACATGTTTCCTTGTGGTTAGTTCATTTGTGAAGATTTATTTGCTCTGCTGGAAAATAATGATCTCTCTCTTTCGATCGTGTATCTGTAGCCAAAGATCATTTACAAAGAATTTGAATAACAAATTACGTTCAATGTTATTTCTTACCATTTTGGCCGCAATGGGCCATCGTGTGGATTAAACGTTTTTGGGTTTTTTTATTTCCAGACATCTGTGTTCCAAGAAACTCAGGCATTAATAGCCAATCCGGGAGTGTGTTCACCAATCACTTGTGTCCATGATCAATGTTTAGCCAACAAAAGTGGCCCAACAACACAAGGTGAGGGAAGGTGGGGAGAGTGCAGTGGAAGGGGGGGGGGCCTAAATCGGTGGTCGCGCGTAACAAGTGACAAATAACATAAACAGGAAAAAAGAGTTCTGTTGTGTAGGGTTTTGGGTATGGAATGGAATGGAAAATGGAAAGAAAGATCATTTGAATTTACAAATTTTACCAATGTTGTATTTAATTGGTGATTAACCACCTATGGTTGCTTTGCCTTGGTTTCGTTTCACTTCATTTGGTTTAGAAGATCCAAACACTGAACAACATTCAAGCTCTTGTGGTTATTTTTATTCCAATGACGCTGAGTTTCAGTCTGACTTCGAGTCTCACTCTTAGCCACAGTCTGCAGATGATGATGATGTTGCTGGTGATGTTGTTATTGTTAGCATTATTGTGTTCAACCATAAACAACCGACAATTTATAAAGCCATAATAACCACAAACAAGCTCATGAAATATGTTCAACATTTTGGGTTAGCTCCGTTTTAGCATTTCTAATAGTTAGGAGCATTAGTGAGAGTCTTCATAATTCTCACCATTTATCACTAATTAAGAGAAAAGGGGCACATTAAGGCTTATAAATATTCCACAATCGGATTTTTCCCATAGCAAATGTAAGATTTGACATTATTTTCCTCAAGTTTATAGAAAATAATTTGTAGAAAAAATTTAAATAGTAAAACAATTTCAATAATACATGTTAAGAGTCATTAGTGACATCAAATTGTCATTAAATAAGCACTACATACGGAAAGCCCCTTTCTCAAGAATATTCTGAAGTTCTGATTCATAAAAGTCTTGTAAGTTTTTCCAGAACTTAACATTAAAGGAAATATTGAATTTTTTCGAGAACATTTTCTTTTGCTCCTTAAGTTTCCTGGCATAGAATTTCGTAACATTTTTGGTTCACAAGCGATTTGCTGATTTCTAAAACATTTTCTTGAAGAAATTAATATTTAAGGACATTTTGAATTTACGTGAACATCTCCGTTTGCTCTTTAAGTCTATCTCAACTACAGTGTTTTCCCTTGGCATCTTGGTGCATAATAGGAGGCGATATTGTGATTTTGATAAAATGTGTAAAAGAGGCCGGGCAGGCAGTTACTGTGAATGGTGTTCTCTATCGTGAGATGATAACGAACTTTATGGCCCAAATTGGACAATATGGATGTGGACAATATGTGGTTTCAATAGGATAGTTGGACTTCTTTCTTTGGCGTTATTTGAAAGAAAAGGTGTACGTCGACAAGCCAGCAACAATTCAAGAGCTAAAGGATGAGATAATTCGGCACATTAACGGCATAGAACCTCATTTATGCCTCAGCGTCATCGATGGAGGTGTACCATCGGATGGAGGTGTGCCGCCGAGGTCGCGGCGGCCTTTTGGCCGATATTTTGTTCCATACATAATTGAACCATACCAATTTTATCATAATAACCAGTAAGGAAAGACTAAAGTCGGGCGGGGCCGACTATATAATACCCTACACCACTCTCGCAATATTGAATAACTCTGATATATAAATTTTGTAATTCATGTATAAATTGTTTACATAAATTTACTTTTGGGACATTTTATACTTAAATAATACCCTGTACCACAGTGTTGTGTAGGGTATAAAAACTATTGGATCTAATGAGCTATAGCTAAATCTTTACCGATTTTCTTCAACTTCGGCAATGTTGGTTCATGGATCAAGAAACTCTACCATTCTAAATATCAAAACGATTGGATGTAAAATATAGCTTCTATAGAACTAAAGGGCCAAATCGGACGAAACATATATATGGGAGCTATAGCTAAATCTTAACCGATTTTCTTCAAATTCGGTAGTGTTGGTCCATGGATCAAGAAACTCTACCATTCTAAATTTCAAAACGATTGGATGTAAAATACAGCTTCTATAGGACTAAAGGGCCAAATCGGACGAAAGATATATATGGGAGCTATATCTAAATCTGAACCGATTTCAACCAAATTTAATAGGGATCTTTACAGCTGCGAAATACTCTGAACTGCAAAATTTCAGAACGATCGGAGAGAAATTGCGACCTGTAGTCGACGAACAACTTTACATGGACAGACGGACGGACGGACAGACATGCTTAAATCGACTCAGCTAGTGATTCTGAGTCGATCGGTATACTTTAAGGTGGGTCTAGCTGTGTTATTTTCAGGTGTTACAAACATCTGCCGTGAAACAAACTTATAACACCCTGTAGCACGGTGTGGTGTAGGGTATAAAAAGAAATGACAATAATTTCCTAAATAATTTGTGTTTTATTCAAAATCAACATCGGCCCTTAAAATTTAACAACCCTTTAGAACAGGGGTTATTAAAATATGTCTTTTAATGTCAATATTATACAATATTTATCAATTTTTTTTAAGTAGAAAAATCGACAAGGTCTAAAGCAATAATTACACTGTTCAATTTTTGTATTTACATAATATGCGTAAATATGAAGCACAAACTTTAAGTACATTACTAAAAAAAAAATACTCAAGAAAGAGTTGTAAAATTTTAAGGCATTTTTTGAGTTGCCCAGGGAAATGCCTATATACAAATTTCTTGTTGCTCCTTATATAAGTACTTTCTTCGAGAACTTATTATTTAAGAAAAAATGCCGCTTAATAAAAGTTTCCATTTGCTCCTTAAGTTCCGCATAATTGCGGAACTTAATGTATAAATTATAAATAATTTAATTTTAATTTATAAATTATAATAATGATAGTTGGACCCGGTCTACTTCGTTGCCCCGGATTGAGATTTCCGATCCCGTCCATTTTTGAACAAATCACGAATCCTGCCACCAAATACATATACATAAAATAACAGCACTCCCGCTAACAGATTGTGCAAGATATCTCAATTTCAAAATGTGGCTTTCTTTGGCGGGGCCACGCCCATTTTTGAACTAATCACGTTAGGTTTAGGTTAGGGTGGCAGCCGTTTTCTCTTTTTTCCTTCAGCTCACATAGACCAGTTTAGGTCTCTAGTGGTACCACGGGCTAAAATGCCACTCATCGAAACAAACCTGTTTGATATACAAATGCATCGATAGCACGAACATTGGTACTGGAAAGATCTGTTAGACTGCCTAGAAAGGCCGACCCCAGTAGGTCCAGTTGGCGTTTACTCATAGCGGGGCATTCGCATGGCAAGTGCTCAATGCTCTCCACTTCTTCCTCATCTCCACAGCTTCTGCAGAAGTCATTAAAGTTTATACCCAATCTTCTGGCGTGTTCGCCGATCGCATTGTCTTGTAGTATAAGCATGCAAAATTGCAACCAAATCTAAATGTATAAATATCGAGAGTTAGTCGGTTTCATTTGGAATTAACCCATACTTTTCAACCATTTAGGCAATTTTTTTTTGATGATTTTTGAAATCACCCATTTTTCATTTTTGTGACATGGTTTTTTAAATATTATTGACATATCCTTCTGATATTTTGCATTTTTGATTGATATATCGCCAAAAAATTTTGCATTTTTTTTGTATATTTTCATATTTTTTCATATTTTGCATATTTTTGCATATTTTGTGCATATATTTTGCATATTTTTGATATGCACTCAAATTATTTAAATTTGAGTGATAAAACGTCAAAATACAAATTTTGGTTCAAATCGGATGAAAAATTAAAAGATATGCAAAAATCCGAGGTCTACTCATTAGTTTGCGGACTCATAGTTAAATACTGAAAGAGTGACAATTGCTTTGGTCACAGCTTGACCTTAGGCTAGACAATAAATAGTTGTTTTCGAAACTTTGATATATGTATATACATCTACATTTTTAGATTTTTAGCTCTTAAATAACTTTTAAAAACACTGAAATAATGAAAAAATTTGGTTACTGCTACACTGAGCACAGATAGAGAATTCAAAATTATTTTTCGCGTTTATATTTGTCGTGTATAGTACACTATATGTACAAAATTTTATCTTTTGATCTTATACTTGGTAAGTACCTGTCATTATTCCCTGCATTACCAAATAATGACACCTCATTATTCGCTGCATTACTTTCGGCTTATTAATAATGACTTACCAATAATAACAGAAATATCTAAGTGATTTTTTATTATCAAAATCATGTTGGCAAATTAAAATATAATGCAACATGTTTTCAAATAATACGTGCAGATTTGAATAAAAATACCATAAATATTTGCGTATATCACATGACGTAAATCCTTTGAAGAATGTTTTACATATGGGTTTGGGTTCAGAAATTCGAATCTGGCATGAGGAAATTGATTGTTTCGAGAAATATGCTCAAAATCACTTTAAATGGTCATTTCTAAATATCTATCATAAATACTACTTATTTTATAACTTTTTGGTAAGGCATTATTCTAGTACTTAAAATCATGAAAATATAAGCACATATTTATGTGGTATGCCTATGCTACAAATAAGTACTTATTATGCTACTTTATTGTATGCTTTTGGGAAGTACTTCCCTCCAATGAATGAGAAAAATAATGAGAAAAGTGGCTAAATAATAAGTACTTATCATTATCGAACTTTGCTTACTCGTCGGATTATTTGGTAATGAGTAATTTTGCTGGGAATAAACACAACGCTCAATTTATTGATAGCGCTAGAAATTACCCCAGGGCGCAACACTTTGGTCTATGGTAGTGCAAAATTTTAGCTTTATAACTCTTACAGGAGGCTCAGCGGTCCAGTGGTCACCGTCACCTGTTAAGAATTTTGCGACTTTTATTTTTCCTAAACTTTCGCGGAGCAGAAGGATGTATCCAATTTGGTCCAGCAGTTTTCATGTTTTAAGCAGTCGAACAAACAACGATTAATTTTTATACCCTACACCACACTGTGGTACAGGGTATTATAACTTTTTGCATTTGTTTGTAACACGCAAAAGGAGAAGAAATAGACCCATCGTTTATTATACCGATCGACTTAGAATCACTTTCTGAGTTGATTTAGCTATGTCCGTCTGTCCGTCTGTGCACGTATTCTTGTAATCAAAGTACAGGTCGCAATTATGGTCCGATCTCGACGAATCTTTACACATATCTTTTTTTTTGGTCAAAGGACGATCCCTATTGAATTTGGTTAAAATCGGTTCAGAATTAGATATAGACCCCATATATATGTTACCCCCGATTTGACATGTAAGCGCTGTAAAAACTTTATTTTATATGCGATCAGTATGAAATCAGTATAATAATTCTTATTATATGAATGAACACTGTTAAATTTGGAAGAAATCGGTTCAGATTTAGATATAGCCCCCATATATACGGTACCCCCGATTTGACATGTAAGCGCTGTAAAAATGTTATTTTATATCCGATCAGTGCGAAATTCGGCAGAAAAAGGTTTCTTATTACATGAAGGAATACTGCCAAATTCGGAGAAAATCGGTTCAGATTTAGATATAGCCCCCACACGGAGGAAAAAAACGGCCTCTGTAACATATTGCCCCAAACATATTTTGCAGGCAACATATATATGTTTGGAGCAGCTCCCAAACATATTATGTTTGGGGTAGCGGTAATGTTCCCAAACATTTATATGATTGTATGTAATCATATATATGCTTATGTCCAAACATTTATATGATTGTGTGTAATCATATATATGCTTATGTCCAAACATTTATATGATTGTATGTAATCATATATATGATTGCATTTAATCATGTATATGATTGTATATTGTTGTTTTTTATCAAAAGTCTGAACCCTTTGTGACGCACCTATAATATATTTATAAAATTCTAGTCTAATGTTCCATTAATTATCCATTATTCGGACTGCGGATCCGTTGATCCACCCCATTGACTGAAAAACGTCAACACCTTATACCACTGGCTATATAGAGTCAACGAGAATTATATGCACAGCGTGTATTTTAATTTACTTTCATGTTACACCCGAAACAAGAAAGTATAAGCATAGCCATATATTCATTCTGACTGGCTGTGGCTGTCAATGGTTGTATGTGGGTGCGTGCGTGTGTTCGCTGTGATGGCTTAGCACAGTGGTGATGGTGGATGCTCTATGAGTCACATAATTGGGCTCTCAGAGAGTAATACTCTCTAAAAATCAAAAAAATATGCTCTAATATATTATTTTGCCAAAAATATGTTAGGACACAATCATATCGTTTTATAATATGCTAGAATTTTGCCCCGAACATATTATGATTGTGTGCAAACATAATATGTTTACCCGTCCCGTATATGATTGTGCCCGTCCCAAAAATATTTATGATTGCATCCAAACATATTTTTAACATATTTTTTTCTCCGTGTATATATACGGTACCCCGATTTGACATGTAAGCGCTGTAAAAATGTTATTTTATATCCGATCAGTGCGAAATTCGGCAGAAAGAGGTTTCTTATTACATGAAGGAATACTGCCAAATTCGGAGAAAATCGGTTCAGATTTAGATATAGCTCCCATATATATGTTACCCCTGATTTGACATGTAAGCGCTGTAGAGACTGTATTTTATATCCGATCAGTACGAAATTCGACAGAAGGAGGTCTTTTTACATGAATGAGTATTCAGGGAAGATCGGTTCAGATTTATATTAAAGCTCCATATATATGTTCCTCCTGATTTGGTATCAAACCGCTATAGAAGTTGTATTTTACTTCCGATCATTAAAATTTTCCAGAAAGATGTTTCTCAATTTAGGAACGAATATTGCTGAATTTAGCAATTATCGTTTCAGAATTAGATAATATGTTTCTAGCCATTTACCAATTATTCCAAATTATTATGGCAATGACCCTTATCGCATTGTTAGGGAGGTGTAGGGTATTATATAGTCGGCCCCGCCCGACTTTCTGCCTTTCCTTACTGGTTTATTTATGTAAAACATTTTGCACAACATATTTTGCATTCCACACATTATTATCCACACGAGATTATTTTTGATTACCTATACCGTTCTTGAACAAAATGTTGAAGATTTTTCTATGTCGAGTAATTTTTTTTTTTGTTTGTCATGTATCAGCAAAAGAACAGCAACCAATCTTTCGGTTGTATTTCCCAAAATACATTTAATTATTCTAAATTTGGGAAATAATTGGGATAACCAATAAACGATTATTTATTAATATTTTTTCTGTTGTAGTAACCAATTATTCGTTGCAATAATAATCTTTGGTCTATTGACCAAACAAAAATTTCTGTTGTCGAGAATAAAACATTGGTTGTCACAACCAAAAATCGATCATATGGTACTATAATGAAAATTTAAAATTGGTTACCACATTTAACCGAGTGCCAATGAAAAAAAACAATCTTAATTCGATTGATACAACCATCGATTTAGTTGCAAGCATTTTCATTTGACCGTATCCATGTTATTATTGTAGTTTCAACTAATTATATATAAATACAACCGACAGACGGTGTAGACAATATACTTTTTGTTGGTAGTACTATTTTTTTATTGTTACAATCGAATTCCAACCATTTATTTTCCTGGGTGTAGTGTTGTTTTATTGATATATAAACAACAGTATGTCAATACCGTTTATGTGGTACACTTTTTTAATTGTTATTAATTTGTAATGAAATATGTTCAGTCCAGAGAACTTTTGCCTTGTTTTTATTGTCAACTTTCTCGCAGTCAATCGTTCCTTTGTTTCACTGTTAGCCCTCTTCACTAAGTTTAATCTGCTGTTTACATCAATATGCAAATATTACTAGCAATTAGCTAAGGTACGAGTATACCAATAAAAATAACTTCACCATATGGTCTAGCATCTCTTTCTTCTTTGTGCATCTCATAAGAGTGAAAACGATATTAAATTTTTGTAAATTTACTTTCTCATGGTTAAAATAAAAATACCAAAAATATCCAGTTACTGCCCAATACGAGTATGCACGAACACCCGTCTATCTCTCGATGACCCAATTTTGTTTTTTGACTGCTGCTCCAAAGCCCAAGGACATTTGAGATTTTTCCAAAGATTGGCATTTGGTACTAATTGATCCTTAGATTCATATCAGTGTGAGCAAATTTGCTCTTTAGAATTGGCTATACCTCCAAAGTAAAACGTTTATTATTTAAAACAAAACCAATTACCCGAAAATCGGCTAGTAGTTTGAAGAGTGAGGCTGGGTTTGCGTGTTGTTTTTGCCAAGCAAATAACACATCATACCGTTGCTAGATTTCAAAAACAAATCATACAACCTTTGCCTTCAACATTGACCGCAGCCACATAAAGTCTCAGTAATGGGCCCCAAGAACTCGGGCAAAATTCTCAACTGAAGAGAAGAACACAAAAAGCAAACAATAAACTGTATTACACAGAGAATACACAACACATCCTGGGCAGAATTGGCACTGATGGAAACCCACCACTGAGTTGGAGTAGGTGGAGGGCGGGATGGAGAACTCTTAACATCACCGCACTTCACGACCAATCAATTTAAAACCGATGTTAATCTGATGCTATCGTTTTGTGCCCTCCAGTTAAAAATTCGTTCGCTCGTTGCTTCATTCGTTTGATATTCGAACATCCCATCCCATTTCAATTTAAATGTAAAAACCGCACACAAAACAGTTTCATCTTCAAACTATGAACGACGAGTGTAGGTAGGTCGGTACGTACATGCAGATATACTGTAATAACGGTAAACTAGTGGCAAGCAAGGTGGAGAGTCTAGCTCTGCAATGGGAGCTAAGGACCAAAAGGACAGTGGTTATAAGCGAAAGTTGTTATAAATATATACGTATATATGTATATAGTCTATGTGGAAAGAGTTAACCCTATCTGGGGTGCAGGGACCTGTTTACAATGTTGTGCAACTGAGGGTATGTATTTAAATTAACAACTTCATATATATAGTTTATGTTCCAAGAGCCGGTATCCATATTTAACCATTCTGGTCCCTAAAATAGCGATTATAGTAAAACCGCCTCATATCTCTACCTTATGTTCCAAGAACTACCCTCATATCCTGATACCATATTTGTTCATTTTTGACCTACAGTCTCTTAAAATCGCGATTATAGAAAACCGCTTCGTATTTGTACCTTATGTTCCAAGAGCTACCATCGCATCATGGTAGTATCATAATTATCCTTTTTTACTGCACTTGTTATATTCCAAGTTTATAATATTTTGAAAAACTGCTTCTTATCTTTAGTTTATGTTTTTAGGGTTTCAGTCGCACTAAATTTCATAATTATAGCTTTCCCATTTTGTTCTAGGCGATGACGATCTGTCTGTCAGTCTCGCAATCATTTGATATATCGTCACCTCGATTCTAAACGATGCTGAGTGCAAAAAGATAGTTTTTCAGGAGAGACGACCAAAGTTTGATGAATTTTTTAAATTTGTATGAAATTCCTTTATAATGAAAATCTAATGAACTGTACTGTTTTGTGAATAAATTTTGTTTGGGTTGACGAATAAACACCAAATATTGACTGAATATATTTGGAATATTTAGATATTAAAAATGCGATCTCCCTACAAATATGCTAGCATGTTTTAGAACGGAGGTATCGATATATAGATTAATTGCTAAAGGAGTAAAATAACATCTCAAAGTATTATTTCCATGTCCTTGGTCTTACTTTCCCAGTTTAAGTTTAGAGACCATGAGTACGACAAGGTACACAGAGCAAAATCGCATTTTTTGATATGATTGAATCGAAAGAAAATATATTTGGAACACAAATTTTTAAATATTATATATTTCTGAACAAATAAATTTTATTTAAAAATCAATTAAATATATTTGGAACACATATACTAATATATTACAACAAAATATATTTGCAAACTAATTTTCTCAAACAAAATATGTGTTAATATACAAATAAAATTAGTGTTTAGGAATTTCTTCAATTATATTTTGTTTAAAAGAGATTTTCAAAATTTTTAGATTTTTCGAATTTAATTTCTAATTTGTTATTAATTTCGTGTTATACCTTATAATATAAAATGACAATTTGCAACAAAATTTGTTTTAAAGCACTAATTTTCAAATTTCTATTTATTTCAAGTCATCATTTGCCATCTTGCACAATGTATTGTCATGCAATATTATACTATTTCAATTATAAAAGAATTTTACGAATATTTAAAATTTTCGAAAAAATTAGAGTTGAATAACTGAAAAACATAAAACTTGTCCCTAAATTAAGGTATTGACATATTTGCTGAACTTCGCCTCCTTCAATACCTGCAATGTCTTGCAGTCTGGATTTGATAATGATGTATGTCCTCACATATATCCTCAATACTAATTGTCTGAGTTTAACACGTAACCCATTCTCTGTCGCCAATCGAGAGAGAAGTTGAATGTTCATAATCGTAACTATTCTCAATGAACTATCGTAAGAACACTTTCAATAACCACATTGTTTGACTTAATCAGTCTTCGCATTTGTAAAGGGTGGTACAATTTTAAGGGCCGATGTTGATTTTGAATAAAGCACAAATATATTATAAAATTATTGTCATTTCTTTTTATTATGGCAATATTGGTATGGTTCAATTATGTATGGAACAAAATATCGGTCAAATGGCCACAGGGACCTCGGCGGCACACCTCCATCCGATGGTCCAAATTTTCGATGACGCTGAAGCATAATTGAGGTTCTATGCTGTTAATGTGCCGAATTATCTCATCCTTTAGCTCTTGAATTGTTGCTGACTTATCGACTTACACCTTTTCTTTCAAATAACCCCAAAGAAAGAAGTCCGACGGTGTCAAATCACATGATCTTGTCGGCCAATTAACTTCGCCACGACGTGAGATGAAACGGCCATTGAATTTGTTGCGCAAAAGAGCCATTGTTTCGTTAGCTGTGTGACAATTGGCACCGTTTTGTTGAAACCACATATTGTCCACATCCATATCTTCCAATTTGGGCCATAAAAAGTTCTTTTTCATCTCACGATAGCGAACACCATTCACAGTAATTGCCTGACCGGCCTCATTTCGAAGAAGTATGGCCCGATGACGTCGCCGCACCAAACGAACTGGGCGAGCATGCACAGGTTTTTTCACATCTCCTACAGACCCGGTTTGCTGAAATTTGCGCACAATTCTCCCGATTGTGGACACATTTGGTCGATTATGCTGATCAGA
Organism: Eudasyphora cyanicolor; assembly: GCA_963930755.1. Lineage (NCBI taxonomy): Eukaryota > Metazoa > Arthropoda > Insecta > Diptera > Muscidae > Eudasyphora > Eudasyphora cyanicolor. The sequence continues at coordinate 42,070,636 of OZ005735.1, forward strand.
AAAACATCACGAAGTGTACGAAATGCATTTTGCTTGAACGCCCATTTTCGTAAAAGGCTTAAAAAACTTTAATGCGTTGCTCGATTGTGTATCTTTCCATGGTTCAAATTGAGTTCGTCTGAAATTGAGAAATGTCAAATGAAATGCAGAAAAAAACACGACGTTTAGGTGTAGTTCACATTCAACATCGGCCCTTACAATTTAACCACCCTTTATAAGACAGTGTGGTTTTCACTTTAGTGTGTCATTTGTAAAGGGTAATTGACATTTATTAGGGGTCATTTACCATAAATCGGTGTCATTGCCCTTTATTCGGTCATTTAACTTTAATCCGGTGTCATTGACCTTTGAACGGCGTGAATGACGTTTAATAGGGGAAAATTTCTTTTAATTGACTTTAAATCCGGGGTCATCAATCTTAAGTAGGGTTAATTGACCTTAAATCTGTGTCAATGACCATTAATCGGTGGTCAATGACCTTTAATCCAAGGTCAATGACTTTTAATCTTGGGTCAAATACCTTTAATCCGGGGTAAATGGACTTTAATCGGGGTAATTTACATATATGTAATCCCATGTCGTTGATATTTATTCTAGGTCAATGACCTTTCCTCGGGGTCAATAACATTTAATCTGAGTCAATGGCCTGCAATCATGTTTCAGTTACCTTTAATAAAGGTTCACCGAACTTTAATCCAGGGTCATTAAGTTTTTATTCGGGGTCATTGACCTTTGTTCGAAGTAATTTATAATGTAGGTCAATGACCTTTAATACCGGTCAATGGTCTGTAATCGGGGTTCAGTTACCTTTTGATAAAGGTTCGCTGACTTTTAATGCGGGGTCATTGACCTTTTGTACGTGGTGATTGACATTTAATGTGAATCAATGTCCTTTGAACCGAAGTCATTGCTCTTTAATATGGGTCATTGAACTTTTATGCTTTATGCTGCACTGACTCCAGTGTATTTCAATCCTTTAGTCGGTGTTATTGAACTATAAGCCAGGGTCATTGACCTTTTATCGGGGTCAATTATCTTTAATAGGGACCTGTAATCAGGGTTCAAATACCTTTAATCAGGGTTCACTGACCGTTGTTCGGATCAGTGACCTTAAATCCGGGATCAATTACATTAATTCGGGGTCAATTAACTTTATTTTGGGCCATTGACCTTGAATCCGATGTCAATGACCTTTAATATGATTTCGTTAGTCACTAGGTTTCATCGCACCGCTGATATACAGATTTTCTGTTATCTTTTGGTCTTATATGGCATAAACCAGTAAGGCATCGGCCGTGGCCGACTATATACTACCCTACACCTCCCTAGCAATACGGGGCATTGCGATAATAACTAGGAATAATTGGTTTCGTTTCAGTTAAATGCACATTACTCTTTCATAGATCAAGAATAGGAATCAACATAAATATATGTGACTATACGAGTACGTCTATATATCGCTCACTCACTTCAAGAGTGACATAACTCAAAATTGAAAATTGCCAAGATGTGTAACTTTAAGTCCGTATAAAAAAATAAGTAACATGACATTTGATGTTATAAAACGCTTGAAGAAACCGAAATATTGTTGTTTACTTACAGACCACATTTCGCTGAGATTAATTTATGGACATTTGCAAAATTCGCATTTTTGTAAGGCAACCTCAAAAATTTTAAATTTTGAGTTATGTCACTCTTGAAGTGAGTGAGCGATATATATAATTGTTGCGTGACTGACTGACTGATCATCGCCCAGGCCAAACGGCTGAAGACAGAATCATGAAATTTGGTGGGAAGGTAGTCCTTGGGACGTAGACGTGCAATAAGACGGTATTTTTCGAAATTCGTACTATTAGCCGCACAATGGGGCAAAAAGGGGTAAATGTTGTACTACCGCCAAATGAAACGAAATTTAAACGGAGAAATTTGGTGTGAGGTGAGTAGCCCCTATGACGTAGACTCAGAAATTGACAGGATTTATCGAAATTCGATCATTTACGCACAGAATAGGGTTAAAAGCGATAAATATGGTACAGCAGCCAAATGGCAAGAGCTATAATCGTGAAATTTGGTGTGAGAGTAGGTAGCTCTTCGGACATAAACTAGAACATGAAATGATTTTTTTTTTGAAAATTTAGGGGCACGTTGGGTCAGAAAGGCATAAATATGGCACCACCTCAAAATTGAACGCCTAGAATCATAATGGTGCAAATTGAAGCGAGAGATGTCTTTAGGACATCGGATCGGGGAAGTCAGTTTTTTTTGTATTCGTACTTTTCGGGGCACAGTAGGACAAAAATAGTAAAATATGGTATAGTAGTTTAACAATGTTAAACATGGTCCCATGGTTTTGGGTAGCATTTGTAACATAAACTATAGATCGGAAGTGATTTTTAGAAATTCTAGTTTTGAGATGCACAGTGGGGGCAAAAAGGGGTTATTTTTGGTGCAAATCTGGCAGAATTGGAACTTATACTTGAGATATGAAGAGTTTTTTTTTAGAACTGGTTAAATAATGTACAGTGAACAAATATGGTACAGTGAAGAAAATACCCCCAATGTTTTTTTACAGTACACTATCTGTGTAACATTAATTTTAGTAGACATCATCGGTATCGGTTATCTCTCCATCGAAATCGTTAGGAATGAACGAGTTAAATGGTTTAGTTGTTAATTGGAGACTCCGTGCGAGAGACTTAGTTAATCTGACCAAATACAAATCCACAAATATTGTGTTCTCCTCAGTATGTCGATCATCTGTAAAAATCGTCCAGTTCTTAGTGTCTTAGGCTCCTATTTCAATTCCACCAGTCATCACACTTCAGGATCGCACCAGTCTGGTGCTGCACATTCTTAGTGGAAGTCTTAAAAATTATGTTTATACCCTACACCACACTGTGGTACAGGGTATTATAAGTTTGTTTCACGGCAGATGTTTGTAACACCTGAAAATAACACAGCTAGACCCACCTTAAAGTATACCGATCGACTCAGAATCACTGAGTCGATTTAACGATGTCTGTCCGTCCGTCCGTCCGTCTGTCCATGTAAAGTTGTTCGTCGACTACAGGTCGCAATTTCACTCCGATCGTTCTGAAATTTTGTTTTCCATATTACGAGAGTGGTGTAGGGTATTATATAGTCGGCACCGCCCGACTTTAGCCTTTCCTTACTGGTTTTATCTTAGGAGTACTTAGTTGCAATTTCTTTCCTTAGTGTCTTTGATCGGTGGAGTCCTGCATTTTTTGGCTAAGAGGAACTTAGTGCCATTTAAGTCCGAATTTGCTTATGGTGGTGTGACATCATAACAGGAATTGGAATAAAAGACTTCTGGTTTGGCACTAGAAGCCACATTAAGCTTGGATATGATAGTACTTTCCTTATGAGAATTTAGTACCCATTTATGTTTCACGATCAGCCCGATATCTATTTGGCTAAGCGGAACAGGGTGACACTTAAGTCTGAGTTTGCTTAGGATGGTTTTAAAATTGTTCGGGAAGTAATATAATCTTCTTCTGGTTTTTCTTTATAGCGGACCAACAGAAGGATTGGATATGAAAGTTTTAAATCTATGAAAACTTTATTACAATTCATAATGTCCTCAATTGGTTCAGTCCTACGTCTATTTGAGTAAGTGGAAGTGGGCGACACCTAACTCCGTATTTGCTCAGGTAGTTTTCAAAACTTTTCTGGAAGTAATAAAACTTCTTCTGGTGGAACTGGGCGACACTTAACCCCGTATCTGCTTAGGAAGGTTTGAAAACTATTCGGGAAGAAATTTAACCTTCTTCTGGTTTGTTAATAAGGCCAACATTTTCATTGGATATGACAGTTTTTACCTAATGATTAATTGGTACGAATTTATAATGTTCGCGATTGGTCCAGCCCTACTGGACCCTTATGAGTACTTGCTACCAAGTTCTTCACCGTAGAGTGCCTGATCGGCCCAGCCTTGCATCTTTTTGGCTAAGTCGAACTGGACGACATTAAAGTCCGAATTTGCACAGAGAGAGTTTAAATCGTAAAGGGAGGTGAACTAACATTATTATGGCTTTTGAACCCAAACACCGCTTGGAAATTACAGTTTGCATCTAATGAGTACTTGATGTCAGTTTTTGCCATAGTATCCGTGATCGGTCCAGCTTTGCAACTTTTTGGCTAAGTGCAGTAATGACGAAGTTGGCGTGCAGTAATGAAAAGGGCGACAGAACACGTATCGGCGTGGCGACAAGGCCGGGGCGAATAGTTTGAGAGCAGAACCAACAAGAAGTGCTCAGTAGTAGTACCAAAGACAAGTGAAACAACGACTCGTAGTGATGTGCTCGAAATTATCGCCAAACCGACTATAATTGGAGAGAGTTTCAGAACGACTGAAGACCGCAGAGGTTCTTTAGAAGTGTCAGCCTACTTAGAAAGTGCGAAGAAAGAGAGAGAAAAAGAGACACGAGGATAATAAAAGGCAGCCACACAACAACCACCGCCCATAGGTAATCCGCACTTTACACATCCTAACTAAGCGAATTAGATCTCCGCAGAGAGGTGTAGAGCAGATATCAGTTATGTCAATACGCGACCGGAATTGATCAGGCTCGGGAAGTTGTGACCAAACTGCGTACGTAAACTATGGTAATGATATTCTAATCATTATAATAAGCTGTAGATGTTGAGGCTTAACTTTTAAAGAATCCATCTCCATCTAAGCTATTCAATAAAAATATTTATTATTATTTGCTGAAATTGTTTTCCCATTAGTTTTCGTTATTCTGCACGGAGAAGTTTATAGTAAATCTTAAAAATGGTATTCTAGTAGCTTAAAAATATCCTCATATTCCTGCCCTTAAATAGCACCTGCTGAGAATCTGTTCAAGGAAGGGGAATATAATCCGAAGCCTCACTTTAGTGTGACGAGGGTATATATCATTTGCTACGGAAAAAAGTGTAACACATCGAAGGAGTGACCTAAGACACCAAGTATGTTCGGCGGAAATCCGTTTTGGGTCATTTTAAGTCGAATGAGCGATGTCCGTCCGTCTGTCTGTCTGTCTGTCTGTCTGCTAGCTGGTGCGCACGATAACTCTCGAAAGGAGTAACCGATTGACTTCAAATTTCGTATGTGGTAATATTTATTTCTATCTCCGGCTAAGTTCGAAGATGGGCCATATTGGTCCACTCCTTCTGGTACCTCCCCCACAAAGGGTTAAAATGTTGTGAAATATTTATTCTTTAATAACTGCTATTATAAGTATTCGAATCTTCTGAAATTCCACACATAGTATTAGTTTGTTAGTCGCTATCAACTGGAGGAAAATGGGCGAAATTGCCACGCCCCTTTTGGGACCTCCACACAAATGCACCATTTTGCACTAAAAGTTAAAAGCTTATAACATTAATACCGGTGTTTAGAAATACTTGAAATTTTGTACAGCGTAATGTTTTTATAGTGCCTACAGTCCATTGAAAAATGGGTGTTATTGTCACGCCCCTTTTGGTACCTCCCACACAAATGCACCATTTTGCACCAAAAATTAACAGCTTATAAAATTAATACCAGTGTATAACAATACTCGAAATTTTGTACAGCGTAATGTTTTTATAGTGCCTACAGTCCATTGAAAAATGGGTGTTATTGTCACGCCCCTTTTGGTACCTCTCCCACAAAGGTACCATTTTGCACCAAAAGTTAACAGTTTATAACATTAATATCAGTGTATACAATTACTTGAAATTTTGTACAGTGTAATGCTTTTATAATGCTTATAGTCCAGTGAAAAATTAGCGTTATCACCACGCCCCTTTTTGTACCTCCCACACAAAATGTCCAAATTATACCACAATTTAATATCTCAACGTTAATATACCAGTCCTTATAAACGGTTACAATTCGGCACAGTGCAATGTATTTAAAGTATCTACTGTTCAGCGAAATATAGGTGTATTTCTTAAACCCCTTCTGGTACCTCCCACAAAAATTGACAGAATAATTTGTGTAATATTCAATATTACATTACTCACAAAGTGAGGGTATACCTTAGTCGGTTTACCCGACTGAAACTTTCTTACTTGTTCAAAGTATCTTTAATTTATAGGGATGGACTTCCATAGACTAACCTTTAATTGGTATCATATTATAATTAGTGGAACTATCAAGGAAGAACTGTAGCTAAATTTAGCAATACTCGCAAAAATCCTAATTAGTCTAAAATTATTGACAGAGATGGTCGCAAACTACTGTGTCAGCTGACCACCACTCACTCGCAAACTGTGTGATTTTTGTTCTTTGACTTTAGAGTAGTTCCAATTCGCAATCACGGTAAATACAGAATACATTTGAAAAACGGTTCAAATAGCTGAAAGTGGGAACATGCCAAAATTTGAAGGAACCACCAGCAAAGATATTACGGAAAACTGTAACAAGAGGTTGAAGTCACCTCAGTAGTTAGTTAACCATAGCAGTCGCCCATTTGCGGTTCTTCCAATCGTTGTTTGAAATCATGTTTCTTTAATCCACACCAAAATTAGATCCATTTTCAGTTCAGCTCTAGCTTATGTTCTTTGTCGTTGGCATAGGGATGGGAGTATTTTAGGATTGTCTGTCGTAGCTCGGTTTGGTTTGCTATTTTTTTGTGGTGTATGAAGGAACATCAATGATAAGCATCTTCCCAGTGGCCATATAAAATGCTCTCAAACCCGTTCATTCCATTAGTGTTTTTTTTTGGGGTTTTTGGTGTGGCTTACAGCAGCAAATTTTCATTGATGTGACTCTTCCTTCTGGTACAAGCGGTGGCAATGGCGGTTAATGCCGGGCATACAGAGTTCGCTGTATTTAAGATTTTATATTATTAAAACATTGCTTTTCAGATGTCCGATTTATTTTTGTTTGTTTTCAATTCTATTTCGCTCTAACTACTTAAGGTGAAATGATTCTCTATTTGAGGTTAGGTCGAATTAGAGATGCCATTCACTAGAATATGTAGATATTATGGATGTTTCTGCAGATCTATAGAAAATAACTTTCGATTAACATACAATTTGTGACAGTTTGAATACAATAAAAACAACATGATGATTTAAAGATTTGGTAGAATTATAGCACCGATAACATTGTAGGACATTTCAAAACATTAGTACACGGAGGAAAATCGTAATTTTTGATATGTTTGAATTGAAATAAAATATACTTGCAAACGATTTTTTAAATATTTTTTATTTGTTAACAAATAAATTTTATTTGAAAATCAAGAAATTTTATTTGGAACGCATATATTAATATATTAGAACATTATTTATTTGCAAACTGAATTTCACAAATAAAATAAATGTTTACACACAAACAAAGTTATTGTTTAATAAGTTTTCCAAATATATTTTATTTAAAAAGTTTTTTTAAACGTTGCTGATTTTCAAATTAGAATAGTTAGTTTTTCCTAGATTACGTGATAAACTTCATAGCTAAAATTTTCTTAATTTATAAATATTCCAATTCATCACTTTTTGTCATCAATGCAATTTATATTTACGAAAGATTATTCGATTTAAGTTTTAATTTAATTTTACAAACATATAAAATTTATAAAAAAATTGCTCTTTGAACATCTGAAAAACAGAAAACATGTCTTTAAGTTAAGGCATTGATACATTGCCAAAATAAATAATTACATATTAATCTTTGTTTCGGAAATACTAGTTCTAAATACAAAAATATTTGAATGGGAGCATATTTTTGTTTAGAACAATATCCTCCCAAACATATAATTTTTGTGTGTGTCAAATATTATATATTTGAATTGTACCCTAAACATATGTATATTTTAAGCCGAATATGTTTGGGTCAATATACTGCATATCGTTGGAAAATTAAAAATCTACCTTTGTACGACTTTCTCACACAGTAGGTAGGTGGTCCCTGCAACCCCCAAAGGACGTCGGAGTATGCAGATGGCAGTCCATTATCTACAACACTCCGCATGCCCCTAGTAATATTGCTGTATTTTCCTCTTCCCTGATGATTACTGCCAGTCGACCTGTCCTTAGCAACGATAGGAAAGGACTGTGGGCAACTTTGGTCTTGTAGAAGCCGGCGGTTCATCTCGATAGCGCAGCTTTTTTCCCTTATTCTTCAGCCATACTCCGTGTCCACGTTAGAGATTCTCTCTGCTTGTTTGGACAAAGATTCAGGATATTTTTCTTAAGTATCTCAAAGATGCTGATACAAATGCGCCGATCACTATACTTCTTCTTAGACGGACGTATACGGTTATGCATACATTGGAAATAGAAGTATCAGTAGAAGAGGACTTTGAATCACTGGTCTTGTTATCAAGCCTAGATTTAGATCCCAAAATTAGCCGACCTAACAAAGAAAACACAACAAATTTGCGAAAATTTGTCTTTATTACCTTATAAATTTTTACTTTGTTACTCGAAGAAAAAAATCTTGTAAGATTTTTTTTTGTATTTGTTTTTCAATCAAGCTCGAGGTCTGTGTTGTTGTTGATTTATTTATTCTTTATTATATTTGATATTTCGATAGCTCTGATCGGTTTCTTATTGGAAACAAATTACGTGCAATAATAAACAGCCCAGCAAAAAAAGAGCGTCCAAAAAGAGGGGCAATAAAAATCTCCAACTTATGATCCGGATGTTGTTCTAACTAATACAAATTTAAAAATAAGCAAACAAATATTTTTTCATAGACACATAAAAAGATATAAATTAATTAGTTAATTCATGTGTTGCCACAATTATTTTGACAAGTATGTAATACTAAGAAAACATAGTTTAAACTTAACAATGTATAATCTCCATTGGCTTCAATAGCTTTTTGAAGGCGTCTCGGTACGGAATCCTCAAAATTTTGAAGAATCTCTGGAGATATCTCTTTCCAAAGGGAAGTGACTGTCTCCTCTCTGGTTTTATTAAGCGAAACTGTTCTTTTGCGTTACAAAAGACACGAGACTTTTTCTATAATATTTAAATCTGGACTTTAAGGTGGCCAGTCCAAAGTCGTAACACCAGCATTCTTTTAAAAGTTACTTATCGTCCGGGCTTTGTGACCTGGTGCATTATCCTGTTGCAGGATAAAAGATTCCCCAATAAGCCTATCTCCGGAAGGAAATGCATTATTATTTAGTGTACTCAGATATTGACTTTGGTTTATCGAACCGGTGATTGGAACTAAGTCACCCAGCCCATTATACGCAACACATCACCAGAAAATGACAGAGTCTCCACCATGACTCACCTTTTCAAAAACTCACCGTTTTACCCATGCTTTTTAATAGCTTTTAATAAATTTTTATTTTTTTATCAACGATAGTTATCACTTGAAGTTAAATGCAAAAGTTGTTTGGTTTTCACGTGCTCTAAAGTGTAAAAACAGTTACACAAAGATTCCGTCAAAATACTTATGCCACGCAAAAATTCGTTGTCTCCATGCATTCTTATACCCAGAAAGAGAAAGAGAGAGGTAAAAATACAATATTTGGCCTACATAGGGCTAAAAATAGATTCTTTGTTTTGTTCATCATTTTTGCACCATTATTTAACGATACTAAGCAAAGCTAGGTTCTTAGCCACAAAAAGATTTCGTCAAAATACTTATGCCGACTACTGTATATTGTATATCATTCAAATCCGTCAAAAAGTTATATCGACTTCAAAATACCTAAATTTGTAAAAAAATGTTTAGATGACCAATTTGCACCCTATAAATATCTAAACTGTTTTGAATTTGGTCATGATTCCGTGTTGTCTTGTAGTATACGCGTGCAAAATTTCATTAAAATCTAAATTCATAAATATTCAGAGTGGAATTAACCCATAAATATTCCTTTGGAATTAACCCATACTTTCCATATATTGAGGCACTTTTTATCCCCTCACCTTAGAGAGGAGGGTATATATCATTTGCTACGAACCAAAAGTGTAACACATCGAAGGAGTGACCTTAAGTCGAATGAGAAATGTCCGTCCGCCTGTCTGTCTGTCCCTCTGTCTGTTTCTCCATCTGTCTGTCCGCTGGCTGGTGCGCACGATAACTCTCGAAAGGAGTAACCAATTGACTTCAAATTTGGTATGTGGCAATATTTTCTTCTATCTCCGGCTAAGTTCGAAGATGGGCCACTCCTTCTAGTACCTCCCCCACAAAGGGTTAATTATCAGTGAAATATTGATTCTTTAATAACTTCTATACTACTTATTTCAATCCTCTGAAATTCTACACATGCTATTAGTTTATTAGTCACTATTAACTCGAGAAAAATGGGCGAAGTTGACACGCCCCTTTTGGTACCTCCCACACAAATGGACAATTTTGACAGTGCAGACACAAACTTGATATTTTGAGCAGTGTAATGGTTTAATAGTAACTACAGTAGTCGGCATAAGTATTTTGACGAAATCTTTTTGTGGCTTATGAACCTAGCTTTGCTTAGTATCGTTAAATAATGGTGCAAAAATGATGAACAAAACAAAGAATCTATTTTTAGCCCTATGTAGGCCAAATATTGTATTTTTACCTCTCTCTTTCTCTTTCTGGGTATAAGAATGCATGGGGACAACGAATTTTTGCGTGGCATAAGTATTTTGACGGAATCTTTGTGTAACTGTTTTTACACTTTAGAGCACGTGAAAACCAAACAACTTTTGCATTTATCTTCAATTGATAACTATCGTTGATAAAAAAATAAAAATTTATTAAAAGCTATTAAAAACCATGGGAAAAACGACTGAGTTGAGTTTGATTATCAGATCTTCAATGGTAGCAAAATTTAACGCAGGAACGGCAGTGAAGGAAATTGCAAATGTGTTTAATGTGTCACGTCAAACTGTGCACTACCAAATTAATAAGTTTAAAAAACATAATGACGTAAGAAACTTGAAGAGATCAGGTGCTAAGCCTAAAACAACGCCAGCTGAAGACCGAGTTCTTGTACGGGAATTTAAAAAAAATATATTTCTGAATCCTCAAGCAGCGGCAGATCAATGGAATTTGACGGCCAAGAATCCAATCAAACAGACGACATTTAAAGGAAGAAGATTTTAAAACAATTACAGCTATGGACGTGCCGTACATATCAAAGGCAAACAAGCTTAAACGACTGCCCTTCGCAAAGGAACATCTGCACAAGCCAAAGGAGTTTTGGAGAAGCGTTATTTGAGTATATGTAGCTCATCAAAAAAATATTGTGTAAGACTGCCGAAGGTAGTAAGGCAAAAAAAACGGTCCGTTTTTGAAAAGGTGAGTCATGGTGGAGTCTCTGTCATGTTCTGGTGATGTGTTGCGTATAATGGGCTGGGTGACTTAGTTCCAATCACCGGTTCGATAAACCAAAGTCAATATCTGAGTACACTAAATAATAATGCATTTTCTTCCGGAGATAGGCTTATTGGGGAATCTTTTATCCTGCAACAGGATAATGCATCAGGTCACAAAGCCCTGACGATAAGTAACTTTTAAAAGAATGCTGGTGTTACGACTTTGGACTGGCCACCTTAAAGTCCAGATTTCAATATTATAGAAAAAGTCTCGTGTCTTTTGTAAAGCAAAAGAACAGTTTCGCTAAATAAAACCAGAGAGGAGACAGTTTCTAAGGTCACTTCCCTTTGGAAAGAGATATCTCCAGAGATTCTTCAAAATTTTGTGGATTCAGTACCGAGACGCCTTCAAAAAGCTATTGAAGCCAATGGAGATTATACATTTTACTAAATTGTACTTCATTTCTTTACTTTTGTTAAGTTTAAACTATGTTTTCTTAGTATTACATACTTGTCAAAATAATTGTGCCAACACATGAATTAACTAATTAATTTATATCTTTTTAAGTGTCTATGAAAAAATATTTGTTTGCTTATTTTTATACCCTACACCACACTGTGGTACAGGGTATTATAAGTTTGTTTCACGGCAGATGTTTGTAACACCTGAAAATAACACAGCTAGACCCACCTTAAAGTATACCGATCGACTCAGAATCACTAGCTGAGTCGATTTAACGATGTCCGTCCGTCCGTCCGTCTGTCCATGTAAAGTTGTTCGTCGACTACAGGTCGCAATTTCACCCCGATCGTTCTGAATTTTTGCAGTTTAGAGTATTTCGCGGCTGTTAAGATCGCTATTTGGTTGAAATCGGTTAAGATTTAGCTATAGCTCCCATATATATGTTTCGTCCGATTGGGCCCTTTAGTCATATAGAAGCTGTATTTTACATCCGATCGTTTTGAAATTTAGAATGGTAGAGTTTCTTGATCCATGAACCAACATTGCCGAATTTGAAGAAAATCGGTTAAGATTTAGCTATAGCTCCCATATATATGTTTCGTCCGATTTTGCTCTTTAGTCCTGTAGAAGCTATATTTTACATCCAATCATTTTGAAATTTAGCATGGTAGAGTTTCTTGATCCATGAACCAACACTACTGAATTTGAATAAAATCGATTAAGATTTAGCTATAGCTCCCATATATATGTTTCGTCCGATTTTGCTCTTTAGTCCTGTAGAAGCTGTATTTTACATCCAATCACTTTGAAATTTAGAATGGTAGAGTTTCTTGATCCATGAACCAACGCTACGGAATTTGAAGAAAATCGGTTAAGATTTAGCTATAGCTCCCATATATATGTTTCGTCCGATTTTGCTTTTTAGTCCTGAAGAAGCTGTATTTTACATCCGATCGTTTTGAAATTTAGAATGGTAGAGTTTCTTGATCCATGAACCAACATTGCCGAATTTGAAGAAAATCGGTTAAGATTTAGCTATAGCTCCCATATATATGTTTCGTCCGATTTTGCTCTTTAATCCTGTAGAAGCTGTATTTTACATCCAATCATTTTGAAATTTAGAATGGTAGAGTTTCTTGATCCATGAACCAACATTGCCGAATTTGAAGAAAATCGGTTAAGATTTAGCTATAGCTCCCATATATATGTTTCGTCCGATTTTACTTTTTAGTACTGAAGAAGCTGTATTTTACATCCAATCATTTTGAAATTTAGAATGGTAGAGTTTCTTGATCCATAAACCAACACTACCGAATTTGAAGAAAATCGGTTAAGATTTAGCTATAGCTCCCATATATATGTTTCGTCCGATTTGGCCCTTTAGTTCTATAGAAGCTATATTTTACATCCAATCGTTTTGAAATTTAGAATGGTAGAGTTTCTTGATTCATGAACCAACATTGCCGAATTTGAAGAAAATCGGTAAAGATTTAGCTATAGCTCCCATATATATGTTTCATCCGATTTGGCTCTTTAGATCCAATCGTTTTTATACCCTACACCACACTGTGGTACAGGGTATTATTTAAGTATAAAATGTCCCAAAAGTAAATTTATGTAAACAATTTATACATGAATTACAAAATGTATATATCAGAGTTATTCAATATTACGAGAGTGGTGTAGGGTATTATATAGTCGGCACCGCCCGACTTTAGCCTTTCCTTACTGGTTTTTTAAATAGTATTGACATATCCTTCTAAAATTTCGCATTTTTGATTCATATATCGCAAAAAGTTTTTGCATATTTTTCATATTTGGTGTATATTTTGCATATTTTGTATATCTTTGCATATTTATTACATATATAAAAATATGCAAAAAAAAAATAAAAATATGCACCTGTTTTTCGATTCCTTTTTCTTTGAAACGAATTTTGGTCCAATCAGAATTTTTCTACACGCTGAAAAAAAATCGCTTCTGTAGTATATTGTCCCAAACATATTCGGCTTGAATCATATATATGTTTAGGGTACACTCCAAACATATAATATTTGATACACACAAAAATTACATATTTGGGAGGATGTTGTTCTAAATAAATCTTTGTTCACATCCCAATATGTGTTTATTTGGACTATTTTTTCCGAAACAAATATTTGGTTGCATTTAAGTATTCAGAAAATAAATTGAGTTAAGTTTTTCAGTAATTCAAAGTAAATTTTTGGAAATTTTTCATGTCGTAAGAATAATAAATAATAATAATTGAAATCGTATAATCTTGGATCGAATTCTATTACTTGGAGGATTGAAAACTAATGATGGTTTGGAATACTCAGAAATTTTAAATTATTAATTTAAAACAGAAGTTAATGCTGCATTTCGTATCATAACTGGGAGGTTGAATGCTAAACCTAAATTCGAAAAATTCAACAAAAGTTTCGAAAATATTTTTTAAATAAAATATATTTGGAGAAATTCCTAAACAATCATTTTATTTGTTTTCAAACACATATTTTATTTGAGAAATTTAGTTTACAAATATTATATGTTGTAACATATTAATATACGAGTTCCAAATATATTTTATTGATTTTCAAATAAAATTTATTTGATCAAAAATATATAATATTTAAAAATTTGTGTTCTAAATATATTTTCTTTCGATTCAAACATATCAGAAAAGGCGATTTTGCCCCGTGTATCAATCTGCAAAAAATATGCAATTGCATATATGTAATCCGAGGTCTACTAATGACCTAATATATACCAATAATCACCATATTACACTGCAAGCTGTAGAGTATCCAAGGATCCCCCCAAAAAACCTGACCAATGACACCAGAACTAATAGACAGAGAGGAAGAGATGGGAAACAACAACAGCGAAAAACCTTCAATTTTTCATTCGACTTTTGTTGAACTTATCTAAATTGGAATTTTTATATTTAATTAATCGTTCATAGCAGTGTTCTGCAAGCTGTCATGTTCGCCATGCTCTCTGGCTCCATCTAGCATCGTAAAATTAAAGACTTTATCACGATATGACAATTGTTAGCTTTTTGTTAGTCGCGTTATTCTTTTTTGAGTTGGTTGTTACTTTTGCGGCACTAAGGATAGTGTGGACGAGTGTTCGGTGAGTGTTTGTTAACTTGGCCGTAGCGTTAAGGCAATATCAACTACAATTTGGCCATTTCAATAAGAAGGGCACTTGGTTACAGATAACTCTGCTACTGATGTTGTAGATTCCAATTTTTTTGTTAGTCTTCTCAATATATTTGCTGTTCTCTTTTTTCGATTTAGATTTGGATTTGGTAGGCAAAATATATGTATGTGTTTTGCTGCTGGCGCTATGTTATTGCCAGTTTACAATTACATTTACATTAGAAATTGACTTTTTAATTCCCTGCCCCAGTTGTGGGTTGGTGGTGGATGGTAGTGGATGGTAGTGGGGTTGTACTATATACAGACATTTTTTGTTCGTTTACTGGCAATCACTGATGGAGAAGAGATAAAATTTCAATTTTTACATGTTGTCGTTTTTTCTGTAATGGTGGGAGTTAGATAAATATACGCTGCGATGTAATTTACAAACAAATTTATGCTCAGTGCCGTTTTAGATTTTACATTTGTTATTCATAGAGTTTTCGTCTGTTTGGGGAGAATGGGAAAAGTGTGATCTGGGGGAGAGATTGTTTTAATTGAAGTTGCATATTGATGGCAAGATAATTGTGATAGGTTAGAATAAGCGAGATTTAAATTGACTTTTGAAATTGATATGTGATAAACAATGGCCAGTTTTTCCCCATCTGACCATTGTTTGTTTAACTAGGTATATTAGGCAAATACGAATACTCTAGCACTGATGAAATTCGTAAGGTAGCCCTCAAATAGATTCACCTTGTTTGCTTTATAGCGACGAGTCCCTTGTACGCTATCTATGACTTATCTCTTTAGTATATGTTGTCTATGTCACTGAACTTATTGACAAATCAGCATTGTCATTGGAGGTGGTGCATTTCCTCCTTGTGACATATCCAATAACTGATCTTAAATAACACTGTGATACAAAATCGAACTTTCCGAATGGGAATGGGATGAGACCAATTGCAAATGAAAGTTGACATTATCCATAACAAAACCCTCAAAGGTTTTTTTCAGTTCAGTGCGAGATTTTTTTTACACGCATTTAAAGTTGGTGATTTTGGAACGCTGTCCAACAAGAAAAGATCATTGAAAATTTGATAAAATAATGATTATTTATTTTTATTATCATGTGAAGTTTTTGTATCTTATGGTTTTTGGGGTCGAGGAAATCTTTTATTACCTACAACTCACGATAGATGGCGCTGACATGAAAATGGTGCTACTTCTTGTCGATTTTCATTGAAAAAGCGGTTCAAAATTACAACTTCAAATGCGTGTAAAAAAAAATCTAGCACTGAACTGAAAAAAACCCTTGAAGGTTTTGTTAGGGATAATGTCAACATTCATTTGTAATTGTTTTCATCCCATTCCCATTTTGGTTGTTGCACTGTGTAATTATTGTTGATTTTCGATAATTTGACCCAACTGTTCCTCTTCTTAGGAGTACGGCCATTTCCACGGTAAATGGTCGTTATTGTAAATGCATTACACTTCACAAAATTTCATGTATTTCTATGGACTGGAATCAAAGTTATAATCCGTAAACTTTTTATGCAAAATGGTCCATTTGCATGGCAGGTACCAAAAGGGGCGCAGCAACTTCGCCATTTTTTCGAAAGATGAAAGCGATTCATAAAGTAAAGTATAAAGTGTGGAATTGTGAAAGATTCTGGGTAGTAGTATATAAGTTATGGGATAATCAATATTTCACAAAATGTTGACCCTTCGTGGGGGAGGTACTCGAAGAAGTGGACCAACATAGTCCATCTTTGACCTTAATCTGAGATAGAAAAAACAAGTAAAAGAGTTAAGTTCGGCCATGCCGAATCTTATATACCCTCCACCATGGATAGCATGTGATCTCACAAAATAACTCAAACCTAAAGAAAACCAGTAAGGAAAGGCTAAAGTCGGGCGGGGCCGACTATATAATACCCTACACCACTCTCGTAATATTGAATAACTCTGATATATAAATTTTGTAATTCATGTATAAATTGTTTACATAAATTTACTTTTGGGACATTTTATACCTAAATAATACCCTGTACCACAGTGTGGTGTAGGGTATAAAAACGATTGGATCCAAAGAGCCAAATCGGATGAAACATATATATGGGAGCTATAGCTAAATCTCTACCGATTTTCTTCAAATTAGGCAATGTTGGTTCATGAATCAAGAAACTCTACCATTCTAAATTTCAAAAGGATTGGATGTAAAATATAGCTTCTATAGAACTAAAGGGCCAAATCGATCGAAACATATATATGGGAGCTATAGCTAAATCTCAACCGATTTTCTTTAAATTCGGTAGTGTTGGTTCATGGATCAAGAAACTCTACCATTCTAAATTTCAAAATGATTGGATGTAAAATACAGCTTCTACAGGACTAAACAGCAAAATCGGACGAAACATATATATGGGAGCTATAGCTAAATCTTAACCGATTTTCTTCATATTCGGCAATGTTGGTTCATGGATCAAGAAAGTCTACCATTCAAAATTTCAAAACGATTGGATGGAAAATACAGCTTCTATAGGACTAAAGGGCCAAATCGGACGAAACATATATATGGGAGCTATAGCTAAATCTTAACCGATTTTCTTCAAATTCGGCAATGTTGGTTCATGGATCAAGAAACTCTTCCATTCTAAATTTCAAAACGATTGGATGGAAAATACAGCTTCTATAGGACTAAAAGACCAAATCGGACGAAAGATATATATGGGAGCTATATCTAAATCTGAACCGACTTCAACCAAATTCAATAGCGATCTTAACAGCTGCGAAATACTCTAAACTGCAAAATTTCAGAACGATTGGAGTGAAATTGCGACCTGTAGTCGACGAACAACTTTACATGGACAGACGGACGGACGGACAGACATGCTTAAATCGACTCAGCTAGTGATTCTGAGTCGATCGGTATACTTTAAGGTGGGTCTAGCTGTGTTATTTTCAGGTGCTACAAACATCTGCCGTGAAACAAACTTATAATACCCTGTACCACAGTGTGGTGTAGGGTATAAAAATGCGATTTTGCCCCGTGCATATTACACCAGAAAATGGTAAGCGCAGAAATTTTAGTTAATCTATTAGTAGTAGAATCGAATATTGATTCTCTAACAACTTCTGTATTTCTATTTATTTATTTTTACTTATATGAATTACAATACAAAGTAAATTTATATTCTAATTGTACGGTCCAAGTAAAAGCCGGGTTACAAAGACCATGTGGCTAGATTTTGCAAACTTTCTCCAAACTTTACTCCCAACAATTCAATTGTTTCATTTGCTGTGTGGCATGTAGCCACAATCGGTCAATGGCAAAAAGATAGCTCTTAAAGAGAGCTAAAATATTGTTATTGGGTGTCAAGGTCGTAGAAAAAATAGACTTAGCATCATCTTCAAATGTGAACGGAAAGTTTATTTTTGCTTTAGCTCCTTAACGGTACGTCAGATCGGGAATCAACCAATGGTAAAAATATAGCTCTTAACGAGAGCTAAAATATGTGTCAAGGTCGTAGGTCGATTGGAAAGTATTTTTTTTTGCATTTAAAAAAAATCACGAAAAGTCTCATTTGGAGAACGTTTATATTGATAATAAAACTGAATAATTCGTAAACGTTGTTCTTGCGTATATCCCTTCATGATGAAATTGTAAACACTACTGAATGCAATGAAAAACAAATGACAGATCATAACATATTACAAATGGCCGAAACGTCACTTCGAAATCATATCATCCCTATTGGAAAACCCTTTATAACTGATAATATAGGGCACTAGTAAGGATATTATGTACTAACTTTCTTATGTCGTGACCGTTTGTCCTTTTCAAAGCACTTTTAAAATTACAAGGGTGACAGTTTTGATATAATTGTTTTTACACCAATTAAAATGTGAGTAATATCAACATGCATATTAAATGTAAAAAATATCTCCCACATAAATGGGCCATTTTGCACCAAAGTTGACTGCTTATAGTTTTAATATCAGTTCATACAAATATAAAGAACTTTGTACAGTGTAATGCTTTCCTAGTACCTAGTGTCTAGTGGCAGCGGACATAATTGGAAAGCCCCTTTTGGTACCTCCCACACAAATGAACCATTTTGCACCAAAAGTTAACTGCTTATATCTCAGAGTATATTCTCACAAAATAGAAAATCCGTTAGACGATAGATTTCTCATTCTTTAAGTAGCTTTACTATAAATTCCAGAGTACTAGCACTAGCTATCTACAGTCTTGGTAAGCAGATTGATGCTGAATCAATGCCTGAACCCATCCTTCGAAGTTACTCCATTAAGAAGAGGGAAATGTTTGCATGCCTCTAGCATCATGCAAGTTCTTCTTGAGAGAGAGAGAGATTTTGCTTATGAAAACAAACTGCAGATGTTGTACACTCCAAGCATATGTGGCACTGCCTTAACTCTGAATGCACTAACGGCCATTTGTAGTTATCGTGACATGATGTCTTATTTATGTGTGTCATAACGGACCACTATCTTGGTGGACGGCATGCAGAGAGTTTTATAGTTTTGAGAAATGATCTTTGCTGGAGATGAAGAGGAGAATGAATCGATGGAACATCTTCTGTACACGCTCTCTTCATAAGGCATCAGTCTACACTAGGTTAAATGTTTTTTGTTGAGTATAGAAAAAGTGAGCCTGGCATACTAGTACAGGGTGGCTGATATGTATTGCAACCAACTTCAGGTTGCTATCATTTCTAAACCGCTAGTCTGATAGCTGACAGATTTATTTCAGTGACAGTTCATTTTATTGTTTACAAGCTTACAAAAGCATTTTGATCTATTGCATTCAGAAAACCAGTAAGGAAAGGTTAAAGTCTGGCGGGGCCGACTATATAATACCCTACACCACCTCGACAATGTACATTAAGAATTTCTTTTTGAATTTTTGGAATAATTAGTTTCCTTTCTTTTACGAAAGTACTTAGCTCCCCCGCCACGTCAAGGCTTATTCCAAAGGGGAGTTTAATATAATGTGTGGAATTACAAATTGAACTAATAATAATATTACACATATTTGCATTTACTGTGGTTATTATTAGCCTTAACACAATAAATAGTCCGATTTTTGGTCGTACACAATATAAGTAATATATGCAGGGTATGTTAGGTAGGTACTACCTTGGAATAATTGGTACTACCTTGGAATAATTGGTTTAAGTAATGTTTTAATTTTCATTTCGGCTGAAGCCTTTCAGGTCTCTAAAATAGCGCTTATATAAAAAAATTTGGAACATCTTTCTGGAAAATTTTGATCGGAAGTAAAGTAAACTTATATAGCGCTTTGGTACCAAATCAGGAGGAACATATATACGGAGGTTATATATAAATCTGAACGGATTTTCCTTGAATACTCATTCATTGAAAAAGAATCTTCCTTCTGTCAAATTTCGTACTGACCGTATATAAAATACAGTCTCTACAGCAGTTACATGTCAAATCGGGGGTAACATATATATGGGGGCTATATCTAAATCTGAACCGATTTTCTCTGAATTTGGAATTATCCCTTCATATAATAAGAAACCTCTTTGTGTAGATTTTTTTACTGATCGGATATAAAATACAGATTTTTTTACTGATCGGATTTAAAATACAGTTCTACAGCGCTTACATGTCAAATAGTGGGTAACATACATATACATATATGGGGGCTATATCTAAATCTCAACCGATTTCCCTCTAATTTGGCAGTATTAATTCATGTAATAAGAAACCTCTTTCTGCCGAATTTCGTACTGATCGGATTACAAATACACTTTTTACAGCGCTTACATGTAAAATCGGGGGTAACATATATATGGGGGCTATATCTAAATCTGAACCGATTTTCTCCGAATTTGGCAGTATTCCATTATGTAATAAGAAACCCCTTTCTGCCAAATTTCACACTGATCGGTTATAAAATAAATTTTTTACGGCGCTTACATGTGAAATCTGGGGTAACGTATATATGGGGGCTATATCTAAATCTAAACCAATTTCTTCCAAATTTAACAGTGTTCATTCATATAATAAGAGACCTCTTTCTGCTGAATTTCATACTGATCGGATATAAAATAAAGTTTTTACAGCGCTTACATGTCAAATCGGGGTAACATATATATGGGGCCTATATCCAAATCTGAACCGATTTTAACCAAATTAAATAGGGATCGTCCTTGGGCCAAAAAAAAAGATATGTGTAAAGTTTCGTCAAGATCGGGCCATAGTTGCGACCTGTACTTTGATTACAAGAATACATCTACAGACAGACGGACATAGCTAAATCGACTCAGAAAGTGATTACAAGTCGATCGGGATAATAAACAATGGATATATCTCTTCTCCTTTTGGGTGTTACAAACAAATACACAAAGTCATACACCACACTGTGGTACAGGGTATAAAAAGTTAATCGTGATGGAATTCAAGCGTGATAGTGTGATTGCTTTATATTTGGGTGCAAAAACACAAGTGGCTATCGTTAGAGCCCTCTAGCATTTAAATGTGAATAAATCTTTTGTTTCTCGTACCATTACTCGTTACCGTGATACTGGCAGTGTACCATCGCGTCCAAAAAGTGGACAAAAAAACGGTAACAACACCAGAAATGATCCGAAAAGTGAAGGCCAGATTTGATCGAAATCCACGCCGCAGTGGTAGAAAAATTGCTCGTGAGCTGAACATATCGCGAGAACGGATACAACACATATTAAAAAATGAGCTTGGACTAAAGCCATTGAAGTTCCAAGAAGTGCAAGAGCTCACCGATGCACAAAAAAAATTAGACTGGAAAGAGCCAAGGAGTTGCTTCGCTTGCACGAAAGTGGCCAGTTACCGAATTTGGTTTTCTCCGATGAGAAGCCATTCCAAATTGAGCAGTTTGTGAACAAACAAAATGATCGGGTTTACTTTCCAAAGAGGTCAGCTGAAACTTTACACCTACGATTGGCTACCAGAACTCAAGCGCCGCCGATGGTAATGGTGTGGGCCGCCGTAACGGCCGATGGTCGCTCCCCGCTCGTATTCATGGACCATGGGGTCAAAATAAATGTCGAATATTATCGGGAAAATGTCCTAAAGACAGTATTGAAGCCCTGGACAGACAAAAATTTCGGCCGCAGACCATGGACATTCCAACAGGACTCAGCACCATCGCACTCAGCACGCGTCAACCAAGAATGGCTTAAAAAGGAGGTTCCTCGCTTCATTTCTACCGCACAATGGCCACCAAGATCTCCGGATCTCAATCCGTTGGACTTTTGCGCCTGGGGCATTTTAGAGAGTAAGGTTCGCACTAAAAATTACCAAAGAATCGACGGCGCTTCGCCGGGAATGGGCCAAAATACCGCAGAGCTACTTTCGTGCAGCGTGTGATGGCTTTGTCGGCCGTTTGAAGGCAATACTTCGTGCCAAAGGTGGCCAATTAGAACAAATCTAAACTGTTTCTAAAATTTTATGTTAAAAAAACCAGTACGGAAAGGCTAAAGTCGGGCGGGGCCGACTATATAATACCCTACACCACTCTCGTAATATTGAATAACTCTGATATATAAATTTTGTAATTCATGTATAAATTGTTTACATAAATTTACTTTTGGGACATTTTATACTTAAATAATGCCCTGTACCACAGTGTGGTGTAGGGTATAAAAACGATTGGATCTAAAGAGCCAAATCGGATGAAACATATATATGGGAGCTATAGCAAAATCTTTACCGATTTTCTTCAAATTCGGCAATGTTGGTTCATGAATCAAGAAACTCTACCATTCTAAATTTCAAAACGATTGGATGTAAAATATAGCTTCTATAGAACTAAAGGGCCAAATCGAACGAAACATATATATGGGAGCTATAGCTAAATCTCAACCGATTTTCTTTAAATTCGGTAGTGTTGGTTCATGGATCAAGAAACTCTACCATTCTAAATTTCAAAATGATTGGATGTAAAATACAGCTTCTACAGGACTAAACAGCAAAATCGGACGAAACATATATATGGGAACTATAGCTAAATCTTAACCGTCTTTCTTCATATTCGGCAATGTTGGTTCATGGATCAAGAAACTCTACCATTCTAAATTTCAAAACGATTGGATGTCAAATACAGTTTTATACGACTAAAGGGCCAAATCGGACGAAACATATATATGGGAGCTATAGCTAAATCTTAACCGATTTTCTTAAAATTCGGCAATGTTGGTTCATGGATCAAGAAACTATTCCATTCTAAATTTCAAAACGATTGGATGGAAAATACAGCTTCTATAGGACTAAAAGACCAAATCGGACGAGAGATATATATGGGAGCTATATCTAAATCTGAATCAAATTCAATAGCGATCTTAACAGCTGCGAAATACTCTAAACTGCAAAATTTCAGAACGATCGGAGTGAAATTGCGACCTGTAGTCGACGAACAACTTTACATGGACAGACGGACGGACGGACAGACATCGTTAAATCGACTCAGCTAGTGATTCTGAGTCGATCGGTATACTTTAAGGTGGGTCTAGCTGTGTTATTTTCAGGTGCTACAAACATCTGCCGCGAAACAAACTTATAATACCGTGTACCACAGTGTGGTGTAGGGTATAAAAATGCGATTTTGCCCCGTGCATATTACACCAGAAAATGGTAAACGCAGAAATTTTAGTTAATCTATTAGTAGTAGAATCGATAGAATCGAATATTGATTCTCTAACAACTTCTGTATTTCTATTTATTTATTTTTACTTATATGAATTACAATACAAAGTAAATTTATATTCTAATTGTACGGTCCAAGTAAAAGCCGGGTTACAGAGACCATGTGGCTAGAGTTTGCAAACTTTCTTCAAACTTTACTCCCAAAAATTCAATTGTTTCATTTGCTGTGTGGCATGTAGCCACAATCGGTCAATGGCAAAAAGATAGCTCTTAACGAGAGCTAAAATATTGTTATTGGGTGTCAAGGTCGTAGAAAAAATAGACTTAGCATCATCTTCAAATGTGAACGGAAAGTTTATTTTTGCTCTAGCTCCTTAACGGTACGTCAGATCGGGAATCGGCCAATGGCAAAAATATAGCTCTTGATGAGAGCTAAAATATCTTTAAAGTCGTAGGTCGATTGGAAAGTATTTTTTTTTTGCATTTAAAAAAAATGGACTTAGAATCACGAAAAGTCGCAATTGGAGAACGTTTATATTGATAATAAAACTGAATAATTTGTAAACGTTGTTCTTGCGTATATCTCTTCATGATGAAATTGTAAACACTACTGAATACAATGAAAAACAAATGACAGATCATAACATATTACAAATGGCCGAAACGTCACTTCGAAATCATATCATCCCTATTGGAAACCCCTTTATAACTGAGGATATTATGTACCAACTTCCTTATGTCGTGACCGTTTGTCCTTTTCAAAGCACTTTAAAAATTACAAGGGTGACAGTTTTGATATAATTGTTTTTACACCAATTAAAATGTGAGTAATATCAACATGCATATTAAATGTAAAAAATATCTCCCACATAAATGGGCCATTTTGCACCAAAGTTGACTGCTTATAGTTTTAATATCAGTTCATACAAATATAAAGAACTTTGTACAGTGTAATGCTTTCCTAGTACCTAGAGTCTAGTGAGAGCGGACATAATTGGAAAGCCCCTTTTGGTACCTCCCACACAAATGGACCATTTTGCACCAAAAGTTAACTTCTTATATCTCAGAGTATATTCTCACAAAATAGAAAATCCGTCAGACGATAGATTTCTCATTCTTTAAGTAGCTTTACTATAAATTCCAGAGTACTAGCACTAGCTAACTACAGTCTTGGTAAGCAGATTGATGCTTAATCAATGCCTGAACCCATCCTTCGAAGTTACTCCATTAAGAAGAGGGAAATGTTTGCATGCCTCTAGCATCATGCAAGTTCTTCTTGAGAGAGAGAGAGAGTTCGCTTATTGAAACAAACTGCAGATGTTGTACACTCCAAGCATATGTGGCACTGCCTTAACTCTGAATGCACTAACGGCCATTTGTAGTTATCGTGACATGATGTCTTATTTATGTGTGTCATAACGGACCACTATCTTGGTGGACGGCATGCAGAGAGTTTTATAGTTTTGAGAAATTACCTTTGCTGGAGATGAAGAGGAGAATGAATCGATGGAACACCTTCTGTACACGCTCTCTCCATAAGGCATCAGTCTACACTAGGTTAAATGTTTTTTATTGAGTATAGAATAAGTGAGCCTGGCATACTCGTATATGCTATCACTTTAACATAACCTACTTCATTATTCAGTTCTGGGAACTAATTTGTGTCAATTCATGTTGTTGTAGTTATCGCGATGGCATGTCTCATTCAATTAGTGTGTCACTGCCATATTGCACGGCACACTCAAGGACTTACGTCTTGAGAAATTACTTTTACAGGAGCTGCAGTGATGAATATGAGAATAAATCGATATAGCACCTTCTGTGTATGTACAAAGGTTGTATTATGTTCACCTTTCTTTGGTGGGTTTGCAAAGTATACCGAAGTCAGTGCCCGCTATCCCTTATGCTTTTAAAACTAGCAGAATACAAGCTCTGCTTGAGAGAGAGTGCCCTTTCGGCAAAAACGACAGTCACTAGTCCGAAATTGTGTAGATTTCAAGCTGATGTGGGCCTGCTTGAACTCTAAACTCGCACCTGTTGTCATTATGGGGAGGAACAACTGCCTTATTTAATGACTTTTGCTGTAGTTGCTGTGACGAAGCTGAGCACGAATCGATGGAACACTTTCGGCATATATAGCCCGGTCCCTATACAATGCATATGACTACCCTAGTTTAATAGTTCTTTGGTGAGTTTGCAAACTTGTCTGCTGTTCGCATCTGCCATCTCTTAGGCTTTTAAAAACAATCGGGTTGGTTCAAGGGTTTCCTTCCGTCCGGGTGGTATCACAATGGACTACGTAGTATAAGTGAGCCTGGTATACAGGCTGTTACATTAATCTAACGTAATCTATTGGTCAGTAACTGAATTAAATCGATGATTTTACTAACGTGAAAACTATGTAAATGTGGGAATCCATAGATCCATAGAAAAGCCCTAGGAGAAATATATTTTCAGACTTCCAAAGGTAGTTCGTAAAATAGGTTAATAAGAACATACTATCTGAAGATCAGGTAGAAAGTGACCTTAAATGTTATTTTTTTCATTTTAGGTCATATAAGGATCATATCTATGGCAAATATTTTGAGTTGTTTCTAGCGCTGGCTTTTTGTGTGGCAGTTCTATCTGCAGTCACCATTTGTGGGCGTGTTGATATTACCTACGACTTCCTTGGGAGGTTACCTTCTATGGATATTTTGAGTTTCTCATCATGAGTCATAACTATTTTCTTTTTAGGATAACAGTATTAATGGGAATTTGGCTTATATTCGGCCAACAACTTTGGCTAGTAATGGTAGAATATGCTTCAAACTATTACAGATATCTGCAGAGTAAGACAAAGTCGATGTCTGATAAAATTTGTTTGAATTGCAGGTGGTGAGTTTTCTTCGGTGGACTTATTCAGCCCGCACTGAAACACATTCACGATTTATACGCCATGGTACTGCCCCTAGGTATTACTTCGTGGAGAATGGTTAGCGATCAGTCTATCCTCGGTTGTTTACGTGGCATTGATTAATGCGCTACTTCGCATTCTTTCAATGCTTTGCTGTTCAAGCAATAATTATCTTCACCAAAACTGAGAACATCTGCCATTCCTTATTCAATCACGCTTGAGTTTTCCCTGGGGCTTGACCTGTCTTTCCAACCTGGGATAATGCAGTGTGGCATGACTTGCGTCTTCTTGTTCCTCCACAAAGCTTGGGCAGATATGCAAGCCTTCATGTTCTGTAAGGAACAGTATCAGGTAATTGTTTGTGCCACCATGTCCCCTGTTCAGCCATACAGATATAGTTGGGATAAGAACGTATGTCTACAAACAAACCGACCCTGACAAGTATCGATCGATGTAGATCCCCTTTATGAGTTAGGTTCCACACAGGAGACACTTAGATTTCGTTTCCATTTGGATAAATGCGTCTCGAATATGGTATTACTATTACTTTTATACCCTACACCACACTGTGGTACAGGGTATTATAAGTTTGTTTCACGGCAGATGTTTGTAACACCTGAAAATAATAAATAAATAAATAATAAATAAATATACCGATCGACTCAGAATCACTAGCTGAGTCGATTTAACGATGTCCGTCCGTCTGTCCATGTAAAGTTGTTCGTCGACTACAGGTCGCAATTTCACTCCGATCGTTCTGAAATTTTGCAGTTTAGAGTATTTCGCGGCTGTTAAGATCGCTATTGAATTTGGTTGAAATCGGTTCAGATTTAGATATAGCTCCCATATATATCTTTCGTCCGATTTGGCCCTTTAGTCCTATAGAAGCTGTATTTTACATCCGATCGTTTTGAAATTTAGAATGATAGAGTTTCTTGATCCATGAACCAACATTGCCGAATTTGAAGAAAATCGGTTAAGATTTAGCTATAGCTCCCATATATATGTTTCGTCCGATTTGGCCCTTTAGTTCTATAGAAGCTATATTTTACATCCAATCGTTTTGAAATTTAGAATGGTAGAGTTTCTTGATTCATGAACCAACATTGTCGAATTTGAAGAAAATCGGTTAAGATTTAGCTATAGCTCCCATATATATGTTTCGTCCGATTTGGCCCTTTAGTCCTATAGAAGCTGTATTTTACATCCAATCATTTTGAAATGTAGAATGGTAGAGTTTCTTGATCCATGAACCAACACTACCGAATTTGAAGAAAATCGGTTAAGATTTAGCTATAGCTCCCATATATATGTTTCCTCCGATTTGGCCCTTTAGTCCTATAAAAGCTGTATTTTACATCCAATCGTTTTGGAATTTAGAATGGTAGAGTTTCTTGATCCATGAACCAACATTGCCGAATTTGAAGAAAATCGGTTAAGATTTAGCTATAGCTCCCATATATATGTTTCGTCCGATTTGGCCCTTTAGTTCTATAGAAGCTATATTTTACATCCAATCGTTTTGAAATTTAGAATGGTAGAGTTTCTTGATTCATGAACCAACATTGCCGAATTTGAAGAAAATCGGTAAAGATTTAGCTATAGCTCCCATATATATGTTTCGTCCGATTTTGCTCTTTAGTCCCGAAGAAACTGTATTTTACATCCAATCATTTTGAAATTTAGAATGGTAGAGTTTCTTGATCCATGAACCAACACTACTGAATTTGAAGAAAATCGGTTAAGATTTTGCTATAGCTCCCATATATATGTTTCGTCCGATTTGGCCCTATAGTTCTATAGAAGCTATATTTTACATCCAATCGTTTTGAAATTTAGAATGGTAGAGTTTCTTGATTCATGAACCAACATTGCCGAATTTGAAGAAAATCGGTAAAGATTTAGCTATAGCTCCCATATATATGTTTCGTCCGATTTTGCTCTTTAGTCCCGAAGAAACTGTATTTTACATTTAATCATTTTGAAATTTAGAATGGTAGAGTTTCTTGATCCATGAACCAACACTACTGAATTTGAAGAAAATCGGTTAAGATTTAGCTATAGCTCCCATATATATGTTTCGTCCGATTTGGCCCTTTAGTTCTATAGAAGCTATATTTTACATCCAATCGTTTTGAAATTTAGAATGGTAGAGTTTCTTGATTCATGAACCAACATTGCCGAATTTGAAGAAAATCGGTAAAGATTTAGCTATGGCTCCCATATATATGTTTCGTCCGATTTTGCTCTTTAGTCCCGAAGAAACTGTATTTTACATCCAATCATTTTGAAATTTAGAATGGTAGAGTTTCTTGATCCATGAACCAACACTACTGAATTTGAAGAAAATCGGTTAAGATTTAGCTATAGCTCCCATATATATGTTTCGTCCGATTTGGCCCTTTAGTTCTATAGAAGCTATATTTTACATCCAATCGTTTTGAAATTTAGAATGGTAGAGTTTCTTGATTCATGAACCAACATTGCCGAATTTGAAGAAAATCGGTAAAGATTTAGCTATAGCTCCCATATATATGTTTCGTCCGATTTTGCTCTTTAGTCCCGAAGAAACTGTATTTTACATTTAATCATTTTGAAATTTAGAATGGTAGAGTTTCTTGATCCATAAACCAACACTACTGAATTTGAAGAAAATCGGTTAAGATTTAGCTATAGCTCCCATATATATGTTTCGTCCGATTTGGCCCTTTAGTTCTATAGAAGCTATATTTTACATCCAATCGTTTTGAAATTTAGAATGGTAGAGTTTCTTGATTCATGAACCAACATTGCCGAATTTGAAGAAAATCGGTAAAGATTTAGCTATGGCTCCCATATATATGTTTCGTCCGATTTTGCTCTTTAGTCCCGAAGAAACTGTATTTTACATCCAATCATTTTGAAATTTAGAATGGTAGAGTTTCTTGATCCATGAACCAACACTACTGAATTTGAAGAAAATCGGTTAAGATTTAGCTATAGCTCCCATATATATGTTTCCTCCGATTTGGCCCTTTAGTCCTATAAAAGCTGTATTTTACATCCAATCGTTTTGGAATTTAGAATGGTAGAGTTTCTTGATCCATGAACCAACATTGCCGAATTTGAAGAAAATCGGTAAAGATTTAGCTATAGCTCCCATATATATGTTTCGTCCGATTTTGCTCTTTAGTCCCGAAGAAACTGTATTTTACATTTAATCATTTTGAAATTTAGAATGGTAGAGTTTCTTGATCCATGAACCAACACTACTGAATTTGAAGAAAATCGGTTAAGATTTAGCTATAGCTCCCATATATATGTTTCGTCCGATTTGGCCCTTTAGTTCTATAGAAGCTATATTTTACATCCAATCGTTTTGAAATTTAGAATGGTAGAGTTTCTTGATTCATGAACCAACATTGCCGAATTTGAAGAAAATCGGTAAAGATTTAGCTATGGCTCCCATATATATGTTTCGTCCGATTTTGCTCTTTAGTCCCGAAGAAACTGTATTTTACATCCAATCATTTTGAAATTTAGAATGGTAGAGTTTCTTGATCCATGAACCAACACTACTGAATTTGAAGAAAATCGGTTAAGATTTAGCTATAGCTCCCATATATATGTTTCGTCCGATTTGGCCCTTTAGTTCTATAGAAGCTATATTTTACATCCAATCGTTTTGAAATTTAGAATGGTAGAGTTTCTTGATTCATGAACCAACATTGCCGAATTTGAAGAAAATCGGTAAAGATTTAGCTATAGCTCCCATATATATGTTTCATCCGATTTGGCTCTTTAGATCCAATCGTTTTTATACTCTACACCACACTGTGGTACAGGGTATTATTTAAGTATAAAATGTCCCAAAAGTAAATTTATGTAAACAATTTATACATGAATTACATAATTTATATATCAGAGTTATTCAATATTACGAGAGTGGTGTAGGGTATTATATAGTCGGCCCCGCCCGACTTTAGCCTTTCCTTACTGGTTTTATTATAATTTCTATTGCTATAACAATACGAGTAGGCTGTGATGACGAGCCTGTACGGCAATTGCTAAGATTAGTCTGCACTTCTGCAATTTAGTTCCTAGTCTTTTATTAGTCCAGTAAACAGTTTGTCAGTAAATTTTTCGCAGAATTGTGGTCATGTTCGAAGTATAGATTATTTTAGCCTGGCGATTATGATTTCTGAAGAACTCCAAGCTTTGTAAATAAAGTCTCCTTTTTTGATTTTAGAGTGGACCTAGGATTTTTACATATTTTTATTTTTTGATCCCATTGGAACCAAACTTTGCATTTAGACGTTTTATCGTTCAAATATAGAAAATTTTAATGCATATCGAAAATATGCGATATAAATATATTTGAACGATAAAATGTATAAATGCAAAGTTTGGTTCCAATCGGATGAAAAATATGCAAAAATCCGAGGTCTAGTTATGAGGCATGGGAATTATAGGGAATGTTACATCATGATCTTTTGTTCTATTAACTTCTACAGAACTCGCGATGATCCAGTCAAACTATGGCAGAACATAGTTAGGATAGCTTAAAATACTGCAACTGTCTAGGAAATTTGTTGTTCAACAAGGCCTGGCGGGACCAGACCTTTGTCATCATTATGTACCGATAACAGATCGCTTCCACGTAGTATACCCTGGGTAACGCCAAATGATCTACCATGTATGTAGTGGGATCTATGGATAACTTATGTTTTCCCTTACGTCCCTGTGGTAACACAATGGACTGGATAGTCAAAGTGAGTCTGTTTTACAGGCAGCCACTCTTAACCCAACCTACGTACCGATCACTCTAACCTATCCTAAATCCTCAGCAGTTCTAGGATTTTCCATCCCTAACGAAATAGTCAAAGGAAAATAATGGCACCCATTTCCGAATGCACCTCATTAGTATTAAAGTACATTTTGCATGCAATTGCAGTTAATTTCAAAGCAACAACTCTTGTCTTTACCAGCAAACCCATTTTAGGGAGTAGAGTTGAACCCTTATCGCACCTTATCTCTGAAAATAAAAATTCCGCAGAAAAACAGCAACCCATAAATTTTGCAACATATCAGTCTAATTAGGAACTAAGTGGATCTCTGTTGGGTCTAATCAGTAAAACAGATCATGCCGCTGCCGAAGATATTGGTTGAAAACATAAAATTAAAAAAAAAAACACACACACACAGAAAACAATAATGAGAAGCACAGAGCACCAAAGACAGGGCAGAAA
Source organism: Eudasyphora cyanicolor (assembly GCA_963930755.1). Lineage (NCBI taxonomy): Eukaryota > Metazoa > Arthropoda > Insecta > Diptera > Muscidae > Eudasyphora > Eudasyphora cyanicolor. The sequence continues at coordinate 42,102,298 of OZ005735.1, forward strand.
AATCAATTGCAACGAATAATGCTGTTTCCAGTACAATGTCCGCCGAAACCGAATCAAATTGAACTTGTTCCAGACGATTTCAAATAATATTTTTCTTTTCCAGCAGCAAAAGAAAAACGTTTCTGTTGTTGCGGATTTTTTTGTCGTCTTCGAACTTATTTAAATGAAATCAAAAAATAATGCCACAAAGGTAAAGGAGTTGTGTTGTGTTCTGTTTTACGGCCAGACAATCGACAACCAACAACCTTAGAGTACAATCCCAGTCACAGTCACAGCAATTTCAACCAAGCCAACCTCATACAAATCACAATGAGCGATCATGTGCCTGATAAGATCACGACATTGTTACTGTTCGATTGATATCAGCTTTAAGTTTATTTCGAAAAGCTTGTTGCTAGTCCATTCGATTTTCTTCGTGTGTTGCAAGAACATCGAAATGAAACAAAAAACACAATACTTCAGTTTTAGAAGAGTTTTGCAAAACAAAAGAAGTGTGGACGAAGAAGTTTCAACATTTATTTTACTTGAAAGCGCCGGATGACGAGGATGGGAGCTATGGAAAGAGTTGTGGTAAGGAAACACAACACTAGCTTACGAAAAAAATAACATCAACTTTTGAAGAAATATCTCAGTGGTTACTCATTATTAGTATTGCTGTATTCTCGGGACTTCATTTGGCTACTGGTGTACTGACCGTTGTCCTGCTTGCGCTTCTTCTCTCTGACTTTTGCCCATAGCGAAGTTTGCGAGGAATTGTATACCCCAGGCTTTTTAACAGCATCTTCTGATGTACCCATAGCATATAGGGCATACAGAGCCTTCATGCGCTTTATTGCTTCTCGTGCTGGCTGAGTGATGAAACTTTTATTTCCATCCCACGCTCATGGGGGGGGGGGGGGGGGGGGGGGGGGGGGGCGGGGGGGGGGGGGGAGGGTATCTTCTCCGTTTGGCTGGCTTGTTGTAGCGACTTGCGCTCATTGTGGGTTCGTAGCCGAACTTGGTGGTGTTCAGAGCCAGGTCGGCGTTAGCCAGGAGTAAACTCAACTGGGCATGATTTCGGCAAAGAGTCACTTTAGCTTACTAAGATGACAGAATACTTTCCTGTTCAGCCAATTGCGTCAATTCGTATATTCGTTGGTCCCGTATGCTATAATTAAGACCTTACCGGGCTCGGCCTTAATGCTATTGTCATAGGCTTCATTATCACGGTTTTGATCGCGATTTCTCGACATCACTCCTAGGAGTGTATGTGCAGTTAATAAAGGAAGGCGCCGTCTCGTCCTGTCGCAGGAGATTCTTTGGGTTTCTAAGGCTTTGTCAGCCTCACCCTCCTCCTCTGCCGCTCTTGGTCGGTGACTGCTTATTGGGTATTCGCAGCTAACCTACATATATATCTGAAGGCCGTTTAACTATCCGCCAAATGTCTACCTCCATAGGGCCTGAGCTCAGCCCTATGTATAGATATCACTATTGCTGTTGCTATTGCTGTTGCTATTGCTATTGCTATTGCTATTGCTATTGCTATTGCTATTGCTATTGCTATTGCTATTGCTATTGCTATTGCTATTGCTATTGCTATTGCTATTGCTATTGCTATTGCTATTGCTATTGCTATTGCTATTGCTATTGCTATTGCTATTGCTATTGCTATTGCTATTGCTATTGCTATTGCTATTGCTATTGCTATTGCTATTGCTATTGCTATTGCTATTGCTATTGCTATTGCTATTGCTATTGCTATTTTTTTTTTGCTGCGCTGCAGGTGTGGTTCTTCTGAAAGATGTATGATTCAGCCCGTACTGAAAAACATGCACAATTCTTACGTACTAAACCACACCCCCTCTTCGACCATCACTCCTGCACGGATCTGCTGTGAAGTATACTTCGTGCAGGATGGTTAGCCATTAGGCTATCTACTGCACTCTAAATCGTATTCATTTCTGCGTTTCTCCGTATATTGTCTACTCTATGTAGCTCTAAGATTGTGTTTGACACTAATTCGGATATATTTCGCCATGTATCCTCGCTTTGTAGCATATATTTGATCACGTTCAAATGTTCCATTTTAGGTACGCCTTCTCTGTCGAACCTAGGGCAGAGGAATATCACGTGATTTGCGTCTTCTTCCTCGTCCACATAGTTTGGGCACATAGGCGAGCTATCGTGTCCAAATCTGTGCAGATATTTCCGGAAGGCACCATGATCTGTTAAGAACTGTTCATATCTCCGTGTTTTATATTTAGCCATACACTTATATTAGGTATAAGGAGGTGTGTCCATCTTCCCTTTGCAGATGTGTCCCAACGAAATTGCCAAGTGGCGATCGATGAAGAACGCTCTTTCTAGGCAAATTCTGCTCTCTGCTCTTTATTCTGCAGTTTTCTAATATATATCCGTTTCATCTCGGAGGCTGCAATGTCAGTTGGAATAAGACCACCGACTACACCTGCTGTATCTTCCGATATGGTTTGATACCCGGAGATTATGCGAAGACACTTTAGTCAGTATGTAGTCATCAGCTTCTTCCTATATGATTTTACGCTCAATGCATCCGCCCATGCGGGAGATGCATAAAGGATCACATAGTTTACTACGGCGGCTAGTAGTTTCCTTCTCGTGAGTTTAGACCTTCAACATTCGCGAGAAGTAAACTACTAGCCACCGCAGTAATAGCTATTGCTATTTTTTTGTTGCGCTTGAGGTGTGGATTCTTCTGAAAGATGTATGATTCAGCCCGTACTGAAAAACATGCACGATTCTTACGTACTAAACCACACCCCCCTCTTCGACCATCACTCCTTCACGGAACTGCTGTGAAGTATTACTTCGTGAACGATGGTTAGCCATTATGCTATCTACTGCACTCTAAATTATATTGATTTCTGCGTTTCTCTGTATATTGTCTACTCTATGTAGCTCTAGGATTGTGTTTCTCACTAATACGGATATATTTCGCCATGTATCATTGCTTTGTAACATGTATTCGATCACGTTCTCTCTAGGTACGCCTTCTCTGTCGAAGGAATATGGGCAGAGGAATATGACGTGATTTGCGTCTTCTTTCGCTTCCACACAGTTTGGGCACATAGCTCGCCTAACGTGTCCAAATCTGTGCAGATATTTCCGGTCTGTTAGGAACTGCGTGAGGTAGTAGTTCGTATCACCGTGTCGTCTGTTGAACCATGCACTTATGGTAGGTATTAGGAGATGTATCCATCTTTCCTTTGCAGATGTGTCCCAAAGAGATTGCCAAGTGGCGATCGATGACTAACGCCCTTCCTTGGCAAATTCTGCTCTCTGCTGTTTATTCTGCGGTTTTCTTATATATATCCGTTTGATTTCGGAGGCTGCTATGGCGATTGGGATGAGACCAGCGACTACACCTGCGCCATCTTCCGATATGGTTCGATACCCGGAGATTATGCGAAGACAGTTTAGTCAGCTTCCTCCTAAAGGATTTTACGCTTAATGCATCTGCCCATACGGGAGAAGCATAAAGGTTTACTACGGTGGTTAGTAGTTTTAGTACTTGCCTTCTCGTGAGTTTAGGACCTCCAAAATTGGGCAGTATTCTTGCCAGGGATGCTTGTGTTTTTGTAGCTTTCTCGCTTACGTACTCAATGTGATCCTTGAACGTCAGTCTGTTGCCTATCATAACTCCCAAATATTTGAGTGAACGACTTGATCTGATAACCTTATCACCAACGATTATATTAATATATTCCGTTGTTTTCCGGCTTGTGATAAGAATTGCCTGCGTTTTGTGAGCTGCTAGTTTTAGATGTGCTGACTCGAGCCAGTTTTGTACTTGTTTGATGGACGTGTTAGTGGCTGCTTCTACGTTTCTGATATGTGTCTCTATCGTGATTATGGCTATGTCATCTGCTAATCCTATAATGTTAGCCCCATTTTGGAGGGGGAGTCTCAGTACTTCATCGTAAATAATGTTCCACAACAGTGGACCCAGTGCTCCAGTCCATTGTCGCTTAGGTATATTAGCTTCCTGTTGTTAAGATAGCTTTTGACCATATCTACAATATACGTCTGGACTTCGGTTCGCACCAGGGCTTCATGGATGTGCCCCCAATCTGCAAAGTTGTAGGCGTTCTTCTCATCAAGGGGAAACGATGGAGCAATATGTCTTTGTTCCGCCTTTCCACCTTGCTCCTTCGTCGCCATATTAAGTACCAGCTTCACTGCGTCACTTGTCTTTCAGATAGGGCGCCTTTTTCTTTAATTTCTAACGTTAGTCTATTGTAAAGGATTCTCTCCAAGATCTTACCCATGGTGTCTAGGAGGCATATGGGGCAGTAGGACGATGGTTCCCCCGGTGACTTGTTTCCTTTGGGGATTAACACAAGTTTTTGCATTTTCCAATGGGTGGGAAAAGTGCTTTCACGAAAACATCGCTGGAAAGTTTCGAAGATGTCTGGTCTTCGATGGATTGCAGCCGTTAATGCAATATCTGGTATTCCATCTGGACCTGGCGCTTTGTTTTTTTTTCAATTTTTGCGCAATCTTCTTCAAGCTCTTCCAGAGCTATATCCGGTATAATTTCGTTGTCACGTGTCGACACTGGATTCGTAATATGCATTGGACGTTGTGGAAACAAAGTGCCAATGACATTTCGCAACAATTCTGGGCAGGTTATTTGCGGTAATTTCCTATGTATCTTCTTCATTACTATCCTATAGGCAGTCCCCCATGAATCGATATCAGCATCGTTACATATTCTTTTGAAGCATGTGCGTGTGCTCTCTTTAATCTCTATTTTCAGGGTTTTCCGTGATTTTCTGTACTCCTCCTGTAGTCGTTCAAATGTAGGTTTCCCCCTTGCTCGCTGCATTCTTCTCCTAGCTTTTAGGCAAGCAGACCGTAGCTGACGTACGAGTATATTTTCATTCCACCAGTACCAGGACTGGTCACGCTTCGGAAGTGTTCTTTTCGGCATAGATACCTCGCATGCCTCAACGATCACGTTTGTTACGTCTTCGGCTTGTTCATCGGCAGATCTGGGAGTGATATGTGTCGTGTCGATCATTACTTCGAATATATCCTTGTCGAATGCAGAGGCATTTTGGTCCGGAAAAAAACTATGTTTGTTTTCCTCTACTGTGTTTTTCTTTGATATCGAGCAGTATAGCCTGATGGTCACTCAAAGTAAAATTTTCACTTACCCACCATTAAGTGATTCGTGTTAGAGAAGGACTTGCGAATGTAATGTATATAATAGACGCTGTTCGCCCTCTATTGAACGTCATTGTCTTGCCGTCATTTAACAGTTCCACCTCAAGTGGAGCAAAGGATTCAAGAATACTACGTCCTCTAGCATTGGTGTGTCTGCTACCCCAGTGTGTTGCCCAAGCGTTTGCCAATGGCCAATATTGCTACTTTTCTCGATTTACCTTCTGCTATTGCTATTGCCATTGCTATTGCTTTTGCCACTATACCGACATTGCCACTTTTATTGTAATTTTTTGGTCCTACTGCCGCTATTTTCATCACCCATTTGTAATCTAGTGTAAATCATTGGTTTATATTTTGTGCTGCTGACAATAGCTGATGATGGAGGAGGAGGAGTGCATATTTGTGGTGATTTCTATACAATTGAAACTTATTTCGGTTTTTTCTGCCACAACTGCCGCCGACTATTTTTTTTCCGAAATTCGCCATGTGATTTTGGCATATGTGACCAAGCGGTCATCCATACATAACAAGAAGAGGAAGGAAATCTGTTCTTGTAGTTACACCACCAGAACAAACTGAAAAAAACTATACAACGCCAGTAGCAATCAACCACCAGCAACCGGCAGTTGCCTGCAACGACAACGTCATCATCAACATTTGAGGCAACAGCACCACCAGCAATATCTCTCGTGGTACAATAGCAAGCAACAGGACATTATTTCCAAGTGGAACATTTCTCATCATCATTGAACTTTTCGAAGAACACGACCAAGTCAGTTGCTGATGCTGTTGTTATTGGTGTTGTCAATGTTTTGCTCCCATTGTTGGTGGGTTTTCTTCAAATGGCTCATCGTTATAAGAAATAAATTACAAATGAATGAATGCATTTGAACTTTTCATACAAAACATCCACAAGTATGTTTTCGCTCAGCTCAATACAATAAAACAACACCCTAAGAACAGTGTTTCGAACCAGATATGGTAAGAGAATAATTACGATCAATAAAATTGAAATTAATAATAATCAGAAAAGATAGGGTTTCACAGCACTCGTCTTCGCTGGTGAATTTTAACATAATAAAATATTTTATAATAGAAGGGCGACAAACACTTAAACGCAAAGAAAAAATTCGTTTCTGCGAAACGAAATATTAGACAACTACAATTCTCGTTTGCCGGAACTGAAATTTCGTTTGTTGTGACAGAAACATATTCTGACCAAAAGAAACTTCAGTCGTCGTAAACGAGAATTGTAGTTGTCTAATATTTTTTTTCGCAGAAACGAATTTTTTCTTTGCGTGTAGAGGCGTATCAATCAAGTGATATGACTAAAATTCTATCTTATTAAATAAACGCTTTGGATTTTGTATCCTATAAAAATAAATAAACTGTACAGTACTGCACATCTCTGGAGAGGCAGCTTTTAAATTATATACATTTTAGTACCATTTTGGTATATTAAGGATCCGAAAAGTGCACCCCAAAAATTATTAATTATAATACAATTTGGATAAAAGATCCTGAATTATTGAAACATACAAATAATGCAAAGTCCTCTGAACAGTTTCACTAATAATTGAACTCCGTATGAGTGAATTTCTCTTTACTGTGTCTCTACATAAAACTAAAGGGTCATATTTTTCCTCTCAACTTAACGAGTCCAAATACAATCAACGACCGGCCATCCTTAAACTATTCAAGATGTGGTGAAACATGACGATGTATGTTGCTCTGTATGTATGCGTGTGTGTGTGAGCACTAGCCTATTTATTCTGCTCCATTCACTCCCAGACCAAATCACTAGAGTTTTAGCCTTCTTTGGGTGTATTTGTCTTCTTGTTTGTGCATTTCATGTCTCTGACGTACTTAAAGTTCTTCCTTTACTTCTGCTCCAAGTGTATTTGTTTATACGAATATATCGCTTTTTTTCCTGTTTTTAGAGAGATTTAGTACAAAAGCAATGTCCTTTTGTCATCAGTGCTACTGCTGCTGCCACTGCTGTTGTTTACAGTTCTGCAGTTGATGATAATAAGAACAAAAACAAACAACTGCAATAACACGAGATAAACGAGTGAGCTTAGTAGGAAGGAGAGTACGAGGATGATAAAATGAGTTCTGGGAAATTGTGAACAGAGAAGATACACGTAATAACAATTTTTTTTTTTTGGAAAATTATTATAGGTTTGTATTTTTCAGAATTGACTAATTTATTAATTAAGGAATTTTAATTTTCATTATTTAAGGAGATATGGCCGTTTAAATTTTTTTTAAAATGTTTAAAAATATATCCTAAATATTTATTCTTTTTGGGCATTATTTAGAAATATTTCGAGAATGACTTCAATGTTTTGAAAGAAAAATGTATCCCAAATGTTCGACTTTTATCTTTTAAGAGTCTTATTGAAGTAGTTATGACCATTTTATGTTATGGAGTTATGTGTGTATTTGCTTTATAAAAGTGTATTGAATAAAAAAATGATACCAAGCAACCAATCAACTATTTTTTAATTTTTAAGGTCTTATTGAAGGAGTTATGACCATTTAAAGTTAAAAAAAAACAAAACAAAAAAAACTTCTCTTTTGTTCAACTTTTTCATAAAAATATAAAGTCAAATCTTGGTTTTTGTTGCTCTAAATGCTTTCTTTAAATAGTTGTGTTCGTTCGAATTTTTAACTAATAATATTAAGTTCCAGACCATTAAAAGTGATTCCAATTCCAATTCATCCTATCTGGTCCATAGTTATGGACGTTTCAGTTTTTAAAAAATAAAAAAAAATATGTAAGAGCCTTATGGAAGCAGCTTTGATTTAAGACCAAAAAAAATCAAAAAAAAATAGATAAATAGGTCTAAATATGATTAAATCTTTTCCCCAAAAAACTTTTTGAGGAATTATGGAAAAGTTTCAGAAGAAATGTCAATATTTTTCCTGAAATATGAAGTCAAATCTTGGTTATTTTTCTATCTAGATGCACTACTTAAATTACATATTACTATTTGTATACCCTACACCACACTGTGGTACAGGGTATTATGACTTTGTGCATTTGTTTGTAACACCCAAAAGGAGAAGAGATAGACCCATTGTTTATTATACCGATCGACTTGTAATCACTTTCTGAGTCGATTTAGCTATGTCCGTCTGTCTGTCTGTAGATGTATTCTTGTAATCAAAGTACAGGTCGAAATTATGGTCCTTTTTTTTATTAAATTTTTAAGTAAAAATGCTATTGAAACTGAAGAAAACACCAGATTAAAATTTACAGGATCAGCTCAGATTATGTAGGGCTCAATGCCTATATTATTTCACATATCTAGTTGCTGTTTTCCTGCTGCAGTATGCAAATTAAAACTTAAGAGGAAACACAATCACCGGGTCTGAACACCCTCTTTAAATTTTCAGCGTTCATTTAGTATATATGAGGCTAGATAACTATATTCTCCACATATTCTCTTTTTAGATGCTTCGAATGCAATAAAAAACGCTAACGACGCGAACTAATCCTTGATATGAAAAATAGAACTTACGACCTTTAAAATGAGCCTTCTTTTGTAAAAATCCATCCACGCGTCCCCAAAATACATAAACCGAATCGTAGGCCCTTTGAGAATATTTTGCTATTTTCTCAGATTTCAGATGCTAATAACATCTGGAAAAATTGTTTGTAATTTGTTTCGCAAACTATAAAATGTTTTGTTTTGAGCAGAGAATCGACATGCTCATTTATTTTGAAATCGGGAATGGTGACCCAAAAAAATGTCAAACAGAACTTGGAACGAACGATATATGCACTCGTAAGATCAATCCATAGATGTGTTACACTTTTGGCCCGCAGCTTCTGATGTATGCCCTTGTTCACAATAGTGGGGGTATAAAAACCAGATTATGATGAAATTCTCTTAATTCTGCCAAAAATCTTATATTTTCAACAGATATATGTAGATTTCCTTTAAATAAGGCTTGTTTTTTTCGTTATGATGCTTGCTTTAAATATTGGAAGAAACTAATTTGTTGCGATGATTTTTATCGTGCCAACAAAAAACAATTTTTTGTTTAGAAAAAACCAATTTTTTCAAAAACTTTTAACGACAGCTACTACATAAACTTCTGTTTCCACCTGAAAGTGTCTTTATTAATATTCATAGTCCTGATAATTTCCTTTAATTTAAGATATATCACGGCTTTTTTAGAGCGCCCCAGTAGGCGAGTTGGTAGCGTACTCGCCTATGAGTTTGGGGGTCGTGGGTTCGATTCCCACCAGAGGCTCTGGTCTGTCGCTGCAAACATTTAGCCATATGGTCTTTGTAACCCGGCATTTCCCTGGACCGTAATATTAGAATGTAAATTTACTTTGTATTGTAATTCATATAAATAAATAAATAAATATCACAGCTTTATACTTTGAAAAGTATGGTCCAAATACTAAAGGCACCTTCCAAAAAAATGGGAATTTTAAAGAAAAATTTAAAAAAAAAATTTACTATAAATTTTTTTAAACTATTTTTAGTGTTTAGGATATTGCACCAGAAAATGTTTTGCACAGCCCTTCGACAACATTTTTGTTGCATAGTATTATTATGGATTTATTTATTTTTTTGTAATAACTTAAAGGAGAAGAGAAACACGCGTTTTTTACCCTACACAACACTGTTGTAAAGGGTATTATAAGTTTGTTTCATGGCAGATGTTTGTAACACCTAGAAATACTACAGCTACCCCACCTATAGTATACGGTATACGGATAGACTCAGAATCACCAGCTGAGTCGATCTAACCATGTCTGTCCGTCCGTCTATCCATCTAAGGTTGTCCGTCGAGTACAGGTCGCAATTCCACTCCGATCGTGCTGGAATTTTGTAGCTAAGAGTCTTTCGTACCTGGAAATAAGCCTATTGAATTAGAAGAAAATCGATTCAGATTTAGATATAGCTCCCATATCCGTATTTATATGCTTCGTCCGATTTGAGCATTTAGCCCTGTAGAAGCTGTATTTTCCAATCCAATTCTTTTGAAATTTAGCATGGTAGAGTTTCTTGATCCATGGACTAACATTGCCAAATTTGAAGAAAATGGTTCAGATTTAGATATAGCTCACATATATAAGTTTCGTCCTATTTGTCCCACTAGACCCATAGACGCTGCAGTTTACATCCAATCATTTTGAAATTTAGCGTGGTAGAGTTTCCTGATCCATTGACCAACATTACCGTATTTGAAGAAAATCGGTTCAGATTTAGATATAGCTCCCATATATATAAAGGGTCCGCCAAATAACTTTTTTTTTTGAAAACATCGAGTATAGCTTCGGTTGTGTGGCACGTAGCGCCGTCCTGTTGAAACCAAATGTTGCCAATATCTTCCTCTTCAATTTTTGTGAACAAAAATTCGTTCAACATGGCCCGATAACGATCGCCATTGACTGTAACGGCCACTCCTTGCTCATGGCCCAATTATGCCTCTGGACCAAAATCCGCACCAAACAGTGACTCGTTTTGGGTGTATCGGCTTTTCGATGTATGCGTATGGGTTTTCTGTGCCCCAAATGCGACAATTTTGTTTGTTTACATACCCGCCAAGATCAAAATGAGCTTCATCTGAAAAGATGATTTTTTGGCAAAATCGGCATCTTCTGTAAGTCGATCGCTCCCAGCGTTGCTCAAGCGTATACACAACCATATTCGTTCAGCGGAAGCATAAAACTAATTATCTGTCAAATCAGACATGAGCTATACCATTCACGAAATAAGCACTAGTTGGAAAAAAAAAACGTTAGATTGCGGACCCTTTATTTCGTCTGATTTGGCCCTTTAGCCCTACAGAAGCTGTAGTTTACATCCAATCGTTTTGAAATTTAACATAGAGGATCCATGGTCTAGCATTGCCAAATTTGAAGAAAATCGGTTCAGATTAAATATAGCTCCCATATATAAGTTTCGTCCGATTTGGCCCACTAGACCTATAGACGCTGCAGTTTACATCCAATCATTTTAATATTTAGCATGGTAGAGGGTCTTAATAAATGGACCAACATTGCCAAATTTTAAGAAAATCGGTTCAGATTTAGATATAGCTCCCATATTTTGTATGATTTGGCCATTTAGCTTTACAGTAGCTGTAGTTTACATCCAATCGTTTCGAAATTAAGCATGGAAGAGTTTTTTGATCCATGTACTAACACTGCCATATTTTAAGAAAATCGGTTCAGATTTAGATAAAGCTCCCATATAAATATTTCGTCTGATTTGGTCCTTTAGCCCCACAGAAGCTGGTGTTTACATCCAATCGTTTTGAAATTAAGCATGGTAGAGTTTTGTGATCCCTGGACCAACACTAACGTATTTCAAGAAAATCGGTTCAGGTATAGCTATATGCCCCATATATATGTTTCGTCCGTTTTGGCCCTTTAGCCCTGTAGAAGCTATAGTTTACATCAAATTGTTTTGAAATTTAACATGGTTGAGTTTCTTGATACATGGACTAACATTGCCAAATTTGAAGAAAATCGGTTCAGATTTAGATATAGCTCCTATATATATATTTCGTCTGATTTGGCCCTTTAGAAGCTGTAGTTTACATCCAATCGTTTTGAAAATTAGCTTGGCAGAGGTTATTGTTTTATGGAACAACATTGCCGAATTTGAAAAAAATCGGTTCTGATATAGATATAGCCCCCATATATATATTTTGTCTGATTTGTCCCATTCGCCCTATAGAAGCTGTAGTTTACATCCAATCGTTTTGAAAATTAGCTTGGCAGAGGTTATTGTTTTATGGAACAACATTGCCGAATTTGAAAAAAATCGGTTCAGATATAGATATATGCCATATATATGTTTCGTCCGATTTCACTACAGAGGTAGAGGCGTACCAAGTGTAAATTGTCTAAACAAATTTTAGTTGAAGTATACACTAGATAATTAATTGTTATCCAACCTTACTTTGGATTTGATCTTTCCTTACTGTTTTTTTATACCAATAGATTCAGAATGACTTTATGAACAATGTCCGCCTGTCTGTCCACAGATTACTGTGATTGAAGTACAATATGAACCGATTTTTGCCCAGGCTCTTCCTGTGGCTAAGGGTCGGACCCACGTTGCAAAAGTACATACCTGTAGATTACTCCCATACAACGGTACCTTCCGAATTGACTTCTACACGTTGTACAGTATGTTTTCTAGAGAAAATGCGCGTAATCGGAGCTTGTTTTGATACAACTTCATATACCGGTACTTTCCAATATGATAAATAATACCAAATTGTATAGCCGACCCAAATGAAATTTGGCTGCTTGTACAACTCTAAACCATTCATGGCAAAAATGGGCCGTATCGGTTCATTTTTAACAGAAAAGATATATTCTAAGGATTTATCTCCGGAAAAATAGGTTCAACAACACTACTTATAGTATAGGATGTAATATATTCGGATCCAAACCAATTTTTTTTTCTAACCGGTTTGTCATATTTTTCCCAAAATGATCATTCCTTCCTCGTACCTTATGCATATTGCAAAATCAAATAGTTCAAATGTATGACTATCTTATATATGTTTATGTTTTCTTGCCGTACATAGCATCAAGTGAAGTTACCAAACCAATATCTTTAAAATGACTCTCCTCGACATATTCCTGGCGTTGTTGCTCTTCTGCAATGATGATATGTTTGCAGACATTTCCACAACCAACCAGCTCCACCACTACTTCCAACTAAAGCCCCAGTGCACGTTCTGCATTTGGGTTATGTTATCAGTTCGATTTCGACTACTATGAAATGCTGCTTCAATACACTTTACATTGGAAAATTGATGTTTAGTAGAATCGCATCCTTGGAGTACTTTGTCAATGGTACAGCAGCACAAAAACTTATGTTGCTTCGCATTTAGTGGTGGGGGTTTTTAGGGTGCTCCTTTCCTTGTTCTTCTTTATTTGCTTTTTTCCTCTCTCGTCGAGTGTCTTATATAGAAAATGTCTCGATAGATTGAATATTGATAAGCGATATCATCGAACGAGCCCCAATCTACTACACAATGGCAAATGGGGTTTTTCTCAACGCTTTTGCGATGGATGATGCCTGTCTTCTGCTGCTTTTCTACTCAAGAAAATAAAATTAAGTAAAGAAGGGCAAAACGTTGATTGCATTCGTAATAAGATGGCATAATGTTAATGTTCTTTAAAATTGAATAACAACAAAAGCAACATAACATACATAGAGCTTCTTGTGTTTATAATCAAATCGCACAAAAATGGCGAATGACAAAACAAGGAGCCATAGTAAGCAAACCCTGATAAAGGAGCAGGCCTTTGGGTTTCTCCAATATCAAATGCAATCACAGACAGAGGCACAAGATGGGTGGGATGTTCTTAGATGTGGAAAAAAAATTAAGAATCTTTTTCCTTCATTTTGTTGTCAAATTGAAAACAATGATTCATCGAGTATGTTTTGCTCCAAATTTGGTTGGTGCTCAGAGGTTAGATGAGGTCAATCTTCCTAAATGGTTGTCTTATGAAATGTTTAAAGTCAAAATATGACTCATATTGTACGACATAAAACTGTGTTCCAATTTAATGCATAGCAAATGGGGCAATTAAAATACAAATGAAGAAAAAAATCATATAACTCCTAAAGACCAATTCCACAATCTCCGGTTATCCTACAGTTAAAGCTAACCTACAGTCATAGCTGTCAAATTGTATGAAATTTTTATTTTTTAACTGTGAGTTAGCTCTAACCGGAGTTGGGGTAATAGTATTATTAAAGCCTGTGAATTGGACATGTAAAAGAGGTAAGAAAATTGCAGTCGAGTAAACCTACTAAAGTGAACCCCCTCAAAAACTGTTATATGGAATTTGGTACCTTCCACAACAGTGGACAACTGTTGTTCATTCATTACACTATGCAACAACATTTTTGTCCAAGGGATGGGGATAACAGTTTCTGGGGCAATTAGGTGTCACAAACACGAAAAAAATATTAAACATTTTTTTTATGGTAATTTCTTTTTTTTTTGTAAAACTCTTTTTCCTGGTACAAACAAAAACATAAAAAATAGAAAAAAAATCGAAAAAAATATTTTATCACATTTTTAAAAAGCCAGCATGTAAATGTTAGGGAAATTCATTCAATTATATACAGGGTGGCTGATATGTATTGCAACCAACTTCAGGTTGCTATCATTTCTAAACCGCTAGTCTGATAGCTGACAGATTTATTTCAGTGACAGTTCATTTTATTGTTTACAAGCTTACAAAAGCATTTTGATCTATTGCATTCAGAAAAAAAATTATTCGTGATGGAATTCAAGCGTGATAGTGTGATTTTACACCTTCGATTGGCCACCAGAACTCAAGCGCCGCCGATGGTAATGGTGTGGGTCGCAGGCCGATGGTCGCTCCCCGCTCGTATTCATCGACCATGGGGTCAAAATAAATGCCGAATATTATCGGGAAAATGTCCTAAAGACATTATTGAAGCCCTGGACAGACAAACATTTCGGCCGCAGACCATGGACATTCCAACAGGACTCAGCACCATCGCACTTAGCACGTGCCAACCAAGAATGGCTCAAAAAGGAGGTTCCTCGCTTCATTTCTACCGCACAATGGCCACCAAGATCTCCGGATCTCAATCCGTTGGACTTTTGCGCCTGGGGCATTTTGGAGAGTAAGGTTCGCACTAAAAAATACCAAAGTATCGATCATCTCAAGACGGCGCTTCGCCGGGAATGGGCCAAAATACCGCAGAGCCACTTTCGTGCAGCGTGTGATGGCTTTGTCGGCCATTTGAAGGCCATAATTCGTGCCAAAGGTGGCCAATTCGAACAAATCTAAACTGTTTCTAAAATTTTATGTTATTTCCGACATTTTTTGCTTTTTAACAATAAAATTTAAAAAAAATTAAAAAAATATAGCGCTTTACTTTGTTGCATTACATATCAGCCACCCTGTAATTCATTTTATTTTATGAGGATTGATGTCAGACATTATAAAATTATAGAGAGGACGAGGTTTTATGGCCGTTCGTAACCCTCCATAAAACATGATATGCAATGTGAGCGCTATATTGGATGAGATCCGCTCAGATAGAGGGTCATTCAACAATATTTGTGGTTTTTTATTTATGAGGTTTCCATTCAGTTACGCCTTTTAGGGCCACGGACATCCCAGTCGTATATACAGGTAGTAAAATTATGTGTACGCAATACAAAGTAGTACGCGGCAGTCTTGAAAATATTGGGTGTCTACTTTCGAAGCAAACTATATGTCAGCTACAGGTACTGCAACTTATGAACCTTAAACCCGGAATTATGAATGAAATTTCTTATTAATAAATTAGTGTCATTCAGCGCCTTAAAGAGATAAGTCGATTTTCTGAAAAATATTACTCGTATAAAATTATATTTCGAAGTATGAGCAAAAGGCAACGAATTTTTCAATGTGTAATGGATCCCGACAATTTCTGCTACATCTGAGGAAAATATGAAATTAAAAAATCGACGTGCGTTTAGTAAAATAATAGAAGAAATATATGTGTAATACTTTGGTATACGAGTTAAAAATATGAACGAACCGTGGACACCTAGTATTTTGTGTAATTCGTGCCATGTAAATCTTACTCGATGGAGTAGTGGAAGCATGCGGTAAGTACTTTACAATTAATGTATTACAATGTTTTGTGGAATAAAACGTTTTAATTTTAGACATCACGTGCAATTTGGAATGCCAAGAATATGGAGACAACCATTCATTCACGATTCGGACTGATATTTTTGTCTAAGTAAACCGATTGGAGTAAGAAGGAGCATTCGCTGGAATTACGCTGAAGTAAAATCTGCCACTTTGACAGTTGCACATTCGG
Source organism: Eudasyphora cyanicolor (assembly GCA_963930755.1). NCBI lineage: Eukaryota > Metazoa > Arthropoda > Insecta > Diptera > Muscidae > Eudasyphora > Eudasyphora cyanicolor. The sequence goes on from OZ005735.1 coordinate 42,118,341, forward strand.
AAACAATACCAATTCCCAAGTGTCCAATTATAGCTAACAGCCTAATTACGGAAACATCATCAAGTTCAACTGAGTACTCAACTCTGAGCAATTCAAGTTTGAGTCAGAAGTCGTCGCTTTTAACTCAGTTTCAACTCATTGATCTAGTGAGGGATTTGGAACTGACCAAAGATAAGGCAGAACTAATTGCATCTGGGATGAAACAGTACAATATTTTGGCCCGAGATGTTAACATATTATAGAGTCCGTGATATACCATACAAACAATTTTATACAACTGTGGATAACAGATGCTTTTGCAAGGACATTCCCGGATTGTCCGAGGAACTTAATCAAACATACAATTCAAAGGAATGGCGGTTACTTGTTGACAGCAGTAAAGAAAGTTTCAAAGCACTACTTTTGCACAACGGAAATTAGAAACCGTCGATTCCCATTGCTCATCCCGTCATCACTAAGGAATCATACGAAACAATGGCTAAATTGATAAAATACATAAAATATGAACATGACTGGAAAATTTGTTGCTATTTAAAAGTAGTTGGTATGTTATGCCTCTGGGATAGCCAATATTTTGCCACCACTGCATATTAAACTGGGGCTCTTTAAACATTTTTTAAAAGCCTTAAGGAAAGATGGCAATTAACTCTCATATTTAAAAAGTTTATTTTAAAGTCTTTCTATTCAAAGAATAGAAGAAGGAGTTTTTGATGGGCCTAAAATAAGGAATCTGATGAAAGATGTGAATTTCGAATCATATATATAAGCTTTTAGTTTCAAATTTCATTGGATGCAATAAAAGCCCCCCATTATGAAACAATGATTAGTGATTTGTTAAAAAATTATAAAAATATTGGTTAGAAATATGTTTTTTTATATTTATGTATATAACACATATGTATGTTTTCTTCCAACTTATTTTTCGTTTTATGTATTTCAACAGGTGTAAATATGTCCCTCAAAATTCATTTATTGCATTCTCATTTAAACTTGTTCCCCGAGAATCTCCGCGACGTAAGTGACGAACATGACGAAAGGTTTCCATCGAGCGGCACCAAGTGCACTGCGATGAAAGAATGATGGGAGATTATATTTGGTTCCTCATTAGAGAAACAGATTCCGAAATCTGCAAACGTCAACAAAGAACTCACAATTACTTCTAATGAAACTTGTTCATGTAAATTAACTCAAATGTACATAATATAAATAAAAGTAATAAATAAAATTGCTATTTAAACAGAAAATTAAAAAAAGATTTTTTTGAAATTCTCTTACCTCTACCAAAAGGGCTATAATTTCTACATTTATCCATAGATTTTCAAATATCCATTATTTCCTTCGCTAGGATGCAAACTTTTAAAAAATAAAAAATTTTTTTTTTTCGATTTTTATTTTTTTTTGTCCCAGAATTTTATTTTTTTTTTAAATCTACTTTTTCCAATTTGTTTAATGACTGTTACTAAACCACTGTTTCTAAGTTAAAGAGATATCTCCAACATTGACAGCCCACATTAATAGCTTAAATTTAACGTATAAGTCGACCTGATCGGGTATATTCTCCAAAAATTGTAGTGCAAATACTAAGGGTACCTTCGACGAAAATAGTATCTTTAATAAAAATATTTTTTAAAAAAAAATTTATCCATAGAAAAATTTTTGGTTTTGATTTTATATAACAGTATAGCACAATCTATACCAAAAAATAATTTTTAGGTCTAGGACACAAAAACAGTTTTTTTTGCTGCGTAGTGTTATCTAATTCTTACTATACGACAACTTTAGTTATCTACTCCCTAGTAGCGTTCATTCATTCATTTATTTCCAAATCACTGATTTACAAAGTTTTTTTTACTAAAATTCTACATCTTAAGCCTAGGGCCTTACTTCTAATACACTTTCGCGTCATGCTACAAATAATTCATCTTTCAAAAGACAACCCCTGCGAAGAATAACTGTTGTGTTATATACTCTTTAGTAGAGGGCCAGTTGAGTTATCTACTACTTATCTAACATGCTTGCTGGTATGTATATCTAGGTGATAACAAAAACGACTATCTACTCCTTAGTAGAGGGTCATTTGGTCCATCTACTTTTTAATAGAAGGACAGTAGGGTTACCTACTACCTTGTAAACAATTATAAACAATGTTGGGTTTTCTGCGCCTTATTTGACGACATGTGGGGTTATCTCCTCCTTGGTCTACACGGAGGAAAATCTTAATTTTTGATATGTTTGAATTGAAAGAAAATATACTTGGAGACGATTTTTTTAAATATTATATATTTGTTAACAAATAAATTTTATTTGAAAATCAAGAAATTTTGTTTGGAATGCATATATTAATATATTAGAACATAATTTATTTGCAAACTTACTTTCACAAATAAAATATGTGTTTACACACAAACAAAGTTATTGTTTAAGAAGTTTGCCAAATATATTTTATTTAAAAAGATTTTTAAAACTTTGCTGACTTATTCGAATTTTAGTTAGTTTTTCATAGTTTTCGTGTTAAACTTTATAGCTAAAAATGTCTTTTAATTTCATCCATCAATGCAATTTATAAATAAAAAATTGTACGATTTAAGTTTTATTTAAATATTACAAACATATAAAATTTATTAAAAAAAAAATGTTCTTTGAACATCTTAAAAACAGAAAACTTGTTTTTAAGTTAAGGGATTGATACATTGCCAAAATAAATAAATACAAATTAATCAATCTTTGTTTCGGGAATACTAGATCCAAATTAAAACCAGTAAGGAAAGGCAGAAAGTCGGGCGGGGCCGACTATATAATACCCTACACCTCCCTAACAATGCGATAATAATTTGGAATAATTGGTAAACGGGTAAGAACATATATATGTGGATATATCTAATTCTGAACCGATAATCGCTAAATTAAGCAATATTCCTTCCTAAATTGAGAAACATCTTTCTGGAGAATTTTGTAATGATCGGAAGTAAAGTATAACTTCTATAGCGCTTTGTAACCAAATCAGGAGGAACATATATATGGAGGTAATATATAAATCTGAATCGATTTTCCCTAAATACTCATTCATGTAAAATATAAACCTCTTTCTGTCGAATTTCGTACTGATCGGATATAAAATACAGTCTCTACAGCGCTTGGATGTCAAATCGGTGCTAACATATATATGGGGGCTATATCTAAATCTGAACCGATTTCTCCCAAATTTTGTATTGTATCTAAGTGTATCACAAGACTACTTTCTGTCAATTTTTGTACAAATCGGTTCAAAAATGTGGCTTATTCAATAGGGATAGTCCTTGGGCCTAAAAAAGATATGTGAAAAGTTTCGTTGAGATCGGACCATAATTGCGACCTGTACTTTGATTACAAGCATACATCTACAGACAGACAGACGGACATAAATCGACTCAGAAAGTGATTACAAGTCGATCGGTATAATAAACAATGGACCTATCTCTTCTCCTTTTGGGTGTTACAAACAAATGCACAAAGTCATAATACCCTGCACCACAGTGTGGTGTAGGGCATACAAATATTTGAATGGGAACATATTTTTGTTTACAACAATATCCTTCTAAACATATAATATTTGTATGTGTCAAATATTATATATTTGAAGTGTACCCTAAACATATGTATAATTCAAGCCGAATATGTTTGGCACAATATACTACAGAAGCGATTTTTTTTCAGCGTGTAGATGGGTTATTTACTCCTTGGCAGGGGGCTAGCTGGATTGTCAGCGCCTTAATTGACGACATGTAGGGTTATCTATTCCTTTGAAGGAAATCTGTTGGATTATCAGCTTCTTAGCACGTCTTATCAAAGTTCAACGATTAAATAAGGAATAAGGTATTTTTTAAAGCCTTGTTAAGGTTATCGGTTCTTGTCATATGAATGGGTCAGTCTGCGGACCGCTCCCTGTACAGGTCCAATTTCTCGTAGGAATTTTAATGAGAGGCTTTCCCTAATAAAGGGTGGGTAAATTTTAAGGGCCGACGCTGAGGCATAATTGAGGTACTATGCCGTTAATGTGCCGAATTATCTCATCCTTTAGCTCTTGAATTGCTAATGGCTTATCGACGTACACCTTTTCTTTCATATAACCCCAAAGAAAGAAGTCCAACGGTGTCAAATCACATGATCTTGGCGGCCAAGTGACATCGCCACGACGTGAATTAAAACAGCCTTTGAATTTGTTGCGCCAAAGGTCCATTGTTTCGTTAGCTGAGTGGCAAGTGGCATCCCGTTGAACCACATATTGTCCACATCCATATCTACCAATTCGGGCTATAAAAAGTTCGTTATCATCTCACGATAGCGAACACCATTCACAGTAACTGCCTGACCGGCCTCATTTCGAAGAAGTATGGTCCGATGACGTCGCCAGCCCATAAGCCGCACCAAGCAGGCACAGGTGTTTTCACATCTCCTATAGACCCGGTTTGCTGAAATTTGCGCACAATTCTCCCGAGTGTGGACACATTTTCTCGATTATGCTGATCGATTATGCTGAAAAACATCATGAAGTGCACGAAATGCATTTTGATTTGAACGCCCATTTTCGTAAAATGCTTAATAAACTTTAACGCCTTGCTCGATTGTGTATCTTTCCATGGTTCAAATTGAGGTAGTCTGAAATTGAGAAATGTCAAATGAAATGCAGAAAACATCTTGACGTTTAGGTGTGGTTCACATTCAACATCGGTCCTTTATTTCCAATTTAGCCTCCTTATAATAGCTTATTCCATTCTGGTACACGGAGGAAAATCGCCATTTTTGTTATGTTTGAATTCAAAGAAAATATACTTGGAAACAAAATTTTGAAATATTATATATTTTTGAACAAATATATTTTATTTGAATATCAAAAAATTTTGTTTAGAACGCATATATTAATATATTACAACAAAATATATTTGCGAACTTACTGTCACAAATAAAATATGTGTTTACAAACACACAAAGATATTATTTAAGAATTTATCCAAATACATTATATTTAAAAAAATTTTAAAACTTTGTTGACTTTGGCAATTTATAATTTTATTTTTTCCTAGATTTGGTGTTATACTTTATAGGTAAAAATGTTGCAATCAGTATTTGCCTTTGTTTTACAGCACTAATTTTTAATTTATAAATAGTCCAACTGTCAATCCATTAATGCTATTTGTCGTAACCCAAAATTATACGATTTAAATTTTTCAAACATATAAAAACTCTAAAAAATTCAACCTTAACTTTCTACAAGACTGAAAACTTTCCTTTAAATTAAGGCATCGAAACACTGCCAAAATACTTAAATGCAAATTAATCATTGTTTTGGAAATATTTTTTCCAAATAAAAAAATATTAGGATGCAAACATAATTTTGTTTAGAACAACATCCTCACAAACATATAATATTTGTGAGTGTCAAATATTATATATTTGGAGTCTACCGTAAACATATGTATGTTTCCAGCAGAATATGTTTGGAACAATATACTACAGGAGCGATTTTTTTTCAGCGTGTACTAATAAAACACTTTTTGTAGAGCGGAAATTAAAGATTCTCATTAAAAAAGTGTTTGTCCACTTCATTCATTTTTAGGGTATACCAATTATTCTTCAAAAAATTTGCTTAGAATACAGAATCCATTTCCTTTAGTTCTTAGAAAATCTCTGACCATCACATTTTTAAGTTATTTCCTTCAAATAAAATTTTCATTATATTTTATCATCACAGTTATCGACAGCATTGTTCTTATATCAAATGTTCGACTCTAGACTTTTTCGCCTTTTGGAAAAAGGGAACACAAAAGCTGATTTCTCTACAGTTTTCTTGTTCGAACGTTATTGACAGATTTATGAAAACTATTTCAAACTTTAGTCATGTTGTGAAAAAAAAGTTCGTTCAAACTAGGTTTTTGTCGTTCAACATTTTTTTGTTCAACAATTTTTTTTTGTTCGTTCATGTCGTTTGAAACAATTCAAATGGAAAATATAGTATGAAAAGTTTTACAGTTGATTTTTGTTCCTGTCACAGGCAGTTATGCGAGAAAACTAAAACGAATAAAGCTAAGGAAGGACATGTAGGAGGATTTCTACAAATGGAAGGGAATTTTGAAGAAGTTGAAATGAAGAATTGTACTGAAATTAAGAAAAAAACGGAAGGGATATTGTGATTGGAGATTTGAAGTTTTCCGGAATATTTTTTTTATAAAAAATATAAATTTCTTATCACGCCAGAGAAGTGTACTTTGCTATAAGAAAATACAAATTATTTAGGATACAGAAAAATCCAATGAAATATCCTTCGTAGATAATAATAATAATATAAAATAATCCGACTTTACTGCCTTGAAGTAGATACTCGAAGCATTGCTGCTAATAATCTACAAAGGCAAAATACCAAGAAAATATTTTTTCAACTTTGTGGGATTTATGCAAAATATTATTATCCATCAAAACGAACACTTTGCAATTTTATCACACATAAGCAGCGTTTATAAACAATGAGAGTTGCAAAGCCAGTAATGGGAGGAGAAGGGGAAACAAAGCTCAAAACGTAGTGATGAGAATCGACAAATTGCTAGTTAAACAATTTCCTCAACCCGAAAACACTTTTCAGCTCAAGTAAAAGAGTTGCTCCCATTAAAGATTGAAAATATCCTAAGATAGACATACTGACATAATTTCTTCTAAACCCAAAACATGCATACTTTTTGAAATCTAAAAATTTTGCACTTGTCTTCCTCTCCATCTCCCATATCCCCCTTTGGAAACACGTATGTTTCCTCTCCTATGCCAGAGTTATTTAGTTTATGTGCAGCTTTAAAATAATAGTCTATTAAAATTCTTCTTTTTTGCTCTTTCGTTAAAAACTTTTTCTTTTTCCTCCAATTTTTATGACTTTGTGTGTGATTTTTTTTCTCTGTTATATTTCATTTGGAATTGAAAGTAAATTTAAAATAATTCAAGCATAGAAAATTTCACAAAATCACGCTCGAATTATAGTTTGACTACAGCATAAGCTAAAGCTACAGCAACAAAAAAAAACAAAATCAAAGTTAAAATTGTGGCCGTTAAGTAAAACGGGTAAAAGTTAAGCACTAAAAAGCTGTGTGCAAAGACGAAATGGGACATACCCTTTTATATGGAAATTGGTTAAGGCATAGGGCAAATAATAAAGCTTGGCATAATTTATACCTGAGCTACATAAGTGTTGAAACGTGTAATTTTGAAAATATTTTTCAAACAGTTTGTTATTCATTTAAGACATGCTTTTTTGAAATTGAGAATAATACCAATAGTGGAACTCTGAGGTAAAGCAATACTACAGCAATTGTGATAAAATAGAGTGGATCGAAATATTGATTAGGAACCATAAACATTTCTTAAGACATTCAGGATTAGAATAAAGCCCAAGAACATTTTAATTTCCTCAAAATTTTTTAAATTTTTCACAGATATTTTCAAAAATGTCCTTCAAATTCAATACAAGATGAAGCACTGTACTAATCAGCAGCAATCTTCTGAATGCAGTAATATTAAAATGTTTAGATTACCTTTTCACAGAAGATAGTCTCTAAAAGTATTGAAGAAATACGAGTATAGCCAATATTTCTAACAATTTAAATATATTGTCCCATGTAGCGTATGCGTATTATTAATAAATAGGCAACTTCAAATCTGTGACATTTTGACAAAACAACCGATCTCAAAACAAAATTATTTTCGACAAAAATTACATTACAGTGTTTGGTCATTTTCTCGCCAACTGCTGTAACTGGAAGAATGATATAACTTGGAAAATAAAGGTACACGAATTCTCTACAAAGTTTGTATTCTATATTTGTCGTTATTTCGCTGTAAAAATGTTGTTTTTGAGATCGGGTCTTTTGTCAAAATGACACAGATATAATATGCCACAATACTTTTAAATTATGGTATATTTACCAAATATCTAGACTTGAGACACTCAGGATTAAAAAGTCTCAAGGCTAAATTCCTCAACATATTATAAATTTAGAATCATTCATCTACAATATTTTCAAAAAAGTTCAGCAAATAGTATTTTTTTATTGCGGTTATTCCAGTCACTACATATTTGCGCTCCTAACCTACCTTTTCAGGTAATATCCACTGAAAAAAGAAATGATTTTTAAAATATAGGGTGATCCAAGTAGAGATACGTTTTTCAATAGATTTTTTTGACAGATCACGTGTGAGTCGTGTCATGTTATTTTTGCTAAGTATTGTTTGGCATTTCATCATGGAAAGACTTACGCCTGAACAACGTTTACAAATCGTTCAACTTTATTACGAAAATTCACGCATCAATCAATGGATTTATTGAGAGAAAACTTCGTTGAACAGATAATTTCACATTTTGGGCCGTTCGATGGGCCACCAAGATCGCGTGATATCACAACGCACAGTGGGAGGAATCCAAAAAAAAGGAAATAGTTCTGCCGTTTCTTAACCAGATAAAATTGCGACCAAACTTGGCATGTTTGTAGAATAGGTATTAAAGAAGTTAGATTTAGAGTTTGGGCCTCCTGTGGTATACAGGGGCGGAGCTGCAGGGCCTCAAATTTGGCTACCTCGGTTGAACAAAATGTTTCATAAAATCTAAAATTCTAATAACCGAGGTCTACAAAAGGCTTTTTGCACCTAACAGTTATCTTGTATAGTTACCGAGATATCTGTATTTGAAAATTGAATTTTTAATTTTTTCCCCGACCCTGTGCAAATAAAATTTCCTATACAATGTATACAAATTGGTTCGATATACTCAATAGGACAAAACTTATGTCCACTTGAAGTTATATTTTCAAAAAAAATCGATTTTTTGTAATTTTTTTAGGAAAAAAGTATATGTCGTATTTTTGAGTTTTAGAAGAAGTTAGTTAAAAAATGTATAACATATTTTATCATCTTAAAGAAAACTTTCCAAGGTATGCTATCAAAAAAAGAACGGGTCAAAAATATTTACTGGTATTGTTACCAAGCTTCTCCAATTTGCACCATTTTTTACACAAATTTCAAAAGTAAGCCACATTTTCTCCAATCGCAAAGCTAAAATGTCAAAACTTTTGTTTTTGTTAGTTGAACTGCAAAGGGAATCTGAAACCTGGCTTTTAGTATAGTAGATATTTTCAAAATTGTTTTGGGAATTGTGGGATTGGCTTTTGGAAATATATTGATGGTATACTTTTCAAATAATTTGTTCTAGAATTTCAAAGCACATTTTCCGACCGAACTTCAAATGGCCATAACTGTTGTCTGAGTTAATATATCTTAGCGAAATTTTTTGCATTATTTATTTGGATCTAATATTAACAAATTTCTAGGAGAAGATCGGGGAAATAGTCAAAAAATCAATTTTCAAATGCAGACAGAAATGTAATAGCGCCATAAAATATTTAAAAATCAACATATTTCAATTAAATATTTTGTAGTTTGTAGGTCTTGACTTCACAAACCGAGAGTAAATCGCAAGTCATTATATTTCCAAAAGTCAATCCCACAATTACCAAAATAATTTTGAAAATCCCCAAAAAATGGGATTTTTTGTTTTTTCCCCTATATCTACTATACTAAAAGCAGGGGTTCAGATGCCCTTTGCAGCTCAACTTACAACACCTTACCACATATAAATATGCCAAAAGTTTTGACGTTTTAGCTTTGCGATTGGAGAACATGTGGCTTACCTTTGAAATTTGTGTAAAAAATGGTGTAAATTGGAGAAGCTTGGTAACAATACCAGTAAATATTTTTGACCCGTTCTTTTTTTTTGAGAGCATACCTCTTTTTCCTTTAAGATGATAGTAAACATGTTATACATTTTTTAACTAACTTCTTCTAAAACTCAAAAATACGACATATCGTCGGCTTAATGCTATTTTGGTCCATACGCCATTTTTGTGTTTTTTTAGGAGTTAGGAGATGATAATATGGGTTCCAAGCGTGCTCTTTCAGAATCTGTAATCATTTTTTTCCTATCTCGCCTAGTTTTCGAGATATTGGTAGGGTAAATTTGTTTTACTCTGAATAACGGGAAATAATTTCGATATTTTTATTCTATGTCTCAATTTTTCTATCGCCTTATATTTTTCACTCAGTATTTTACGTTCTTTCGATCACAATATGTAAATTAGTGTCCTTCCATACCAACCCTTTTTGTGGTCCATGTAATACAAATACGAAAAAATATTAAAATAAAAGTGGATATGGACCAAAATGCCAAGTACAAAAATTGTTATAACTACCTTATTTTTGGATGTAATGGCATAGAGATGCATGAGAATCATACAAACACTGTTGGGAACCCTATGAAATAAAAAGTGTGTAACTCTTCAGTCCCGTTTTTACTCAAACAATAAATTGCGTTTTTCTCCGATCATACAAAATGGCGTATGGAAAAAAATAGCATTGAGCCGACGATATACTTTTTTCCTAAAAAAATTACAAAAAATCGATTTTTTTTGAAAATATAACTTCAAGTGGACATAAGTTTTGTCCTATTGGGTATATCGAACCAATTTTTTCATCATATAGGAAATTTTATTGCCAATCTAGATATGCTTAAGTGGATAGAATTGGTGCATATTCTGCATCGATATTTACAAAATACTAGCACAGGGTCGGGGAAAAAATTAAAAATTCTATTTTCAAATACAGATATCTCGGTAAATATACAAGATAACTGTTAGGGGCTCGGAAAACCCAAGATTTATTGTTGAGAAGCCTCTCCATCCTCCACGTGTGACTGTTTGGTGCGGTTTATGGTCCGGCGGGGTCATTGGACCTTACTTTTTCGAAAATGAGGTTGGATCAACAGTTACGGTGAATGGATTGCGCTATCGAGAGATGATTAATGATTTTTTATTGTCGGAGTTGGATGGTATTGATCTGGACAACGTTTACTATTAACAAGACGGCGCTACGTGCCACACATGCTACGAAACCATTGCTCTGTTACGTGAAAAGTTTCCGGACCGTGTTATCTCTCGAAGAGGTTATCACAATTGGCCACCGAGATCTTGTGATTTAACACCTTGGGACTTCTTCCTTTGGGGCCACGTGAAAGATAAGGTCTACGCCAACAGCCCAGCGTCGATTCAAGACCTCAAAGATAGAATTCGTGAGGCTGTCGAGGACACAGGGCAGCCACTTTGCGATTTGGTTATGGAAAATTTCATGAAAATAATATGGTCCTGTAAGCGTGGTCGTGGTGGTAATTTTGCTGATGTTGTTTTTCATTATTAACGGCATACCTTCCTCTTTAATATGAAATAAACATCCGATCATTTATCTCAAAAAATTGAATTTTTCTTTGAATAACAAAATAACACCTCTTGTTGGAAAACCCTTTAGATGAACAACATAATTGCAAATTTTGTTGCGATTTAAAAGTAGTTGGGATGTTATGTGGAATGCAAGGCGGATATACAAAATATTGCTGTTTTTAATGACTCTGGGATAGCCGTGCTCGCGAAGACCATTACAGAAGAACGAAATGGCCAAAAAGAAAACACATTACATTGGGTGAAAACAACATAAAATACACACCTCTCGTCCAAGAAGAAAATATTAGTTTGCCACCAATGCATATTAAGCTGGGGCTCTTTAAAAATTTTGTAAAATCCTTAAGGAAAGATGGAAAGTCACTCTCATATTTAAAAAGTTAATTTAAAAGTCTTTCATTTCAAAAAAATCGAAGAAGGCGTTTTTGATGGGCCTAAAATAAGGAAACTGATGAAAGATGTAAATTTCGAATCATATTTGACGTCTGATGAAATTGCAGCATGGAGGTCGTTTAAGCTTGTAGTTTCAAATTTACTTGGATCCAATAAAAGTCCGCAATATGAATGATTAATGATTTGTTAAAAAATTATGAAAATATTGGTAAGAAATATATTTTTTCTATATTTATGTATATAACACATATGTATGTATTCTTCCAACTTATTTTTCGCTTTATGTAATCCAACAAGTGTAAATATGTCCCTCAAAATTCATTTTTTGCATTCTTAGTTAAACTTTTTCCCCAGGAATCTTGGCGACGTAAGTGACGAACATGGCGAAAGGTTTCACCAAAAAATGAAGTCCATCGAGCGGCGTTACCAAGGGCACTGGGATGAAAGAATGATGGGAGATTATATTTATTTGGTTCCTAATTAGAGAAACCGATTCCCAAATCAACAAACGTCAACAAAGAACTCTCAATTACTTCAAATGAAACTTGCACATGTAAGTAAACTCAAATGTACATAATATAAATGAAAGTAACAAATAAAATCGCTATTTAAACAGAAATTAAAAAAAAGTTTTTTTGAAATTCTCTTACCTCTATCAAAAGGGCTATAATTTCTACATTTATCCATAGACTTTTTTCAAATAGGCATTATTTTCTTTGCTAGGATGCAAACTTTTAAAAATAAAATAAAATATTTTTTCTATTTTTTATGTTTTTTTCGTCCCAGGATTTTTTTTTTTTGAAAAAATCTACTTTTTCCAATTTATTTAATGACTGTTTCTAAACCACTGGTTCTAATTGAAGGAGATATTTCCAACATTGGTAGCCCACATTAATAGCTACAATTTAACGTATAAGTCAACCAGATCGGGCATATACTCCAAAAATTATAGTGCAAATACTAAGGGAACCTTCGACGTAACAGTATTTTTAATAAAAAATTTAAAAAAAAAAAATTATCTATAAAAAAATGTTTGGTTTTGATTTTATACAACAGTATGCCACAATATATACAAAAAAATAATTTGTAGGTCTGAGAAACAAAAAAAAAAATTGTTGCATAGTGTCATCAATTTAAATTGCATTTAATAACTTTAAAGTATGTACCGGGCGTGGCAAACTTTCCAGTTTCTTTCGAGGTGATAGCTGCTAATAAACTAGTACTACGAGTCGAATTTTAGAAGATTGGTATAAGTAGTATAGAAGTCATTAAATAATCAATTTTTCACTGAATGTTAAACCTTTGTGGGGAAGGTACTAGAAGTAGTGGACCAATATGGCCCATCTTCGAACTAAGCCGGAGATAGAGAAAAATATTACTGCACCAAATTTGAAGTCAATCGGTTACTCCTTTCGAGAGTTATCGTGCGCACCAGCCAGCAGAAATACACACAGACAGACAGACGGTCATAGCTCAAATGACTTAAAATTACCCAAAACGGATTTCCGCCAAAGTTACTTAGGGTCTTAGGTCACTCCTTCGGGGTGTGACACTTTTGGTTCGTAGCAAATAATATATAGCCTCATCTCATTGTTAGTGAAAAATTGGTTATTTATATATAATTTTTATACCCTACACCACACTGTGATACAGGGTATTATAAGTTTGTTTCACGGCAGATGTTTGTAACACCTGAAAATAACACAGCTAGACCCACCTTAAAGTATACCGATCGACTCAAAATCACTAGCTGAGTCGATTTAACCATGTCTGTCCGTCCGTCCGTCCATGTAAAGTTGTTCGTCGACTACAGGGGCCTAATTACCGCATCCGTTTCGTATCGTAATCTGAATTTTCGATAGCATAAAACGAGTAATTGGAAAATTATTTTTTTGCTTATTTTTATATAAATAAGTTATGAATCACCTTTGGAACGAAATGCTGAAATTTCATAAATATTTGTCCATAAATGTTAGAGTTATTAGATCTCACGTAATCGAATTACGATACGAAACGGATGCGGTAATTAGGCCCCAGGTCGCAATTTCACTCCGATAGTTCTGAAATTTTGCAGTTTAGAGTATTTCGCAGCTGTAAAGATCCCTATTGAATTTGGTGGAAATCGGTTCAGATTTAGATATAGCTCCCATATATATCTTTCGTCCGATTTGGCCCTTTAGTCCTATTGAAGCTGTATTTTACATCCAATCGTTTTGAAATTTAGAATGGTGGAGTTTCTTGATCCATGAACCAACACTACCGAATTTGAAGAAAATCGGTTAAGATTTACCTATAGCTCCCATATATATGTTTCGTCCAATTTGGCCCTTTAGTTCTATAGAAGCTGTATTTTACATCCAATCGTTTTGAAATTTAGAATGGTAGAGTTTCTTGATCCATGAACCAACACTACCGAATTTGAAGAAAATCGGTTAAGATTTATCTATAGCTCCCATATATATGTTTTGTCCGATTTTGCTCTTTAGTCCTGTAGAAGCTGTATTTTACAGCCAATCATTTTGAAATTTAGAATGGTAGAGTTTCTTGATCCATGAACCCAAATCGCCGAATTTGAAGAAAATCGCTTAAGATTTAGCTATAGCTCCCATATATATGTTTCATCCGATTTGGCTCTTTAGATCCAATCGTTTTTATACCCTATACCACACTGTGGTACAGGGTATTATTTAAGTATAAAATGTCCCAAAAGTAAATTTATGTAAACAATTTATACATGAATTACAAAATTTATATATCAGAGTTATTCAATATTACGAGAGTGGTGTAGGGTATTATATAGTCGGCCCCGTCAGACTTTAGCCTTTCCTTACTGGTTTTCTCATAACATGTTAACAAACTTTTTTTAACATATTCTTAGCTACACTATTGCCAAATACAGTTAAGCGGTATCGCTTAAGTTGTTGTTGGACAAAAGCAGATGACACCTTTTTCGAGGGGCCCACTGATTTTCAGAAGTTTTGGAGGCCCTAAGAAAATTGGTCACCAATTTCGCCAAACCAAGTGTAGGGTTACCCTTTAGTTTGTAGAAACGAACATATACTGTCAAATACGTATATTTTTTCACTGTTTCACTGTGTAATCGGGCTGCTATAGTGTGCCTGGAAACTGTATTAGTGAATTAAAAAACTCTCCCAGTCTGTCGCTTTTCAAAAATAACAACTTAAGTCGAGTTAGGGTATTTTTGAGTTTTTTTTTATACATTTTATATATTGTCAATGATCTATCGCCTGGTATCTACTATTTGAGAAAAAGGATCATTTTTGATAAATGAAACCTAAATAATATTTACAAATTAAAGAAGTTATAGCAAAGTAGAAAAATTATACAGAACATTAATACGATAATTTTAAAGTTGTAAAATTTTGTCAATTAGTTTGTTTTATTTGTAATTCGATGTATGTAAATGTTGTGATTTTGGTCTGACATCTACTGATGTGCCGTTTAGTCTGCAAGTGATCGATATACATATTAACAACATTCAAAGTTTTTAATCCTTCTATGGACATACTTTTAGAATTTGTTGGTATTTTTATAATATTTAATGAATGCGTCTTTCGTTGCGTATGATTAATATTAAAGGAGTAAGTAGTTTTACGTTATCAGAACTGAATTATAAAATAATGCAGAAGTATATATTACAATTTCAATAGAAAGTTTAATTTGTTTCACAGATTTTTTGCAAACCCATAAAAGCTACACGATATTGGGAAACGGTCCGGACTTTCCCAAGATAATTATTAAATCTACCCCGAAGCTCTAAAATCTTATTTATAAGAAATCTGTGCCTCCCATCTGCTGGTGTAGCATACATTGCGAAAGTCGTTAGACTCCAACAAGCTCCTCTTCTTTAGAGCATCTCCAAAGCTCAAATTTCTTACATGAATCAATTTAGCTATTGCAATATCATTTATAAAAGCTTATTTTCCACACCATAAAAATCGGTTTTAGCGAAAAAGATCAATAAAAAACTTTACAAACGTATTAGAGAAACCCCTAAACATATCGTATAAACGTACTCATTCCCATGAATATCCTTAAAAACAAACAAGAAGGAAATCCCCACTCAAAAAAAACCCTCAAGAATCACGAGTAGGGAAAACAACAACCTTGGAAGGGAAGGAAAAACCAAAGCGATAATCAAAACTGCCGAAGCGGAGTTGGAGTTCCAGTATCAGAGCAATCCTTGTATTGACTTCATCCCCTCTCCATGGGAAAACTTTGCCAATAAAGACATTTTGAACTGCAATCAAACTCATCACTTCCATTCTCACAATCCGCTTTTGCGTTCTCAAGAAGAAAAAAACTCCCTTTCCCAATGAACTCCAACCATTGATGTCATCTTAAGCGGGAAATTCGAAACGTAAACGAAAAGTTAAATTCAAGTCTATAACCCAAAAAAAAACCTATAAAAATGTTGCCACCGATAAGAGCATCTGCCGAAGAATCGAGAGCATCGATAGTATTTGAGTTCAAGTGGAGCCTTGAAAAAAAGGAAGATATTGTCTTTGGTGACTCCTCCCGCCACAAGAAAAGCAAATACTTACTCTTGCCAATGCCATTTTCAGGAGGGAAAGAACATAGAAAAGTTTGTGTCAAGTTTTTTGCACTCGAAGTTTTTCCTTTCAGGTTTTCTTTTCTCGCTGGGCGAAATTTTTTATCGCTGAATTTTCTTGCGTTTTTATCGGTGACTGAGTTTTACGTGCATGAATTCCAAAAGATGAAGAACAAACTTTGTTTCCTAGAAGACTTTGTTCAATGCTTTGTTGCGATATTGTTTACTTTGTGAATAAGTGTTTTGTTTAATGAGGTTTTCTAAGCGATTGAATTGTAATTTCTTTTTCGTTTGGCAAATGTTTCAATGATTTGCACAAGTCGTCCCCGTCCTCGTCCTCGTCCTCATCATCGAAGACACAGTAAATACGCTGCAAAGACATTTTAAAACTTGATAAAATATGTAGCTAACGTATCCACTCAAAGCTGATAATTTGAGAACTGTCATTGTTGGTGTTTTTTTTTCTCGGTGTTTCGTGAGCAAAAAGTTTAACACCGAATTGAGTTCTGTGCACGCCAAGAAGACCTTTTGCCAAGCCATAATGTTTTATTCAAAAAACGTTCGATATGTTTTTAAGATATGAACAATTGAATTTGATAAACATGCAATTGTTTTTAAACGATGGAGGCTTTCGTAACGTATGATTAATATTAATACAATCTATGAGCATGCTTTGTAGCATACGCTTAGGTGTTTCGAGGGCACATGGGCGTATACTTAATATTAAATGTTATTCGTTTAAATACATTATCAGAACTTTATACGCATACTAATTCAAAGGAAATTTTTGCAAATAACTTTGTCGAAATGTGTCTTTGCAATTGTTCAATTGAATTTTTCGGAATCAGTTATGTATATAAGATATTAATATTTTTAATGGAGGCATTTTTTTACAAAACGAGACTTTTAGGCATATATTAACTGCAATTGAAGGAGACTTTTGTAACGTATGAATAATATTAATTCGATCAATAAACATGTTTTATATTTAGGGCACGTAGACGTACATACAGGATGGGCCTAAAGAAACCAAGGGGTGTAAAAGTTTAATAACTTTTTCGTTTATTAATTTTTTTTTTATTTTTTCTTCCAGATTATATAATATAGAAAAGGCAAATTTTTTTTTGGCCAGCGATCGCGCTGGCCAAATAATTTCCGAATTTCTGGAAATTATTCGCTCTCCAAAAATTTGACTTAAAAGTGCCAAAAAATTTTCTATCATAAACCGATACCGCTCTCCATTTACGGTTACAGCACTTCCATCTTCATTCTCGAAGAAGTAAGGCCCAATGACATTTTCAGATGTGATCCCACACAATACTGTACACCTGATGGGGTGCAATTGGCGTTGATGAATGGCTCTTGGATTTTGAGAACCCCAGAACCTACAGTTCTGCTTATTAACAAAGCCATTCAAATGAAAATGAGCTTCATCACCCAAAATCAAATTTTTAATAAAGTTGATTTCATTTCTGGCCAACTCTTGAAATTTAACTGCAAAATTTAGACGTTGCCGATGATCTGGGGGTTTTAATTCTTGCACCAATTGGACTTTATATGGGTATAACTGTAAATCTTTTTTTAAAATGCGCCGTAGTGACGTACGAGACATTTCTAGCTGAGCAGAACGCCTTCTGACAGATGTTTCTGGTGCTTCGTTAACACTTTGCTGTACTCGTTCAATATTTTCCGCAGTGCGACTTACACGTGGTCTACCGGTTCGAGGCAAATCTCTTACGCTGCCATGTTGGTGATGACGATCAACTAAGCAACGAATCATTGCTTCAGAGGGCGAAATTCTGACGTTAAAATGTCGACGATATGCTCTTTGCGTTAAAATAATTGATCTCTGGTTTAAATAATAAAATTCTATTGTTCTGGTTCTCTGTTCAATTGTGAACCTCTCCATTATAAATTCTCCAAGTGTTGTCTATATAATCTGAAAGAAAAAATAAAAAAAATTAATAAACGAAAAAGTTATTAAACTTTTACACCCCTTGGTTTCTTTATATTTAATATTAAATGTTATTCGTATAAATCCATTATCCGAACTGTATACGCATACTAATGCACATAAAATTTTCCCAAATAACTTAGTCAAAATGTACCTTTGAAATCGTTTCAATTGATTTTGTTCTGAATATGTGTTGCATGAAAAATATTAATAACACTATGCAACAAAATTGTTGTCCAAGGGATGTGGATAACAGTTTATGGTGCAATTAGATGCCACAAACACAAAAAAATATTAAAAAAAAAATTTATTGTAATTTTTTTCTAAAATTCCAGCTTTCATGGAAAGTACATTCAGTATTTGGACCATAATTCAAGTATTAGACTGATTGAACCGTGTTATGCCTCAAATTAAAGGGAATTATGAGGGCTACATTTGCAGCAATTATCGCTTTAACGTAGAATCTTTGGTTTTGTAACAGTCGTCAAAAATATGAGAAAAAAAAATGTTTTTTTAAAAAAAAAAAACACTTTTTCCTGGTACAAAAAAAAAACCATAAAAAATAGAAAATGAACAAAGAAAACACTGTCTATTTGAAAAAAATCTATGAAAAGATGTAAAAGTTATGAGCCATTTTGTAAATGTAAAGGGAAATTCAAAAAAAAAAATTTTCATATTTTTTCGTTTTTAAATGATGTTTTTGCTCATATTGAATTCGCCATATGTGATAGAGACATATAAGAGATATTGCACTTGCATTTTATTTTATGAGGATTGATGTCAGACACTATAAAATTATAGAGAGGATTTTATGGTCGTTCGTGGCCCTTTATAAAACAACTTATGAACCTTAAACCCGGAATTTATGAATGAAATATCGTATTAATAAATAATCGTAATTCAGGGCCTTAAAGAGATAAGTCGATTTTCTGAAAAATATTACAAAGTTATATTTCGAAGTATGAGTAAAAGGCAAAAAACTTTTCAATGTGTAAATGATCCCGACAATTTCTGCTACATCTGCGGAAAATATGTAATTAAAAAAATCGACGTGCGTTTACTAAAATAATAGAAGAAATATATGTGTAATATTTTGGTATACGAGCTAAAAATACGAACGAACCGTGGACACCTAGTATTTTGTGTAATTCGTGCCATTTAAATCTTACTCGATGGACCAGTGGAAGAATGCGGTAAGTACTTTAAAATTAATGTATTACAATTTTTTTTAGAATAAAACGTTTCTCTGGGATAGCCGATATTTTGCCGATATATATCTGGGGCTCTTTAAAAATTTTGTAAAAGTCTTAAGGAAAGATGACAATTTACTCTCATATTTAAAAAGTTTATTTAAAAGTCATTCTTTACAAAAAATCGAAGAAGGAGTTTTTGATGGGCCTAAAATAAGAAAACTGATGAAAGATATAAATTTCGAATCATATTTGACGTCGGATGAAATGGCAGCATGGAGGTCGTTTAAGCTAGTAGTTTCAAATTTCCTTGGATCCCATAAAAGCCCGCAATATGAAACAATGATTAATGGTTTGTTAAAAAATTATGAAAAAATTGGTTAGAAATATATTTTTTTATATTTATGTATATAACACATATGTATGTATTCCTCCAACTTATTTTTTGCTTTATGTATTCCAACAGGTGTAAATATGTCCCTCAAAATTCATTTCTTGCATTCTTATTTAAACTTTTTCCCCGAGAATCTTGGCGGCGTAAGTGACGAACATGGCGAAAGGTTTCACCAAGAATTGAAGTCCATCGAGCGGCGTTACCAAGGGCACTGGGATGAAAGAATTATGGGAGATTATATTTGGTTCCTCAAGAAACCGATTCCGAAATCTACAAACGTCAACAAAGAACTCACAATTACTTCAAATGAAACTCGTTCATGTAAATAAACTCAAGTGTACATAATATAAATAAAAGTAATAAATAAAATCGATATTTAAACATAAATTAAGAAAAAAGATTTTTTGAAATTCTTTTACCTCTACCAAAAGGGCTATAATTTCTACATTTATCCATAGATATTTTTTCAAATAGGCATTATTTTCTACGCTAGGATGCAAACTTTTAAAAAATAAAATAAAATATTTTTTTTTCGATTTTTTTCTATTTGTTATGTTTTTTTTGACCCCGAATTTTTGTTCCAATTTGTTTAAAGACTGTTACTAAACCACTGTTTCTAAGTGAAAGAGATATTTCCAACACTGGAAGCCCACATTAATAGCTTCAAATTTATCGACATATACTCCAAAAATTATAGTGCAAATACTAAGGGTACCTTCGACGATAATAGTATGTTTAATAAAAAAATTTAAAAAAAAAAATGTATCCATAAAAAAATTTTTGGTTTTGATTTTATATAACAGTATGCCACAATCTATACAAAAAAAATTTTAGGTCTAGGACACAAAACAAATTTTTTTTGTTGCGTAGTGTAATTGTCGCGTATACTGCGCAAACAGGTTTTTTATATATGTATATACGTTTTAAAAGTGAACAAGGCTTTCGTCACTAATGGCTAATATTTAGTCTATACATGCCAATGTTTTCGAATACACGTTAATGTATAATTAATATTAATTATTTTTCGTGTAACTAAATCATGATAACTGAAACTGCATACAAAATACAAACTCATTATCCCTTCACCTTAGAGAGGAGGGTATGTATGATTCTCTACGAGCAAATAGTGTAACACATCGAAGGAGTGACCTAAGACCCTAAGCATTTTCGGCGGAAATCTGTTTTGGGTCATTTTAAGTCATTTGAGCAATGTCCGTCCGTCCGTCTGTCTGCCTGCCTGTCTGCCGGCTGGTGCGCACAATAAATCTCAAAAGGAGTAACCGATTGACTTCAAATTTGGTATGCGGTAATATTTATACCCTACACCACACTGTGGTACAGGGTATTATAAGTTTGTTTCACGGCAGATGTTTGTAACACCTGAAAACAACACAGCTAGACCCACCTTAAAGTATACCAATCGACTCAGAATCACTAGCTGAGTCGATTTAACGATGTCCGTCCGTCCGTCCATGTAAAGTTGTTCGTCGACTACAGGTCGCAATTTCACTCCGATCGTTCTGAAATTTTGCAGTTTAGAGTATTTCGCGGCTGTTAAGATCGCTATAGAATTTGGTTGAAATCGGTTCAGATTTAGATATAGCTCCCATATATATCTTTCGTCCGATTTGGCCCTTTAGTCCTATAGAAGCTGTATTTTACATCCAATCGTTTTGAAATTTAGATTGGTAGAGTTTCTTGACACATAAACCAACGTTGCCGAATTTGAAGAAAATCGGTTAAGATTTAGCTATAGCTCCCATATATATGTTTCGTCCGATTTGGCCCTTTAGTCCTATAGAAGCTGTATTTTACATCCGATCGTTTTGAAATTTAGAATGGTAGAGTTTCTTGATCCATGAACCAACATTGCCGAATTTGAAGAAAATCGGTTAAGATTTAGCTATAGCTCCCATATACATGTTTCGTCCGATTTTGCTCTTTAGTCCTGAAGAAGCTGTATTTTACATCCAATCATTTTGAAATTTAGAATGGTAGAGTTTATTGATCCATGAATCAACACTACTGAATTTGAAGAAAATCGGTTAAGATTTAGCTATAGCTCCCATATATATGTTTCGTCCGATTTGGCCATTTAGTCCTATAAAAGCTGTATTTTACATTCAATCGTTTTGAAATTTAGAATGGTAGAGTTTCTTGATCCATGAACCAACGCTACCGAATTTTAAGAAAATCGGTTAAGATTTAGCTATAGCTCCCATATATATGTTTCGTCCGATTTGGCCCTTTACTTCTATAGAAGCTGTATTTTACATCCAATCGTTTTGAAATTTAGAATGGTAGAGTTTCTTGATCCATGAACCAACACTACCGAATTTTAAGAAAATCGGTTAAGATTTAGCTATAGCTCCCATATATATGTTTCGTCCGATTTGGCCATTTAGTCCTATAAAATATGTATTTTACATTCAATCGTTTTGAAATTTAGAATGGTAGAGTTTCTTGATCCATGAACCAACGCTACCGAATTTTAAGAAAATCGGTTAAGATTTAGCTATAGCTCCCATATATATGTTTCGTCCGATTTGGCCCTTTACTTCTATAGAAGCTGTATTTTACATCCAATCGTTTTGAAATTTAGAATGGTAGAATTTCTTGATCCATGACCCAACACTACCGAATTTTAAGAAAATCGATAAAGATTTAGCTATAGCTCCCATATATATGTTTCGTCCGATTTTGCTCTTTAGTCCTGAAGAAGCTGTATTTTACATCCAATCATTTTCAAATTTAGAATGGTAGAGTTTCTTGATCCATGAACCAACACTACCGAATTTGAAGAAAATCGGTTAAGATTTAGCTATAGCTCCCATATATATGTTTCGTCCGATTTGGCCCTTTAGTTCTATAGAACCTGTATTTTACATCCAATCGTTTTGAAACTTAGAATGGTATAGTTTCTTGATCCATGAACCAACATTGCCGAATTTGAAGAAAATCGGTAAAGATTTAGCTATAGCTCCCATATATATGTTTCATCCGATTTGGCTCTTTAGATCCAATCGTTTTTATACCCTACACCACACTGTGGTACATGGTATTATTTAAGTATAAAATGTCCCAAAAGTAAATTTATGTAAACAATTTATGCATGAATTACAAAATTTATATATCAGAGTTATTCATTATATTATATAGTCGGCCCCGCCCGACTTTAGCCTTTCCTTACTGGTTTTCTCTATATCCGGTTAAGTTCAAAGATGGGCCATATTGCTCACTCCTTCTAGTACCTTCGCCGCAAAGGGTTAACTTTTAGTAAAATATTGATTCTTTAATAGCTTCCATACAACCTACTCGAATCTTAGTATTAATTTGTTAGTCGCTAACACGTAAAGAAAAATGGGCGAAGTGGCCACTCACATTATGGTACCTCCCACAGAAATGATCCATTTTGCTCCAAAAGTTAACTGTTTATGCCTTTAATATCAGTTCACAAAAATACTTTAAATTTTTTACAGTGTTATGCTTTTATAGTACATAGAGTCTAGAGAAAAGTGGCAGCTATTGGCACTCCCCTTTTGGTACCTCTCACACAAATGGAAAGTTAACAGCTTTAAACTTTAATACCAGTGCATATAACTACCTGAAATGTTTAACAGTGTAATGCTTTTATAGTACCTAGAGCCCACAGTAAAGTGGGCGTTATTCGCACGCCCCTTTTGACACCTGCCACACAAATGGACCATTTGTACCAATAGTCAACTGAGTTATCTTTAATACATTTAGTACATACTTTAAAGTTTAGTACATAATTTAAAGTTATTAAATGCAATTTAAATTTTTAATAATTTAATTAAACGAAAGAAATAAATAAATTTACGAATTTTTGTTGGGACTCACGGTGCGGGGATTCGATTTACCCGAGTGAACTCCACCATAGGATGGGGGTATATTCATTTTGTCACTCCGTTTGTAACACCACTAAATATTGATCTGAGACCCCATAAAGTATATATATTATTAATCGCCGTAAAATTATAAGACAATTTAGCCATGTCCGTCTGTCCGTCCGTCCGTCTGTTGTAATCACGCTACAATCGCTACAAACTTGAGCTAGGCGGCTGTAATTTGGTACATATACTTCATATATCTGCAGGTATGTTGGGATTGAACATTGGCAATATCGGTCCAATTTTGGATATAGCCCCCATATTTGACATTTCCCCGACTTGACTTCTTAATGTCATAGATACCACAGATGTCAACTGATTTGGCTGAAAGTTGGTAACTGGGTTTTATTTATACCCACTATCCTTCACACGAGCAACGGTGTTCATAGCTTCATGTTTTGATATAGCCCCCATACAAAGGTCCCTCTAGATTCGACTTCTTAACGCCACAAAAACCTCATATTCCAACGAATTGGGCTGAAATTTGGTATAATGAGATTATTAGTACCCGTAACCATTAACGTGCGATCCATGGTGGAGGGTATATAAGATTCGGCAAGGCCGAACTTAATGCTTTTTACATGTTTTTGCAATAACTTTGTCTAAATGTGTATTTGTTAAAACGTATTGTAATTGCATTGTTATTTTACTTACACCCAGGAAAATAATTGGTTGGAATTCGATAGTACCAATAAAAAATAGTACTAGCAACAAAAAGTCTATTGCATATACCGTATGCCGGTTGTATTTATATATAAATAGTTGAAACAACAATAATAACATGGATACGATCAAGTGAAAATGCTTGCAATTAAATCGATGGTTGTATCAATCGATTTAAGATTGTTTTTTTTTCATTGACACTCGGTTAGTTGTGGTGACCAATTTTAAACTTTCATTATAGTACCATATGATCGATTTTTGGTTCTGACAACCAATGTTCTATTCTTGACAACATATATTGTATTAATAGACCAAAGATTATTATTGCAACGAATAATTGGTTACTACAACAGAAAAAGTATTAATAAATAATCGTTTTTTGGTATAATCCAATAATTTCCCAAATTTAGACTAATTAAATGTATTTTGGGAAATAAAACCGAAAGATTGGTTGCTGTTCTTTTGCTGATACATGACAAAAATAAATAAAATTACTTGACATAAATACAAGAGATAATTTTACCCACCATTTTGGTAGTTGCCGCAACCAAATATGATTGTTGTCAACATGGAAGCAGAAGTATACCACAACCAAAATATTGGTTGGCCTGATGGAATCGCATGATAGTACACAAAAGTACCAAATAATTCGGTTGAGGCAATCAACCTGTATTCTGTGTGTATCATAAATGTTAACAAGGAGAAACGGTGTTAAGTTCGGCGAGTTCGAATCTCATATACCCTCCACCATGGCTCGCATTCCACAGTATAGTAACGCAAATAGACATTATATGAAATATTCAAATAATGGAGAATCATTGAATTGGAACTATACCAAAACGCATATTTGAGAAAAATACGTGGGACCTTTATATGGAAGCTACATAAAAACATTGACCTTTGACGACCCTTGTTCGGGTGCTGAGTTTAGGGACATACTTCAGTTACCAAGCTTAAACTCGATCACTTCAAATCGGAGAGTTGCTACAGGGTTTTCCAATAAGAGTGATACGATTTCTTTGAAAAAACACACTTATTGTTAAGGAAATTCAAAAGTTTTTTTATTTAATGTGAAGAACAATCGATACAATTAAGTTCTAAATAAAACGTCAGTCAAATGGCCTCCATGACTTCTTCTGCAGGAACGAATTCGATGAACCCAATTTTTAGAGCACTTTTTCCACTAAATCAAGTCGTTTGACATGAATGGCGCGTTCAATATTGACTTCTAAAGCTTGAAGAGAGTCTGGTTTATTTCCAAATACCAATGACTTAAAATAACCCCACAAGAAATAGTCTAATGGTGTTAAATCACAACTTCTTGGAGGCCATTCAATATCACAATTTCATGAAATAATCGAATCTTCAAACTTTTCTCGCAACAATTCAATTGTTTCATTAGCTGTGTGGCACGTAGCCACAATCGATCAATGGCAAAAACATAGCTCATAACGAGAGCTAAAATATTGCTCATGAATGTCAAGGTCGTAGGTTGACTGGAAAGTGTTTTTTTTTTGATTTTAAAAAAATGGACTCATCATCATTTTCAAATTCAATGGCAAAAAGATAGCTCTTAAGATAGAGCTAAAATATTGGCCATGGGTGTCAAGGTCGTAGGTCCACTGAAAAGTGTTTTAATTGTTTAAAAACAAGTAAGAAAGTTTCAGTCGGGTAAACCGACTAAGGTATACCCTCACTTTGTGAGTAATGTAATATATAACATTACACCAATAAATCTGTCAATTTGTGTGGGAGGTACCAGAAGGGGTTTTCCAAATACACATATTTTTCGGTAAACAGTACATTCTTAAATACATTGCATTGTGCTGAACTATAAGCGTTTATGTGCACTGGTATATTAAAGTTACGAGCTATGTAATTTTGGTATGATTTGGTCATTTTGTGTGGGAGGTACAAAAAGGGGGCGGGGTGATAACGCCCACTTTTTACAGGACTATAGGCACTATAACAGCATTACACTGTACAAAATTTCAAGTATTTGTATGCACTGGTATTAAAGTTACAAGCCGTTTACTTTTGGTACGAAACGGTCCATTTGTGTGGGAGGTACCAAAAGGGGATGTACAATAATGCCCATTTTTTACCGGACTATAGGCGCTACAAAAACATTATACTGTAGAAAATTTCAAGCATTTTTATGCACTTGTATTAAAGTTATAAGCAGTTAAATTTTGATGCAAAATGGTCCATTTGTGTGGGAGGTACCAAAAGGGGCATGCCAACTTCACCCATTTTTCTCGAGTTAATAGCGACTAATATACTAATATTATGTGCAGAATTTCAAAAGATTCGAATAAGTAGTATAGAAGTTATTAAAGAATCAATATTTCACTAAATTTTAACCCTTTGTGTGGGAGGTACCAGAAGGAGTAGACCAATATGGCCCATCTTCGAACTCATCCGGAGATAGATCAAAATATTACCACATACCAAATTTGAAGTCAATCGGTTACTCCTTTCGAGAGTTATCGTGCGCACCAGCCAGCAGACACACAGACAGACAGACAGACGGACGGACATTGCTCATTCGACTTAAAATGACCCAAAACGGATTTCCTCCGAACATACTTAGGGTCTTAGATCACTCCTTCGGTGTGTTACACTTTTTTCCGTAGCAAATGATATATACCCTCGTCACACTAAAGTGAGGGTATAAAAATAGACTTAGTACACGGAAAGTTGCAATTGGAGAACGATTATTTTGATAATAAAACTGCAGAATTTGTAAACGTTGTTTTTGCGTATATCTCTACATGATGGAATGACATATTACAAATGGCCGAAACGTCACTTCAAAATCATATCATCCCTATTGGAAAACCCGTTACATATAGTCACTATATGAAAAATAGACTGATATTGCCCATTTTAAATCCCAAGATACCTGCAGCTTTAAGAAGTATCTGTACCAAATTTCTATAATTATTGTAGATTATAGCGGACATGGCTAATTCGTCCTTCAAAGACTAAAAATTGAAACGTTGTTTACTTTATATGATGATGATGATACGATCTAATTTAGTAAAAGTAAGTCAAAGTAAGTCAGCCTATACTATCCGTAAAATTTGACTGGTACTCGTATCAAGACCATTTACTAATTAGAACAAGTAGGAAAGTTCAGTCGGGTAAACCGACTAAAAAATCCCCTAACCTTGAGTCTCAAAAAAATATTAGTAAATATATTTATTTTTTGTTTTATTTAAATTATTATCAATTTAAATTGCATTTATCAACTTTAAAGTATGAACTGGTATTAAAGTTAAAAACTGTTTAATTTTGGTGTAAAATGGTCCATTTGTGTGGGAGGTGCCAAAAGGGACATGTCAATTACGGCCATTCTTCTCTAGACTCTAGCTACTATAAAAGCATTGCACTGTACGAAATTTCAAGTATTTATATGCACTGGTATTAAAGTTAAAAGCTGTTAACTTTTGTTACAAAAAGGTCTATTTGTGCGGGAGGTACCAAAAGGGGCGGGCCAATAACGCCCATTTTCTCTGAACTCTAGGTACTATAAAAGCATTACACTGTACAGAATTTCAAGTATTTGTATGTACTGGTATTAAATTTATAAGCTGGTAACTTTTGGTACAAAATGTTCCATTTGTGTGGGAGGTACCAAAAGGAGCGTGGAAACTTCGACTATTTTTCTCGAGGTAATAGTGACTTATTAGTAACTAATACTATGTGTAGAATTTCAGACGATTCAAAAAAGTAGTATAGAAGTTATTTTATAATCAATAATTCAGTAAATACTAACCCTTTGTGAGGGAGGTAATAGAAGGAGTGCACCAATATGGCCCATTTTCGAACTTAGCCGAAGATTGAACGTAACATTACCACATACCAAATCGGTCAATCGGTTGCTCCTTTCGAGCGTTATCGTGCGCACCAGCTAGCAGACAGACGGGCGGACATTGCTCATTCGACTTAAAACGGATATCCGCCGACTATACTTAGGGTCTTCTGTCACTCCTTCGATGTGTGACACTTTTGGCCCATAGCAAATGATATATACCCTCGTATCACTAAAGTGAGGGTATAAAAACAAGGAAGAAAGTTCAGTCGGGAAAACCGACTTAAGAATCTCCTCACCTTCAGTCCCTAAAAATATTCCTAAATGTATTATTTTTTTATTTTATGGTTTTTCTCACTGTGGAGTTGAGCTCAAGATCAAAGAATTCCTTCAAAGTGAAGGAAGGTATTTTTGAATAGTCAAGTGAAAAAGAAAACGACCTTGAAATCCAACATCAACCAATGCATGACGTTTCGTTGGTGGTTAGTCAACACTTCGGATGCAGTAATGTTGTTTCTGGCCTGCGGTCCACATGTCATTACTTCTACTTATACGAAAGTTATTCCAAATTTTCATATAGGAATTGTTTTTCAAGTAAGAGTAATTTCAAGTTCATTTTTTGTTTTAATTAAATTATTATCAATTTAAATTGCATTTAATAACTTTAAATTACGAGCTGGTATTACAGTTATAAACTTTTAACTTTAGGTGCAAAATAGTCCATTTGTATGGGAGGTACCAAAAGGGGCGTATCAGCGACATCCATTTTTCAATGAAATGTAGGTACTATAAAAGCACTACTCTGTACAACATATTAAGTTTTTGTATGCACTGGCATTAAGGTTATACGCTTTTAACTTTTGGTGCAAAATTGTACATTTGTGTGGGAGGTACCATAAGGGGCAGCACAATAATGCCCATTTTTTACTGGACTGTGGATACCATTAAAACATTACGCTGTACAAAATTTCAAGTATTTTTATGCACTGGTATTA
Source organism: Eudasyphora cyanicolor (assembly GCA_963930755.1). Taxonomy (NCBI): domain Eukaryota; kingdom Metazoa; phylum Arthropoda; class Insecta; order Diptera; family Muscidae; genus Eudasyphora; species Eudasyphora cyanicolor. Next base: position 42,147,525 of record OZ005735.1, read on the forward strand.
AAGTTATAAACTGTTAAGCTTTGGTACAAAATGGTCCATTTGTGTGGGAGGTACCAATATGGGGGTGCAGATGACGCCCATCTTTCACTGGACTGTAGGTACTATAAAAACATTACACTGTACGAAATTTGAAGTTTTCTATGCACTGGCATTAATGTTATAAGCTGCTAACTTTTGGTGCAAAATGGTCCATTTCTGTGGGAGGTACCAAAAGGGGCGCGGAAACTTCGCCCACTTTTCTCTAGGTAATAGCGACTAATAAAATAGCAGTATGTGTAAAATTTCAGCAGATTCGAATAAGCAGTGTAGAAGTTATTAATGAATCAATACTTCACTAAATGTTAACCCTTTGTGGGGGAGGTACTAGAAGGAGTGGACAAATCTTCGAACTTAGCCGGACATAGAGCAAAATATTATCGAATACAAAACTTAAAGTGAATCGGTTAATCCCTTCGAGAGTTACCGTGCGCACCAGCCAGCAGACAGACACACAGCCAGACAGAGGGACGGACGGAAATTTCTCCAACGACTTAAACGACCCAAAAAGATTTCCGCCGAACATACTTAGGGTCTTAGGTCACTCCTTCGATGTGTTACACTTTTGGCTCGTAGCAAATGATATATATCCTCCTCTCTAATGTGAGGGGATAATAAGTTGATTGTCTTTGTAATTGATGTTTTCCGTAATGCGTGAATCGATTTTGTTTCTGCAAAATTTTCCATGAAAGGTTACGTCAATGGCAAGGTTTTTATGTACAGGGTTGCCCATATTCGACGGACCCATGTTTTTTTTGGGCCCATTCCAATCGACGAGGCTTGTCCGCAGGCAACAATCTTTGCGTCAATTGAATTTTGTACGGGAACAAATGCAAATCAACGCAACTAATCCGTTGTAAAGTGGACCGAGCCATGCCCAACTGCTGAGAACGGCGTTTTTGGGATGTTCTTGGGGACCTCTCAACACTGGCTCGTATGGCAGCGATATTCTCGGCCGATCGCCTTGGTCGACTTTTATTTGGCCTCTTCGGATTAGAAAGAGCCTCACCAGTCGAAAATTTTTCGTATAAACGCTTAATGGTGTTCTTAGAAGGCGCACTTCTCACATTTTTTAATATTTTAAAAGCACGTTGAGTTTTCACAATTGACTTCTTCTGTTGAATGTAAATTTCAACTATTTCGCGTGGCGTGTATTGTTCCATGGTAAAAATCAGCTTGGACTGACGCTTCAAACGCGGTATGTCATTAAGCGATCTGACATCTCTGTCAAAAGTTATGGCGTTGCCAGATGGGTCCGTCGAATATGGGAGACCCTGTATGTATGGTCTTTGTATGTGTATTCGTGATTTTCGACCACTTGATCGCCGGGGCTCCTATAAGAGTTAGATAGCTGAAATTGTGCACACACGTAGGTAGGAATGTTGTATATATATTGTATATAAACCACGGACTATTACCATATTTTTTTTTTGGTGAGTGGTCAGTCCTCGCTCTACCAAAACATTAATATTATTTTTGTTCTTTTAGAAGCTTCATATGAGGTATGAAGTATGAGGTATTATAAACCTCAAAAATATGCGCGAAAACTAATTTTGAATTCTCTGACTGTGGTTAGTGTAGCTTGACCAGAACAATTTTCATTATTTTACTGATTTCTAAAGTTCCTTCCAAAACATAAATATGTAGATGTACATAACGACCTCACATGAAAAGCGAAAACAATTAATCGATGCCTTGCCTAAGGTCAAACCGTGTCGTTAAATTTTCTACGAGTAAAGCTTTTTCAAAATATATCGCTCACTACTTACAGCGGTAACGTGTCTAACGTTGTCAATATGGTCAATTCGCAGTATGTGGTCAGTGTAGCAGTGACCAAAGCAATTTCCAATATTTCAGTCCATTGACTGCTAAGGCTCATATAAGAGCTAGAAAGGTGAATTTTTGCATATGTATTATAAAAATTTAAATACTTTTTTTGCCCGTGGTAAGTTCTATATTTGTGGGAGTCGCGTCTATACAAAACGCATGTTTCTCTCTCAGTAAAATAAAATTTGTTGGCAACAAAGTGTACTGGACAAAGCTAGTTTGTTTAATAGATTTTAATTATAATGGTTTTGAGCTAAGAATTTCAAACGATGGACAAGGCTCCGGGCCATCTATGGCTGACAATTTGCCACTTGCATAATTTTCTAGCTCCGCAAAGGGATATTAAGCTGCTTAAATATGTCTATGCTATTTTTGGCATATTGTAAAACATTGTTTTGTTTGCATCAGAATTTCCCTCCTAGGACACATTTCTTCTTCATTGAAAATTATTTTTTTTTGTACTTTTACTTTTTCTCTGTAACACAAAAATATAATGAAGCCCAAATATAATTAAGTCAAAGTGGCAGATATGATAAAAAAAGTAAACACGAAAATATTATTATGTGCGTAAATATTTGGGTAAATACGCTGGACAATTAAAGGCAATTTACTTGTTAAGGATGAGTGGGCAAGGAATCCTGTAATGAAATTAATTTACCCTCTATTGACATTAAATGCTTTTTTTCATTTGTTAATATGATTTACGGCATTTTAGATTGCAAGCCTAAACATTTTGGTAATTAATGTTATCTTTCGGGAAAAAAAACCTAAATAAAATATTGATAATGACATTAAAAATCACTCAGTATCTAAGATGTGAAAAAACATTATCGTCCAGAGAGAAAACTTAAGTTAGATTTCCAAGGGTAGAAACAATTCAGCTAATTAATTTTTCATAATTGTACACAGTCCATATCAAATAACTGAGTTGGTACAATAGCCCGTTCTAAGTCATTAGTAAGTTCTATGTCATTAGTAAAAGCTCATTCTCAGTAAATAATACAGGATCCTTACTGTTAAGCTAAAAAGACCCCATCGCAGGATAAATAACAATAACATTTCGCTCGAAATGGACACTTTAAAAACGTACCAGAAAAGAGACCACATGGGTTGTCCAATTTCGACCATGCTACAAAATCGTATGAAACTAATCTTGATAGGACATGTTCCTTGTAGGAACCAAAAACGCCTCCACAGTACTTTATAAGTAGTTCTTTCCGTCGTCCATAAAGTGTCCTTCACGGTTCTTTATAAAGACTCCTCTTCTATGGCGTATGAAGTTTCCTTATCAGTTGTCCAAAAATTTTCCTTCCACTCGCCAATATAGACACCTTCTTGGTTGCCAATACACAATCCTTCCTCCTCTTTTATAAGGAATATTTCACAGATGTCTTTAAACTCTTTTTCTCAGTTGTCTATAGAGACACCTGTGAGAAGTCCATGAAGGCTCCTTAGTTGTACACTAAAAAAAAAGCTTACAGAAAATCAATGAATTTGTCGTAAAGTTTAAGATTTCGGCAATGATTTCGAGCCAAAGACAATCGCAATAAAAATAAGAATGTTTTATAGTTAATTTAAAGATATGAATAGTACTTGTTTTGAGGCATTTCATAGAATCAAGAACTTTGTGTAATAAAACTAATTATGTTTGGTCTTAAAATAAGCACGTTTTGGCGTAAATTTAAGTATGACACGTGCTTATTTGTAGTAAAATATCATACAATTTAAAACATTATCGTAATAAAATTTAAAATGTCTGTCCTTGATGTTAGAATGTACTAGTCACTAATTTATGGCATACATGGATTTAAATATAGTTTTTTAAAATATATATGGAAAATTCTTTACACTGTATTTATTATAATTTTACTCTTATTAATGAATCATTTTCTTTGAACCATTGAAATCATTTTATATTCATAGAAAATGTGCTTAATGCTATTTATAGTGTTAACTTCAAAAACACAACGTTTTATCTTTCTAAAAATTGGAATTGTTATATTTTTATTGGAACTACAAAAAATATATAATACATATTATGGAAAACTTTGAACATTTTATTATTTAAAACAATATTTTAGTTGTCTAAAAACAAACCCTCCAACGCACTACCGAAATATTTGATGTTTAATCTTGTTCAAATATTTGGTATGGATTTGTAAATCTGTAGTGGGTTTAATTTCTCTATTTATTGTCCAAGAACAATTTGCATTGGAACCGACATCAATGATTTGAACAAGGAATTTGCCTGGAATTTAAATAGAAGTTGTATAAAATAAATATTATATAATTTGTTTTACATATCATAGAATTTTTAGTTTTCAATTATTTGCTTCACTTTGCAAATTTAGATCCCCACTACATTTTTCATATTTTGAAGCAAAGTTTATTGCTAGATCTAAAATAAAATAATCTGAAAAGATATCGAAAAGAATGATTTATGTACAAAAAAGTATCAAATAAATTGCATCATATCACAGTAAGAAGATTTTGGAAAATAAGAGATATATTTCAATCTTTCTCATATAATACTTACGTTGAAATATTTGGTACAGTTGTTCACTCTTCAACGACACAAATACTCATAACAGACACATTCAAAAATTGTTTTACTAAAAAATTTAAAAAATATATTTATATAACAAATTATTAATTACACAGCTCAACAAACAAATAGTTTGGCTGCGGCACAGGATTTCGCAGCCGATTTGGATATATGAGATAATAAAGATCTTAGCCTTAAATGTACGAATTATTTTGAGAAAGTTTTAAATGATCAACAATTAAATAGCTTTCAACTTCTCCAAACACAAATTTTTCATCCGTTCAGCTGTTTCGACGATATATTACAAAATAGTGCTAAAAATTCATATTTTTTTTTTGGAAATTTTAATTATTTTGAAATAAACGCGTAATAAAAACAACGACAAATGCTCAATTATAAAATGTTCATTAACTTTTCATAAAGTCTGATCGGTCATGATTAAGATTAGATCATTACGAAAAAAAACCAATGCATAACTTAAAAAGTTGTATCGAATTTATTAAATCTACCCCGAAATTTATTTTACCTTAAGACAATGTCCCGATCAAAAATTTCACAGAAAATCTCATAAAAACGCTTCTCTTTTCTTTTTAATTTAGCTGTAACTTTTGAAGTTGTGCATCGATTTCCTTCGGAATAGTTTCATTTTATCGTGCATTACGATACAATAATAAAAATTTAAACTTTACACATATCTTCTTTTTTGTCCCAAGGACCATCCCTATTGAATTTGGTTAAAATCGGTTCAGATTTAGATATAGCCCCCATATATATGTTTGCCCCGATTTGACATATAAGCGCTGTAGAAACTGTATTTTATATCTGATCAGTGCGAAATTCGGCAGAAAGAGGTTTCCTATTATATGAATGAACACTTTTAAATTTGAAAGAAATCGGTTCAGATTTAGATATACCCCCCATATATACGAGGTATTTTTTCAAAAAGTATTTATTTATTCATGAATATCTATTTTGTCCCCTTCAAAGTAATTCCCCTCGGATATAATACACTTCTGCCAAAATTTTTTTCCAATCCTCGAAGCACTTCAAATTATCATTTTTTGTGATCTGGTTCAGCTCCTCCTTCGATGCCGTCTTTATCTCCTCAATCGTGGCGTAGTATTGTCCTTTCATGGGCCTTTTCAGTTTTGTGAACAAAAAATAGTCACAGGGGGCTAGGTCAGGGGAATACGGTGGCTGCGGCACCATTACTGTTCTTGTTCTTGGCCAAAGCGCTTCGCGCGCAAGCAACGATGTGTGTGCAGGGGCGTTATCATGGTGGAAAAGCCAGTTTTTGTTCTTCCACAAATCCGGGCGTTTTTGGCGGATTGCTTCGCGCAATTTGCGCATAACTTGCAGGTAATATTCTTTATTGGCCGTACCCTGTGGCAGGAACTCATAATGCACCACGCCCCTGCATTCAAAGAAAACTGTGAGCAAAACCTTTACGTTCGACCGAACTTGGCGCGCTTTTTTCGGACTTGGTTCATGCGGCAGCTTCCATTGGGATGATTGAGCTTTAGTTTCCGCGTCGTAACCATAAACCCATGATTCGTCACCAGTTATGACCCTCTGGAGCAAATTTGGGTCGTCACGGACCGAGTTCAACATCTCCTGAGCAATGTTAACGCGATGCTGTTTTTGGTCCACATTGAGCAATTTTGGCTCGAATTTAGCGGCGACCCGACTCATGCCCAAATCATTGGTTAAAATCGAATGGCACGAGCCAATCGGTATGTTTAGATCCTCAGCAACTTCTCTAATCGTAATTCGTCGATTGGCCAATATTATTTTATTCATTTTATCAATGTTTTCGTCTGTTGTTGACGTGCCCGGGCGTCCGGCACGCTGTTCGTCCTTCGCATCTTCTCGGCCCACTAAGAACATTTTGTACCACCGATAAACATCGATTTGGTCCAAGGTAGCTTCACCATAGGCCACAGTCAACATTTGGAATGCGTCAGCGCACTTTATTTCGTTTTTCACACAAAATGTTTTGCAGATTCTTTGATCCATTTTCTGAAATAGATACAAATCGAAGACAAGTTAAAACACATCCAAGCACAAAAGCTGTCAAAAATTAACTAAACATTCAAAATGGCCGACCTTGTGAGCATACGTAAGGGACATGAGTACCAACATAACGCTACAAAAATCAAATACACGTAGCCCGAGGAAATTAAAAATTCGCGATATTTTTTGATCATACCTCGTAAGTTATCCCGATTTGATATGTAAGCCCTGTAAAAATGTTATTTTATATCCGATCAGTGCGAAATTCGGCAAAAAGAGGTTTCTTGCTACATGAAGGAATATTGCCAACTTCGGAGGAAATCGGTTCAGATTTAGATATAGCCCCATATATATATGTTACCACCTATTTGACATGTAAGCGCAGTAGTGACTGTATTTTATATCCGATCAGTACGAAATTCGACAAAAAGAGGTCTGTTTACATGAATGAGTATTCAGGGAAATCGGTTCAGATTTATATATAACATCCATATATATGTTCCTCCTGATTTGGTATGAAAGCGCTATAGAAGTTGTACTTTACTTCCGATCATTAAAATTGTCCAGAAAGATGTTTCTCAATTTAGGAACGAAAATTGCTAAATTTAGCGATTATCGGTTCAGAATTAGAAAATATGTTCCTACCCTTTTACCAATTATTCCAAATTGTTATCGCAATGACCCTTATCCAGAGAATGAAGCCGAGCCAAAATTGGCGGCGGCGGCTGTCATTGAAAATTATAGATCGGCGGCGGCGGCTAGGCGGCTAAGCCGACATAAAATTGGCATACGGTGGACACTTTAACATTTAAAACAAGTAAGAAAGTTCAGTCGGGTAAACCATCTTATGAATCCCCTCACCTTGAGTCCCAAAAAAATATTAGTAAATTTATTTTTTTTTATTTTAATTAAATTATTATCTATCTAAATTCCATTTAATAACTTTAAAGTATGTGTTGGTATTAAAGTTATAAGCTGTTATCTTTTGGTACATAAAGGTCCATTTGTGTGGGAGGTACCAAAAGGGGCGTGCCAATAACGCCCATTTTTCTCTAGACTCTAGGTACTATAATAGCATTACACTGTAAAAAATTTTAGGTATTTTTGTGCACTTGTATTTAAGTTATAAGCTGGTAACTTTTGGTACAAAACGGCCCATTTGTGTGGGAGGTACCAAAGTTACGTGGCTACTTCGCCCATTTTTCTCGAGAAAATAGTGACCAGTAAACTAATACTATGTGTAGAATTTCAGAGGATTCAAATAAGTAGTATAGAAGTTATTAAATTATCAATATTTCAATAAATGATAACCCTTTGTGTGAGAGGTACTAGAAGGAGTGCACCAATATAGCACATCTTCGAACATAGCCGGAGATAGAAGAAAATATTACCACATACAAAATTTGAAGTCAATCGGTTACTCATTTCGAGAGTTATCGCGCGCACCATTCAGTAGACAGATGGACGGACGGACATTGCTCATTCGACTTAAAATGACCCAAAAGGGATATCCGCCGAACAGACTTACACGGAGAAAAAAACAGTAAACAAAAAATGTTTGAGAGTAAAATTTAAATGAAATATATTTTGGTGCAAATATTTTATATTTACGTGCCGAAAAATATGTTTGAATATCTCTTTTATCAATATTATTTTTTCAGACTTTTAGTGCAGATTATCTTAAAAAACGGGGAAGTATTTAATTAAGTTACAGAATCCTTATTTCCGACTTATAGAAAAAAAGTTAATGTTTCCAAAAATAATATATTTCCAGCAAATATACTACAGAAGCGATTTTTTTTCTTAGGGTAGGGTCTTAGGTCACTCCTTCGATGTGTTACACTTTTGGCTCGAAGCATATGATATATATCCTCCTCTCTAATGTGAGGGGATAATAAGTTGATTGTCTTTGTAATTGATGTTTTCCGTAATGCGTGAATCGATTTTGTTTCTGCAAAATTGTCCATGAAAGGTTACGTCAATGGCAAGGTTTTTATGTATGTATGGTCTTTGTATGTGTATTGGTGATTTTCGACCACTTGATCGCCGGGGCTCCTATAAGAGTTAGATAGCTGAAATTTTGCACACACGTAGGCAGGAGTGTTGTATATATATTGTATATAAACCACGGACTATTAACATATTCGTTTTTTGGTGAGTGGTCAGTCCCCGCTCTACCAAATCTTTAATATTATTTTTGTTATTTTAGAAGCCTCATATGAGGTATGAAGTATGAGGTATTATAAACCTCAAAAATATGCGCGAAAACTAATTTTGAATTCTCTGACTGTGGTTAGTGTAGCTTGACCAGAACAATTTTCATTATTTTACTGATTTCTAAAGTTCCTTCCAAAACATAAATATGTAGATGTACATAACGACCTCACATGAAAAGCGAAAACAATTAATCGATGCCTTGCCTAAGGTCAAACCGTGTCCTTAAATTTTCTACGAGTAAAGCTTTTTCAAAATATATCGCTCACTACTTACAGCGGTAACGTGTCTAACGTTGTCAATATGGTCAATTCGCAGTATGTGGTCAGTGTAGCAGTGACCAAAGCAATTTCCAATATTTCAGTCCATTGACTGCTAAGGCTCATATAAGAGCTAGAAAGGTGAATTTTTGCATATGTATTATAAAAATTTAAATACTTTTTTTGCCCGTGGTAAGTTCTATATTTGTGGGAGTCGCGTCTATACAAAACGCATGTTTCTCTCTCAGTAAAATAAAATTTGTTGGCAACAAAGTGTACTGGACAAAGCTAGTTTGTTTAATAGATTTTAATTATAATGGTTTTGAGCTAAGAATTTCAAACGATGGACAAGGCTCCGGGCCATCTATGGCTGACAATTTGCCACTTGCATAATTTTCTAGCTCCGCAAAGGGATATTAAGCTGCTTAAATATGTCTATGCTATTTTTGGCATATTGTAAAACATTGTTTTGTTTGCATCAGAATTTCCCTCCTAGGACACATTTCTTCTTCATTGAAAATTATTTTTTTTTGTACTTTTACTTTTTCTCTGTAACACAAAAATATAATGAAGCCCAAATATAATTAAGTCAAAGTGGCAGATATGATAAAAAAAGTAAACACGAAAATATTATTATGTGCGTAAATATTTGGGTAAATACGCTGGACAATTAAAGGCAATTTACTTGTTAAGGATGAGTGGGCAAGGAATCCTGTAATGAAATTAATTTACCCTCTATTGACATTAAATGCTTTTTTTCATTTGTTAATATGATTTACGGCATTTTAGATTGCAAGCCTAAACATTTTGGTAATTAATGTTATCTTTCGGGAAAAAAAACCTAAATAAAATATTGATAATGACATTAAAAATCACTCAGTATCTAAGATGTGAAAAAACATTATCGTCCAGAGAGAAAACTTAAGTTAGATTTCCAAGGGTAGAAACAATTCAGCTAATTAATTTTTCATAATTGTACACAGTCCATATCAAATAACTGAGTTGGTACAATAGCCCGTTCTAAGTCATTAGTAAGTTCTATGTCATTAGTAAAAGCTCATTCTCAGTAAATAATACAGGATCCTTACTGTTAAGCTAAAAAGACCCCATCGCAGGATAAATAACAATAACATTTCGCTCGAAATGGACACTTTAAAAACGTACCAGAAAAGAGACCACATGGGTTGTCCAATTTCGACCATGCTACAAAATCGTATGAAACTAATCTTGATAGGACATGTTCCTTGTAGGAACCAAAAACGCCTCCACAGTACTTTATAAGTAGTTCTTTCCGTCGTCCATAAAGTGTCCTTCACGGTTCTTTATAAAGACTCCTCTTCTATGGCGTATGAAGTTTCCTTATCAGTTGTCCAAAAATTTTCCTTCCACTCGCCAATATAGACACCTTCTTGGTTGCCAATACACAATCCTTCCTCCTCTTTTATAAGGAATATTTCACAGATGTCTTTAAACTCTTTTTCTCAGTTGTCTATAGAGACACCTGTGAGAAGTCCATGAAGGCTCCTTAGTTGTACACTAAAAAAAAAGCTTACAGAAAATCAATGAATTTGTCGTAAAGTTTAAGATTTCGGCAATGATTTCGAGCCAAAGACAATCGCAATAAAAATAAGAATGTTTTATAGTTAATTTAAAGATATGAATAGTACTTGTTTTGAGGCATTTCATAGAATCAAGAACTTTGTGTAATAAAACTAATTATGTTTGGTCTTAAAATAAGCACGTTTTGGCGTAAATTTAAGTATGACACGTGCTTATTTGTAGTAAAATATCATACAATTTAAAACATTATCGTAATAAAATTTAAAATGTCTGTCCTTGATGTTAGAATGTACTAGTCACTAATTTATGGCATACATGGATTTAAATATAGTTTTTTAAAATATATATGGAAAATTCTTTACACTGTATTTATTATAATTTTACTCTTATTAATGAATCATTTTCTTTGAACCATTGAAATCATTTTATATTCATAGAAAATGTGCTTAATGCTATTTATAGTGTTAACTTCAAAAACACAACGTTTTATCTTTCTAAAAATTGGAATTGTTATATTTTTATTGGAACTACAAAAAATATATAATACATATTATGGAAAACTTTGAACATTTTATTATTTAAAACAATATTTTAGTTGTCTAAAAACAAACCCTCCAACGCACTACCGAAATATTTGATGTTTAATCTTGTTCAAATATTTGGTATGGATTTGTAAATCTGTAGTGGGTTTAATTTCTCTATTTATTGTCCAAGAACAATTTGCATTGGAACCGACATCAATGATTTGAACAAGGAATTTGCCTGGAATTTAAATAGAAGTTGTATAAAATAAATATTATATAATTTGTTTTACATATCATAGAATTTTTAGTTTTCAATTATTTGCTTCACTTTGCAAATTTAGATCCCCACTACATTTTTCATATTTTGAAGCAAAGTTTATTGCTAGATCTAAAATAAAATAATCTGAAAAGATATCGAAAAGAATGATTTATGTACAAAAAAGTATCAAATAAATTGCATCATATCACAGTAAGAAGATTTTGGAAAATAAGAGATATATTTCAATCTTTCTCATATAATACTTACGTTGAAATATTTGGTACAGTTGTTCACTCTTCAACGACACAAATACTCATAACAGACACATTCAAAAATTGTTTTACTAAAAAATTTAAAAAATATATTTATATAACAAATTATTAATTACACAGCTCAACAAACAAATAGTTTGGCTGCGGCACAGGATTTCGCAGCCGATTTGGATATATGAGATAATAAAGATCTTAGCCTTAAATGTACGAATTATTTTGAGAAAGTTTTAAATGATCAACAATTAAATAGCTTTCAACTTCTCCAAACACAAATTTTTCATCCGTTCAGCTGTTTCGACGATATATTACAAAATAGTGCTAAAAATTCATATTTTTTTTTTGGAAATTTTAATTATTTTGAAATAAACGCGTAATAAAAACAACGACAAATGCTCAATTATAAAATGTTCATTAACTTTTCATAAAGTCTGATCGGTCATGATTAAGATTAGATCATTACGAAAAAAAACCAATGCATAACTTAAAAAGTTGTATCGAATTTATTAAATCTACCCCGAAATTTATTTTACCTTAAGACAATGTCCCGATCAAAAATTTCACAGAAAATCTCATAAAAACGCTTCTCTTTTCTTTTTAATTTAGCTATAACTTTTGAAGTTGTGCATCGATTTCCTTCGGAATAGTTTCATTTTATCGTGCATTACGATACAATAATAAAAATTTAAACTTTACACATATCTTCTTTTTTGTCCCAAGGACCATCCCTATTGAATTTGGTTAAAATCGGTTCAGATTTAGATATAGCCCCCATATATATGTTTGCCCCGATTTGACATATAAGCGCTGTAGAAACTGTATTTTATATCTGATCAGTGCGAAATTCGGCAGAAAGAGGTTTCCTATTATATGAATGAACACTTTTAAATTTGAAAGAAATCGGTTCAGATTTAGATATACCCCCCATATATACGAGGTATTTTTTCAAAAAGTATTTATTTATTCATGAATATCTATTTTGTCCCCTTCAAAGTAATTCCCCTCGGATATAATACACTTCTGCCAAAATTTTTTTCCAATCCTCGAAGCACTTCAAATTATCATTTTTTGTGATCTGGTTCAGCTCCTCCTTCGATACCGTCTTTATCTCCTCAATCGTGGCGTAGTATTGTCCTTTCATGGGCCTTTTCAGTTTTGTGAACAAAAAATAGTCACAGGGGGCTAGGTCAGGGGAATACGGTGGCTGCGGCACCATTACTGTTCTTGTTCTTGGCCAAAGCGCTTCGCGCGCAAGCAACGATGTGTGTGCAGGGGCGTTATCATGGTGGAAAAGCCAGTTTTTGTTCTTCCACAAATCCGGGCGTTTTTGGCGGATTGCTTCGCGCAATTTGCGCATAACTTGCAGGTAATATTCTTTATTGGCCGTACCCTGTGGCAGGAACTCATAATGCACCACGCCCCTGCATTCAAAGAAAACTGTGAGCAAAACCTTTACGTTCGACCGAACTTGGCGCGCTTTTTTCGGACTTGGTTCATGCGGCAGCTTCCATTGGGATGATTGAGCTTTAGTTTCCGCGTCGTAACCATAAACCCATGATTCGTCACCAGTTATGACCCTCTGGAGCAAATTTGGGTCGTCACGGACCGAGTTCAACATCTCCTGAGCAATGTTAACGCGATGCTGTTTTTGGTCCACATTGAGCAATTTTGGCTCGAATTTAGCGGCGACCCGACTCATGCCCAAATCATTGGTTAAAATCGAATGGCACGAGCCAATCGGTATGTTTAGATCCTCAGCAACTTCTCTAATCGTAATTCGTCGATTGGCCAATATTATTTTATTCATTTTATCAATGTTTTCGTCTGTTGTTGACGTGCCCGGGCGTCCGGCACGCTGTTCGTCCTTCGCATCTTCTCGGCCCACTAAGAACATTTTGTACCACCGATAAACATCGATTTGGTCCAAGGTAGCTTCACCATAGGCCACAGTCAACATTTGGAATGCGTCAGCGCACTTTATTTCGTTTTTCACACAAAATGTTTTGCAGATTCTTTGATCCATTTTCTGAAATAGATACAAATCGAAGACAAGTTAAAACACATCCAAGCACAAAAGCTGTCAAAAATTAACTAAACATTCAAAATGGCCGACCTTGTGAGCATACGTAAGGGACATGAGTACCAACATAACGCTACAAAAATCAAATACACGTAGCCCGAGGAAATTAAAAATTCGCGATATTTTTTGATCATACCTCGTAAGTTATCCCGATTTGATATGTAAGCCCTGTAAAAATGTTATTTTATATCCGATCAGTGCGAAATTCGGCAAAAAGAGGTTTCTTGCTACATGAAGGAATATTGCCAACTTCGGAGGAAATCGGTTCAGATTTAGATATAGCCCCATATATATATGTTACCACCTATTTGACATGTAAGCGCAGTAGTGACTGTATTTTATATCCGATCAGTACGAAATTCGACAAAAAGAGGTCTGTTTACATGAATGAGTATTCAGGGAAATCGGTTCAGATTTATATATAACATCCATATATATGTTCCTCCTGATTTGGTATGAAAGCGCTATAGAAGTTGTACTTTACTTCCGATCATTAAAATTGTCCAGAAAGATGTTTCTCAATTTAGGAACGAAAATTGCTAAATTTAGCGATTATCGGTTCAGAATTAGAAAATATGTTCCTACCCTTTTACCAATTATTCCAAATTGTTATCGCAATGACCCTTATCCAGAGAATGAAGCCGAGCCAAAATTGGCGGCGGCGGCTGTCATTGAAAATTATAGATCGGCGGCGGCGGCTAGGCGGCTAAGCCGACATAAAATTGGCATACGGTGGACACTTTAACATTTAAAACAAGTAAGAAAGTTCAGTCGGGTAAACCATCTTATGAATCCCCTCACCTTGAGTCCCAAAAAAATATTAGTAAATTTATTTTTTTTTATTTTAATTAAATTATTATCTATCTAAATTCCATTTAATAACTTTAAAGTATGTGTTGGTATTAAAGTTATAAGCTGTTATCTTTTGGTACATAAAGGTCCATTTGTGTGGGAGGTACCAAAAGGGGCGTGCCAATAACGCCCATTTTTCTCTAGACTCTAGGTACTATAATAGCATTACACTGTAAAAAATTTTAGGTATTTTTGTGCACTTGTATTTAAGTTATAAGCTGGTAACTTTTGGTACAAAACGGCCCATTTGTGTGGGAGGTACCAAAGTTACGTGGCTACTTCGCCCATTTTTCTCGAGAAAATAGTGACCAGTAAACTAATACTATGTGTAGAATTTCAGAGGATTCAAATAAGTAGTATAGAAGTTATTAAATTATCAATATTTCAATAAATGATAACCCTTTGTGTGAGAGGTACTAGAAGGAGTGCACCAATATAGCACATCTTCGAACATAGCCGGAGATAGAAGAAAATATTACCACATACAAAATTTGAAGTCAATCGGTTACTCATTTCGAGAGTTATCGCGCGCACCATTCAGTAGACAGATGGACGGACGGACATTGCTCATTCGACTTAAAATGACCCAAAAGGGATATCCGCCGAACAGACTTAGGGTCTTAGGTCACTCCTTCGATGTGTTACACTTTTGGCTCGAAGCATATGATATATACTAGGGATGTAACGAATATTCGCATATGCGAACGCGAATTATTCGCATCATTTTAACATTCGCTTTCGCAAAAACCATCTTTGGATTATTCGCTTTCGCTTCCGCAAAAATATATTTTAGTATTCGCTTCCATTTGTAAAAAGTGTTATATCTACTTATTAGCTTCACACATTTTAAAGATATTAATACTAATGAAAACCTCTTGCACTTCTCTTCAAAACAGTTGAAAAATATGCTTGTCCTTGTGGTAACAGGAGGTAAAAATATGGAAAAAAATCCTAATACTTGAATATCCTGGAAAAGTATCAATTTAGTTCCTAAAGGGTCAAATTATTATTCGCATTCGCTTTCGCAAAAATGCATATTTCACTATTCGCTTTCGCATTCGCAAGAAATATATTTCAATATTCGCTTTCGCATTCGCTTTCGCTAAAGTCATTTTCGTTACATCCCTAATATATACCCTCTTCTCTAAGGTGAGGGGATAATAATAGTTGAAAAGTTAAGCTCTGGTATTTATTCTTAAACTAGCTGACCCCAGCAGACGTTGTCCTGCCCGTCCTATTTGGGATGTATTAGTTTGTTATTCATTGATATTTCATTCAAAAATACATACATCACGCATTTCAGGGAAAAAAATCATCAAAAACATGTATATTGACCATAGTCCACTACAGCGCCATCGACCGGTTAGATTTATAACAGGTGGCGCAAAAGTAATCCTCCTATCAGAAAATGCTATAAATTTTGCGATTGGCCCCTAATGCCTAATGTTGACATTTGTGTAGTAAACACATGCGAAATACACGTTAATAAACAATGTTACGCTACACTGCTCCACAACGCGGAATATTGCTGACTATTTATTTGACCAATAATCGGTCGGTGACTTTGGCACAAAAAACATCGAAAGGTTACTTTTGCGCCACCTTGTACATACAAATATTATCAAGATAAACCACACGAACATTTTAATTTTCAGTCAAATCGCTCTGAAAATATGAATTTTGCAAATAACTTCACCACTCTGCAATTTATCGCGGTGAAAATAATTCTAAAACACAAATGACCCCAAACTGAATATATTGTTCAATATTCAGCCCATTCGCTTTTATGGTTCCGGAGATCATGCGTTACTAACAAACGTACGATGGATTTTATATATAAAGAAGATGATAGATGCTTTTAAGTTAATTGTAAGATATTGTGAGGTAAAAAAATCATCGATTCCATGCCGCTAGGCGGCTCTATGATATACTCTATTTTCAAAGTATGCTAAAGCTATGTATAGACGATTGTCAGATCGGACAACGTTATGAACCCTGTTAAAGTGCCGCAAATGTACGGACAATGACAGATTGTTAGGCAAAGGTGAAGAAGATTGCAAGAAACCTTTACAATTTCATATATTTAAAATATATTTTGTAAATAATTATGTATATGAAGGATTGCCAATAAAAATATTTTATAGACTGTGGCCAATAAAATGTTTTTCTGACAATGGCGTCGTTGTCACATGCATAAACTTCGCACATATTACAATCTGCAAATAATCTCACAATGACTTCTCTGCCAACGTTGCAAGACAACAATTTTATGTTCACAGGGTTGCATTTTTCCGTCATTCGTCTATACATATCTTAAGTCGAAACAGGTTGTTTCCAGGAGAGGCGAGTCGACGTTTTAGTGAAATTTTAAATTTGTCTAGAATTACCTTGTGGTTTAAATAGAATGACCTCTACTGTTTTGAGCTCAACTTAATTGATTCTTTAGAATTGTATTAATTTATATGTTATACTATTATTTAATACTCCATTGAATTTTTTCCGAAAATATTTTTATCTCTATCTATCAATATTATGATTTTTAATACATGTTAAGCAATTGCGTAGATTCTTGGAATGCAATAAAAAATAATAGTGTATATGCGTACACATTATTCTTCTATTAAGGGGATGATATATCTGCTATATAGCTATTTGCTTATCAAAAATTTAAATTGTATCTATCCATGTTTTAAAGTTTTTCTATGGAACGGCGGCTGTGTTTCAGCCGATTTTAGCCGCAAATATCGGCGGCGGCTTCGGCTGGTGAAAAAAGGTCGGCGGCGGCTAAAATCGGCGGCTTCATACTCTGCCCTTATCGCATTGTAAGGGAGGTGTAGGGTATTATATAGTCGGCCCCGTTCGACTTTCTATTATCTATTTTCTATTTGCTATTATTTATTTTCTATTTGCTATTTTCTATTTTCTATTTTCTATTTTCTATTTTCTATTTTCTATTTTCTATTTTCTATTTTCTATTTTCTATTTTCTATTTTCTATTTTCTATTTTCTATTTTCTATATTCTTTATTCTATTTTCCATTTTCACATATTAGTTTTTCCTACCCCTCTTATCCAACAGGTTGTTTATATCTCATGTTCATACTTTTGTTTTCATTCGTCCTTCGTAAAAGCAACAGGATATATCGATGACTAACTCCAAAACGAAACTACGCCATACTCGTTGCTATGGTGATTTTTTCATAACAATATGATTTATCGATAACTGTTTATTTACGAAATAGCGAAGGAACAGTTTATTTACGAAAAGCTAAAGAAACAGAACTCTTATTTGGAGAATAATGCCCCTTTTGGAGGCACCGCAGGATTTAAGTGAATCCTCACCGGACATATCCATAAATCAGGATGCTCTACCTTTGCCGGGTCAAAGACAACAGCTTCCTTTGCCCATAGCACCAGTAGCAGCAGCTCAAATACGTCTACCAACACCAGAGCCCCGTCATCGTCTGCAGCAGGACAATCAAGAGTTGTTACAAAACCATCAAAATTTGCTAAGAAATCTACCGCTTTTGGCCTTCGATCCAGATGTTATTGAAAATGAAGAAGAAAATCACTTCCCCGCTTATGTGCATATGTTGCCGGTGGTTCCACCGACCCAAGCGCCGGAACCCACCTTGGATGAGTTACTGGTAAGTTTTTGGGGAGATATGAGAAGGTCGACTTTTTAATATTTTCTTATTTAATTTTTCTTAGAGACGTGTCACCGGGCGCACTGATCTGCACAATGTGGACTCGGTTAGATTACGTGTTATTTCCTATACTATGAGCCTATCCCATTTGGCTATATTTCTACCTAGACTTCAGCAATTGGATCTCAGTGGTTCTGTCCTTTGCACTTTGCGTGACTTGGGCTATGGTTTAATGCATTTGACCCATTTGAATGTCAGCAATTGCGGTCTAAATAGTTTTGATGGTACCGGAGGGTTTCCCACTCTACGAGTCCTGGTGGCCGATGATAATATGATTCAACGTATCGGCTCTTTGGCGGACCTTCCACTACTACGGCATTTGAGTGTATGTAATAATCGTATCAGTGAACTGGGCATTCTGAGTTTTTTGGGCATGTGTGCCAATTTATTGGAAGTGGATTTGAGGGGAAATCCGGTGTGTCATCAGCCTTTATATCGTCAGACTTTGCAGAGAAATATAGCAACTTTGCAGGTTTTGGATGGTGTTCCAGTGGATAATCCGGCGAGTTCACAAAATCTCTCGTCTCAACAAATGAGTTCTTTGGATAGTGATGATGTCTCTTCTCTATCAAGTGCCTCGAACTCATTGCCTTTAGCTTCACCTACAATATTTCGACCTGCCACGGCTCCAATTTCCGGAGGAACTTGTGGTAATTTGAATAGTAGTCCGGTAAACATTACAAGACCGAATACGGGTAAGTTTGCAGAACTTTTTTGTTAGACGAACTCGTATTAATATCAATAAACTCTTTCAGTTTCTTTGGCCTCTCGCTCCAGCTCTTTGTCTTCAGGTTCTCCTGTCATGGGCTCGGTTTTGGCTTTAGCTCGGCAAAGACAACGCCGTAAACATCATCATCCCCTGAATGCTTGGGGTTCTTCTTCAGATAGTTCGAGTTATTCCAGTGCGGCTTCGTTAAACTCTTCACGGCCCTCCTCCTCGGTCTCATCGACTGGAAGTTGCGATTTGTCTGCGACTCATGCAACGGCTAAATAAAATTTAATAATGTTGGATTAATTCAGCATTCAATTTTAAATTTGTTATATCAAATATCAGGAGGGAAGTACTGATTGGAAACCTACGTATATTGGTGTTTAAGTGGCGGAAATCGAAATAAATGGGAGGGCTGTGGTAAGATAATATGGACGATCTTACTAGTATACGGATAAGCAGGTCAATGAATGATGGACAAATAGACGGAATAATGAGTTAAGAGTGGACATAGGAAGGATTGGACAGATATCCAAATGGGAAGCAGAGCCAATGAACAACAATAACCAAAGGATCGATGAGCTGTAGGGTAGCCAGGTAGATGGAAAGCAGAGATCAACGGCAAATTATGATCAACGGACGGACTGCTGGAAGGAAAGCTATGATTAAATGATTAAAGAAGAATATACGGATGCAATGGATGAATGCATATATAATAGATGAATTGAATATTGGAAAATTATGATGTAATAGCTAACAGATTAGCATAGGACGATTTAACAACACACGGGCCAAAGATGTAAATCCATAAAAGGGCAGACAAATGGAAATGTAGATGAATAACGAACCGATTGACCAAATATTTGATCCACAAGGTGTTTGGCTGACGGATATATAAATGTGACTAGACTGAAAAAATTGGACCAACAGAAAGACGGATTAGAAGAGTGGTGGATATGATGAGAAGAAGTAGTGGATAGTGAACATTACTAAAGGATGACTGTATAATGTATAGACGAACACATTGACAGATTAACAGGCAATTAGTGATTACATGTGAACAGACGAACACACAGATGAAATGGATGGATATATGAATATTTGGCTAAGCAGACAAAAAGATGTTGGACAAAATTTTTGATTTTGCAGTATAAACAAATGATGGAGGAATGATAAAAGTAGAATAGATTGAAAGATAGACGGACAGATAGAGGTCGGGTGGAAAGACAAATAGGAAGCTAGATGATACGCTTGGCCCACAAATGGATGAAGAGACATAGATGTACGAAACACGAATGAAACTTAAGGGACAGTTGAGTGCAAAGACAGACTGATAGGTGTATGCACTGAAAAAAAATTTGTCATAAAATTAAAGAAATGCTCCAAAGACATCATTAGTCTTCAAAATAAGTACATTTTGTACTCAAAATTAAGAAAATGAACTTAAAATTAAGTAAATTACTTAATATTATTGAAATTATCTATATTTTAAGTACAAAATGTACTTATTATGAAGGCTAATGATGTCTTTGGAGCATTTCTTTAATTGTATGACCAATTTTCTTTCAGTGTGGACAGACAAAACGGACAGCTGGATGTACTGATAAGTGGAAATTAGGGTGAATGGTCGGACGTTGGGATGGGCGGAGGGAGTTACGGACTGAGGGAGCGTCGGACGAATTGGGGAAGGAGGGACGGACAGACGAATGAGTAGTATCTAGTTGATAGGAGGAGATCGTATAGAGGTATAGTCGGACGAAGAGATAGAAATCCAAATTAATGTGTTTAAGAAGAGATAGGTGCGATTTATGGATGGATGGTCGTATAAAAGGATAGACAAACAGTTTTAAGATAAAGGAAGTGATGTTATTGACATTGACACCTACCTGAAAAAAAGTGAATTTTAAAAATCGCAAAAATGCCCACAACGTCATAAAAATCTGTCAGTAAAATATTAAAAAATACGTATACGTATAAAACAAAACATTATAAAACCAGTAAGGAAAGGCAGAAAGTCGGGCGGGGCCGACTATATAGTACCCTACACCTCCCTAATAATGCGATAAGGGTAATTGCGATAATAATTTGGAATAATTGGTAAATGGGTAGGAACATATTATCTAAATCTGAACTAATACCAAATCAGGAGGAACATATGTACGGATGTTATATATAAATCTGAACCGATTTTCCCTGAATACTCATTCATGTAAAAAGACATCTTTCTGTCGAATTTCGTACTGATCGGATATAAAATACAATCTCTACAGCGCTTACATGTCGAATCGGGGGTAACATATATATGGGGCTATATCTAAATCTGAACCGATTTTCTCCGAATTTGGCAGTATTTCTTCATGTAGAAGGAAACCTCTTTTTGCCGAAATTCGCACTGATCGGATATAAAATAACATTTTTACAGCGCTTACATGTGAAATCGGGGGTAACGTTTATATGGGGGCTATATCTAAATCTGAACCGATTTCTTCCAAATTTAACAGTGTTCATTCAAATAATAGGAAACCTCTTTCAGCAGAATTTCATACTGATCGGATATAAAATAACATTTTTACAGCGCTTACACTTCAAATCGGGGGTAACGTATATATGGGGGCTATATCTTAATCTGAACCGATTTATTACAAATTTAACAGTGTTCATTCATATGATAAGAAACCTCTTTCGGCCGACTTTCAGACTGATCGGATATAAAATAAAGTTTTTAAAGCGCTTACATGTCAAATCTGGGCTAACATATATATGGGGGCTATATCTAAATCTGAACCGATTTTAACCAAATTCAATAGGGATCGTCCTTGGGCCAAATAAAACATATGTGTAAAATTTCGTCGAGATCGGACCATAATTGCGACCTGTACTTTGATTACAAGAATTCATGCACAGACAGACAGACGGTCATACGGGCATAGCTAAATCAACTCAGAAAGTAATTCTAAGTCGATCGGTATAATAAACGATGGGTCTATTTCTTCTCCTTTTGGGTGTTACAAACAAATGCACAAAGTTATAATACCCTGTACCACAGTGTGGTGTAGGGTATAAACAGAACATATAGCTAAAAATGTTCTGTTTTTATAATGTCCGTCTGTCTGTGCATGTATTCTTGTAATCAAAGTACAGGTCGCAATTATGGTCCGATCTCGACGAAACGTTACCCATGTCTTTTTTTGTGGTTAAAATCGGTTCAGATTTAGATATAGCCCCCATATATACATACGTTACCCCCGATTTGACATGTAAGCGCTGTAAAAATGTTATTTTATATCCGATCAGTGCGAAATTCAGCAAAAGAGGTTTCTTATTATATGAGGTAATACTGCCAAACTCCGAGAAAATATGTTCAGATTTAGATATAGCCCCATATATATGTTACCCCCGATTTGACATGTAAGCGCTGTATAGACTATTTTACATATATCCGATCAGTACGAAATTCGACAGAAAGAGGTCTTTTTACTCGAATGAGTATTCAGGAAAAAACGGTTCAGATTTATAAATAACCTCCATATATATGAACCTCCTGAGTTGGTATCAAAGCGCTATAGAAGTTGTACTTTACTTCCGATCATTAAAAGTTTCCAGAAAGATGTTCCTCAATTTAGAAACGAATATTGCTAAATTTAGCGATTATCGGTTCAGAATTAGATGTTCCTACCCATTTACCAATTATTCCAAATTATTATCGCATTATTAGGGAGGTGTAGGGTCGGCCCCGTCGGCCCCGCCCGACTTTCTGCCTTTCCTTACCGATTTTCTATAAAAAAGTAGGGAACCTCGAAATGGATCACGCTATATTATGAAATTTAATTTTAACAAATTTAATAAAAATATGGCCTTACATATATATTGCAAAATACTTATTGTTGTTATTAGCTACATTCTCCTTACAATCGAAAAAGTTTGTAATTTTTTCAAAGCCCCAAACTGTTTTACCATCCCTCGTTGAGCCACAATCAAAAATTAATGCAACACACTCACAAACTCAGATTCCAAGCACTGGGAGGAAACTCACTCGTTTGTTCAAATAACTAGTGAAATTTTTGACAAAATTTCATAGGGCTCACCAAGATCTATGCACGCATCCTCGAACTCATGTCATCCAATATTCGTACTCATACCAAACCCATACTCAGAAGCGAATATGTAATAATAACAATAAACGTGAGCAACATAAAGGTATGTATTTACAATGTCATGCATGCCAGTACAAAACACATGGATGCATCGCAGAGAAATCTACACGGAGAAAAAATATTGTATCATGTAAACAGCATAGATTGAAAAAAGTTATTGACATTTTAAAAAATTCCAATTAAATATTGTCTGGAAGTAATTTAATCTAATAAAAAAATATATACAAATATTTAAAAATGTTTACAAAAATATTCTGGGACTTAATTCTGAGAATTGGAAGTAAAAGTAGCACCAAAAATATACACTTCTGCAACATTCATTTAGTCAAGTTGACTCAATTAATAATTTAATGGCCATACGATTTTTTTGCTCAAGCTAGATTTTTTGCGCTTTTGGTATACCGTACGGAATATCTTTTTTGTGTCTGAAGAAAAGTTGTACAGGGTGGCGCAGAATGAGCTATATGGTGTATAACTTTTTTATTTATGCGATTATAATATTTTTTTATTCAGTATATTATTGGGGAATTTTTTTCAATTAGCTTTGAAAAATGATATCCCGTAAGTGATGTTCATTTTCTGATTCGCACATACTTGCTCTTTTTAGCATACTTTCCATAAATTTTCGCTAAATTTCGGAAAAACTAAATTATTTGTGTACGTTGTTCGATTCATAATTAATTCCCAAAGTCTCCTTCACAAAATGCTGAAAAAAAAAAACAAAGAAAGAATAATAATTAAAAAAGTTATAACAAATTCAAACCATATAACTCGTTCTGCGCCACCCTGTAGATAATAAATAGGAGAACAAAATGCGGAACAAGCCTACCCGAAAAAAGTGTATACAGTGCCTTAAAAATCGCAAAAAGCACACAAATTCATAAAATATCTGTCAGAAAAAAATTTTAAAGTACGTTTACGTACTACGTATAAAATAGGACATTTTTAAAACGGAAAATAAAATTTTTGCTATTTTTATGGCACTGGATGCACTTTTATCGTGTAGGTTTGTTTCGCATTTTTTTTCTCCTATTCAACATCTACAACTTTGCTGTCTGTTTTGTACGTATACGTATACGTATTTTTCAATATTTTACTGACAGATATTTTATGACTTGCACTTTTTTCGGGTAGGTTTTTCTGCATATGTTCTTCTATTTTTTTTCTCTTTTGCTTCAGACAGTTTATACCGTACTTTATACCTACAAAAAATATAGAAAAAGTGTTAAAATCCACCTTGAGCAAAAAAAATCGTATGGCCATTAAATTATTAATTGAGCCATCTTAACATAACGAATGATGCAGAAGTTCTTATTTTTGGGGCTACTTTCACGTTCAATTCTCAGAGTTGAGTCTCAAGTCAATGAGCCGAAAATTTTTATACTGTGTTATTTAATTGACAATTTTTTTTTCTGTGTACTACTATTGCATCTCAAATGACAATGTATAGGGGTTTCCAATAGGGATGATATGATTTTGAAGTGACGTTTCGGCCATTTGTGATATGTCATGATCTGTCATTTGTTTGTCATTGTATTCAGTAGTGTTTACAATTTCATCATGGAGAGACATACGCAAGATCAACGTTTACAAATTATTCAGTTACATTATCAAAATAACCGTTCTCTAATTGCAACTTTCGTGCGCTAAGTCCATTTTTTTTTAAATCCAAAAAAACACTTTCCAGTCGACCTACGACCTTGACACCCATGAGAAATATTTTAGCTCTCGTTAAGAGCTATCTTCTTGCCATTGACCGATTCCCGATGCGTCGTACCTTTAAGGAGCTAGGGCAAAAATATACTTTCCGTTCACATTTGAAAATGATGCTGTCCTTTTTTTAAATCCAAAAACACATTTTCAAGTCGACCTACGACCTTGACACAATATTTTAGCTTTCGTTTAGAGCTTTCGTTTTGCCATTGACCGATTGTGGCTACGTGCCACACAGAAAGCAAATGAAACAATTGAATTGTTGCGAGAAAAGTTTGGAGAATCGATTATTTCAAGAAATTGTTATATTGAATGGCCTCCAAGAAGTTGTGATTTAACACCATTAGACTATTTCTTGTGGGGTTATTTGAAGTCATTGGTCTTTCGAAATAAACCAGACTCTCTTCAAGCTTTGCTAGGTAATATTGAACGTGCCATTCATGACATGCGACTTGATTTAGTGAAAAAAGTTCTCGAAAATTGGGTTCATCGAATTCGTTCCTGCAGAAGAAGTCGTGGAGGCCATTTGAATGACGTTTTATTTAGAACTTAATTGTATCGATTGTACTTCAAATTAAATAAAAAACTTTTGAATTTCCTCAACAATAAGTGTGTTTTTTTTCAAAGAAATCATATCACACTTATTGGAAAACCCTTTAGAACTGCACAAAATAAGCACGTTCCTCTGGAGCGAGTTCAGCATATGACAGAATATATGGCGAACAGAAGTGTTGCATTTCGCCAGATGGATGAAGCAAAACTGTCAAGGAATTGTGCGTTTTTGGCGGATTTTGTGTAGTTTTGTATTGCTCCTGGAATGTGCATATGAACGACAACAAATGTGGCATCAAATAACTAACCGACAACATCGTCATCGCCTACATTACACCTGAGCGATTGCTTAACATGCAATTATGGGCACTTTAGCGTTGCCGGGTGGGAGGAGCTCACTTGTATGTCAGACCGTATAAAGCAAATGCAAATTTTACAAAAGCACTTGGTTAGCTGGCAACGTTGATGCAGCTTTCGAAACGCAAGTAAAAGAAATAAGAACTTCTTAGTATAGTAAACCGACTGAGGTATAGCCACAGTTACAGGAAATGTGATATGAACTGTTTATTTTGAAAGTGGCGTGAACGCCATTCTGTTTTTCTCAATTCAACATTAGAAAAAGCGGGTTAATAAAACTAGAATGTGAAATATATATCTATTATTCACATATCCTTTTAACGATACTACTCTAAGTTCAAAAACAGAATGGCGCTAACGCCACTTTCAAAATAAACAGTTCATATAGAGAATAAGAAGCGATTCTTTTGCGAGGAATGTAGCTGACAAATTTGCATATTTTTCTCTCACTTTAATAGCAACGACTAAACAATAAGTATGTGTTAAAATACGATTGATTCGATTCGAAAATTTTACTAAAATTTAAAGTTCGAATAACATGCGTACCAATGAATGAACGTTTATGCATCCTCGCCTTATTTTCAGCATATGATTGCCTTCGATCTGCCTTACGCTAACTGGAGGCCACCAGGACCAATTCAGTCGCATTCTGCCTCATGAGATTTTCAGCGTTGCATTCCAATTCGCGTTTACATAGCTTACCAATTTACCTGAGTTAGCATATTCGTCCTTTGCCTTACAGCAAAATTCCTTGGTTTATCCATACAATACTCTTCATCCTTTGGCATAAATGCCACAATTTCTCTATTCTGCTGTAGATTATTTGTTACATTGTTAATAATTGCAACAGTGTTGCATGGGAGTTTTTTTGTTGTTGTTGAAAATGTTCCCCGCAAAAAGATTGTTTGCCGTTGGCATAGTGACAAAATGTGGAGAAAATTGCATTTTCTATGCGAAACTCTTGTCAACGCGGTAAACGCTGCGGTTGTTTGGCCAATGGGATTTGATGCGAGCAATGATTGTGTGAGTGAGAAGTTGTGTGAGTGAGTGGTTGTGTGTGAAATGGTCTTGCACCTGGGGGTGACGGAATTTAAGAAAAGTGGAACAATCTCCCATGCTTTATTCAGCTGAGATGATGTATCCTTTCTGAAGAAGGACCTATAGGAACATTTTGGAAATGATAATTAACTTTTCCTTTTGTAAAAGTTACACAAATCCATCTCTTTAAAAATACTCGTACGTTTTACAAGATCACGATTATTTCTATAAGTCCGCCTTTATTCATTGGGGAATTATTCCTGTTAGGGATCTACATCGACTTGTTTTGGAATTTAAGATTTCATCTAATGGGGAATGTAAGACTAATCTTATGCGAATCTTAAGACTAATCTTTCTTTTTAGGGTTCTGTAGAATAGTTATACATCTTTCTTTCAAAAACAAATGACTATTCCATATGGGGAAAATTATCTTGTTTATGTCCCCGGTATCAAGGTACAATATTTATCCCTTTTTTCCTTGTGTTCCTCTAAACGCCAAAAACTATTTTTTGGACAATATTTCACCTTTTGCCCTAGTACCACTAAAAGTGTGCATTTAGAGAAATTACAGTTTATATTCCAAGAGCCATATTCGCAACCTCAGGCCGTATTTTACCCTTTATGTAACCTATCTGGGACACGTTTAACTTTTTACCATACCGTGCCTTATTTAACTTTTTTCCCACGGTTTACATAGAAGCATTGCACTCTGGTTATGAATCACTGCATTTATAAATTTTATTGTTCCACTGTTCTTCTAAAGTATGAAATTCATATGTATACATCTGGGACTATATATAACAATTTTTACCCACTTACCACATTTACCATTTTGCCACACTTCTCGGTATTTAAAAAGTTTTTACCCCACTGTTCCATATTTAACCCTTCTTGCTTCACTGTACCACATTTATCCTTTTTTGCTATACTCAACTCTATTTAACCACTCTGCACCATAATATTAAACTTTAACTAAAATACTAGGACTTCTTATCTCATATTTATGTTCCAGATTTTGCTAGATCCATGATTTTGCCCATATCACTATGCAACAAATGAACACTTTTTGAAAAATACACGAACCTGACTGTATAGCTTCGATTCTACTACCAAATGGTAGTATAACCCTATACTCAGTTTGGCGAGATTGGTGACCAATTTTTTTTATGGGCCTCGAAAGATTCGGAAAATCAGTGGACCCCCTGAAAAAAGGTGTCATCGGGTTTTGAGCAACAGCTACTTCAGACTTGGTGATAGCGCTTAACTATATTTGGCAATAATGTAGCTAAGAACACGTAGCCCCATTTTAACAAATCGTAAAAAACACCCCTTAAAAGTGGGAGGGCGGGGATGAAATATTCTACAAAAATGTTCGCCATAAAATTTTACTATATGTGTCAGAACACATCAGAGCTCAAAACATAACACAAACACCAAAAATGCAGGAATGTTAGGCGTACGATCTAGTGGTTGAAGCAATGAAGATACCAGTAAATAACGTTGTTGACAGGAATTTCACCGTTTTTTGGGTTTTTGTGTTAAGATTTGGGTTTTAGTGTGTTCTGACGCATATAGTCAAATTTTATGGCGAACATTTTTGTAGAACATTTCATCCCCGCCCTCTCCCTTTTGTCAAAAATTACAGTTATGTGGGGGAGCTAGAGGGTTAAAATGTTCCACAAAAATATTGGCCTTAATATTTTCTATAAAATTGCTGAACATACCCTATACCAGAAAAATATATTTTTGTTTCATAACAGTGAAATACTTAAATTTTTGGTGTACAATGTGGATTTTTGAGCTATTTAAGGTGCCTAGACACGTTCAGATTGTATTGATATGTTCATAAAAGTTGTTCAGATTTACCGTGGCTACAATATTGCCAAATATTGTTAGTAAAAAACTAGTAAGGAAAGGCTAAAGTCGGGCGGGGCCGACTATATAATACCCTACACCACTCTCGTAATATTGAATAATCGGAAAAATCGGACGAAACATATATATGGGAGCTATAGCTAAATCTTAACCGATTTTCTTCAAATTAGGTAGTGTTGGTTCATGAATCAAGAAACTCTACCATTCTAAATTTCAAAATGATTGGATGTAAAATACAGCTTCTACAGGACTAAAGAGCAAAATCGGACGAAAGATATATATGGGAGCTATATCTAAATCTGAACCGATTTCAACCAAATTCAACACAGCCGCGAAATACTCTAAACTGCAAAATTTCAGAACGATCGGAGTGAAATTGCGACCTGTAGAAGACGAACAACTTTACATGGACAGGCGGACGGACGGACATCGTTAAATCGACTCAGCTAGTGATTCTGAGTCGATCGGTATACTTTAAGGTGGGTCTAGCTGTGTTATTTTCAGGTGTTACAAACATCTGCCGTGAAACAAACTTATAATACCCTGTACCACAGTGTGGTGTAGGGTATAAAAATGGAACGATACACGATTCAACAACGCACTGAAATGATTAAAATTCGCAAAATCGAAAATAATCGAAAAATCATTTTGACTGATGAGGCCCATTTCCACCTCGGTGGCTACGTCAACAAGCAAAATTGTCGCATATGGGGCTCGGAAAACCCAAGAGTTATTGTTGAGAAGCCTCTCCATCCTCAACGTGTGACTGTTTGGTGCGGTTTATGGTCCGGCGTGGTCATTGGACCTTTCTTTTTTGAAAATGAGGTTGGATCAACAGTTACGGTGAATGGATTGCGCAATCGAGAGATGATTAATTATTTTTTATGGTCGGAGTTGATCTGGACAACGTTTACTTTCAACAAGACGGCGCTACGTGCCACACAAGCAACGAAACCATTGCTTTGTTACGGGAAAAGTTTCCGGACCGTGTTATCTCTCGAAGAGGTGATCACAATTGGCCACCGAGATCTTGTGATTTAACACCCAGCGACTTCTTCCTTTGGGGCCACGTGAAAGATAAGGTCTACGCCAACAGCCCAGCGTCGATTCAAGACCTCAAAGATAGAATTCGTGAGGCTATCGAGAACATAGGGTAGCCACTTTGCGATTTGGTTATGGAAAATTTCATGAAAAGGATATGGTCCTGTAAGCGTGGTCGTGGTGGCCATTTGGCTGATGTTGTTTTTCATTATTAACGGCATACCTTCCTCTTTATTATGCAACAAACATCCGATCATTTATCTCAAAAATGGAATTATTCTTTGAATACCAAAATAACACCTCTTGTTGGAAACCCCTTTATATAGATATAAAAATAATTTTGTCTAAATGTTGTTTTTTTATACCCTACACCACACTGTGGTACAGGGTATTATAAGTTTGTTTCACGGCAGATGTTTGTAACACCTGAAAATAACACAGCTAGACCCACCTTAAAGTATACCGATCGACTCAGAATCACTAGCTGAGTCGATTTAACGATGTCTGTCCGTCCGTCCGTCCGTACGTATGTCCATGTAAAGTTGTTCGTCGACTACAGGTCGCAATTTCACTCCGATCGTTCTGAAATTTTGCAGTTTAGAGTATTTCGCAGCTGTTAAGATCGCTATTGAATTTGGTTGAAATCGGTTTAGATTTAAATATAGCTCCCATATATATCTTTCGTCCGATTTGGCCCTTTAGTTCAATAGAAGCTGTATTTTACATCCAATCGTTTTGAAATTTAGAATGGTAGAGTTTCTTGATCCACGAACCAACATCGCCGAATTTGAAGAAAATCGGTTGAGATTTAGCTATAGCTCCCATGTATATGTTTCGTCCGATTTGGCCCTTTAGTCCTATAGAAGCTGTATTTTACATCCAATTGTTTTGAAATTTAGAATGGTAGAGTTTCTTGTTCCATGAACCAACATTGCCGAATTTGAAGAAAATCGGTTCAGATTTAGATATAGCTCCCATATATATTTTTCGTCCGATTTGGCCCTTTAGTCCAATAGAAGCTGTATTTTACACCCAATCGTTTTGAAATTTAGAATGGTAGAGTTTCTTGATCCATGAACCAACATTGCCGAATTTGAAGAAAATCGGTTGAGATTTAGCTATAGCTCCCATATATATGTTTCGTCCGATTTGGCCCTTTAGTCCTATAGAAGCTGTATTTTACATCCAATCGATTTGAAATTTAGAATAGTAGAGTTCCTTGATCCATGAACCAACATTGTCGAATTTGAAGAAAATCGGTTAAGATTTAGCTATAGCTGCCATATATATATTTCATCCGATTTGGCTCTTTTGATCCAATCGTTTTTATACCCTACACCACACTGTGGTACAGGGTATTATTTAAGTATAAAATGTCCCAAAAGTAAATGTATGTAAACAATTTATACATGAATTACAAAATTTATATATCAGAGTTATTCAGTATTACGAGAGTGGTGTAGGGTATTATATAGTCGGCACCGCCCGACTTTAGCCTTTCCTCACTGGTTTTAAATATTAATTTATAAAAAAAAATTCCCTTTTCATTTTCAAAATTTAATTTTTTGTATTTTAGGCCAAATTGTCCTCTACAATATAGCCAAGTTCCAAGATGGTATTTTTTGTCTTTCTCGAGAAATAATTAAATCTTTATGACAGGGTTGTCTTAGTATTTTCCTAAAATGCTCAATAGGCTGGATTGAAATACAAAAAATCACCTTTAATCACTTTTGAATAGCATACAAAAGTTGTGTCATGACGCCAAAGCTTCAGTGCCAAAAGGAAACAAATCTCAAAAATGTCCTTAATGTCGCGCAAGGACTATCTTTGCAAAAAGTAGAACAATTTTACTTTTTTCATTGGTTTTCTGCGCTTCAAGTTGAAGTTGGGTTTTGTAATTGATGCTAATGCTACATTAGGCATTGGGGTACATTGTAAATAGATTTAAGGGTAATAGGACATGGCCTTCTACTTTTGCATTTAAACATTTTAAAGTAAGAAAGGAAAAACATGCTAATATTTGGTCCATGGTGTTGAAACCAAATTATTTTTTATTTAGCCATAATAATAATTTCCATTGGGTTGCTATAAAAGTGTATTGTGGGGACCTATAGTGATTTTTCCAAGGAATCATTTTGTCGAATACATTAACCAAAAAGCCATCGAATTCTACGACTTTTGGTATAGTATTATTTTTGGAGAGAGATTTTCAGTGGTAAGGGGATGAGCGTAGTCTCTGATGTTTTGCGAGAAATACTTCTAGAAATGTGTCCATTATTTTGTTCTTTGACATGCATCATCTATTTCGATGACTTCTATACTCCATTTTTTGTTGGGATAATACGCACCTTTACTTTGGGAATCCACTCTCATTCCTGTTTAATATTTCTGCTACAGCGAATCCGATTTCTGTGGGGATTCTGCGATTATTTGTAAGGGAAATTTATTAGAATCAAAGGCTCGAACACTAAACGATCCATGATATATCCAGATGGTATCATTTGGGTATCGATGATTCATTTTGTTGGAAATTCATGATTCACACTGTTTGGAATCCTTCCGTGGTGTTGCCATCGTTCTCTGGTGGAGAATCCTATTTGTATGGAACTTAATTCAACTATTCGTTCTACACTGAAGTTACTGCTCTCATTTTGGGAATCCACTATTCGTCCTCTTGGGAATTCCACAATTATCGCATTAGGGTATATATGATTGGAACTATACGATTTTCTGCTGGATGCTATAGATTGAAAATACGCGATTTTTCCTGTTGGTAAGCCACGATTCTATCGGTTTGAAGTCTATGTAATCTAGGATTTCTTAGTCTATCTGCTGGGAAACCTACACTTATGGTTGCAAAATATGATTCTGTATTTTGAGAATCTGTAATTCGCTATTGCTTCCATTGGGCATCAAACTTCCGTTTCGTTCGGAATGTTTTTGTTGGTAATTCAAGATTTTATCTTGGTCCAAAATTCGTTCTGCTGTGAATTCTTCATTCGATCTATAGGGAATTCACGTTCTCTAAGGATTTCACGATTTCTTCTAAGGGGAATATTCGGTCCTATTTGCTGGATTCCACGTGTCTTTTTCTTGAGAATCCATCATTCTCTTTGCATTGTCTCCTTTGTTCATTCTGTAGGAATCTGGATTAACTATTTTTGATGTTGGGAATTCATCATTCTATCTATAGGGAATTCACATTCACAATTTTAAGGCGAAAATTCTGTCCTATTTATTGGATTCCACTTGTATTTCTCTTGTATTGGTTCCTTTAATCTTTCTGTATCTATGATTTTGTTGTTGGGATTACACGCACCTTTCCTTTGGGAATCCACTATAATTCCATTTAATATTTCCGCTGAGAATCCATTATTCTATCTACAGCAAATCCAATTTCTGTGGGGATTCTGAGTTTATTTTGAAGGCAAATTTGCAAAATCAAAGGCTCGAAGGCACTAGGCGATCCATGATAGATCCAGATGGTATCATTTGGGAATCGATGATTCCTTTTGTTGGAAATACATGATTCACTCTTTATGAAATTCAATATTCTTCCTGTACTATATTCATCGTTATCTCTTTGGAGAATCCAATTTCTGTGGAGATTCACTCAACTATCCGTTCAATATTCTTTTTACACCAAATGTATGGCTCTATTTTTTGTGTCACATTAGGGAATTGAAGATTCACTATTCTTTCCTTTGAGAATCTATGATTCTTTCTTTGGGAAGTAACTGTTCTTTCTGAAGGCAATCCAATATTCTTACTCTTGGTAATATCCAATTATCCCTTTTGGAAATGCAATTTTATTGCCCTGGTGAACCCAGTGTTCCTTTGTTGAAATAAAGGATTCTTCGGTTCTATTTGTTGAAATTTAATATTTTACCTCTTAGAATTGCTTCTGTTCCCCAGTTGGGAAACTATCAGCCTATCTGTCCTAGATCCACCAATTTCTCTATTGGGAAACTATAATTCTTTCTGTAGGTAGTACAGAAGTATTTTTGGTTGGAATATTAAGATTTCTGGAATGGGAATTTTGTATTCACTACTCTTTTCATTTGGTATCCAACATTTTTTCTGTTGGGAATCCAAGATTTTCTGTTTTTGACTATTTTTCCTGAAAACATTTTGTCAGCAATATAGGATTTTTTAAACAGACTTTCCCTCTAGGCAATCCTACAATGTCTTTGTGGCGAATCTATGATTGTTTCTGTCTGTAATGAAGTAATCTGTTTTATTGGAGAGTAACGATTTTTGTCGGGCGGGAATCCAGGATTATCTATTTTAGGAAAATGGGAATCACTACACTTTCTGTTGGGAAACAAAGGAAATTTATTTTCATAATCCACTCCTTTTGCGAATCTAGCATTCTATTTGGGATACCCAATTGTTATTTCGAAATCTAGACATCATTCTCTTGTATATGGATAATAAACTTTCTGTGTGGATTCTACTATTCCTTCAACACTGAATAATTCGTCCTAGTGGGAATACATAACATAACACATATTTATATAAGAGGACTCCCGCTACCATTTTTGTTGGAAATCAATATGTTTCCATGACTCTCCAATTTTTTAATGACTCTTCATTTCTTTCATGATATAATTATACCAGGTATAGTCACTCTCTCAAAAGCATATTATATCAACTCTGGCGGTATTCTGTTGTCACAATGTAGTTGTTGACAATTGTTAAAAGTTGTCAAAGAGTGTTCGTTGTTTTTGTATAAAAATCTAAACAAACACACAGAGTTGTATGAAACTTACAACCAAAGACCACTGAGAGAAAAAATTTTCAATCAGCTGTTAAGTTGACACTACCTGGTGTAATTGTATCATGATTTCTTTCTTCTGAAATCCATTTGGTAGTCTAGGATTCAATATAATTTCACTTGAGAATCCACGATTCTTTTTTTTTTCTTTTCTTCGACCAAATTTACACTAGCGACTTGCCCATGCGACTTTTTTGTCTTCTCTTTTGAAATCCCTATGTAAAATCATGCGCGTTTAGACGATGAGTCCTTAGTTTCGGCCGAATAAAAAACATAAATTAGTCAGGAGACTAATTTATGTTTTTTATTCGTTCACTCACATTTATTTTATTGAATTTGCTTTTCGTATTCAGTCACTCATTAAAGGAAATATCAATTTGTCCCTTGTATTTTCATTTCGAGCAACTTTTTCTACCCCGGAAGCTTCTCTACACTTTTCTCCTACAAACTCGTGTCGCAAGCCTCATGTCACAGCGTGTAAATCGGATCTATCTTTTCTTCTTTTGGGAATCCATGACTCTTTCGATGGTAATCTAATTTGGTTCGTTGGGAATTCATAATATCTATTAGGGATTTTTATGACTTTGCGTGCATTTTTGAGATTCTTAAGGCACTGGATTCACTTTTTCGGGTATGTTTGTTCCGCATTTCTTTTCTCCTATTCAATATTTACAACTTTGCTCCAGACACAATAGAGATATTACGTAAAAAATCCACATTGAGCAAAAAAAATCGTATGACCATTAAATTTTTATTTGAGCCAACATGACTAAACGACTAATGCTGAAGTTCTTATTATTGGGCTACTTTCACGTCTAATTCTCAGAATTGAGTCCCAAAATCATACGTTGTACTTTGTTATTGTTTGTTGGAAAATAAAGATATTTTCGATTGAGAATCCACTATCCAGTCATTTTTCAACTCATTGATTTGGGACTTAATTCTGAGAATTGGACGTGAAAGTAGCCCCAAAAATCAGAACTTCTGCATCATTCGTTTGGTCAGGTTCGTTCAATTAATAATTAATGGCCATACGATTTTTTTGCTCAAGGTGGATTTTTAGCACCTTTTCTATATTTTTTCGGTATACCTTACGGAATATCTATTTTGTGTCTGAAGCAAAGTTGTAGATATTGATTAGGAGAAAAAAGTGCGGAACAAACTTACCCGAAAATAGTGCATCCAGGACCTCAAAAATCGCAAAACTGTTCTGTTCTGTTTATAATTTTCTGTTTTATACGTATACATATTGCGTATACGTGTACTTATTTTTCAATATTTTACTGACAGATTTTTTATATCTTTGTGGGCTTTTTTGAAATTTTTAAGCCACTGGATGCACTTTTTTCGGGATTGTTTGTTCTGCATTTCTTTTCTCCTATTCAATATCTACAACTTTGTTTCAGTCACAAAAGAGATATTCCGTAAATAATCCACACTGAGCAAAAAAATCGTATGACCATTAAATTATTAATTGAGCCAACTTGACTAAACGAATATGTAATGCCGAAGTTCTTATTTTTGGGATACTTTCACGTCCAATTCTCAGAATTGAGTCCTAAAATCATGTGTTGTACTTTGTTATTGTTTTTTGGAAAGAAACGATATTTTCGATTGAGAATCCACTTTTATCACTTCTGGGAATTTAGAATTCGCAATAATTTCCGTTATATGGATAATCAACTTTCTTATTTTGGGGCTACTTTCACGACCAATTCTCAGACTTGAGTCCCAAAATCATGTGTTGTGCTGTGTACTGCATGCATTTCTCTGTTTGGCGAAAATGAGTTTTCTGAGATGAATACACGAGTCTATCTACTGAGAATCCATGATTATTTTCATTGGGAATCACGATTTTTGTAATTTTTCAGTAATTATTTCATTTCAAAATCTTAGGGTATTTCTTTCTCCGTAAATGTCATTATACGAATTTGCATCCGCTTTATCTCCTCTCACCTAAAATTATTTTTATTTGTTACACTTATAATTATTTCTATAAAAAAAATGTCAACTTCTCACTCAATACGACATTCTGCAGGTGAAACCCTTTTCTAAAACTTTCCTATTACAAATGCGGTTTTGGCTGCAACTGAAACTCCAGCAAACCAATACCGGAACTAACTTTACTCTCCGGCTGAGGTGTATCGTTGGGACGTAGTATGTTTTAGACTGCCGTAAAATGTTAACAAAAATGCTTCTTAATTATTTTTATTGTTTGTTATACGCAAACAGGCCAAAGGACACAAACTGTGCATTGCACTCCAACAGAGACCACAAAATCTGTGGCACTGACTGAGGCCATCAAGCAGAAACACATAAAACATAACGAATGGGGAAGAGACAAACTCTCTGAGTTCTGGTTTTGACGCAATACCAAAAAAGGCAAAAACAACAGTAATATTATACAATTTAATTTTAATTTTCAATCTGTTTACAATTTTCTATTAACTTTTCCTGGTGTGTATGCCCCCTCCCTGCCAATCTAAATACTCGTATATGTATTTATGTACCTAAATTTCGTATGGAATATTTCCACAAAAACTATTTCCAGGAACTGTTGGTGGTGGCCCTGTTTACCACAGGCGGGTGTATGTTTCTGCAGAGCCATGTTTGAGGTCCTTTGTTGTGTCACCTATTGAAACCTCTGTACAATATTTGTGGATGTGCTCGTATATGTTGGTTGGTTGAGCCATATGTATGTATTTGTAGAAATGCCAATCTGTGTGAATTTACAACACAATTTCCTTAGGTCAATAGCAGTAGTTGAATGGAGCACTGAGTTCTTCTCATACAGCATGAGGTCAATGAATTAGAACACAGATCTTTTTCAATTTCTCCAAATAAAAACTTACTTAATTAGTTGGTCATTTACCACCTATGGGCATGAATTATGGACCTTAATAAACGAATTTAACATATTTCTCAAACAGGGCCGATATCGTTTGCCTTTGTCTCCAGGTGGAGACCGCAGAGAATCCCCGACCTGATCTCTCCAGCGAAGTTTTGGTCGTCCTGCAAAACGTTATCTCAATTTTAAAAACTTACTAACCAGTGATAAATAAATTTAATTGATATTTGAAGGATATAAAACCTCGTAGCACAAGTAGCTATGTCTATTTGCCTAATTTTTCAGGATAGCAAATAAACTGTTTCATTTTATTATTTCGCTATAATTTTGATATGATATGACTTTGGAATGCAAAGGTATTTCTTATACACATTGGAATTCATGAATTCATAATGAATTTAGGCAGTTTATTTGCTCTCCTGAAAAATTAGGGAAAAAACACGTAGCTACTTTTGCCACGCGGCGACAACAATTTATTTTAATCCTTCCGTACACAAATTAATATATCTATTACTTGTAGTAGGAGCGATATTCATTAACGAAAATTTGGTTTGTAGAATATTTTAGTTCATCTGAAACCTTTCAATTCATAATTTTACAAATTGTACCTTTGTTGGTGGATGGTCTTATTTATTCATCGATATCAACATTTCCCAAAATATAAAAATATTGAATCTGTTCTAATTCAATGAGCCCTGACCGTAACCCTTGTGTAAGTTGTTCTGAGGACGGATAACATACCCACATTTTTCTCGCAAAATTGTTGATCTTAGCAATTATTTATCGTTTAAACTAGATCATGTCAAGCGCACAATGGTGATTTCATTGTTTGCCTCCATTCATTCATTCGCTGCTATCGATTGCTGAATATGTATGAGTGCGGCATTCTGGATCTGTGGGTGTGTGTGTTTACGTTTGTGTTTTTTGTGTAAAACTATGTCAGTGTGAGTGTTTCCTGTTCATGTGGCATGTGGTATGTGCATACGCTTTTATATTTTATTTTCTTTAAAGCTTTTTGTCCTGTCGATGTTTATGGCCTTGTTTATTATAGGAACATACATACATATCCACTGTAGCTTTAGGAAAATTTTTAGGTTATTGATTTTTTGCACTGTTTTTACTTTGGAGACATTGGTTAAAAAAGGGAAAAAGGAAACCTTGTCATATGGAGCAATATTGCCTATAAGCCACATTTTCATACCGCAATTTGTGTGTCACGTATACGCTCCATCATACTAAAAAACATGTTTTATATTAAACAGTATTATATAGAAATTGTCACGAGACCATTGTTGGATAATCTAATAGTAATATATATTTATGAGTGGTATATTTGTCATATATACCATATTCAAATTTCCATATTCAAATAAATGAGGGTATAACAGGTATATAATATGTAAAACGTTGTTATTCGTCCGGGTAAAATCTCAAATAGACTACACTATGCATCAAAACTTTTGTCGAAGGGCAGCGCATAACATTTTCTGGTGTAATATGATGTTCTTAACACACAAAAATATTAAACAAGTAAAAGCTTTCAGTTCGGCGTGGGATAGCATGTGAATGGTTTCGGGTACAAATAAAGTCATATTTAAAAATTTCAGCCCGATAAGTTGAAATTTGTGGTTTTTGTTGCATTAAGAAGTAAAATCTAGAGAGACCTTTGTATGGGGGCTATATCATAACATGGACCTATGGCTACCGTTGTTCCTGTGAGGGTGCGGGTATAAATTAACCCCAGTTACCAATTTTTAGCCCGATCAGTTGACATTTGGCTTCTCTATGGCGTTAAGAAGTCAAATCGGATAGATGCTATACATGGGGGCTATATCGAAATGTAGACCGATATTACCCATTCTCAATCCCAAGTTATCTGCAGGTATAGATTGTAGCGTGATTACAACAGACGGACGGACGGATGGACGGACGGACAGATTAATTATTTTTTATGGTCGGAGTTGGATGGTATTGATCTGGACAACGTTTACTTTCAACAAGACGGCGCTACGTGCCACACAAGCAACGAAACCATTGCTCTGTTACGGGTAAAGTTTCCGGACCGTGTTATCTCTCGAAGAGGTGATCACAATTGGCTACCGAGATCTTGTGATTTAACACCTTGCGACTTCTTCCTTTGGGACCACGTGAAAGATAAGGTCTA
Organism: Eudasyphora cyanicolor; assembly: GCA_963930755.1. Taxonomy (NCBI): domain Eukaryota; kingdom Metazoa; phylum Arthropoda; class Insecta; order Diptera; family Muscidae; genus Eudasyphora; species Eudasyphora cyanicolor. The sequence continues at coordinate 42,186,898 of OZ005735.1, forward strand.
CGCCAACAGCCCAGCGTCGATTCAAGACCTCAAAGATAGAGGGCCTGTTTCTGTAACTTACTTTCGTTCGTCTACGGCGAACGATCAAAATTCTCTCAGCTATTACTTGAATTCTATAAAACGCTGGTTAGAAATATTTTAGGAACAAGCTTTTTACATGATTTTCTACAGACACAACGAATTATAAACTTCTGTGACTTATAGATTTCTCGGAATAACTGAGTGATTTTTGATCGTTCGCAGTAGACGAACGAAAAATAGTTACAGAAACAGGCCCAGAATTCGTGAGGCTGTAGAGGACATAGGACAGCCACTTTGCAATTTGGTTATGGAAAATTTCATGAAAAGGATATGGTCCTGTAAGCGCGGTCGTGGTGGCCATTTGGCTGATGTTGTTTTTCATTTTTAACGGCATACCTTCCTCTTTATTATAAAATAAACATCTGATCCTTTATCTCAAAAAATGGCATTTTCCTTTGAATACAATAACAACACCTCATGTTGGAAAACACTTTATTTACTTTATGGGGTCGCAGATCAATATTTAGAGGTGTTACAAACGGAGTGACCATATTTTTATATATGTATATGAAGTATAAGCTCGATAGAGCCCGGATATACTTTAAATTAAAGGAAATTTTAAGGACTACGAATGTTAGTAATGACGCTTTCAGGTGGAAACAGAAGTTTAGTAACTCGTGTTGCAAAAAATGATATTTTTTTAAGAAAATCAATTTTTTTCTAATTGTTTTAACGACAGTTGCTAAACTTCTGTTTTTACGTGAAACTGATATTCAGCATATCTAGCCCTTATAATTTCCTTTAATTTCAATGGTATACCGGCTGTATCTAGCTTATACTTCAAAACATATGGGCCAAATTCTAAATGTAACTTCCTTGAAAATTGGATTTTTAGAATAAGAATTTCTTAAAAAAAATCTACCATAAAAAAATTTTGGTTTTGGGTTCATAAAACAGTATGCCTCAATCTATTAAAAAAAGTTTTTAGGTCTCGGAGAAAAAAAAAACATTTTGTTGCATAGTACTATAGACGCAATATTATACATAGAACATATATTATAAACAATTTTATATAAAGAGACTTTATGTAAAAGGCGTCTCACGAAAAAGTTGCGTTTTAAAATTATTATAAAACAAGTAAAAGCGTCAAATTCCTGGCCGAATCTTATATACCCTCCACCTTGGATAGCATGTGAATGGTTTCGGTCTCAAATAAAGTCATATTACAAAATTTCAGTCCGATTCGTTGAAATTTGTGGTTTTTGTTGCGATAAGAATTAAAATCTAGAGAAACCTTTGTATGGGGGCTATATCAAAACATGCACTTAAGGCTACCGTTGTTTGTGTGAGGGTGCGGATATATATTAGCCCCAGTTACCAATTTTCAGCCCGATCAGTTGACATTTGTGGTCTCTATGGCGTTAAAAAATCGGACAGATGATATACATGGGGGCTATATCAAAATGTGGACCGATATAGCCCAGTCTCAATCCCATGTTACCTGCAGGTATAAGAAGTTTCAATACCAAATTTCAGCCACGTAGCTCAAGATTGTATTGTGATTACAACAGACGGACGGATGGACGGAATGTATATACTTTAGGTGGTCTCAGATCAATATTTAGAGATGTTATACCCCCCATCCTGTGGTGGAGGGTATACAAATATGGTAAATGTAGAGTAGGTGGTAAATGTAGTATAAAAATATGGTAAATGTAGAACAGTAGGAATAACAATAAGTAAGATGCTATATATGGGGGCTATATCGAAATATGGACCGATATTACCCTTTTTTCATTCCAAAGTTACCTGCAACTATAAGAAGTATATATACCAAATTTGATGAACCTAGCTCTATTATTACGGACTGTAGCGTGATTACAACAGACGGACGGACGGACAGACGGACATGGCTAAATCGTCTTAGAAGTTTACAACGATTAATAATATATATTCCTTGTGGGATCTCAGATCAATATTTAGTGGTGTTACAAACGGAGTGACAAAATGAATATAACCCCCGTCCTATGGTGGAGGGTATAAAAAAGATAGCTCTCCTATTTAGAGTGACCTATGTAGGAGAGCTATAAACATATAATCCTATGCCCAAATGAACAATAATTCTGCCAAATTTGATTAGACAGAGAGACGAACATAGGTAATTCGTCTCATAATTAAAAGACATTAAAAATTCGATTTACATATGTGGCATTTTTGCATGAAATGGGAAATATTATATTTCCTAAATTTAAACTTCATAGAATGTCCATGATTTCAGTTCTTTAATTTAAAATATCTCCATCTCGGAGACACTGAAATATGTCTTCAGTTGATAGAACCTTGCGGGATTGCCCAAAAATGGAATTCTCTCGGTAGACGGACATCCTAACACATGTCTAAATTGCCCAACATGTCCTATGTCATCAGAGTGAAATGCTAAGGCCAGCCACACTATGCCTTTAACCCATTCTGACCATTTGCCTTTGACTCTTTTCCCTACAAACGTTGTCCATTTGTTTGCCTTTGCCAACCACAGAACTTCGTTTTTCAATTAACAATAAATTTTCTTGCGGTTTTAGACCCTCTGCTGACCACTGTCTTATAAATTAAAGACACACGAGTGATGGAGACAACGGTGAACTATTGCAGCAGCAGCAACAAAGTCTTAGATAAGGACAATAGAAAAATACTTGAACTATGTGTGTGTGTGTGTGGGTAAGTGTCAACAGACCTGGTATGGAAATCTGACTATGACCGCAGTAATTTTTTTAAGAATACTGCAGAAAATACAGACCATATCAAGGCAAAAACACTTTAGCAACTAACGCAAGGATAGCAGTAATGAAATCCTTTCGGTGCAGACAAACCCATCAACTTTATGATTTCTATGTTGAATTTTATCCCAGTGTATTTAAAGCAAAAGTTGTTCTTTTGTTGGGTATTTTCTCTAAAAATTCCTTTGCCAGCATCATAAACATTATCAGAACTATTTGTATAAGCATCAATATCTCGTATGCCAGTGCATGAAAGTCCAGCAAAAAGGACCTTTATCAACCGCAAGTGGAAGATATCTTTTGTGGCAAAAATTTCATATGTGAAAATTTTTTTCTGAGAAGAACAATGGTTGTTCCTGTTGTTTGTGTCAAGGCGTCTTTTCTTTTCCTTTGACTTTACTCGTATTCTTGTTGAGGCTATAGTTGTTTGTTTCATAGATGGCTTGCTTTGTCTGCACGCTCCTGTTTGTTTGTTTGGCTGTTTTCCATGTTTGAGTCCTTTGCTGTTTTTAAAAGCAAATTAGAAATTTGCCAGATTATATATATTGATGTAGGGATCAAGTACAAGAGGTCAATAGGGAATGCAGAATATATTGTAGGGATACAATGTACAGATGGGGAGATTTCGAAGAAAATATACATACGTTTGCTGCTTATATACCTCACAACCGATTGTAATGAACCTTGAATCGTTTATGGAAGAGGTATTGGTTTTATTTTGAGCAAGTTGTGTAATATGTTATACCAGTATTCTTGGGGAAAATAAAACTTAAATATTTACCGGACAAGATGTTAAACTTGTTCACTATTAGTAAGTATACTGAAAGAAGTATAGTGGAACTAAGATACAAACGAAGTAACGCCTCGCTGACGTTATCAACATCGGACGTTTCATTTATAGTGTCAGGTATGACAACCTAACCTATCCTAACCTAACCTAACCTAACCTAACCTAACCTAACCTAACCTAACCTAACCTAACCTAACCTAACCTAACCTAACCTAACCTAACCTAACCTAACCTAACCTAACCTAACCTAACCTAACCTAACCTAACCTAACCTAACCTAACCTAACCTAACCTAACCTAACCTAACCTAACCTAACCTAACCTAACCTAACCTAACCTAACCTAACCTAACCTAACCTAACCTAACCTAACCTAACCTAACCTAACCTAACCTAACCTAACCTAACCTAACCTAACCTAACCTAACCTAACCTAACCTAACCTAACCTAACCTAACCTAACCTAACCTAACCTAACCTAACCTAACCTAACCTAACCTAACCTAACCTAACCTAACCTAACCTAACCTAACCTAACCTAACCTAACCTAACCTAACCTAACCTAACCTAACCTAACCTAACCTAACCTAACCTAACCTAACCTAACCTAACCTAACCTAACCTAACCTAACCTAACCTAACCTAACCTAACCTAACCTAACCTAACCTAACCTAACCTAACCTAACCTAACCTAACCTAACCTAACCTAACCTAACCTAACCTAACCTAACCTAACCTAACCTAACCTAACCTAACCTAACCTAACCTAACCTAACCTAACCTAACCTAACCTAACCTAACCTAACCTAACCTAACCTAACCTAACCTAACCTAACCTAACCTAACCTAACCTAACCTAACCTAACCTAACCTAACCTAACCTAACCTAACCTAACCTAACCTAACCTAACCTAACCTAACCTAACCTAACCTAACCTAACCTAACCTAACCTAACCTAACCTAACCTAACCTAACCTAACCTAACCTAACCTAACCTAACCTAACCTAACCTAACCTAACCTAACCTAACCTAACCTAACCTAACCTAACCTAACCTAACCTAACCTAACCTAACCTAACCTAACCTAACCTAACCTAACCTAACCTAACCTAACCTAACCTAACCTAACCTAACCTAACCTAACCTAACCTAACCTAACCTAACCTAACCTAACCTAACCTAACCTAACCTAACCTAACCTAACCTAACCTAACCTAACCTAACCTAACCTAACCTAACCTAACCTAACCTAACCTAACCTAACCTAACCTAACCTAACCTAACCTAACCTAACCTAACCTAACCTAACCTAACCTAACCTAACCTAACCTAACCTAACCTAACCTAACCTAACCTAACCTAACCTAACCTAACCTAACCTAACCTAACCTAACCTAACCTAACCTAACCTAACCTAACCTAACCTAACCTAACCTAACCTAACCTAACCTAACCTAACCTAACCTAACCTAACCTAACCTAACCTAACCTAACCTAACCTAACCTAACCTAACCTAACCTAACCTAACCTAACCTAACCTAACCTAACCTAACCTAACCTAACCTAACCTAACCTAACCTAACCTAACCTAACCTAACCTAACCTAACCTAACCTAACCTAACCTAACCTAACCTAACCTAACCTAACCTAACCTTTTTTTTTTTTTTTTTTTTTTTTTTTTTTTTTTTTTGGGACGTAGTGATAGCGCACTATCATCTAGTGGTCCTACACAAGAACCACCACCCCGGAACCGCTTTCGCATTACTTCGGGGTGGGTTCGATATATGCTTTATTTTTGTTAGCCTCTTCCTTCTCCTATTCCCCCGTCCTAGTACATATTTTGTATTAGATTAGGGGTTCGGAGTATTCATGTCTTGGAACAATTTCTTCGACCTCATTATTGTCTCGATAAAATTCGCACATTTCGTCCATTGCTCGTTACTCTTAAGCATCTCATCTACTAAGTTTTCCGGTGTTATTGTAACTCGTAGATATTCATTTAGGGTGTTACGCAGATCTGTCCAATAACTACATACAAAGATTGTGTGTTCGACAGTATCATCCATGCTGCGACACATATCACACCTGGCGCTGTCTCTAATTTTAAATCTTGAAAGATACGCACCAAAATTTCCGTGTCCACTCATTACTTGTGTGAGATAGAAATTTAGTTCGCCATGTTTTCTTTCTAACCACTTTTCCACATTAGGGATTAACCTGTGTGTCCATCTTCCCTTGTCGTCATTGTTCCATTTGTGTTGCCAGCTTTGATATAGGCGAAGTCTTGCTTGCCTTTTAATGTTGTTTATGTCACTTTTGTTATGTTCTTCTAACATCTTCTTTTCACTGTAGATCTCCTTAATTTCTCTTAATGCAAGGTGAGCTGGAGGGATACCGCTGAGTATGGATGCCGCAGATGTTGATACGGTGCGATACGCCGATGTGACCCTTAGGGTTGACATTCTGTGTACTTTGTCCATTCTTTTTAATAGAGTCATATTTGTTCGCACGCTATCGCTGAAAACCGGAGCGCCATAGAACAACTGGGCATACGCAACGCTAGCTATCAATTTTCGAGTTGTTTGACCAGGTCCTCTTATGTTTGGCATAATCTGCGCTAGTTTCGAGGCTGTTTTTAGTGACTTATCCGTCACGAGTTTCACGTGCTCACTGAAAGACATCCGCCTGTCCAGTTCTAGTCCTAGATATCGCAGACTCCTACTAAACCTTACCTCATGTCCGTCTACCTTCAATTTTGGTAATATGAATGAGCGTTTACCTGTTACAAGTATAGCCTCTGTCTTTTCAGCTGCCAGCTTTAGGTGTTTGGATTTCAACCAAGAACTTATTCGACTGAGGCAATCGTTCGTTTTAATTTCAGCTACGGCTGCCGATGATTGTGTCACGACTAGGGCTACGTCGTCTGCATATCCCACTAGTTTGCAGTTGTCGGGAAGCTGCAACCTAACCTAACCTAACCTAACCTAACCTAACCTAACCTAACCTAACCTAACCTAACCTAACCTAACCTAACCTAACCTAACCTAACCTAACCTAACCTAACCTAACCTAACCTAACCTAACCTAACCTAACCTAACCTAACCTAACCTAACCTAACCTAACCTAACCTAACCTAACCTAACCTAAAATAACCTAACCTAACCTAACCTAGCCTAACCTAACCTAACCTAACCTAACCTAACCTAACCTAACCTAACCTAACCTAACCTAACCTAACCTAACCTAACCTAACCTAACCTAACCTAACCTAACCTAACCTAACCTAACCTAACCTAACCTAACCTAACCTAACCTAACCTAAACTAACCTAACCTAACCTACCCTAACCTGAATTTACAAACGGTCCTTTTTCTGCGACGGTCCATTGGAGTATAGGGTCAGAAAAAAATATGCAATTTCATGATTCTACCTCTACTTGTTTGTATTTTGCTTTGGTATTTTATTTATCTCCATTTGTCCTATTAAGACACTTATGGCGAATTCTTTTCTGCAAAAAAGTGCAACATTTTCATTGCCCTTTTTCCGAAAACGGCACTTTTGTGATACTTTTTTAAATTTGGTAATTAAGTTACTCGAATTTAGCCCAACTAAAATTTCAAAAAAGCGATATAATAGTGCAGTTTTCGGAAAAAGGGCAATCCAAGTTTGCACTTTTTTGCAGAAAAGAATTCGCCATTAGTGTCCAAAATCTAGCTTCAGTCTTTTGGGCTGGACGATGCTCAGTCGGTCAGACAACAATGTTATATATGAGAGGATTAATGCCAAAGTGGGTCATCCCCAATAGTTTGGTGATTACCAAACTATTGGGTGATTACCAAACTATACAGATAATCTAAGCAGACCCCTTAGTCAACTACATATACATATGTATATAGCCCAGTCAATTGTTTGATAGCCAATTAATATTCCATGAATAGATTTTTAGTAACACATCCTCGGAGAAAAATTGGCTATTCTGCCGCGCTGAACAAAATGTCCATTTTAATTTATGCCAAACACATATAAAGTGAAAATTGGTTATGCTTTCGAGATGAATTGATGCTTTTAAGGCATTTGTCAGGTCTCATGATGAGAGGCCCACAAGTGGGTATTAGCCAACTACAACACTAACCAACAACTAAATCCTCCGCCTCATACTACTACCTCATGCCGGTCAGTCTTTCCAAGAAATAGCTTTGCTTTGTTACTCTTTCCTTTCGAAAATGTAACTATAAAAATATTTATTCTTCTTGTGTATTTCCACTAACCAAAAAAACGAAGGCGGGTTGCCTCCCCTTAACCAGACATCTATTTAACATGTATGACTCTTTTGGCGTCACTCCTCGGAGATGCGGAAGCTATGGGGCCACATTTAGACATTCGTCTAGTTATGGTATTTTTGGGGGGTTTTAAGGGAGTATCAAATAATCAATCATGTGGTTTAAATTGGTTATATTTGCATAAGTCAAAAAATGTTTCTTTTATATTTTGGGGGCTTTTCCTAGCAGGGCGGACAAAAAAGCAAAGCGATAGTCAAGATTTGTTCTCATCCAAAAGATAAGATTTTCCTCCTCTTCCTCTGACCCAAAAGGATGTGTGTAAAGAATACAGGAAAATGTTTGCTTGATGAATGTTGTTTGTCACACACTATTGAACACTGTGAGTGTGTGTAAGTGTCCAATGTGGTCACTATCACTGGAGAGGTAACTGGAGGAAGTAAGGAAGGCTCCCCATATCCCTAAAGAATACAGTTTGTATTTGAAATGTTTGCTTTAGTTGAGATGGCTGAATGTTTTGGTATGGGTCAGCTAACAAAGGAGGTGTTAAGGCATCTTCATAAAAAGTAACAAACAGGACATTGGAAAGGCGTAAAGAAAATAGATCTAGGACAGGCAACGACTTAGAGAAATACTCTACCTAATATCTGGAATAATAGTCAATATAATGACAAACAGTCTTTTTGTATTATTTATAGAAGGAGTACTAGAGGAAACATCAGGGCAAATCCTGGGTTGCGGACGTTGCATTCGTACGCATTTTGTTTTACTAATGTTCATCCCGTTGGCGTTCTGAATGCAATATTTTCATATAACCTTCAGCAACAAAAAGTATTTCAGAGTTCTCTGAAATGACATTTAAATATTTACCTAAATACATATGATGAATGTGATATTCGCGGCGAAAGATCCGTTGCGGACGTTACAACAATTGGAAGTAGGTTAGAAGGTAGAAATAAATAAATAGCTCTCATCCAATAATACACTTCGAGGTTCATCCAAAAACTAGAAATTCGTCTGTTGCGGACGTTATGCTTCGGACGTTACACAACAATATCAACACTTTAAAACGACAATATTCTGTGGAAATGTTTATATAATGTTATAATTTATATTATATAGAACCCGCTGAATGTGTCATTTCAATAATGATAACATTAGAATGGACCGGAATATAATGATCTAATTACACACCTGGCATTTTTTTTAAATTTTTCGGATTTGACACATATGTATACAATATAATGTTCTGATTTTTGACATATTTTATTAAATTACATTATCTACACATTCTATAATAAGCGTAATTTGCAGCGCTTTCATCTATAAGCATGTAGGTCATGGGTTAGATTATTATTTTTTTATTTTTATTTTTATTTGTTTGCACATTGTTGACTTATGTACTGTTCCATTTTAAATTCCGCAAGTTTTTTTTTACAAAACCCTGTATAAAAAATATACAGGAAAAAAATGTTCTTATTTAATGTACGGTATTAAAAAAAATATAATCATATCTTAAATAAAAAGTTATAATGAACTCAAATCCCATCGGTCATTTTGGGCCAGCATGTATGTGCATTTTGTTTGTAGCCACCAAATTAGAATACATAGACCCATAATTTACTATAACAATATACCCATAATTTGATTCGCATCAACGTTCAGCTCGGAAATATTAACAGATCTTAACGAAATTTAGCAAAATATTTTTTCGGCTTACTAGCTTTCCCTATTGGAAATAGATTAAGTTTTCCTACAGCCCCCATATCGCCTACTCAGGAGTAGATGACTCATTTGGTCATCCACTAAAGAATACATGGCAAAGTAGTCGACTACTATAGAGTAAAAGTCCCATGTTGTCTTCTACTATAGAGTAGGTGGTCCAAGTGATCGTCTACTATATAGTAGATGATCAAAGTGATCGTTTGCAATAGAGTAAATGACCATCGTCTTCTATAAAGTTGGTGATCAAATAATCGTCCACTGTAGAGTGGTTGTCTACTATAGATTAGATGATCAAATTGATCGTCTACTATAGAGTAGATGATCAAAGTGATGGTCTACTCTAGAGATGATGATAAAAGTGATCGTCCACTGTGGAATTTATGATCAAAGTAATCGTCTACTACAGAGCAGATAAAGAAAGTGATCGCCTAATGTATATCAGATGCTCAAAGTGATCGTCTATTATAGAGTAAGTGATCACCTAATGTAGAGTATATGACAAAAATTATCATCAACTAGATTGATGATAGATTATATGATAGATTAGATGACCAAACTGGTGGTCTACTATAGAGTAGATGATCAAAGTGGTAGTCTACTATGGAGTAGATGATCAAAGTGATCGTCTGCTATATAGTAGATTATCAAAGTGATCGTCAACTATAGAGAAGATGACTAAAGAAATCGTGTACTATAGAGTAGATGATCAATCTGTTCATCTTCAATAGAGTAGATAATCAAAATGATCGGAAATATTAACAGATCTTAACGAAATTTACCAGAGTATTTTGTCCGCTTACTAACGTTCCCTATTGGAAATAGGTTAAGTTTTCCTACACCCCCATATCGCCTACTCAGGAGTAGATGACTCATTTGGTCATCCACTAAAGAATACATGGCAAAGTAGTCGACTACTATAGAGTAAAAGTACCATGTTGTCTTCTACTATAGAGTAGGTGGTCCAAGTGATCGTCTACTATATAGTAGATGATCAAAGTGATCGTCTGCAATAGAGTAAATGACCAACGTGATCGTCTTCTATAAAGTTGGTGATCAAATAATCGTCCACTGTAGAGTAGATGACCAACGTGATCGTCTAATATGGATTAGATGATCAAAGTGGTCGCCTACTATAGATTAGATGATCAAACTGATCGTCTACTCTGGAGTAGATGATCAAACTGATCGTCTATTCTAGAGAAGATGATCAAAGTGATCGTCCACTGTGGAATATATGATCAAAGTGATCGTCTACTACAGAGCAGATAATGAAAGTGATCGCCTACTATATACGAGATGCTCAAAGTGATCGTCTATTATAAAGTAAGTGATCGCCTAATGTAGAGTAGATGACAAAAATAATCATCAACTAGATTCATGATAGATTAGATGATCAATGTGGTGGTCTACTATAGAGTAGATGATCAAAGTGATCGTCTACTATGGAGTAGATGATCAAAGTGATCGTCTACTATAGAGTAGATGATCAACGTGATCGCCTACTATAGAGTAGATGACACAAGTGGTCGTCCACTATAGAGTAGATGATCCAACCGATCGTCTACTATAGTATAGATGACCTAACTGTTCTTTTACTATATATTATCCTCTACTATACAGAAGACTGTATGAGCAAAGTAAACGTATACTATAGAGTAGATGGTCAAAGTGATCGTATACTATAGAGTAGATGGTCAAAGTGATCGTATACTATAGAGTAGATGATCGAGATCGTCTACTATGTAGTAGATGATCCAAGTCGTCGTCCACTACAGAGTAGATGGCCCAAGCGGTCGTCTGCTATAGCCTACATATATGGTCCAAGCGGTAATCTTTTCTAAAGCAAATCATATATTATATAGTAGATGTTAGAAGTTGTCGTGAATTATGTAGTAGGTGATCCAAGTGGATGTCTACTATAGAGTTGTGCTCCAAGAGGCCGCCTCCTATAGAGTAGGTCGGCGTCGACTACAGTGTTACTGATTCAAATTGACGTATAAATAATCGATCTGTTCTTCGATTGTCGTCTGATGTAGAGTAAAGTGTTCCTCCAATATGTAGTATATGTCCTAAGTACTTATCTACTATACAATATATGGCTCAAGTCGTCCTCTACTATATATTCAATAATCCAAGTAATCGCCTACTATGAAGTCGATGTCCTAAATAGTCGCCTACTATAGAGTCGATATCAAAAGTTAAAGTTACTACACAGATCAAATGGCAGATGATCGGGTATTTATGCAGACAAATGATTGTCAAATGATTAGCAGTGAAAAGATTTTTCTTCAAAGAAGAGCAGAAGATAACAGCAGTTAAAATTAGGGTATAATTAGATATTTATTTTTTTAAATTACAAATTTAAATTGTGTTTAATTTTTTTGCTGAATTCATAAGAAGAAGAATATATTGTAATTGTATTGTAATATATAGTTATCCTCTCGCTTATTTATCAATGATTTACATAATTTTCCATAATAATAGCCCATTGTAGGGTATCCGTTTGCAAAGTAACACACAATGTCCTTTGGTTCGCATCAAAAAATCCATATATCATCTAAGCCTACAAGTTAAGGGCGTTACATTGTTTTAACCAGAGAAGATGAACAAAATCTATGGGATAATATGCATGAGAAGCAGGAGTTCATGTCTGTCGCTCGAGGTTTTTTGTCAGTTAAGCAATTTTTTTCTTGGTCATTTTTGTGTTGTTGTGATGTGAGCGTTTAGCTCAAGCACAGACTACCATCTCCTTGTTGTGGTATTTTTCCCCAAGACTGCATGTCCTGTGCATATCCTATGTGCTATCTATGCTAAGATTTATGGATATACAAATATGTACATACATATTCGAAACATAAATATATATATGGTTTTTCCATTGTAGTCTTAAGGCCTTGACTCTTTAGCAGAAATAAGTAAAACCCACAAAATATAAATTTATTAAAACACAATATACTTATACATAGATATAAGAAAAGAGCAACAAAATATGTTTGTATTCTTTGTTGGTACACAACACATCACCACAACAAATTGTGTTCAATGCGGTCGGTCGGTCGCTCGAGCCAAAAGCCTTGGGAGATGACCATCCTTGTGATAAGGATATTAATTGAGTTTCTTACACACTTTCTTTGTGTTATATATTTTTCGATACGCATCAAAATGTTAAATTGCTATAAAATGAGTTGAAATCTATTTAGAAATTGCCCATTAGGCCTGACCCCAAAATGGTCTTCAAATTAGGTGAGAGCAAATAACCAGAAAATACATTTTACCAGAAAAGTCGGCAGCAGAGGAAACGATTTAAATGGAAAAAATAAATGGTTTTTAAAATTAAAAAATATAAACAATTTATTTAAATTCTAAAAGTAAAATATATAAAAAACAAAGTCTTCAATTAAATACTTGAGAAAATTTAGCAAGAAACATCTATTTTGTAAACATATAAATAAGCGAATGTTTTATTTACCAGAAAGGATATAAAAAACTATTAAAATTGATAAATTTTAATGTTTGCCACTGGTAAGAACTTTTTCTCTAGAACACATGTTGCTATTATGGATCCAGGAGAACACAATTCTGTTTGTTTTTGGAATAACCGCCTAAGTCACGAATGGTCAAATTCAAACTTTTTAAATAAATAAAATATAAATGGCATAAAAACATAAAATTATACACTGTTAATTCTCCCGAATATTTAGATTTTTTGAGAAAGGTGTTTACTCCAGAAAATCGCGGAATTGCCTTCTCCTGGATACTCAATAGGAATTTATTTCTTAACAACAGCAAATGCTAAAATTTCTTGAAGAATATCGCTAAGCTTTCAATGTGAACGAAAACAATACGCAACGATCAAATATTTATAGTTGTTACCCAGTAAAGAACTATAAATATTTTCTCCTCTGGGGTATATCCCAGAACAAATATTGGGCTTTTAGGTAGTTTCGGCAGAGGATTTCTTGAAAGCTATAAGGTTAATATGTCCACAAAATATTTGACCTCAAATGTAAAGAACACAAAGTTTCATATACCGATATGCTTGCTGTATGAACTAGTCAAGGGTGTACTTTAACCACGAAGTCAACCAGGGTTTAGCATTAAAAGACTTTTCATTTCTGGCTTACTCTATTGCATATAATTCATACAGAGTTTCTGTAAAGGATCACAATTAATTTATAAACTATTTCTAGAAACAAAATTTTCTAGTGATATACGAGCGTGATAAATTCAGACCTTTTTTATACCGTCCAGCATATGATGGGGTTTACTAACATTGTCATTCCATTTGCTACACCTTAAAATAATGATTTGAGTCTTATAAAGTAGGTAGCCCTTGGAAAAGTAGGTGCTCTAATTGGTCATCTATAGAGTAAAATGCAAAACTGACCACTCTAAAATATATGGTTTACGTGGTCGTCTCATATGAGGTAGGTGTTGTCGTCTACCATTGAATCTAGAACCCAAGTGGTAATTTATTATAAAGTAGGTGGCAAATGTGGTAGTCCACTATAAAGTCGATGGCTTCAGTGGTCATCTGTTATGGAGTAAATTACCCAAGTCGTCGTCGTCAGATGACCCAAACGGTCATGTATGGAGTAGATGACCAATCTGGTCATGTACTATCCCAGCAAAAAACGTGCTGAAAATTCATCAGCTTTGTAAGGGAAGGTAGGGTGGTGTAACACTTACTATTGCGAGGAATTCATTGGTGATTTTATAAAGAAATGTCCCACCAAAATGCGCTTCCCTTGTGCAATCAATATGAGCCCCTTTATGCGCTGAATTTGTGCAGTGAATTTGTCGAAATTTGTATGCTCTTTTAAATGCAACGAAAAGGTATGATGAAATGATAGGTTTTTAGAAGCGCTGATGTGTTTGCTTGTTAGAATGCATGGAAATAATACCTCAGGGGAAGCGTAATTGTATTGACTCCCTGAACGCAATGAAATAATTCACTAGTGTGTTAATACTAACTTATTTGTTGTAGTATTTGTATTCAAAGGTTGTTTATAAGGAAAATAAAATGGCTTTAATACTAATTTAATTCAAATGATTATTAAAAATAATTCAGTATTCAATAGTCTTAAGTTATGAAGTATTTTTAATGTTAAAAGATTCAATTACTCGCTATCAGAAGGTAAGCTGGCGGCAGGTTTATTACCGATTTGTTTTTATAATAAAGGTTTTTAACAAGATGCTTGAAGATTTCGTTTTGATTCCCAGCCTACTGCACCTGAAAAGTAAAATATATATGTATGTCAAACAAATACATTACTATTTAAAAAAAAACAATACTTACGGTAGAGTGCCTTCATACATTTTTTATAATTAAAAAGTCGTTTTTTCCCCTGAACACCGAAAACATTGTATCTCCACTGCCAAGAAGGAACTTTATTGTTGCAGTCTATAAGATAGAAATATAAAAATATTTTATATTTTATTAATAACAAGTAAAAAGTACTTTTAATTATATAATTTCGGATTGTAGCGTGATTTTAACAGACTGACATGTAAGCGGAATTTAGTATGCCCAGTAATAATAAAAGTATTGCTTCAATTTACCATTGCTCCTTTGGTATCCGAGTTAATTTCGTGTTCAACAGCTTCAAATTCTATTTGTGACGAAATGGAAAACATGTTTGTGTACTTCTGTTGTATATTTTCGGGGAAAGATTTGTCTTCAACACGACTTTTATCTCCGACAACAGGTCCACTATAATCCGTCTTTGATTTGCAGAATTCTCTAGAAACTCAAATATATTAGTGAAATCAATAAGAATGTTATGAGTGTTTAGTACCTTGTAATTTAATCATTTGAACTGTTTGTTTTGAAAGTGGCGTAAATCCATTTGTTTTTAATACGAGATATAAAGGCATTTGCGTTTCAATAAGTTTAAAAATCTGGGTGAACTATGGACATGAAATAATTGCATACACTTCATCTCAAGACTTCAAAGTTTCAATATGGAGTAAAATTTTTCGTGATCGAATCTAATTAACACACCTTTTGCAAGGGTGAATGTACTTAAGCCACTTTCAAAACAAACTTTTTATACAAAATGTTTGTTTTGAAAGAGGCGTAAAGACCAAACTTCCATAATAATATTTTTTACATTTTGAATCTTCCTGGTATCAAACATGTTTAGTTGTTTAAATGACTTCTAATTTAGCGATTTGAATTTGAAATGCATTCCTACATTCAAAAAGTTGGCACGTTACACAAATGCATGTAAATTGGGAAACAATGTGATAAATAAAAGATATTAAATTTGGGTTAACTAGTTATTTATTGTGACACATAAAGCGTGAAATAGTAGTATAATAAAAATCGTAATTAAAAATGAGCTTTATTTCCATTTTGAAAATAAACAGCCTCATTTCTGCAATCTTTTTTACGGCGGTTGATTTCGCAGTCATTGTGAAAGTACGTTTCTTCATCGTCAGAGCTGATTCTTTGTGCGTGTCTCTGCGTTTTGCTTATTGCTGCTTGATAAAGTCCTTCTACATGAAATAAATACAATGCATTGTTCTATTTCTATTGCAAATAATAACTTTATACCTGATTCATTGTCCGATATCATCTTTCTTTTTCTTTTTTTTTATCAATTTTAAGATGAAACTATCACAATCACTTATGCATTTCGAATATAAAATATTTTTTTTATATTTTTCCGTCAGATATAATTTTACAAAATAAAATGGCATCTTTGTTAAAGACGTTAATAATTTACAAAGTGTCCAAAAGCATAGTATTTCATCTATATTATAAAATGGTATAAATACATATCCAAAAAAGTTCACGGTTTTCATAATATTCAATGCGTATGGATTTACGCCACTTTCAAAACAAACGTTTTTGTAAATTTGTTTACTAGCAAAACTTAAGCTTTAAAAATCTAAGTCACCTTTGACTTTTTTGAAAAAATTCTTCTTGATAAAATTATATCCGACTAGTCTGTAGTCGAATCTACCTTTAACTCAATTTATGTGAAAATGGCGTTTACGCCACTTTCAAAACAAACGGTTCATTTCTTCTCTTAGCTGCTTTACTTCCATTAGGTAAGTTTTGGAGTTTTCTTCTGAGTCAGTTTGCATTATCCATAATAAATTGTCAGTAATAAATTGTCAAAATTATTGTCACACATATTCACTGGTAAATTCGATTGTTGTACAGTTACTGTTGTCAGAAACAGAAGGATTTAAAGCACTCACATTTGCATTAATTTCTTTTCTTAGTCTCTTTATTTGTCTTTTACCGACCGTTTAGTTTTTCATTGTTTGCTTCATATTGACAAGTTATATTTATATATGTACATATACGTATATCAGACAGAACCGAACACAAATCACCATCACCGCTACTACTTTTGTGTATACCTACCAACGCACAAAAAAATTGGTACAGCAAAAAAATTGAATTTGCGTAGCGGACTTCTCGATTGCAAAATATCAACTAATTTATTTTTCTCTCTATCGCTTTTCATTTTTTCAAAGTTCGGTAGAATTCTGTGCAACTGGGTAAGCGAGAGAAGAAGCTTCCGCTTACTCCGGTTGCACTAAAGTATGCACAAAATCTTAAATCAATCTCCATTATTGCCAGTTCATTATCTTGAAGTATATATTATACTACTTTTTGAAGTACATTAAGCGCTGAATTCCGCAAGATAAAATAAGCGCTTAAAAGAAGTGCCTACAGTATGTACACAAAACCTCGAGTGCTTCAAAAACTCCAAAAATTTTCTGCTGGGATGTAATTACCCAAATGGTCGTCTACTATGGATTAGATGATCCAGTGGTCTGCTGGGATGTAATTACCCAAATGGTCGTCTACTATGGATTAGATGATCCAGTGGTCTGCTAGTATGAGGTAGATGGCCAAGTGATCGTCGACTATATAGTAGATGTCCCAAGTAGTCGTCTACTATATATTAGAAGGCCCAAATGGCCGTCTAACATAACGTAGATGACCCAAATGGGTTCCGTATACTATATATAAATTAGTAGTCAAAAGTAGATTACAAAATTTCAAAAAAATAGATTACCCAAATAGTCGTCTACTATTAAGTACATGACCAAAATGATGGTCTGCTATTAGGTTAGGTTGAGAAGAGGAGGCGGTGAAATTCCGCCTCATGTCCTTGGACATATACGTATGCCAGTATTCGGCCTGTTGTGCGGTCTAATTGTTATTATTGAGAAAGGTCATTGGAAAGTTATTTTAGGAACACTGTACTGTCGACATAGTCCTTAATCTTCTTCCAGTCTACGCCCCTAAGTTGGGTCAAGGTGGCATAGTATCATTTCCTAAGAAACGTGATCTATTGTTTGCGAACGCTGGGCAATGGCAGAGGAAATGCTCCAACGTTTCGTCATCCTCCCCGCATGCCCTACATATGCTGTCATCTACAACTCCTATCCTATGTAGGTGTGCTTGTAAGCATGTGTGTCCTGTAAGGACACCCATGATCTTACTAGTTTCTACCTTGCTCAATCTCAGTAAGGCCTTGGTCTTGTCCTCGTTTGGATCACCCCACAAGACTTTCGTTGTCTTCCCAACGTTTTCACTATTCCATAGCGTGATATGGGCGTTCTTCGCCCATATTTTTATTTCAGAACGCGTTACTCCGAAGGGTTTTGCGTTCTCTAATGTTGTTGTTTGCAAGTCTCTGCCTCTAGATGCCAAGGCGTTTGCTTTCTCGTTACCCCTTACTCCGCAATGGCCAGGCGCCCATATGATGCATATAGTGCCGTGTTCGGAGTAGGCGTTAATCGCCATTTTACAATCTAAAACTGTCCTCGACTTCACTGTTCTAGACGTTATCGCCCTGATAGCCATTTGGCTATCTGTGAAAATATTCACATTTGTTGGTCGTCTACTATTAAGTACATGACCCAAATGATCGTTTACTATAAAGTATATAACCCAAATGGTCATGTTCTATGGAGAAGATGATGCAAATGGTCGTCTAATACAGTAGAAAACCCAAATGGTAGTATTAAGTAAATGGTGGTATAAAGTAGAATACACAAATCGTCGTCTAATACAAATTAGATGATCCAAACAGTCGTGTAGAGTATATTACCCAACTGGTCGTTGACCTTAACGACCTTAAAGGTCGTATACTATAACGTAGATGGCCCTAATGGTCGTGTAATATAAAGTAGATGACACAAATGGTCATGCACTAGTGATTTGATGACTCAAATGATCGTCTACTATAAAATAGATAACCCAAATGGTATTCTACTATAAAGTAGATGACCTAAATGGTCGTATACTATAAAGTAGATGAAGTAAATGGTCGTCTACTACAGAGTAGATGACCCAAATGGTCGTCTACTATAAAGTAGGTGATCCAAATGGTTGTCTACCATAAAGTATATGACCCAAATGGTCATGCACTATGGAGTTAATGACCCCAATGGTCGTCTACTATAAAATAGATAACCCAAATGGTATTCTACTATTAAGTAGATGACCTAAATGCTTGTATACTATAAAGTAGGTGACCCAAATGGTCGTCTACTATAAAGTAGATGACCCAAATGGTCGTCTAATGTAAAGTAAATGACCCAAATGGTCGTCTAATATAAAGTAGATGACCCAATTGGTCGTCTACTATAAAGCAGATGACCCAAATGGTCATGTTCTATGGAGTAGATGATGCAAATGGTCGTCTAATATAAAGTGGAATACCAAAATGGTCGTCTACTACAAATCAGATGGCCCAAACAGTTGTCTAAAGTAGATTACCCAAATGGTCGTCTTCTATAAAATAGATGACCTAGAAGGTCGTATACTATAAAGAAGATGACCTAAAAGGTCGTTTACTATAAAGTAGATGACCTAAAATGTCGTATACTATAAAGTATATGACCCAAATGGTAGTCTAATATAAAGTATGGTCATGTACTATGAAGTTAATGACCCAAATTGCCGTCTACTATAAAATAGATAACCCAAATGGTATTCTACTGTAAAGTAGATGACCTAAATTCAAAGTTCAGCTCTATGACCAGCTATCCACCCCAATTTTTTCCAAACATGACCTTCTATTCCTGTCATATAAAATGCATGTAAATAGGGACAGGCAATGTTTTACATTTAGAGACTTCCGTAAAATAAACCATGTATTACTTGCTGAAATGGTGGACAATGTTAAATGGAATACTATTTACAATTATGAATCTGCAGAAGACAAAATAAATTTTATGGAGAACCATATCTCTATTATGTATAATGCCTGTGTACCAGAAATAACACGTACTATAAGACCCAAGGATCAATCATGGTTCAACAATGAAATTAAAAAATTAATCGTTCAGAGAGATGAGAAATATAGAAGATGGAAGCGGTATAAAACTACAGCACTCTACGATTTGTTTAAAAAGGCTAGGAGTGAGGTCTCCATCAAAATAAAACTAGCTAGAACTAATTTCTATCACCAGAAGTTTGCTACGGCGATTGGCAGCGGCGCCAAGTGGAATATTATTCGTAATATTGGCATTGGAAAAAAGAACATAGCACCTGTTGAAGTAAACGTAGATCAACTGAATGAACATTTTGTAAGCCAAAGTATACCAACCAAGAAAACGACCTTACCAACAAGACACAACACGCATATAGTGGAAAATGCATTCTCTTTTAGGTGCGTTGACGAGAGTGAAGTGTTGGAGAGCTTCCTATCGATTAAATCTAATGCCATAGGTATGGACGCGTTGAATCCTAAATTTATTAAATTATTGCTACCAAAGTGTCTTCGCTACTTCACAAATATTTTCAACACCATTCTTACAAAATCATGTTTCCCTTCTGTTTGGAAACACACAAAAATAATACCATTACAAAAACCAAATAATGATTTTCGACCTATAGCTATTCTACCATATCTTTCCAAAGTTTTAGAAAAACTAATATACAAACAAATGAATACCTATATCTGCAATAACGGTCTGTTAACTGAGTGTCAGTCAGGGTTCAGATCAAAGAGAAGTTGCATAACAGTGCTTGCCGACGTTGTTGAAGACATTCGTTCCAATTTAGATGGAAACATGACTTCTATACTTATATTGCTTGACCATAGCAAAGCATTTGATACAGTGAACCACTCAATCTTGATACTTAAACTGAAGCAGTTATTTCACTTCTCTGAATCGGCGTGCAGGCTTATACACACTTATTTAACCGATAGATACCAGTCCGTGTGTCATAATAAGAAAACATCAAATGCATTAAAATTAAAAAGTGGTGTTCCACAAGGATCGATTCTTGGTCCCTTATTATTCAGCATTTACGTTAATGATTTGCCTCAAACACTACGATATTGTAAAATTCATTTATACGCCGATGATGTTCAAGTGTACGCAAGTTCACACCAGAATAACTTAGAGGAATGTATTGCTAATGTCAATGACGACTTAGAAAGAATCTGCAATTGGGCCAACGATAATATCCTGAAAATTAATCCGTCGAAATCGAAATGCATATTTATCTCAAAAAACAATTTAATACCATCAAATAATTATATAATAAATATTGACAACACATCGATTAGCGTTGTACCTACAGCTATAAACTTAGGTATTATATTCAACAACACATTAACCTGGTCAAATCACATTCAAAATAATATTGCGAAAACATATGGAATGCTGCGAAATCTATGGGCAGCTCAATCTACAACGCCCTTAAATATTCGAATGCTTCTGGCCAAATCGTATCTGCTACCAGTTCTTTTGTATGGGTGTGAACTATTTGCAAATTGCAACAGTATAGACAGACAAAGGCTAAATGTGGCATTCAATAGCATTGCAAGATACATATTTAAAAAGAGACGTCATGATAGGATATCATCGTACTCATATCAGATTTGCAATATGAAGTTCATCAATTTGCTTAATTTCAAATGTCTTCTACTTCTTCACAAAATAATTTACACTGGCGAACCATCGTATTTATTTCAACGTCTACAATTTGCTCGATCAAACCGTGGTAAAAAAATAATTCAAGTCCGGTACAGAAGCGCCAAGTCTGAACAGCAATTCTTTATTCATTCTATCCGCCTATGGAACAGCCTTCCAAACATCATACAAACAATAAGCAACGCAATACATTTTAAAAAGGAGCTAAGGTTATATTACGCCTAAAATTGTAACATCAAATATTTAACATCATCATATTCTTAATTTCTTTCATTCTTTTTTTTAATTATTTAACCGTTTAAATGTAAATTAACATTGTCATTATTGAAACTACATCCTATAAACCTAGTACTGTAAATTATAAGATTTAATATCTTGTTGTGCTAGGATTCCTAGTAATAATAAATAAATAAATAAATAAAAAAAAAAAATTGTTGTATACTATAAAGTAGATGACCCAAATGGTATTCTACTGTAAAGTAGATGACCTAAATTGTTGTATACTATAAAGTAGATGACCCAAATGGTAATATACTATAGAGTAGATGACCCAAATGGTCGTCTACTATAAAGTAGATGACCTAAATGTCGTCTAATATAAAGTTGATGACCCAAATGGTCGCCTACTATAAAGTCGATTAAAGTATATGACCAAGTGGTTGTCTAATATAAAGTAGATGACCCAAATGGCCGTCTACAATAAAGCATATGACCAAATGGTCGTCTAATATAAAGTAGATGATCCAAATGGTTGTCTTATATAAAGTAGATGATCCAAATGTTCATGCACTATGGAGTTAATGACCCAAATGGTCATCTACTATAAAATAGATATCCCAAATGGTATTCTTCTATAAAGTAGATGAACTAAATGTTTGTATACTATAAAGTAGATGAACTAAATGTTTGTATACTATAAAGTAGATGACCCGAATGGTCGTCTAATATAAAGTAGATGACCCAAATGTTTGTTTACTATAAAGTAGATGACCCAAATGGTCGTCTTATATAAAGTAGATGACCCAAATGGTTGCCTACTATAAAGTCGATTAAAGTATATGACCAAGTGGTTGTCTAATATAAAGTAGATGACCCAAATGGCCGTCTACAATAAAGCATATGACCAAATGGTCGTCTAATATAAAGTAGATGATCCAAATGGTCGTCTAATATAAAGTAGGTGACCCAAATGGTTGTCTAATATAAAGTAAATGACCCAAATGGTCGTCTAATATAAAGTAGATAACCCAAATGGTCGTCTTATATAAAGTAGATGACTCAAATGGTCGTCTTATATAAAGTAGATGACCCAAATGGTTGCCTACTATAAAGTCGATTAAAGTATATGACCAAGTGGTTGTCTAATATAAAGTAGATGACCCAAATGGCCGTCTACAATAAAGCATATGACCAAATGGTCGTCTAATATAAAGTAGATGATCCAAATGGTTGTCTTATATAAAGTAGATGATCCAAATGTTCATGCACTATGGAGTTAATGACCCAAATGGTCATCTACTACAAAATAGATATCCCAAATGGTATTCTTCTATAAAGTAGATGAACTAAGTGTTTGTATACTATAAAGTAGATGACCCGAATGGTCGTCTAATATAAAGTAGATGACCCAAATGGTTGTTTACTATAAAGTAGATGACCCAAATGGTCGTCTAATATAAAGTAGGTATCCCACATGGTTGTCTAGTATAGGGTAGATGACCCAAATGGTCGTCTACAAAAAAGTAGATGATCTATATGGTCTTCTAATATAAAGTAAGTGACCCAAATTGTCGTCTAATATGAAGTATGTATATGACCCAAATGGCTGTCTAATAAAAAGTAGATGACCTAAATGGTTGTATACTATAAAGTAGATGACCCGAATGGTCGTCTACTATAAATGGGCGTCTAATATAAAGTAGATGACCCAAATGGTTGTCTACTATAAAGTAGATGACTCAAATGGTCGTCTAATATAAAGTAGGTGACTCAAATGTTTGTCTAATATTAATTAGATGACCCAAATGGTCGTCTACAATAAAGTAGATGATCTATATGGTCTTCTCATGTAAAGTAGGTGACCCAAATGGTTGTATAGTATAAAAAAGATGACTCAAATGGTCGTCTACAATAAAGTAGATGATATATATGGTCTTCTAATGTAAAGTAAATTACCAAAATGGTCGTCTACAAAAAAGTAGATGATCTATATGGTCTTCTACTATAAATCCGATGACCCAAATGGACGTCTGCTCTACACTATGTATATGGCACAAATATTCGTCTACAATAAAGTAGATGACCTAAATGGTAGTCTACTATAATATATGTATATGGCCTAAATAGTCGTCTACAATAATGTACATGACCCAGATAGTCGTCGAGTAAAAAATCTATGGCTTAAGTGGATGTCTACTATGGAACATATGACTCAAGTCCTCGTCTACTATAAAATAGATTACCCAATTAGTCGTCTACTAAAAAGTAGATGTCCCAAATTATCGTTTACTACAAAGTAGATGACACAAACTGCCGTATACTATAAAGTTGATGCCCCACATATAAGTAGATGCCTTTTTAAGCCATAAATACCAATTATTTAGACGATTAAGCTGAAATATTCCTTTTGTGTTTTTATTTAAAGTCTGTACAATGAAAATTTACCAGACCGATACATGTTTTTATATAGTCCCCATGTAGTGGTCTGTCTTAAATATCTTTGGTTAAGCCATAGATGCCAAATTTTCCAAACAAATTGGCGGAAACGTTTCTCTTAATTTTTAAAGAATTTAGTACAACAAAAACTAACAATATCGGTTCATGCTTTTTTTCTGTCCCACTTCAACGATTTTTCCGGTTATAGAATTGAAAGCATTCCGTTGTGGAGGGTATATAAGATTTGACCTGGGCTAACATACTACCGTTCTTAGTTGTTTTTTGAAGCTTCAAATGCTATCGAATCACGTTAACATTTCACTTGAATTACAACAAATTATAAAATAAAATTTTCGTATTACTTTTTAATACTTCCTGAAGTATCTCATTATTGACAGAACTTAATCAAATTGTCAATAATACTTGTGTTGCTATCATCAAAAACCATTTGCGAAAGCTTTGATTTATATTTAAATGCATTATGGCAATTACGGTGTAATATGTCATTATTATAAGGATCCTTGGACAGTGACTGTATAATATTGTAATGAAAACATAATAATAATTTGGACTGCTCCTATGCTGAGAAATTTACTTCCAGTAACTGTCATGTAGTTTAATATTGCGCTGACATATTCCTGGAATGGCATTAAAACTGAAGCCAAATAATGTTTTTGCACATCAAGCTGGATGGCAAAAGTCCTGTCACAAGAACACAGGAGAGGGGATGGTTGTGCCGGTGGATAAAGGAGGATATGGTTCAGTTAATTCGTCGAACAAAAATGTTAAAAGGACAACAGAACCTTGGGGAAAGCAGAATCAGAAAGCGGAAAGGGAAGAAAATCCAATCATAACCTTATTAAATACAATTTATTATGTATGAGCTTTACATTACATTTACCCCAAGGATCATTAGTGACATTACACTTTTTGTCTACAACAACAACAAATCGCGTCGCTGACGTTGACGATAATGATGACGTTGCCGTCAGTGTTCGTCAGCGTTGTTTTGTTGGTGGATTCGAACTGATGTCGTCGTATGGCAATTAAAGAACATCAATTACATGATTTTCCATATCAAAAACCCAAAATGGATGGATGAATGACTGAGTGAATGAATGAATGGCATGGAAAACATGATGAATTTAATATTAAGTGAATTATAATGTAAACGGATATGTAGGCAAAAATAGTAAAAGCTGCAGAACACAGTGGTTCAGTTATAATAGGCCGAAGAGGTATCTGAAAGAAAACCATCCATACCGCCAATGCATTTTTATCAAAACAAGTAAAGAAATACTTAATTCGGGTGTGGCCGACCGTATAATATCCTCCACCACCATGTATGTAATTATGGAAGTTATAATGAAAACCAGTAAGGAAAGATAGAAAGTCGGGCGGGGCGAGACAATATAATACCCTACACCTCCCTAACAATACGAAAAACGGCATTGTGATAATAATTTGAAATTATTGGTTTCGTTTCACTTAACAAAATACTAAGGTCCACATCCTCATCAAGGCTTGTTCCAAGTAGGAGTTGAAGATGTTGATCATAATAAACTAGATCTGAAATAATAACTTTAAAATGCGCAGTATTCTTTCATAGATCAAGACACGGAAGGAACAAATAGATAGGACTATACATACATAATCTAAACAGATTTTCATCAACTTGGATGAAAAACCATATTTCTGCCAAATTATATAAAGATCAGACATAAAATGCAGTTTCAATATCATTTAAACACTAAATAGTCAGGAACTTATATACGAGGTATATTCAAAAAATATCGAGAATTTTTAATTTCCGCGGGCTACGTGTATTTGATTTTTGATATTTTTGTAGCGTTATGTTGGTACTCATGTCCCTTACTTATGCTGACAAGGTCGGCCATTTTGGTCCGCCAAAAACGGATTTGTGGAAGAACAAAAACTGGGTTTGCACCATGCTTGTGCGCGAATATTTGGCCAGAAACAACACAGTAATGGTGCCGCAGCCACCGTATTCCCCTGGTCTAGCCCCCTGTGACTATTTTTTGTTCCCAAAACTGAAAAGGCCCATGAAAGGACGACGCTACGCCACGATTGAGGAGATAAAGACGGCATCGAAGGAGGAGCTGAACAAGATCACAAAAAATGATTATTTGAAGGGCTTCGAGGATTGGAAAAAAATTTTGGCAGAAGTGTATTATATCCGAGGGGAATTACTTTGAAGGGGACAAAATAGATATTCATGAATAAATACTTTTTGAAAAAATACAAAATTCGCAAATTTTTTTGAACATACTACGTATGTGTATATAATTATATATGAAAAGATTATCCCCGAATTAAGCAGTATTCGTTCCGAAATTAAGAAACTTATTTCTGTCAAATTGTGCAATGATCGGAAGTAAATTACCATTTTTATAGCGCTTTGATACCAAATCAGGAGAAACATATATATGGAGGCTATATCTGAATCTGAACCGATTTTCCCCGAATGACAGTATTCATTCATGTAATAATAAACCTCTTTCTGCCGAATTTCGTACAGATCGGAAATAAAATACAGTTTCTACAGCGATTACATGTCAAATGGGGTAATAACGGGTTTTCCAATAGGGATCATATGATTTTGAAGTGACGTGTCGGCCATTTGTAATATGTCAGGATCTGTCATTTGTTTTTCATTATATTCAGTAGTGTTTACAATTTCATCATGGAGAGATATACGCAAGAACAACGTTTACAAATTATTCAGTTTTTTTTATCGAAATAATCGTTTTCCAATTGCAAATTTTCGTGCGCTCCTTTTTTTAAATCAAAAAAAATCCCTTTCCAGTCGACCTATGACCTTGATACCAATGAGTAATATTTCAGCTCGATTTCCGATCCGACGTACCGTTAAGGAGCTAGAGCAAAAATAAACTTTCCGTTCACATTTGAAAATTATGATAAGTCCTTTTTTTAAATAAAAAAAAAATCCCTTCCCAGTCGACCTATGACCTTGACGCCCATGAGCAATATTTGAGCTCTCATTAAGAGCTATCTTTTTGCCATTGACAGATTGCGGCTACGTGCCACACTGCAAATGAAACAATTGAATTGTTGCGAGACAAGTTTGGAGATTCGATTATTTCAAGAAATTGTGATATTGAATGGCCTCCAAGAAGTTGTGATGTAACACCAATAGACTATTTCTTGTGGGGTTATTTGAAATCATTGGTCTTTCGAAATAAACCAGACTCTCTTCAAGCTTTACAAGTCAATATTGAACGTGTCATTCAAGACGTACGATTTGATTTAGTGGAAAAAGTGCTCGAAAATTGGGTTCATCGAATTCGTTCCAGCAGAAGAAGTCGTGGAGGCCATTTGAATGACGTTTTAGTTAGAACTTAATTGTATCGATTGTAACGGGTGATCCAAGTAGAGATACTTTTTTCAATAGCCTTTTTTTGACAGATCACGTGTGAGTCGTGTCATGCTGTCATGTTATTTTTGTTAAGTATTGTTTGGCATTTCATCATGGAAAGACTTACGCCTGAACAACTTTTACAATCGTTCAACTTTATTACGAAAATTCACATTCTGTGAGGAATGTGTTTCGTGCACTTCGCTCAACTTATGTTCAACATAATCGGCCTACTGAGCGTACTATTCGCAACACCATCACCCATCTTGAGACCCAGCATTCATTATTGGTTAATATTCGACCGAATAGACCACGTCCAGCATGCAGTGAAGAAAATGTAGCGGCCGTAGCTGAGAGTGTACACGAAGACCGTGGATAAGCGATTCGGCGCCGTTCGCAGCAACTCGGACTGACGTATGGAACGACTTGGCGCATCTTAAATCGAGATCTTAAATTGAAAGCATACAAAATACAGCTTGTGCATGAACTGAAGCCGCCCGACCTTCCCAACCTTCTCTTGAAAAGTTCCAAGAAGATCCGACGTTTTCGAGCTAAATTTTGTTCAGCGATGAGGCCCATTTCTGGTTCAATGGGTACGTAAACAATGAAAATTGCTGCATTTGGGACGAAGAGCATTCAAGAACTGCCACTTCATACAAAAAAAAACAACGGTTTGGTGTGGTTTGAGGGCCGGTAGAATCATCGGTCCATATTTCTTAAAAAATGATGCCGGTGAGAACGTAACCGTCAATGGCGACCGTGCCAAGATCGTGATCGTGCCAAGATCGTGATCTCGGCGACTTTTGGTTTCAACAAGACGGCGCGCCACTTCCCACACATCGCATCAATCAATGGATTTATTGAGATAATTTCACGGCTTGGGCCAGTCGATTGGCCACCAAGATCGTGTGCTATCACACCGTTAGACTTTGTCCTGTGTGGATATGTAAAGTCTAAAGTTTATCCGGACAAACCCGCTTCGATTCAGGCCTTGGAGCAAAACATCACGCGTGTCATTCGCCAGTTACCAGTCGAAATGCACGAACGAGTCATCGAAATTTGGACTCAACGGATGGACCATCTGAGACGTAGCCGCGGCCAACATTTGATAGACATAATCTTCAAAAAATAAATCCCAAAGAATGTTCTTTCAAATGATGATAAACATTCCCCATTCAATTTGAATTTTCTGTGTTTTTTTTCCTTTAAAAAAGTAGGGAACCTCGAAATGGATCACACATTATATAGATTGCCAATTTTGAAATTGATGAGTAATGTCCATTGTAACCACAAAATTTAACAAACTTTCATAAATATAACGAATTTTTTTATGAAGATGCTCTTTAAAATGCAACTTAACTATTATTGGTCAACATATGACAATACGTGATCCCGTTTCATATGGGGACTTACGGTTTCATATTCGTGTGCCGACTTTCGTTACCTATCCAAAGAGATTATTTCTAGTTATTTGCATTTAATATGTTAACAATTCTACAAAACAGCATACGATTTTTATTTATTTAGATAAAATGCACAAATTCGACATCGTATGTAGAGTTTTGTGTATGAAATTGTAAGGTTTTTTTGCAATCGTCTGAACTGTCAGTTCACCTTTGCCTAACAAGCTGTAATTGTCCGAACAGTTGAAGCACTTTAACAGGGTTGATAACGTTGTCCGATCTGGCAATCGTCTATACATAGCTTAACTCATGCAGTTTCAACAATGCTGATTGCAAACAAGCTTCACTCTAGTCCCTTAATATTTGGATATAATTAAACTATTTGTTTGCAAAACCACTGTACAAATGCAAAAAACCAACAAAAACAGCACAACAACTACATACTATGGAATGGTTGGAAAATACAAAAAGAAAATTTAACTTGTCATGGTTGCCGCCTGTCATTTACTTGTTGTGTGAGAGATGTTTTTTTCGTTCTCTCATCTTTGAAAAGAAAATCAACAACAATGGCAACAAACACAAGAGAAATAAATTATCAGGCGAATACAACGACGACGGCAACAATCAAATTTACGAACGAGGGTTGGTAAGTGAACTACGAACACTTTAACTTTGTTCACCCAATGAGCGTGTGGATGTGTGTCGCTTGCGATGTGTTGTTGCATGCAACATTTGTTCAATGTGGTAAGCTGGCATCGTGCATTCATTCCTACATTGTTCGCTGAAAAACAAGTTGATCTCCGAAAAAAAAATAAACGTCACACAAAGAAAATGTACACAACTCTCTCACACAAACACGGGCTCTCATTGAAAATTCTTTGCATATGTATATATGTGTGTCCGTATGTCATTACCAAATGCGGGAGGATTTTTTAAATGCATCTGTAATATTTTGTGTAAATATTCTCTGCTGCTACTGCTACAACTACGTACGAGTACAACTCGCTTGTTAGTTCGTTTATTCTTCCTCCCTTGCTCAATTGTTCTACTTTGAGCAACTTCAGCTCCCAACCTTTTGCCTTTTTCTCCCCGTCATCCGTTGTTGTTGTAAATATCAAGCCAAGAACAATAATATCGCATCAATTAAAGCATTACAATGTCATAATCAAAATGACAAATAAAATTACATTTGATGAGAACTTGACAGCCGTTATGCGCTACGGTACGGTAGAATGGGAGAGGACACAGTGGAACGAGTCGTGCACAATATTTAGACATCGCAATGCATGTCAGTCAAACTGAGCAATAGAAGCAATGAGACAACTAGACAAATAGATGTGAGACCTTAGGGAACGGAAATGGAAAAAAGCGGGAATTATTATTTTAATTTTGGAAAATATGGAAAGAAAATTGTATATTAGGATGGAATTTAATATCTCAAAGAAAAAATAAATCTATTCGCGCTACAACAATATATCCAACATTTGAGGGAAGATAATATATCGCTAAGTCGACATAACATGTTTTTAGTGAGATTGCACTTTTAATTTCTAAATATTCCAAATTATATTCAGTCAAAATGTGGAGTTTATCCTTCAACCCTATCAAAAATTATTCACAAAATAGTACAGGTCATTCGATTTGCGCTATACATAAAGGAATTCCACACAAATTTTAAAAAATCATCAAACTTTGATCGCCTCTCCTGAATAACTACCTTTTTGCACTTAGCACTGTTTAGATTGGAGGTAAAGATATATATAGGGGGTCGATTATAAGATATTTGCACCAAAATAAAACTCTCTTTCCAACGAAACGAAGTTTTTTTTTGGCACTATACGTCGCCGCTGCAAATAGCTTTTTCGAAGCAGAAATTTTTGTTTTTTAGAATAAATGACTATTATATTCTTCGCCACTCTGTGATACATGGTTTGTTTTGCGGAAGATGACAAGTATACCGATACATAGAATTACAATTACAATTAGGAAAAATTACGCCTTATACTTCGATGAAAGGCTTTACACTTTTAAATCTATTACGCCTTGTGCTTACATTAAATACATAAAATTGCCTAAGATTAAGTACATTCTGTAATTAAACCAAGCACATGCTATACTTTCCACAAGTGTTAACCAGTAAGGAAAGGCAGAAAGTCGGGCGGAGCCTACTATATAATACCCTACACCTAAATAACAATGCGATGAGGGTCATTGCGATAATAATTTGGAATAATTGGTAAATGGGTGGGAACATATTATCTAATTCTGAAACGATAATCGCTAAATTAAGCAATATTCGTTCCTAAATTGAGAAACATCTTTCTGGAAAATTTTAATGATCGGAAGTAAAGTACAACTTCTATAGCGATTTGATACCAAATCAGGAGGAACATATATATGGAGGTTATATATAAATCTGAACCGTTTTTTCCTGAATACTCATTCGCGTAAAAAGACCTCTTTCTGTCGAATTTCGTACTGATCGGATATAAAATACAGTCTATACAGCGCTTACATGTCAAATCGGGGGTAACATATATATGGGGCTATATCTAAATCTGAACCGATTTTCTCGGAATTTGGCAGTATGCCTTCATGTAATAATAAACCTCTTTCTGCCGAATTTCGCTGTGATCGGATATAAAATACAGTCTCTACAGCGCTTGAATTTCAAATCGGGGGTAACATATATATGCCGGCTATATCTAAATCTGAACCTATTTTCTCCGAATTTGGCAGTATTCCTTCATGTAAGAAGAAACCTCTTTCTGCCGAATTTCGTACTGATCGGATATAAAATACAGTTTCTACAGCGCTTGCATGTCAAATGGGGGGTAACATATATATGGGGGCTATATCTAAATCTGAACCGATTTCCTCCAAATTTTGTATTGTCTCAAAGTGTATCACGAGACTACTCTCTGTCAATTTTTGTACAAATCGGTTCAAAAATGTTGCTTATACAGTGCATATGTGCTAAATCGGAGTTACATATATATGGGAGCTATATGTAAATCTGAACCGATTTTAACCAAATTCAGAATCTTTCTTTATGATTCATATCATAAAGAAAGATATGTGCAAAGTTTCGTTGAGATCGGACCATAATTGCGACCTGTACTTCGATTACAAAAATACATCTACAGACAGACTGACGGACATAGCTAAATCAACTCAGAAAGTGATTCTAAGTCGATCGGTATAATAAACGATGGGTCTATCTCCTCTCCTTTTGGGTGTTACAAACAAATGCACAAAGTTTTAATATCCTCAAATCGGTTCAGATTTAGATATAACCACCATTTATGTATATATTACCCCCGGTTTGACATGTAAGCGCTGTAGAAAATGTATTTTATATCAGATTGCTACGAAATTTGGCAGAGAGAGTTATCTTATTACGTGAATGAACACTACTAAATTCGGAGAATATCCGTCCAGATTTAGATATGGTCCCCATATATATGTTTCGCCCGATTTGACATGTAAGCGCAGTAAAAACCGTATTTTATATCCGATAAGTACGAATTTGCAATATCGCAATGCCCATTTTCGAATTGTTATGTAGATGTAGGGTATTATATAGTCGGCCCCGCCCGACTTTCTGTCTTTCCTTACTGGTTTTTTATTTAATTATTTGTTTAAACGTTCCTGGAAATTTGTATACCCTCACTTTAGTGATACGAGGGTATATACCATTTGCTACGGTCAAAAGTGTAACACATCGAAAGAGTGATCTAAGACCCTAAGTATGTTCGGCGGATATTCGTTTTCGGTCATTTTAAGTCGAATGAGAAATGTCCGTCCGTCCGTCTGGCTGTCTGTCTGATGGTTGCTGCGGACGATAACTCTCGAAAGGATTAACCGATTGACTTCAAATTTGGTATGTGGTAATATTATTTTCTATCTCCGGCTACGTTCGAAGAGTGGTCATATTGGTTCACTCCTTTTAGTACCTCCCCCACAAAGGGTTAAATGTTGTGAAATATTGATTCTTTAATAACTGCTATACTACTTATTCGATTCTTCTGCAATTCCACACATAGTATTAGTTTATAAGAATTAGTTTATTTATTATCAATTCGAGAAAAATGGGCGAAGATGCCACGCCCCTTTTGGGGCCTCCCACACAAATGCACCATTTTGCACCAAAAGTTAACAGACTATATCATTAATACCAGTGTATGAAAATACTTACAATTTTGTACAGTGTAATGCTTTTATAATGCCTACATTGCAGTGAAAAATGAGCGTTATTGACACGTCCCTTTTGGTACGTCCCACATAGAGGTCCCATTTTGCACCAAAAGTTAACAGCCTATAACATAAATACCAGTGTATAAAAATACTTGAAATTTTGTACAGAGTAATGCTTTTATAGTGCCTATAGCCCTGTGAAAAATGGACGTTATCACCTCGCCCCTTTTTTTATCTCCCGCACAAAATGGCCAAATAATACCACAATTTAATATCTCATAGCGTTAATATACCAGTGTACATAAACGCTTATAATTCGGCACAGTGCAGTGTATTTAAAGTATCTACTGATCAGCGAAAAATATGTGTATTTGTTAAACCCGTTCTGGTACCTCACATACAAACTGACAGAATAGTTCGTGGAATATTCAATATTATACAATATTATATTAGGCACGTTTTCGTTACAAGCTAGCACTTTTAGTTTAGCACTTTGCAACGAAAACAACTGACTTCCACTAACTGGCACATAAGCAATAAGTGGCGGATTTTCACTATCTGGTAGCAATGGTGTCATGAGTTGTGAAGAAAGAACAGTGCGAAACAGGCAAAAAATTCGTGAAAAGTATTTATAAAACATATATTTACTATTCTATGTTCAATTGTTTACACATTTTTTTGCTAATATTAAAATAATTTCCCATTTTTGTTGTTCTTCTTCCCGTTAATTCACAATAATTGATAAAATCTCTCCAAAAATGGGATGCCATATTGCTAAATATAGGGTGCCCAATCTGGCAACATCATACTCGATTAAGACATGAACACAAGCACCAAACTTCATCGGGAACTAATAGTGCTTAAAAGTGCTTAGCTCCCCATACAAATTAAGCAATTTTGGTGTAACGAAAACACGCGTATTATTTTTTAATACATTTGATTTTGGTAAACAGATTATTCAGTAGCATACCCGTTTAGTCTAGTTTTCTTCACATTAGAGGGAATACTTATTCTAATGGATAAATAAATGATATTTGGCGAAATTTTTCCTAAAACAAATCGCTCTCTTCGTATGAGCTGCGGTGGTAAATACTCGTACATTACTTGACGTGGATATTTTTGAGTTGAAATACCAGTAGTGAGGAATACTTCTTATTCGTTTGGAAGAAGCTAGGCCTCTTAGAACTGAGAAGAGTTTATATGCACTTGTATTATTTGATAAGATTTG
Source organism: Eudasyphora cyanicolor (assembly GCA_963930755.1). Lineage (NCBI taxonomy): Eukaryota > Metazoa > Arthropoda > Insecta > Diptera > Muscidae > Eudasyphora > Eudasyphora cyanicolor. The sequence continues at coordinate 42,221,293 of OZ005735.1, forward strand.
GCCATTTAATGTGGGAGGTACCAAACAAGGGGCGCGACAATAACGCTAATTTTTCACAGGACTGTACGAGTATGTTTTGCAAAGTTCTAAAATGCACAAAATGTCAAGTATTTACAATAATAAAGTTATATGCTGCAAACGTTTTGTACAACATGGTCTTTTGGGTGGGAGGTACCAAAAGGGGAGGGATAAATTTCCTTTGCCCCGTCATCGAACTTAGTCTGAGATAGGTAAAAATATTACCAACTACAAAATTTTATGTCAATCGTTTGCTCCTTTCGAGAGTTATCGTGCGCACCAGCCAGACGGACGGATATTGTTCAAATGACTCAAAGTATCCTAAAATCAAATTAGACTTTTGACCCGTCGCAAATGATATATACAGCAGTTCACTAAACTATGTGTATTAAAATGTTAGGCTTAAAGGACGTTTCGGGAAAGGTCACAACGCCCAAATTATTTTGAGATTTATGTTCATAGGTATTAAGTCCAGGCACCGGCAGATATCGGTTTATTATATAACCAGTAATTAATGTTGTTGAAAATTGGTTCACTGTTAGATACAGCCCTCAAAAGCTCAAACGCAGTCAGATTAAAAAAAATTGGTCTAGATTTCAATATAGCCCCACACTATGATCTTTGTCTGTCCATATATTCTTGTGATCAAAGTGCAGGTCACTAATATGATCCGATATTTACTAAAAGTGTTGCAAACTCACTTCATATGGTCGATACCTACTGAAAATGTGCTATTACGGTCTATGTTTTGATATTGCCCCGTATAAAGGTCGCCACCGATGTCACTTTTTGACGCACTAGGGAACACATTTTTCAATTGTTCTGACTAAGGTTTAAGTATTTCTACATTATATTGTTCTTTATCGTTCCAATAAAAATGGGGCACGTCGGTCCACGTTTCGATACAGCCCCCATATAAGGTTCCCTTCCGATTTGACTTATTGACGCTCCAGGGAACGCAATTTTTAACCGATCATACTGATATTAAAGTATTTTTACTTTATATCGTTCTAAATTGACTCCAGGGAAAATTGGGCACATCGCTCCATTTTTCTATATTTGACGTCTTGGCAAAATAAATCCTAGGTTCTTAAACAATGTGACTGTAGTTAAGAAATTTTCTCTATTTAACCTGCATAAATTCATAGTAATAATAGATTGATATGGCCCCTTAATATTTCTCAGCATATTGGTTACCCAACAATGGTGGAGAGTATGATACAGTCGGTCCCTCCCGACTTTAGTCGTTCTTTACAGGTTACTATCAATCATTGAACTTCGAAAATGATATTTCTGTGAAACAGTCATATTATTACAAACCACATGGATAACTATTGTTTGATGTGTATAAATTCAATTAATTGACACCAATTTAATCTTACGGTATCCCTGATTTAAGCAGTCTTGAGATATCTAAACTCAAGTAAATTGGCACCTCATTTCACGTACGGCCTTCGGTAGCTTAGTGGTTAGTGCATTAGACTTGGATCCCGAAGGTGCTGGGTTCAACTACCAGCCATGGCACCGGTAAAATTTAACATCAACATTTCATGTTTTCACCATAATTCGAGTTTTGGCAGCTAAAAAAATAACTCACCGGGCGCACCACCACTACAACAACATCTGATCAAACAAGTCAAGAGGGAAGCTAAAAAAAGACATAAAACCATGACGACTATAAACAGAAATGCAGCGCTTCTAGTGGAGAATAGAAACGGCAACACTCAAATAACATCCATTCCCTGATATTAACAGACGAATGTTAATTTACAACCGGACAACATTGAGTGGATGAAAACATAAGGTTCCCGCAATAACCGGGACGAAGTCTGTAATAGAAATAGACTTAAGGATTATCAACTCAGCGTCTCCAATCTGCTACAACAACAACAACGTACGGTTCTTTTAAGCGGTTCTATTCATTTTGACCGGTATTGTAGTAGTAGTATTATCTATTTTACGGCCTGTTTCTGTATTTCTGACGAAAATCTCTCCGAACGAAAACCAGTCACTCACTTTCGTCACGAATTTGGTTTCTCTAACGTTCTATCGTTCGTTCGCCTGGCCTTACGTCAATGACGTAAGCAATTTACCAATTGGAAAATAATATAATTGCCAGATCAATAATTTCACAACTTCCGGTGTGAAAAAAGCACACATTTTTGTATGGTCGACCTTAGCAAATACATCTCTGTACTATTTACACTAGCGGTGGCCAAAAAAGCAACCCTGGTTGGTCAGCTGAGCTGCACCAAGACTCTCATTTCATTCTCTCTCTCGTCTCTCTCATTGGGCACTGATAATTTTTTTCCATCTTAGCGAGCAACCTATATTAACTTCTTTATGCTAAAATATGTACACATTCGAATATGTACAAAATTTTATTATTATTTAATTTTTTTACCATAATTATATTAATATCTACTTATGCTTTTAGTTCATTATCGTACGACTTCTCGTTGTGATGGTAGTTAGTGAAACCCAAATCAGCTGTTTGTCGTCTGGCAGGCGAACGAAAGCAAATTTTTAAGTTACAGAAACAGGTTGTTAGACTAGTACATGGATATGTTATAAAGTGTCAACTCATCACCACCAATGACAACGACGTGTTGAAGCTAACGGGTGTATTCACAAAAAATGGTCGATCTGAGGACCGGTTGATATCTTTAAGGAACCTATTACAATTGCCATTTTGTACCAGTCCAATTTCCAGTAGGGTAATGATTTCTGTCTATAACACTACCAATCCTTTGAATGCTGGTACTGTAGTTTTTATGGACATAGTACTAGCCCGTCTAGAGTTCTTGGAGACAATGGCGATCAAAAAATGTGAAACAATTCAGACCGAAACTACTTCTTCCGTTGAGTTTAGAGCCATCTGCATATAGATGCTATAGCGTGACCCATTTCGAGGTTCCCTACTTTTTTAAAGAAAAAAACACAGAAAATTCAAATTGAATGGGGAATGTTTATTATCATTTGAAAGATCATTCTTTGACATTTATTTATTGAAGGTTATGTCTATCAAATGTTGGCCGCGGCTACGTCTCAGATGGTCCATCCTTGAGTCCAATTTCCTATGACTCGTTCGAGCATTTCGACTGGTAGCTGACGAATGACACGCGTGATGTTTTGCTCCAAGGCCTGAATCGAAGCAGGTTTGTCCGCATAAACTTTAGACTTTACATATCACCACAGGAAAAAGTCTAACGGTGCACAGTGGGCTAAAATGGAAACAAAATGGACATAATTCTGCCATTTCAAAACCACTTATCGTATGGCGATGAATTTTTAGGTGTGTATTCAAGAGGTGTTAGAGAGTTTAAGTTCGGAACTTGGCAATCCATAAAAAAACACGGGAACAAAATCGGTAAACTTTTGACTGAGATATTGGCTAAACTCCAAGGCAAAGTCGGCGAAAAAATTAAAAATTTAAATTTAAAATCCACATATCTCGGAAACTATTCAAGATATCTTCAACCTATAAAATGTTTATTGTACGTCTGGTCTAGGAGTGTTCACAGAACGCCACTAAAATCGGAAACTCCATTCAAAAGTTAGAAGCCGATGAAAATTTTGTATACCCGAAGTGGTCAACTTTAGGGCCCTGTAGCTAACACACCTAAAATGTCATCGCCATACGATAAGTGGTTTTGAAATGGCAGAATTATGTCAATTTTTTTCCATTTTAGCCCACTGTGCGGTGTGTTATCACACGATCTGACCAATCGACCGGCCCAAAACGTGAAATTATCTGCTCACCGAAGTGTTCTCTCAATAAATCCATTGATTGATGCGATGTGTGGGAAGTGGCGCCGTCTTGTTGAAACCAAATGTCTCCGAGATCACGAGTTTCAATTTCAGGCATCAAATAGTCGGTTATCATGGCACGATAACGGTCGCCATTGACGGTTAGGTTCTCACTGGCATCATTTTTGAAGAAATATGGACCGATGATTCCACCGGCCCACACAAAACCGTTGTTTTTTCTGGATGAAGTGGCAGCTTTTTAATCTCTTCAGGTTGCACTTCGTCCCAAATGCGGCAATTTTGCTTGTTTACATACCCATTGAGCCAGAAATGGGCCTCATCGCTGAACAAAATTTGGCTTGTCGGACCTTCCCAAGCGAAGCGATGTTGCTTGGGAAGGTCGGGCTGCTTCAGTTCTTGCACAAGCTGTATTTTGTATGCTTTCAATTTAAGATCTCGACGTAAAGTTCCATGCGTCAGTCCGACTTGCTGCGAACGGCGCCGAATCGACCCTCCACGGTCTTCGTGTACACTCTCAGCTATGGCCGCTACATTTTCTTCACTGCGTGCTGGACGTGGTCTATTCGGTCGAATATTATCCAATAATGAATGCTGGGTCTCAAGATGGGTGATGGTGTTGCGAATAGTACGCTCAGTAGGCCGATTATGTTGACCATAAGTTGAGCGAAGTGCACGAAACACATTCCTCACAGAACGTGCATTTTCGTAATAAAGTTGAACGATTTGTAAACGTTGTGCAGGCGTAAGACTTTCCATGATGAAATGCCAAACAATACTTAACAAAAATAACATGACAGCATGACAAGACTCACACGTGATCTGTAAAAAAAGGCTATTGAAAAAAGTATCTCTACTTGGATCACCCGTTAGTATCCTACCAACTTATGTTTGTTACATTTATATTTTCCATTTTATCTGGTAGCACAAAAATAGTCCCCCCACACTGTATTCCAAACTTTCCGCCACACTGTGCCCACTCTACCACACTTCCACGTTTTTTCCTTAACTACCATAATGACGGTCCTTTTTTGCCCCATTGTCTTCGTCGGCTGTGCGGAGCCCGACAAAGCCAAGTCTGGGTAACCCAATAAATGTCTGGAACATACACACAGACACCTCCTCCATTGGGCATATGACAATTTCTCTCATATTTCGAGTAACGTTTAAAATTCAAATATTTTGTCGTACATTTTAAATAACATTTATGGCTTTATCCCGAGACATTTCGCGTGAGCCAAAATAAAAAACCCTTGACGTGCTCATTGAGAGCGCTGCACGGGGTGTGGGTGACTATAACATTGCATGTTTCCATATTTGGTGACAATAGTGGAAATCCTATGTAATCCTAACGGCGAAAAGGAAAATCATGCTGCCTTGCGGCTGTGTCTCTCTACTACCCCAGTTGTCTCGCCAGATATTTATGACTGTAATATTACTTAACACAAAATGCTTTAAATGCGGTGTTCGTCGATGTTTCACTCTGGAGACAGACACGCGGCGCTGTACGTGTAAATGGTAATGGTGACAAATATTTTTGAAAAAGGGTGGTTTTTGGATATCAATTTAAAAGGTCTACTTTTTCCAGGGTTGGCCTTTTCTCAGCTTTTCTGTTTGCTCTCTATGCACCTTGCAGTGTAATTTTTTAAGAATTTTTGGTTATCGGAAAGAGATGGGGGACAACACAGAGTGAGCGAGTGTGTGCGTGTCTAACAGGTGTAAAGAAAAGTTTGTTGCCCCAGGGAGCAAAGTGTATGTGGGCGAAAAGGTTTTCAGGGAACATATACATATATCTATTTGGCCGATAGGGAATTGCTAATGTATTCCATTTCACAAAACAAAAACCAATAGTCAATATACATATTACTTAAATTTTTCTCCCGGAAATCTGTTGTATGCTTAAATCTATTCTGGACGTAAAAGCTACATATATGTGGCAAAAGGAAATCACGACAACGCCAAAGCAGAATATGTTAAATATTCATACTAACCGGAAAACCACTGCTGCTATCTCTATTGAGAGAGGGGATTAAATGTTATATTGATGACTGTGACCAATATTACTCTAAATAGTAAAGTCCCCTAAACGGTCAATTTAACCATTTCCGATCATCCTGCAGTTAGAGATACAGAGAAAAATACATATTAACTGTTGGTTACCTCTAACCACATCTGTACCATATAAGGCTTTAAAGTATCTGCCAACAAAATGTACTGGGAAATCGTAAATCTTTAAAAATACACTATACACGCCTGGAATACGATATATTTGATCATCGTCAAATTCTATGACTATTTAATAATTCAGCCTGTTTGTCTGTTGATATGACATTACAGTTGTTGTTGAAATAACAACAATTTATATATCCGTCCACAAGATGTTACGTTCTGTGGATTTCTGGAATAACAGCGTATCTCAAAAAATCACAAAGTTCTGGAGAGCCAAAATACATTTTCACTGCTGTTACAATTGATACTTAAAAGCTTTTATTCTTTGGCATTTGACAAGTAGAAACTACGCCATTATTAAAAATGAAACGATATACGATTCAACAACGCATTGAAATTATTAAAATTCGAAAATCATCGAAAAATCATTTTGACTGATAAGGCCCATTTCCACCTCGGTGGCTACGTCAACAAGCAAAATTGTCGCATCTGGGGCTCGGAAAACCCAAGAGTTATTGTTGAGAAGCCTCTCCATCCTGTTTGGTGCGGTTTATGGTGCGGAGGGGTCATTGGACCTTACTTTTTCGAAAATGAGGATGGCTCAACAGTTACTGTGAATGGATTGCGCTATCGAGAGATGATTAATGATTTTTTATGGTCGGAGTTGGATGGTATTGATCTGGGCAACGTTTACTTTCAACAAGACGGCGCTACGTGCCACACAAGCAACGAAACCATTGCTCTGTTACGTTAAAAGTTTCCGGACCGTGTTATCTCTCGAAGAGTTGATCACAATTGGCCACCGAAATCTTGTGATTTAACACCTTGCGACTTCTTCCTTTGGGGCCATGTGAAAGATAAGGTCTACGCCAACAGCCCAGCGTCGATTAATGACCTCAAAGATTGAATTCGTGAGGCTATCGAGGACATATTGTGATACCTCCCTAATGGTCACCGTTTCAGCATGGTAAACGCTGCAGTGATCAGGCAGGTCCCTAGGGCCCCTATCGAGTAGACCCCTAAGCTAATTCTGCCATTAAGTTTGGGACCATCAGAAGTCCACACACCTTACACAGTCCGGATGAGTGTGAGATACATCTCCTCAAAGAGCAATTCGGACAGAGTATAGCCAGTGATGCCTGTAATATCAGTCGCCCCGCAGAGAATTGCCCAATGTCGCAGTCATTCCCTGACCATTGCTATAGTTCATCTAAACGTAACGCTATGTTGCAGTAGATTGTTTACCTAGAATATCCAGAGGAATGGCGGTGATGTTCTTAAAGCGCCAGCGATGTACGTACTGATTATTCTTTGGACCATTAAGTAGACTTTTCTAGTGCTGTCCATCAAACAATAGCTCCGTAAAACATAATAGATCTAACAAGTAAAAGCGCTAAATTCGGCCATGCCGAATCTCATATACCCCCCACCATGGATTGCATTCAATTTTATTACTGGAAAAATCTTTTGATATGGAGCAAATAATGCAACTATCATTTTTATACCCTTCACCATTGGATGGGGGTTATTCATTTTGTCACTCCGTTTGTAACACCTCTAAATATCGATCTGAGACCCCATAACGTATATATTATATTCTTAATCGTCGTAAAATTCTACGACGATTTAGCCTTGTCTGTCTGTCCGTCCGTCTGTTGTAATCACGCTACAGTCCGTATAATAGAGCTTGGTTGATTAAATTTGATGTATATATTTCTTATAGTTGCAGGTTGTTTTGTGTTGCAAATGGGCCATATCGGTCAATGTTTTGATATAGCTTCCCTATAGAGGTCACTCCAAAATATGGCTTTTTAGCCATAGATACCACATTTTCAATGCAACTTAGCAGAAACTTTGCAGTTTGTATTCTGTTTTGACAAGACTTCATCACACAAAAATTTTACAAATCGGTTCATATTTTGTTATAGTCAGTCTATAGAGGTCGCTCCAAAATAAACGTTTTTAAGTCATAAATACCATATTTTCTAAGCATTTTAACTGAATCTTTGCAGTTCGTATTTCATTAAGACAATAATTCATCGCAGTAAGTATTTTTTAAATCAGTTCATATTTTGTTATAGTCCACCTATACATGTCGCTCCCAAAAATGCTTATTTAATCCATAAACACCACATTTTCTAAGAAATTTAGCTGAAACTTTGCAGTATGTATTATATTTTGGCAAGAATGCTTCTCAATAAAATTGATGAAGTGGACCAATATGGCCCATCTGCTAACATAGCCGGAGGTAGAAGAATATATTACCTTATACCAAATTTGAAGTCAATTTGTTACTCCTTTCGAGAGTTATCGTGCGCACCAGCCAGCAGACAGACAGACGGACGGACATTGCTCATTCGACTTAAAATGACCCAAAACGGATATCCGCCGAACATATTTAGGGCCTTACATCACTCCTTCGATGTGTTACACTTATGGCTCGTAGCAAATGATATATACCCTCCTCTCTAAGGTGAGGGGATAAAAAGGATCGTTTCATGATTTGCTCCTTAATCCATAGATTTGTCCAGTAATAAAATTGAATGCATTCCATGGTGGAGGGTATATAAGATTCGGCATGGCTGAACTTAACGCTTTAACTTGTTGTTTAAGTAAATTATTAAAAAAACGAATGGCCACAAATTCTTTAGCCAAACTCTTCACCTGAAAAATGTGGTATTTATGGCTTAAAATAGTTTTTTTTGAGAGCTACTCGTACATCTACACGGGGACTACAACATGAGATGAATTCTTGCCAGCTAAATTCCTTAGAAAATGTGGTGTGTATGGCTTAAATAAGCCCTTTTGGGAGCGACATCTGTAGGTGGACTATACAAAAATATGAGCTGATTTAAAAAATTTTACTGCGATAAATTCTTGTCTTAATTAAATAAAAACTGCAAAGATTCAGTTAAAATGCTTATAAAATATGGTATTTATGGCTTAAATGCGTTTATTTGGGAGCGACCTCTATAGGGTGACTATAACAAAATAAGAACCGATTTGTAAAATTTTTGCTGTGATGAAGTCTTGTCAAAACAGAATACAAACTGCAAAGTTTCTGCTAAATTGATTTAAAAATGTGGTATCTGTGGCCCAAAACCTGTATTTTGGAGCGACCTCTATAGGGGTGCTATACCAAAACATTGACCGATATGGTTCATTTGCAAACCCAAACAACCTGCAACTATAAGAAATATTTCTACCAAATTTGATCAACCTAGCTCTATTATTACGGACTGTAGCGTGATTACAACAGACGGACGGACAGACTGACCTGGCCTGGAATTTTACGAAGATTAAGAATATATCGCTCACTCACTTCAAGGGTGACATAACTCAAAATTAAACGAGGAAAAGCGTTATACCCTCCACATGCATATGACCTCACAAACAAACTCAAACCTAGAGAAAACCAGTAAGGAAAGGCTAAAGTCGGGCGGGGCCGACTATATAATACTCTACACCACTCTCGTAATATTGACTAACTCTGATATATAAATTTTGTAATTCATGTATAAATTATTTACATAAAATTACTTTTGGGACATTTTATACTTAATAATACCCTGTACCACAGTGTGGTGTAGGGTATAAAAACGATTGGATCTAAAGAGCCAAATCGAATCCGATTTTCTTCAAATTCGGCAGTGTTGGTTCATGGATCAAGAAACTCTACCATTCTAAATTTCAAAATGATTGTATGTAAAATACAGCTTCTACAGGACTAAAGGGCCAAATCGGACGAAACATATATATGGGAGCTATAGCTAAATCTTAACCGATTTTCTTCAAATTCGGTAGTGTTGGTTCATGGATCAAGAAACTCTACCATTCTAAGTTTCAAAACGATTGGATGTAAAATACAGCTTTTATAGGACTAAAGGGCCAAATCGGACGAAACATTTATATGGGAGCTATACCTAAATCTTAACCGGTTTTCTTCAAATTCGGCAGTGTTGGTTCATGGATCAAGAAACTCTACCATTCTAAATTTGAAAATGATTGTATGTAAAATACAGCTTCTATAGGACTAAAGAGCAAAATCGGACGAAACATATATATGGGAGCTATAGCTAAATCTAAACCGATTTTCTTCAAATTCGGCAATGTTGGTTCATGGATCAAGAAACTCTACCATTCTAAATTTCAAAACGATCGGATGTAAAATACAGCTTCTATAGAACTAAAGGGCCAAATCGGACGAAACTTATATATATGGGAGCTATAGCTAAATCTTAACCGATTTTCTTCAAATTCGGCAATGTTGGTTCGTGGATCAAGTAACTCTACCATTCTAAATTTCAAAACGATCGGATGTAAAATACAGCTTCTATAGGACTAAAGGACCAAATCGGACGAAAGATATATATGGGAGCTATATCTAAATCTGAACCGATTTTCTTTAAATTCGGCAATGTTGGTTGATGGATCAAGAAACTCTACCATTCTAAATTTCAAAACGATCGGATGTAAAATACAGCTTCTATAGGACTAAAGGGCCAAATCGGACGAAACATATATATGGGAGCTATAGCTAAATCTTAACCGATTTTCTTCAAATTCGGCAATGTTGGTTCGTGGATCAAGAAACTCTACCATTCTAAATTTCAAAACGATCGGATGTAAAATACAGCTTCTATAGGACTAAAGGACCAAATCGGACGAAAGATATATATGGGAGCTATATCTAAATCTGAACCGATTTTCTTTAAATTCGGCAATGTTGGTTGATGGATCAAGAAACTCTACCATTCTAAATTTCAAAACGATCGGATGTAAAATACAGCTTCTATAGGACTAAAGGGCCAAATCGGACGAAACATATATATGGGAGCTATAGCTAAATCTTAACCGATTTTCTTCAAATTCGGCAATGTTGGTTCGTGGATCAAGAAACTCTACCATTCTAAATTTCAAAACGATCGGATGTAAAATACAGCTTCTATAGGACTAAAGGACCAAATCGGACGAAAGATATATATGGGAGCTATATCTAAATCTGAACCGATTTTCTTTAAATTCGGCAATGTTGGTTGATGGATCAAGAAACTCTACCATTCTAAATTTTAAAACGATCGGATGTAAAATACAGCTTCTATAGGACTAAAGGGCCAAATCGGACGAAACATATATATGGGAGCTATAGCTAAATCTTAACCGATTTTCTTCAAATTCGGCAATGTTGGTTCATGGATCAAGTAACCTTACCTTTCTAAATTTCAAGACGATCGGATGTAAAATACAGCTTCTATAGGACTAAAGGGCCAAATCGGACGAAAGATATATATGGGAGCTATATCTAATACTGAACCGATTTCAACCAAATTCAATAGCGATCTTAACAGCCGCGAAATACTCTAAACTGCAAAATTTCAGAACGATCGGAGTGAAATTGCGACCTGTAGTCGACAAACAACTTTACATGGACAGACGGACGGACGGACGGACGGACAGACATCGTTAAATCGACTCAGCTAGTGATTCTGAGCCGATCGGTATACTTTAAGGTGGGTCTAGCTGTGTTATTTTCAGGTGTTGCAAACATCTGCCGTGAAACAAACTTATAATACCCTGTACCACAGTGTGGTGTAGGGTATAAAAACGCTTGAATAATCCGAAATATGGTTGTTTACTTATAGACCAAATTTCGCTGATATTAATTTATGGACATTTGCAAAATACGCATTTTTTTAAGGCAACCTAAAAAAATTTAAATTTTGAATTATGTCACTCTTGAAGTGAGTGAGCGATATATAGTTTATGGGGTCTCTGATCAATAGCTAGAGCTGTTACAAACGGAGTGACAAAATGAATATTCCCTCCATCCTATGGTGGACGGTATACAAATAATAATGTTTTAAAACTACTCATTCAAGGAATGAGGAGCAACTCCAGCGATTTCCAAATGGAGGCAGTCCTGAGGCAGGTAATTGCCGAGATCGCTGTTGAAGTATAGTCTACAATTCTAAACACAAATTTATAGTACAGGCTACAAATTCCATTGGTGACAATATCAATATATACTATTGGATTGATATACTTTTTTGAATTTCTTGTACTAAATAATGGTCAATAGCTGATTTTTAAGGAAATTGCGAGGATTCGCAGACCATTACATTATAAACAAGTATATCCATCTCTATCTATCTTTGCTTCTTCTGCAATTATAAGAAGTGAAAAAACTGCTTCTTTTCCAACTTCAAAAAACGATTTCAAATTCGTCTAATGAATCACAAAATGATAAGGGTTGCCCCCTCCCCTTAGCAAGGAAATGTTCCACTTGGTATAGCAAAGGGGATGATAAAACTGCCAAAATGGCAACAATCCACACAGGAAGAGTTACCCTCGCTGACAAAAACCTCACCTGGGGGCATTATGTGTCACATTCATTTAACACATCCATCATCCAGAAGGGCCATCAAGTCTTACAACTTCGTTACTGCTGTTACAAAGGCCTTTTTGTTGCCTTGATAACATAGTAAACTCTTTAAAATCATATCGATCAAATAAACAAAATTCTCAGTTCATTTTGTTAAAAATGCTACACATTAATTTCATTAGAGAACTTGGCCGCAGTCAATGAATGAATGAACGAACGAATGAATTAAAGTTGCCTTCACCCATTGTCGCCAGAGTTGGAAAAATATTTAGTTTTTAAAAGTTATCTTATCACGCTTTTTCATTTTATTCCACTAGAACAAATACCTACCGTTTTCTACTTAAAGCCGGTTGGTTATCTTGGGTTGTCATCAAGACACCCTCTGGAAAAAGGGGTTTCGTGCCGCTCATCATTTTTCCCCATAAGGTGAGGCGCTTTTGGGTGGCGACCTGGTCAAGGCGGTGGTTGATTTTTGAGTTAGATCTATCCCCCCACCCCACCCCTTCGTCGAAGCTGCTTAATGCCTCTGATGTTTTTGTTGCCTGTCTCTTTATGACAACGGAATTGATTAATAATCTATATTTTTTTATTATGAATAAATAAAATTGTTAACGGTTATGAATGAAAAATTGTGTCATTCATTAGACGGGGTTTTTTTCCTATTCGATGCTATCTTAATATTTATTATTTTTGTTCTTTTTTATTTTACCCCTGGCTTTGCTTCAGTTTCCCTCCAAACATTGTGGTTTCACAAGGGGTTAAGAAACTTTTACGGACATAATAATAAATGGTGTCGTATATATATTAAGTGATAATGCCTGGGAAGAGCTGGAAAGGGGAGGGGCGGGGTTAAAATAGCTAGAAAATATGATGGATGGAAAAGTTTATGGTTAATTTAAATATGACGCGTACTAATCGTATTGTTTTAATTTCGAGAAAACTGTGAACATCAGTTAATGAACTGGACTTGTGACATGTTGTGGGGGATGTTTAATACAGAATATGATAGGAACATAGCTAAAATTTTGCGATTTGGGAAAGAATTCCTGCTACACAGAAAAAATATTTTTCATTTTAACAAAAAAGTGTTTTGATCCAATGTAATATTTTATTGATATATTTTTAATACCGTCATAAAAACTCCGATTGAAAAGCGAATAGTAAAACTAAAGTTCCCCATGCGAAAGATGCTTGAATAGGTTCTGTTATTCAAAAAGTCAAAGAGTTGGCGGCCAATTAACTCATCCAAAGTAATGTGTGTATCGGTGACAGATTTCCGTCACTCACTGTTGGGCGCTGGTCGAGTTTAGGCAGATCTACTACTTCAGCTTGAATTGTACACTGTTTCTGAATTGTGACCAACTGCCGTCTGTTGTCATAAAGGAGCTCTCTCAAGATAATCGTGCATGTTGCTAGCACACATATTTCAGTTCTCCGTGGCACATGTAGGGTAGTTTCTTACCAGCTCATCTACACTACAGTTCCCAGTCCCGGTACCCATAGCTGGTGGACTTTGAACTGTTCAACTATCTGTGGCAGATAATAAATGTTCTTTAATTCAGGAATACAGAATTCAGAGATTTAATGGTAGCCTGGCTACCGACTGATAACACAATGCAACAATATTTTTGTCGAAGGGTGGTGAATAACATTTTCTGGTGTCCTAAACACAAAAAAATATTTAAAACCAGTAAGGAAAGGCTAAAGTCGGGCGGGGCCGACTATATAATACCCTACACCACTCTCGTAATATTGAATAACTCTGAAATATAAATTTTGTAATTCATGTATAAATTGTTTACATAAATTTACTTTTGAGTCATTTTATACTTAAATAATACCCTGTACCACAGTGTGGTGTAGGGTATAAAAACGATTGGATGTAAAATACAGCTTCTACAGGACTAAAGAGCCAAATCGGATGAAACATATATATGGGAGCTATGGCTAAATCTTAACCGATTTTCTTCAAATTCGGCAATGTTGGTTCGTGGATCAAGAAACTCTACCATTCTAAATTTCAAAACGATTGGATGTAAAATACAGCTTCTTCAGGACTAAAGAGCAAAATCGGACGAAACATATATATGGGAGCTATATCTAAATCTGAACCGATTTCAACCAAATTCAACAGCGATCTTAACAGCTGCGAAATACTCTAAACTGCAAAATTTCAGAACGATCGGAGTGAAATTGCGACCTGTAGTCGACGAACAACTTTACATGGACAGACGGACGGACGGACAGACAGACATGGTTAAATCGATTCAGCTAGTGATTCTGAGTCGATCGGTATACTTTAAGGTGGGTCTAGCTGTGTTATTTTCAGGTGTTACAAACATCTGTCGTGAAACAAACTTATAATACCCTGTACCACAGTGTGGTGTAGGGTATAAAAATTTTATGATAAATTCTGGCCTACAAAGCAAAAATAACGCAATAGTGGATACGTTACTTAACATGACAGAAATGAGAAAATTGACAAATAATGCAGTATTGCCCTGTCGCATTTATGGACTTCCCACACTGAAAAAAGTGTACTTATACTTCGATGAAAGACTAAAGACATTTTTAAATCAATTACGCCTTGCGCTTACATTAAATACATTAAATGACTTTAGAATAAGTACATTCTGTAATTAAACCAAGCACATGATGTACTTTCCTCAAGTATACAATACTTTTTATTTAATTACACTATGCAACAAAATTTTTGTCCAAGGGAAGTGGATAACAGTTTCTGGTGCAACTAGGTGCCACAAACACCAAAAAAATTTTAAAAAAATTTTTTATGGTAAATTTTTTTTAAAATATTTTTTTTTTTAAATTCCTGCTTTCATGGAAAGTACATTCAGTATTTGGACCAAGTATAAGCCTGATTGAGCCGTGTTATGCCTCAAATTAAAGGGAATTATGAGGGCTACATATGCTGCAAATTTCACGTAGAATCTTTGGTTTAGTAACAGTCGTCAAAAATATGAGAAAAAAATGATTTTTTTTAAAAAAACACTTTTTCCTGCTACAAAAAAAACCATAAAAAATAGAAAAAATCGAAAACATTATTTTATTACATTTTTAAAAAGCCAGTATGCTAAAGAGAAAAACACTGTCTATTTATGGATAGATGTAAAAGTTATGAGCCATTTTGTAAATGTTAGGGAAATTCAAAAAAATCTTGTTTCATATTTTTTCTTTTTTAAATAATGTTTTTGCGTATATTGAATTCGCCATATGTGAGAGAGACATTGCACTTTCATTTTATTTTATGAGGATTGATGTCAGACATTATAAAATTATAGAGAGGACGAGGTTTTTTGGTTGTTCGTAAACATCCATAAAACATGATATGCAATGTCAGTGTAATTCAGCGCCTTAAAGAGATAAGTCGATTTTCTGAAAAATATTATAAAGTTATATTTCGAAGTATGGGTAAACGGCAAAGAACTTTTCAATGGGTAAATGATCCCGATAATTTCTGCTACATCTGTCGAAAATATGTTATTAAAAAATCGACGTGCGTTTAGTAAAATAATAGAAGAAATATATGTACAATATTTTGGTATACGAGTTAAAAATATGAACGAACCGTGGACACCTAGCATTTTGTGTAACTCGTGCCATGTAAATCTTACTCGATGGAGTAGTGGAAGCATGCGGTATGTACTTTACAATTAATGTACTACAATGTTTTGAGGAATGAAACGTTTTAATTTTAGACCTCACGTGAAATTTGGAATGCCAATGATATGGCGACAACCATTCATTCGCGATACGGACTGCTATTTTTGTCTAAGTTAATAGATTGGAGTAGGAAGTGTCCAAGTATAGCTAACAGCCTAATAACGGAAACATCATCAAGTTCAACTGAGTACTCAACTCTGAGCGATTCAAGTTTGAGTCATCGCTTTTAACTCAGTTTCAACTCATTGATCTAGTGAGAGATTTGGAACTGACCAAATATAAGGCAGAACTACTTGCATCTGGGATGAAACAGTACAATATGTTGGCCCCAGATGTTAACATATCTTATTATAGAGTCCGTGATATACCTTACAAAAAATTTTATACAACTGTAGATAACATATGCATTTGCAAGGACATTCCCGGATTGTTCGAGGAACTTAATCAAACATACAATTCAAAGGAATGGCGGTTATTTGTTGACAGCAGTAAAGAAAGTTTGAAATCAGTATTTTTACACAGCGATGCCAACTTGGTGATTTTTCCGCTACTTGTGGTGATTTTTGATCTCCAAATACCACTGTTTTGCAAGAGTAGTGATTTTTCAGAAAAACCACTACGGTAGCGTTTTTAAACATTTTTTGTAGCGCTTTTAGTGATTTTTTACATACATCGGCGAAGAATGCAAAATGAAGCCGACATTAAAACAATTCATGTATTTTACGCACTCTTTTAGAGCATATGGAATGTAAAAACGATGTCACTTTCATTTATGTTTCTCCATATGTTCTTATGTGCCCGCAATTCACAACTGAGCGTTATGAATTTCTGTAAGAACAAAGCTAATCCTAAATCCAAGCAAGTGTCAAAGTTTGTAGAAGAGAGACTTTGACACTTGCTTGGAAAAAATTGCCTCGTGTGATTCAGGCCTTAGGAACCGAATGTCTTTAAATACAGTAAATTCTATAATACAAATAAAATATGCGTTAAAGTTTCAAAATGTTGGCTGCTCGAAGTATAAAATACCCAATAATTTATTTTTAAAAATATATGTATACCAAACATTTAGAAATCAAAATTTTATACACAATCAATATTATGGCCAGAAGAGATAGAGGAACATTATACTATTTTATTTGGCCAAGAACAAGTCATTTATTAATAATTTAATCCTAAGAATGGAAAACAAAAAAGACTGTTACGTTTATGTTAAAAACATCAGTTTTTATTTATGTTTTCAAAGAAAAATGTTACAAACATTATCTAAATGTTTAAAAAATTAATTGAATTCAAAAATACTTTTGTTGGTGGTTTTTAAATATAATTCATGGTTAACATTTTTGTCGGTGGTAGCGTTTTTAGGAGATTGTGTTATTTTCTCACAGCGATTTTTGGCGTTTTTATACTTGGTTGGTAGTGGTTTTGTGGTGGTTTCTGCACAGTTGTTCCGTAGTGATTTTTGCCTCGTAAGAGTTGGGAACACTGCTTTTACACAACGGAAATCAGAAACCGTCGATTCCCATTGCTCATGCTGTCAACGCTAAGGAATCGTACGAAACAATGGCTAAATTGATAAAATATGAACATGACTGGAAAATTTGTTGCGATTTAAAAGTAGTTCGTATGTTATGCCTCTGGGATAGCCGATATTTTGCCACCAATGCATATTAAGCAGGGGCTCTTTAAAAATTTTGTAAAAGCCTTAAGGAAAGATGGCAATTCACTCTCATATTTAAAAAGTTTATTCAAAAGTCTTTCTTTTCAAAAAATAGAAGAAGGGGTTTTGATGGGCCTAAAATAAGGAATGTGATGAAAGATTTAAATTTCGAATCATATTTGACGTCGGAAGAAATTGCAGCATGGAGGTCGTTTAAGCTTATGGTTTCAAATTTCTTTGGATCCAATGAAAGCCCGCAATATGAAACAAAGATTAATGAATTGTTGAAAAATTATGAAAAAATTGGAAAGAAATATATTTTTCTATATTTATGTATATAACACATATATACTATGTATTCTTCTAAATTATTTTTCGCTTTATGTATTCCAACATGTGTAAATATGTTCCTCAAAATTAATTTCTTGCATTCTTATTTAAGCTTTTTCCCCGAGAATCTTGGCGACGAACATGGCGAAAGGTTTCACCAAGAAATGAAGTCCATCGAGCGGCGTTACCAAGGGCACTGGGATGAAAGAATGATTGGAGATTATATTTGGTTCCTCATTAGAGAAACCGATTCCGAAATCTTCAAACGTCAACAAAGAACTCACAATTACTTCTAATGAAACTCGTTCATGTAAATAAACTCAAATGTACATAATATAAATAAAAGTAATAAATAAAATCGATATTTAAACAGAAATTTAAAAAAAAAAAACAAATTTTTTTGAAATTCTCTTACCTCTACCAAAAGGGCTATAATTTCTACATTTATCCATAGTTTTTTTTCAAATAGGCATTGTTTTCTTCGCTAGGATGAAAAGTTTTAAATAAAATAATTTTTTTCTATTTTTATGTTTTTTTTTTGTCCCAGGATTTTTTTAAAAAAAAAATTATCCATAAAAAATTTTTAGTTTTGATTTTATATAACAGTATGCCACAATCTATACAAAAATATAATTTTTAGGTCTAGGACACAAAAAAATTGTTATTTGTTTACACGTTCATTGTAATCTTTATTATTTGCTTCTTTATTCATCACAGTAAAAATTTTGCAAATCGTTTCATATTTTGTTATAGTCACCCTATAGAGGTCGCTCAAAAATACGCTTATTTATGTCATCAATACCATATTTTCTAAGCAATTGTAGCGAATCTTTGCAGCTTGTGTTTTATTTAGACAAGAATTCATCACAGTAAAATTTGTTTAAGTCAGTTCATATTTTGTTATAGTCCACCTACAGATGTCGCTCCCTAAAATGCTTGCTTAAGCCATCAGCACAACATTTTCTAAGAAATTTAGATGAAACGGTGCAGTGTGTATTTTATTTTGGCAAGAATTCATGTCAATAAAATTTATACAAATAAATTTTTATTTTGTTGCAGTCCCCGTGTAGATGTAGCTCTCAGAAATGCTATTTTAAGCCATAAATACACATTTTTCAGGTGAAGAGTTTGGTTAAAGAATCTGCGGCCTAAAAATTGCAGAGTTCGTTGTTTTTTAATAATTTACTTAAGCAAAAAGGATCGTTTCATAATTTGCTCCATATCCAAAGATTTTTCTAGTAATAAAATTAAATGCAATCCATGGTGGAGGGTACATAAGATTCGACATAGCCGAATCTAACGCTTTTACTTGTTATTCCTCCAAATTGCATAAACATATTCCATCGGAACCTGGTACAAAAATTTTAAAAATATATATTAATATCAAAATTAAATTAACGCTAACCTACCTCTTTTGAAATCGATACAGGAGTTTGAATGATTCAAAATCTGCAGTCTTTAACAATATTATTAAATATTTCCAAACGTATTTAAAATTGCTCGAAATACAACGCTTTGGTGTCCAAATCATCGTCACCGTGATATATTTTTTCGTTTCGTGAAAAAATTTAAGTTAATTTCAAATTCATCTTGAAATTGTATATATTTATACCCTCACCTTAGAGAGGAGGGTATATACCATTTGTTACGAACCAAAAATGTAACACATCGAAGGAGTGACCTAAGATCCTAAGTATGTTCGGCGGATATCCGTTTTGGGTCATTTTATGTCGAATGAGCAATGTCCGTCCGTCTGTCTGCTGGCTGGTGCGCACGATAACTCTCGAAAGGAGTAACGATTGACTTCAAATTTGGTACGTGGTAATATCTTTTTCTATCTCCGGCTAAGTTCGAAGATGGGCCATATTGGTCCACTCCTTCTAGTACCTCCCCCACAAAGGGTTAAATTTTAGTGAAATATTGATTCCTTAATAACTTATAAACTACTTCTTCGAATCCTCTGAGATTTCACACATAGTATTCGATTGTTAGTCGCTAACAAGTCAAGAAATATGGGCGAAGTAGCTACTCCCATTTTGGTACCTCCCACACAAATGGACCATTATGCACCAAAATTTAACTGCTTATGGCTTTAATATCAGTTCATACAAATATCGTACAGTGTAATGCTTTTATAGTACCTAGAGTCCAGAGAAAAGTGGGCGTTATTGGCACGCCCCTTTTGGTACCTCCCACACAAATGGACCTTTTGATGCCAAAAGTTACTACCTTATAACTTTAATACCAGTGCATACAAATACTTGAAATTTCGTACAGTGTAATGCTTTTATAGTACCTAGAGCCTTGAGAAAAGTGGCCGTTATTGGCATGCCCCTTTTGGTACCTCCCACACAAATGGACCATTTTACACAAAAGTTAACAGCTTATAACTGTAATACCAGTGCATATAAGTACTTGAAATTTTATAGTACCTAGGTTCCACAGACGCCCCTTTTGGTACCTCAAATACAAAACCATGACTTTTTTCAGGCTTTTCTGAGAGGCTACAACATTTTAACATATATGACAAAAATGTAGTAAAAGTTGCAGACAAAACACAGAACACAACAAATCTTCTATTCATCAAAACAAAATCGAACGTGTTGAAGGAGGTCAAATCAAATTAAATCTACAAAATTCAATGCAAAGGCGACGGGTCCGAAATATGCCAAAAAGTATATGTCGGTAAAACCAAGACGAAGTTAAAACCTAGACTGTAATCGCACAAATCTGACTTAAAAGCTTTTGACAAACGAATAGAAACCAAAACGGCGCTTGCGGCCCACTGTGCGCTGGCTGGACAGACACCTAATTTTTACAATGTGGAGATACTAGCAGCAGAGAGTAACTACCACAGGCGATACACTTTAGAAATGCTACACATAATTGACGTTCCTACAGAGAAGAGGCTAAATTACACATTTGACAATGACAGGTGCTCTCAAATGTATCGACATACTGTTAAGAAACACGGACGACATAAACATCAGTCAACAGCGAGAACTTAAAAAGGGCAGACAACGGTTTTTAAAGACCATTTTAATGTAAAGTTCATATTTTATTGTGTTTATATAAAGGGTGGTTAAATTGAAAGGGCCGATGTTGATTTTAAATAAAACACAAATTATTAAGGAAATTATTGTCATTTCTTTTTATTATGATAATATTGGTATGTTTCAATTATGTATGGAACAAAATATCGGCCAAATGGCCGCCGCGACCTCGGCGGCACACCTCCATCCGATGGTCCAAATTTTCGATGACGCTGAGGCATAATTGGGGTTTTATGCCGTTAATGTGCCGAATTATCTCATCCTTTAGCTCTTGAAATGTTGCTGGCTTATTGACTTACGCCTTTTGTTTGAAATAATCTCAAAGAAAGAAGTCCAACGGTGTCTAATCACATGATCTTGGAGGCCAATTGAGTTCACCACGACGTGAGATAACACGGCCATTGAATTTGTTGCGCAAAAGAGCCATTCTTAGCTGTGTGGCAAGTGGTACAGTCCTGTTGAAACCACATATTTTCCACATCCATATCTTTCAATTCGGGCCATAAACAGTTCGTTATCATCTCACGATAGCGAACACCATTCACAGTAACTGCCTGACCGGCCTTCTTTCGAAGAAGTATGGCCCGATGACGTCGCCAGCCCATAAGCCGCACCAAACGAACTGAGCGAGCATGCACAAGTGTTTTTACATCTCCTAAAGACCCGGTTTGCTGAAATTTGCGCACAATTCTCTTGATTGTGGACACATTTGGTCGATTATGCTAATCAAAAAAACACGAAATGCGTTTTGATTTGAACCCCCATTTTCGTAAAAGGCTTTAAAAACTTTAACGCGTTGCTCTATTGTGTATCTTTCCATGGTTCAAATTGAATTAGTCTGAAAATGAGAAATGTCAAACGAAATTGCAGACAAAAACTCGACGTTTAGGTGTGGTTCACATTCAACATCGGCCCTTACAATTTAACCACCCTTTATATGTTTTAATAATTATTGTATTTTTGCAATAGATCTCCACAAGATGATGCAATAGATCTCGAGAATAAATATTGAAATTTAAAGAACAAAACAGTTTTTTTAATCAAGGGCCTAAAGCCGAAAAATAAAAACCAAAATTAAAAACATCATAAAGGTCAACAATCAACAATATCAAGTGAATTCAAAAAAAAAATTTATTTAAAATACCTATTTTATTTGAAGGTGCCTTTAGTATTTGTATCATATTTTTTGAAGTTTAAGCTCTATAAAGCCGGGAAATGCTTCTAATTAAAGGAATTTATGAGGACTCCAGGGTGGAGCAGAATGAGCTATATGGTTTGAATTCTTTATAACTTTTTTAATTATTAATAATAATATTATAATAATAATTATTAAATATTAAATTATTAATCTTTCTACTTTTTTTAGCATTTTTTGAAGGAAACTTGGGGAACTCACTATGAATCAAACAACGTACAAAAATAATTTAATTTTTCAGAAATTTTGCGAAAAGTTATGGATAATATGCATCAAAAAAATGGACATCTCTTACAGGACATCATTTTTCAATGCTAATTGCAAAAAATTACCCAATAATACACTGTATTTTAAAAAAACAAGTAAGAAATTTCAGTCGGGTAAACCGACTTATGAATCCCCTCACCTTGAATTAATTATGAATCGGACAACGTACAAACATAATTGAATTTTTCCGAAATTTTGCGAAAAGTTATGGAAAATATGCTAAAAACATCACATATATGGGAAGCAGAAAATGGACATCACTTACAGGACATCATTTTTCAATGCTAATTACCAAAAATTACCCAATAATACACTGTATTTAAAAAAACAAGTAAGAAAGTTCAGTCGGCTAAACCGACTTATAAATCCCCTCACCTTGAGTACAAACAAATATTCGTAGATTTTTTTGTTTTAATTAAATTATTATCAATTTAAAGTAGTTATGTACTGGTGTTAAAGTTAAAAGCTACCGAAAGGGGCGTGCCAATACCGATCACTTTTCTTTGTTCTCTAGATACTATAAAAGCATTACATCGTATACAATTTTAAGTATTTATATACTCTGGTATTAAAGTTATAGGCTCTCAACTTCTGGTGTAAAATAGTACCTTTGTGTGGGAGGTACCAAAAGGGGCGTGCCAATTACGGCCACTTTTCTCTAGACTCTAGGTACTATAAAAGCATTGCACTGTACGAAATTGCAAGTACTTGTATGCACTGGAATTAAAGTTAATAGCTGTTAACTTTTGGTACAAAATGGTCCATTTGTGTGCGAGGTACAAAAAGGGGCACGCCTCTATTTAACGCCCATTTTTCTCTTGACTATAGGTACTATAAAACCATTACGCTGTAAAAAATTGCAAGATTTTGTATGCTCTGGTATTCAAGTTATTAGCAGTTAAATTTTTATACGACATGGTCCCTTTTGTGTGGGAGGTACCAAACGGGGCGGGACCACTTCGCCCATTTTTCTCAGTCTGATAGCGACAGATAAAATATTACTATGTGCGGAATTACAGAAGATTCTTATAAGTCGAATAGAAGATATTAGAGGATCAACAGTTTACTAAATTTTAACCCTTTGTGAGGGAGGTACTAGAAGGAGTGTACCAATATGGCCCATCTGCGAACTTAGCCTGAGATAGAAAATAATATTATCACATACCAAATCCTTTCCACAGTTATCGTGCGCTCCAGCCAGACAGACAGACGGACGGACATTGCTCAAATGACTTAAAATATCTTAAAACGGATATCCGCCGAACATACTTGAGGTTTTAGGTCACTCCTTCGATTATAATAATCGCTTAAATAACAAGTATGAAAGTTCAGTCGGGTAAACCAACTAACGAATCCCCTCACCTTGAGTATCAAAAAAACATTAGTACATTTATTTATTTTTTTGTTTTATTTAAATTATTATCAATTTAAATTGCATTTAACAACTTTAAAGTATGTAATGGTATTAAAGTATCCATTTGTGTGGGAGGGACCAAAAGGGGCGGGCCCAATAACGCCCATGTTTCTCTGGTCACTAGTTACTATAAAAGCATTACACTGTACAAAATATCAAGTATTTGTATGCACTGGTACTAAATTTATCAGCTGGTAACTTTTGGTACAAAATGGTCCATTTGTATGGGAGGTACCAAAAGGAGCATGGCAATAATGCCCTTTTTTCACTGTATTGTAGGTACTGTTAAACCATTACACTGTAACAAATTTCAAGTCTTTGTATGCACTGGTAATAAAGTTATAACCTATTAAATTTTGGTTCAAAATTGTCCATTTGTGTGGGAGGTACCAAAAGGGGCTTGGTAACATCGCCTATTTTTCTCGAGGTGATAGTGACTAATAAACTAATACTATGTGTAGAATTTCAGAGGATTCAAATAAGTAGTACAGAAGTTAATAAATAATCAATATTTCACTAAATGTTAAACCTCTGTGGGGGAGATAATAGAAGGAGTGGACCAGTATGGCCCGTCTTTGAACTTAGCCGGAGATAGAAGAAAATATTACCACATACCAAATTTGAAGTCAATCGGTTACTCCTTTCGAGAGTTATCGTGCGCACCAGCCAGCAGACAGACAGACGGACGGACATTGCTCATTCGACGATGGGGCTATATCTAAATCTGAACCGATTTCTTCCAAATTTAAAAGTGTTCATTCCTATAACAGGAAACCTCTTTCTGCCGAATTTCATACTGATCGGATATAAAATACAGTTTTTACAGCGCTTACATATCAAATCGAGGGTAACATATCAAATCGGGGCTATATCTAAATCTTAACCGATTTTCTCCGAATTTGTCTGTATTCCTTCATGTAATAAGAAACTTCTTTCTGCCGATTTTAAATACAGTTTCTACAACGCATACATGTGAAATCGGGGGTAACATATATATGGGGACAATATCTAAATCTGAACCGAATTTTTCCGAATTTAGCAGTTTTCCTTCATATAATAAGAAACCTCTTTTTGCCGAATTTCATACTGATCGGATATAAAATACAGTTTTTACAGCGGTTACATATCAAATCGGGGGTAACATAAATTTAATAGGGATCGTCATTGGGCAAAAAAAAGATATGTGTAAAATTTCGTCGAGATCGGACCATAATTGCGACCTGTACTTTGTTTACAAGAATACATGCACAGACAGACGGACGGACAGACGGTCATAGCAATCAACTCAGAAAGTGATTCTAAGTCGATCGGTATAATAAACGATGGGTCTATTTCTTCTCCTTTTGGGTGTTACAAACAAATGCACAAACCTATAATACCCTGTACCACAGGGTATAAAATTAGGGTATAAAAATCGCCAAACAGTTGTTCGTCCATTTTTTTGAAAGCTAGAATATTAACGAAGAAAACAATGCCTATTTGAAGAAAATCTATGCATAAATGTATAACATAAAGCACTTTCGGTAGAAATAGGAGAATTTCAATATATTCCGTTTTTTTACCACTAGGAGAATTTCAATATATTCCGTTTTTTTACCACCACAATTGTGATCGAGGGTATATCAGTTGCTGCGGGACAAAATTGTAGCACATCGAAGGAGTGACCTAAGAGACCCCAAGAATATTTGGCGGAAATCCGTTTTTAGCAATTGTATGCCATTTGAGCAAAGTCCGTCAGCCTGTCCGTCTGGCTGGTGCGCACGATAAGTTATGACAGTAGTAGCCGATTGACTTCAAATTTGGTATGTGTTATTTCAGGCTAAGATCAATGATGTACTTTATTGACCCACCCCTTCATCTACATCCCCCATGAAGTGTTTAAATTTAGTGAAAAATGTATTATCTAATAACTTATATACTACTACTCAGAATCTTTCATAATTCCACACATAGTATCAGTTTCGTGGTCGCTATCATCTTGAGAAAAATGGGCGAAATTTCCAAGCCCCTTTTGGTACCCCCCAAACAAATTAATCATTTTGCATAAAAAGTTAATGGCTTATAACTTTGATTCCAGTCCATACAAATAATTGACATTATGTGAAGTGTAATGCTTTTATAGTACTTATAGTCCTGTTAAAAATGAGCCTTATTGCCATGCCCTTTTGGTACCTCCCATACAAATAGACCATTATGCACAAAATGTTGACGGATTATATCTTCGATTCCTGGACATAAAAACACTTGAAATTTTTTACAGTGTAATGCTTTCATACTACCCAAAGTATATAAAAAACCAGTAAGGAAAGGCTACCCTACACCACTCTCGTAATATTGAATAACTCTGATATATAAATTTTGTAATTCATGTATAAATTGTTTACATAAATTTACTTTTGGGACATTTTATACTTAAATAATACCATGTACCACAGTGTGGTGTAGGGTATAAAAACGATTGGATCTAAAGAGCCAAATCGGATGAAACATATATATGGGAGCTATAGCTAAATCTTAACCGATTTTCTTCAAATTCGGCAGTGTTGGTTCATGGATCAAGAAACTCTACCATTCTAAATTTCAAAATGATTGGATGTAAAATACAGCTTCTTCAGGACTAAAGAGCAAAATCGGACGAAACATATATATGTGAGCTATAGCTAAATCTTAATCGATTTTCTTCAAATTCGGCAATGTTGGTTCATGGATCAAGAAACTCTACCATTCTAAATTTCAAAATGATTGGATGTAAAATACAGCTTCTACATGACTAAAGAGCAAAATCGGACGAAACATATATATGGGAGCTATAGCTAAATCTTAACCGATTTTCTTCAAATACGGTAGTGTTGGTTCATGGATAAATAAACTCTACCATTCTAAATTTCAAAACGATTGGATGTAAAATACAGCTTCTATAGAACTAAAGGGCCAAATCGGACGAAACATATATATGGGAGCTATAGCTAAATCTTAACCGATTTTCTTCAAATTCGGTAGTGTTGGTTCATGGATCAAGAAACTCTACCAATCTAAATTTCAAGATTATTGGATGTAAAATACAGCTTCTATAGGACTAAAGGGCGACTAAGCTAGTGATTCTGAGTCGATCGCTATACTTTAAGATGGGTCTAGCTGTGTTATTTTCAGGTGTTACAAACATCTGCCGTGAAACAAACTTATAATACCCTGTACCACAGTGTGGTGTAGGGTATAAAAATTGTTTGCGGTTTTTGTGTCAATCTTGGCACAAACGATTTTTAAAGTATTGAAAGAATCAAAACAACTATTAAAGAATTTTGAAATGTAGTGAATGCGCCAAAAAAACCCAAAAATCTACTATGTAGATAGTCCTTTGGTTACACAGCACTCGAGCACTCTAGCTTTCTACATCTTATTGGAGCCGCAACGGTCAGGCGGTCAAAATTTGCTTGGTGTAAAATCGCATCGGTTGGAGATCAGTACAGGGTTGCCCATATTCGACGGACCCATGTTTTTTTTGGGCCCATTCCAATCGACGAGGCTTGTCCGCAGGCAACAATCTTTGCGTCAATTGAATTTTGTACGGGAACAAATGCAAATCAACGCGAATAATCCGTTGTAAAGTGGACCGAGCCATGCCCAACTGCTGAGAACGGCGTTTTTGGGATGTTCTTGGGGACCTCTCAACACTGGCTCGTACGGCAGCGATATTCTCGGCCGATCGCCTTGGTCGACTTTTATTTGGCCTCTTCGGATTAGAAAGAGCCTCACAAGTCGAAAATTTTTCGTATAAACGCTTAATGGTGTTCTTAGAAGGCGCACTTCTCACATTTTTTAATATTTTAAAAGCACGTTGAGTTTTCACAATTGACTTCTTCTGTTGAATGTAAATTTCAACTATTTCGCGTGGCGTGTATTGTTCCATGGTAAAAATCTGCTTGGACTGACGCTTCAAACGCGGTATGTCATTAAGCGATCTGACATCTCTGTCAAAAGTTATGGCGTTGCCAGATGGGTCCGTCGAATATGGGAGACCCTGTACACATATTTAGTAGAATTCATTGCTCGTAAGAGACCTTTAAAGTACAGAAAGAGTAAAAATTGCTTGGGTCACTGATCACAGTCTGAGAATTCACGAATTGATTACGTTAGATATGTTACGGCAGTAAGTGGTGAGCGATATATTTTGTAAAGGCTTTAGAAATTTTAAAACGCGGTTTTATGTCTAGTTTGACCTCAGACTGGACATCAAATATATATGTAGTTGCTTTCGCATTTCCTTTGAGGTCAGTATGAACATATATATTTTTAGATTATTAGCTGCTCTTAAGGAACTTTTAAAAGCAGTGAAATAATGCATATCTGAGAATTTAAAATTAGTTTTCGTGCAAACATTTGTCGTGTAGAGTACCTCATATTTACAAAAATTTTGGCTTTGTATTTTTTATTGATCAATATAACTTTTCCAGGTAGTCAGAACCCCGCCCGATTTTGGCTGTCACACAGTGCTATCGGTCAAACAATTTGGCATTTGGAAGGTCTGATCGATAGTTGGAATGTTCTCTCATATAATCAAAAATATTGAGTATTGCATATTTTACGCAATTAAATGTTTTGTCCGTGTATAGAAGCTAATTGGCCTACACCGAGAATAATATTCCAATTTGAATCGTATTTCAAAAATGTTTAACAATTTACGACATGCATCCACTTCCTTAAAAATTGTCATAGATAAAAAATATTTTCAAAATTTTTTCCATACAAACTGTGACATTTTCACAAAAAATTCAACATGGCCACAACTGCTCCGACCCCGCTCAACTAATGTTAAATTCTAATTAAACTTGACACCTTTCCAAATATCAACCGCAAGAGCATTTTGAAAAAAAAACATTCTCCCATTCCATCCAGCCCAAAAAAACATGCCTACGGAAAGACCCTTTGGCATTCGGTTGCATTAAATTCCATTTTAAATGTTTTGTTATTTATTGCACTGATTTAGATTCATTGCATTTTTGTGATTTCTATTTTCGTTTTTAGTTCAATGTCATTTAGTTGATGATGTTTGGGATGAAATGAGACGAGTGTGTTTCCAAATGCATTTCTGGTGTTTTCAATTGCAGAGAAACATCGTCGTCGTCGTTCATATGTATGTGCTCGGCGGGCGTTTGGAGTCACTGGGGGAAAATCTAAAATCCGGGCAACAAATGTGAGTGCTGCCGCTTTCCTCTATCCGCCACTTCATCAGAATCTAATTCATATGATTTTAATAAGTGCTTTTTTCACAGCGTCTTCATCATATCTCTGCGCTATGGGTTGATTTTATATGTGTTTTTGTTAAATATCTACTACATCCAGGCATGTCCGTCTGTCCGCCCATCCACAACGCCGATGAATTTTCCATGACTCGGTCCGCCTGTCTGTCCGTCTGTCCCTTTGTGTGTTCTATTATAGTGTTTTCATATGACATTTTAATACCATCGTATATTTTTGGAAACATTTTTAATGTTTCTTCTCTTTATTAAGTAGTGTTCTTTGCTTCGCGTTTTTATCGGATTTATAAAGGGATGGATGGCTGACTGGCTGGCCGGGCCAGGAGTGGGGTGGAGAATTATGGAAGTCATTTTAATGTACTTTAATATGCCACTTAATAATGATGCCTGGTTTATGACATTTTAAATAGATACAAATATGATGTCTTCCTCTGAGTTTTTACTTTTCATGGGAGGATTTTGGGAAAAATGTTAAAAGTCACGCAGCTTTGCAGGAAATGTTTTTACTCATAAAAAAAGTTGATTTAATCTCAGCTGTTTTTCAATTAAAATATACATTATATATTTTTTCTCCAAAAAGAAAATAAAACACATTTCTGGGTTGGTGTTAATAAGTTATGACTAAGTTTCGAGGACCTTTGGATATTTCCTATAAAAGTTGATGTCTTGCGTACTTTGGATTCCTAGTAGGATTTACAATAATACATAATAAGTAAAAACAGGTGTGGAAATACATACGAAAATATCCAGAAAAGCAATGGGGAGCTGAAAATCTTATTCAGAATATAAAATTCATTACTTAGTAGTTGTAATTACACAGTAAAACACAAAAAAAAATAACAGGGTTCTGTCAATGGATTATGGTAGAGGAGACCAAAAAAATATATACGTATATCGGCGTTTTGAAAGATCACATCGGAATTTTATTTTAGGGGGGTTAAAGTTTTCCCCCCTTTGCTAGTTCGTGCAGAATATCTGTATATAAAACTATGTGTTCTGTTCATCTGAGGTGTAGGGTATCTTCAGCAACTTTGTAGCAAATGTTAAGGCCTATTACTTTGTGGAATATATTAACCCTCTAGCTTCCCCCATAACGGTGATTTTTGCCTATATTTTAACAAATCGTAAAAAACTCCCCTAAAATTTTTTTACGATTTGTTAAAACATAGGCAAAAATCAACGTTATGCGGGGAAGCTAGAGGGTTAATATATTCCACAAAAATATAGGCCTTAACAGTTGCTACAAAGTTGCTGAAGATACCTCACACCTCAGATGAACAGAACACATAGTTTTATATACCGATATTCTGCACGAACAAGCAAAGGGGGGAAAACTTCAACCCCCCCCTAAAATAAAATTCCGATGTGATCTTTCAAAACGCCGATACACGTATATATTTTTTTGGTCTCCTCTACCAGAATCCACTGACAGAACCCTGTTATTTTGAAAAAAGTTTGAAATTGTTGTACAGTGTTATTAGACTGGCTTGTGCGCACGATAACTCTCGAAAGGATTAACCTATTGACTTCAAATTTGGTATGCGGTAATATTTTTCTCTATCTCCGGCGAAGTTCTAAGATGAGCCATATTGGTCCACTCCTTCTGTACCTTCCCCACAAAGGGTTAACATTCAGTGAAATATTGATTATTTAATAAATTCTATACTATTTATTTGAATCCTCTGAAATTCTACACATACTATTGTTTTTTATAGTCACTATTACCTCGAAAAATGGGCGAAGTTGCCACGCCCCTTTTGGTACGTCCCACACAAATGGACAATTTTGAATCAAAAGTTAATAGCTTATAACTTTATTACCAGTACATACAAATACATGGATTTGGTACAGTGTAATGCTATTATAGTAACTAGCGTCCAGAGAAAAATGGTCGTTATTCGCACCCCCTTTTGGTACCTCCCACTCTAATAGACATTTTTGTACAAAAGATAACTTTAATACCAATGCATACAAATACTTGAAATTTCGTACAGTGCAATGCTGTTGTAGAACGTAGAGTCTAGAGAAAAGTGTCCGTTATCTGCGCGCCCCTTTTGGTAACCCCCACACAAATGAACCATTTTACACCAAAAGTTAACAGCTTATAACTTGAATACCAGTACATACTTTAAAGCTATTAAATGCAATTTAAAATTGATAATAATTTAATTAAAACAAAAAATAATTAATTTACTAATATTTTTTTGGGACTCAAGGTGAGGGGATTCATAAGTCGATTTACCCGACTGAGGTTAGGTTAGGCTGAAAGGGACGCCCGTCAGAATACAACTGACAAGTTCACTTGGGGCCGACGATTCGGTCCATTGTGTTTCCCGTGAGCAGAATAGAAGTAGGGAAAATATGGTTGAAGGTTGGTAGGCTAAGAAGAGGGAGAGAAGGTTTAGTTAATCGTGTTTTCATTTGTCTTTGTGGCTTTACTAAACCAGAGAGATTTTCTGATGAATTTTAGAAGGGATTTGAGCGGAGCATCTTCTATGTCGTCAAGGTTTTCGAAGAGCCTGTGCCCTAAATAGGCCAAACGGTACTCTTGCAGTCCTTTGCATGAGCATAGCAAGTGCTGTACTGACTCCTCCTCTTCTTCATCCAAGCAGGTTCTACAGAAGTCTTCGTAGCTTCATGCGTGCAGCCATATTGCCTATCACGCAGTGCCCTGTGATGACTCCTGTGAGGATGCTAAGTGTGTTCTTCCTGAAGGACAGCAGTTCTTTGGTACGGATCACATCAATGAATGGCCAAAGTGTTCTTGCAGTCCTGCAGTTATGTATGGTGTCCCACCTCGATCTGGTTAGTGCTGCTCCTCGTTCGTCGATTTGGTTTTTAAGTTCCACGAAAGGAATTTGCACGTCCAGGGTCGCGGTTTAATTTCGCGCACCGGATCCTTTCCTGGCACATTAGTCTGCTAATTCGTTGCCCTGTATGTTGCTGTGTCCTGGCACCCAGCATAGCGTGATTTCGTGCGCCTGGATATGGGTTAAGGAAAGAAAGCAGTCCATTGTGCAACATGATTTGATGGTTCTTGAGTCCAAGGCCTTGAGAGCTGCCATACTGTCCACGTAGATCTTGAATTCTTTCGGAGAAATATCCCTTTCCAAAATCTGTTTCGTGGCAATATTAATGGCATAGATCTCTGCCTGGATGACCGTACATTCATCTGGGAGTCTGTTGGAGATTCTGTGATTAAGGGTATCGGAATATACTCCTGATCCCGTGCCCGTCTCCATTTTCTATCCGTCCGTGAAGATTGAGATCTCATTGTCAGTCTTCACGGCTAGAAATCATTACATTAAAATGTTTATCCCGAATGGTTCTTGGTGCCAAGTAGTCCGTTGGCCTATTGATTTCGTCTGTCATGCCTATGCTTTCCAGGATTGAGGCATGACCACGTGTAATGTTGATAGCTATTCCTGATTCCCTTAGCCGAAGGGTCACTTTCGCTGCGGTACATTTTATGTATATGTCGATTGGTTGAAGGTTCAGCATCGCCTCTAGTGCCACTTGTGATGCAGATCTGAGTGCGCCAGTTATCCCGACGCAAATCAGTCTTTGCACTTTGGCTAGGTGTGAGAGATGTGATTTCTTCATTACCGATTTCCACCATACAACTGATCCGTATGTGAGTATCGGTCTTATAATCGATGTATACATCCAGTGTATCATTTTCGGTTGCAAACCCCATTTTCGTCCAAACATTTTCTTGCAGGCATAGAGGCGCATAATGCTTCTTTCCCCTTTCCACCAAATTCCCTTTCCAGGGCAACTTGGAGTCAAGGGTGATGCCTAAGTACTTAGCTTCTTTCGATAGTTCAAGTACCATTCCCTGTAGTGTAGGGAGTTGATAATTCGGAATTTTATTTCTTCTAGTAAAGAGGACTAGTTCCGTCTTCGCTGGGTTGACTCCTAGTCCATTTTTTTCCTGCCCAACGTGATAGTGATTTAAGTGACCTTTCCATGATCTCGCCGTAGGCATAAATTTGGCTCTAATCAAAATCACGACGTCGTCTTCATACGCTATGATTTTAATTCCTGTCTTGCCGAGATCCATTAGGATTTCGTTTATCACTAGATTACATAATATCGGTGAGACCACCCCACCTTGCGGAGTACCTCTCGTAACTCGCTTTCTTGCCGAGCCATTGCCCATAGTTGAGTTTATGATTCTGCTTTTGAGCATGTTTCCTGTCCACTTGGTTATGCCTGGGTGTGAGCCCATGCTGTCAAGTGCGTTGAGTATGTATGCTATTTTAACATTATTGAAGGCGCCCTCCACATCGAGGAACGCCGCCATGGTGTAATATTTGTAATGAAGGGAGTCCTCGATAAATCCTACCACTTCATGTAAGGCCGTCTCCACAGATTTACCTTTCAGGTAGGCGTGTTGTGCCGTTCTGAAGTTCTATGGTGTTAGTTTTCCCCTCACATTTAGATCAACTAGTCTTTCCATGGTTTTCAACAGAAACGATGATAGACTGATTGGTCTATAATCCTTTGTCGTACTGTGGTTTATTTTTCCCGCCTTCGGGATAAAGACCACTTTGACTTCTCTCCATGCCTTGGGTATATGTGACCATTACAAACTTGCAGAAAAAATTGCTCGTAGCATGGTAGAATAAGTTGCAAGGATTCTTGTAAGAGAGCTGGAAAGCGGGACTGCCGATTTGAAAGGCTTGAAGGATCTCACCGCCCAGCATATTTTCTCGTCATCTATAACAGATAAGTTCATCCATGTTGGCCGTGGGAGTGTCCGCGCTCACTTCCACTGCATCTGAAACTTCGCTACAACCCGGAATATGGGTGTCCATCAGAAGTTCTAGAGTCTCTTGGCTGTTCTCCGTCCGTCTGGTCCCATGAGCCAAAAGTGTAACACATCGAAGGAGTGACTTAAGATCCCAAGTATGTTATCCATTTTGGGTAATTTTAAGGCATTTGAGCAATGTCCGTCCGTCCGTCTGTCTGTGTGTGTCTGCTGGCTGGTGCGCACGATAACTCTCAAAAGGATTAACCGATTGAAATCAAATTTGGTATGCAGTAATATTTTTCTCTATCTCCGGCTTAGTTCAAAGATGGGCCATATTGGTCCACTCCTTCTAGTACCTCCCACACAAAGGGTTAATATTTAGTGAAATATTGATACTTTAATAAATTCTATACTACTTATTAGATGCTTCTGAAATTCCACACATTGTATTATTTTCTTAGTCGCTATCACCTCGAGAAAAATGGGCGAAGTTGCTACGCTACCCTTTTGGTACCTCCAACACAAATGGACTATTTTGCACCAAAAGTTAACAGTTTATAACTTTAATACCAACCCATAAAAATACTTGAAATTTTGTACAGCGTAATGTTTTTATAGTGCCTACATTCCGGCAAAAAATGGGCATTATTGTACTGCACCTTTTGGTACCTCCCACACATATGGACCGATTTGCATCAATAATTAATTGCTTATAATGGGAATACCAGTACATAAAAATACTTGAAATTTTTTACAGTGTAATGTTTTTATAGTGACTATATTCCGGCAAAAAAATGGGCATTATTGTACGACACTTTTTGGTACCTCTCACACAAATCGACCGTTTTGCAGCAAAAATTAAAAGCTTATAACGTTAATACCTTTGCATACAAATATATGAAATTTTGTACAGTGTAATTATATTATAGTGTCTACACTTTAGTGAAAAATGGGCGTTATTGCGTTGCCCCTTTTGGTACCTCCCACACAAATGAACCATTCTGCACAAAAAGTTAGCAGCATATAACTTTAATATCAGTATGTATACATACATGAAATTTAGTACAGTATAATCTTTTTATAGTACCTACAGTCTAGTGAGAAATGGGTATCATTGACACGCCCCTTATGGTACCTCCCACACAAATAGATGATATTATTGCAATTTAAATTGATAATATACGAATAATTCTTGTTTCTGTAGGTGAGGGGATTCTTAACCCCTCGTCAAACACATATTCTGAAACCTTCGAACAAACAAATATGCCTGGCCCCTATACGTTTTCATGCATTTATATGGCAAAAAGGGTACCATAACTTTGAATTTCTAAGTATATTCGTATATTATTTTGGTCTTTAGACTAAATGTAAAAAAAAAAAATTTATTATTATTTTTTATTCATTTTGTGGAATGCATGAACAACAAGTATATTCAACTTTAGAATGTTGTTGGCACACAGGATTAGTGCATTTGGTGCAGTAATAATGTGTCTTCCTACGCAGCTTTTCGTCTTGCGTGAAACAAATTCGGCAATCTTTTCTGGAACTCAGTGTACTAGGGCCGCTTTGTTGGCTTTGGCTTTTATTGGATGTATTGCGTGAGTTTTCGTCGTGTTGGAACGATATTTTTGATTTATTTTTACAGATAGAAAGCCAACAATATTTTAGGCTGCTACCGGAAAATACAGGTATCTACCTAAGCTAGAAGTATATTTAATTAAAGCTCAAAAATTAAATATGCCTGACCAGAACCATGTGTTTGTCCAAGTATACATATATATTCTTAATCGTCTTAAAATTCTAAGACGATTTAGCCATGTCCGTCTGTCCGTCAGTCTGTTGTTATCACGCTACAATCTACATCACTTGAGCTAGGTTGCTGAAATTTTGTATAGATACTTCACATAGCTGCAGGTTACTTGGAATTGAAAATGGGCATTATCGGTCCATATTTCGATATAGCTCCATATATAGCATCTTATTTATTGTGATTCCTAATGTTCTCATCTACTCTACATTTACTATTTTTTTATACCATCCACCATAGGGTGGGGGGTATATTAATTAACACCTCTAAATATTTATCTGAGATCACATAAAGTAAATATATTCTTAATCGTCTTAAAATTCGAAGACGATTTAGCCATGTTCGTCTGTTGTAATCACGCTACAATCTAAAGTGTTTTCCAACAAGATGTGTTATTTTGGTTTTCAAAGAAAAATGCAATTTTTGAGATAAATGATCGGATGTTTATTTCATAATAAAGAGGAAGGTATGCCGTTAATAATGAAAAACAACATCAGCCAAATGGTCACCACGACCACGCTTACAGGACCATATCCTTTTCATGATATTTTCCATAACCAAATCGCAAAGTGCCTGCCCTATGTCTTCGATAGCCTCACGAATTCTATCCCAAAGAAGAAGTCGCAAGGTGTTAAATCACAAGATCTCGGTGGCCAATTGCTATCACCTCTTCGAGAGATAACACGGTCCGAAAACTTTTCCTGTAACAGAGCAATGGTTTCGTTGCTTGTGTGGAACGTAGCGCCGTCTTGTTGAAAGTAAACGTTGTCCAGATTAATACAATCCAACTCCGACCATTAGAAATCATTAATCATCTCTCGATAGCGCAATCCATTCACCGTAACTGTTGATCCAACCTCATTTTCGAAAAGTAAGGTCCAATGACCCCGCCGGACCATAAACCGCACCAAACAGTCACACGTTGAGGATGGAGAGGCTTCTCAACAATAACTCTTGGGTTTTCCGAGCTCCAGATGCGACAATTTTGCTTGTTGACGTAGACACCGAGGTGGAAATGAGCCTTATCAGTCAAGATGATTTTTAGATGATTTTCGAATTTTAATAATTTCAATGCGTTGTTGAATCGTGTGTCGTTCCATTTTATACCCTCCACCATAGGATATATATACCCTCATTTTGTCACTCCGGTTGTAACACCTCTAAATATTGATCTGAGACCTCATAAAGTATATATATTCTTAATCGTCGTAAAATTCTAAGACGATTTAGCCATGTCCGTCCGTCTGTTGTAATCACGCTACAGTCCGTAATTATAGAGCTAGGTGGCTGAAATTTGGTATAGATACTTCTTATAGCTGCAGGAAACTTGGGATTGAAAATGGGCGATATCGTTCCATATTTAGATATAGCTCCCATATATAGCATCTAACTTGTTGTTCATACTGTTCTCATCTACTATATTTATACCCTCACTTTAGTGTGACGAGGGTATATATCATTTGCTACGAAAAAAAGTGTAACACATCGAAGGAGTGATCTAAGACCCTAAGTATGTTCGGAGGAAATCCGTTTTGGGTCATTTTAAGTCGAATGAGCAATGTCCGTCCGTCTGTCTGTCT
This sequence comes from Eudasyphora cyanicolor, assembly GCA_963930755.1. Lineage (NCBI taxonomy): Eukaryota > Metazoa > Arthropoda > Insecta > Diptera > Muscidae > Eudasyphora > Eudasyphora cyanicolor. The sequence goes on from OZ005735.1 coordinate 42,258,625, forward strand.
GTCTGTCTGCTGGCTGGTGCGCACGATAACTCTCGAAAGGAGTAACCGATTGACTTCAAATTTGGTATGTGGTAATATTTTGATCTATCTCCGGATGAGTTCGAAGATGGGCCATATTGGTCTACTCCTTCTGGTACCTCCCACACAAAGGGTTAAAATTTAGTGAAATATTGATTCTTTAATAACTTCTATACTACTTATTCGAATCTTTTGAAATTCTGCACATAATATTAGTATATTAGTCGCTATTAACTCGAGAAAAATGGGTGAAGTTGGCATGCCCCTTTTGGTACCTCCCACACAAATGGACCATTTTGCATCAAAATTTAACTGCTTATAACTTTAATACAAGTGCATAAAAATGCTTGAAATTTTCTACAGTATAATGTTTTTGTAGCGCCTATAGTCCGGTAAAAAATGGGCATCATTGTACAGCCCCTTTTGGTACCGCCCACACAAATGGCCCGTTTCGTACCAAAGTAAACGGCTTGTAACTTTAATACCAGTGCATACAAATACTTGAAATTTTGTACAGTGTAATGTTGTTGTAGTGCCTATAGTCCTGTAAAAAGTGGGCGTTATCACCCCGCCCCTTTTTGTACCTCCCACACAAAATGACCAAATCATACCAAAATTACATAGCTCGTAACTTTAATATACCAGTGTACATAAACGCTTATAGTTCAGCACAATGCAATGTATTTAAGAATGTACTGTATACCGAAAAATATGTGTATTTGGAAAACCCTTTCTGGTACCTCCCACACAAATTGACAGATTTATTGGTGTAATGTTATATATTACATTACTCACAAAGTGAGGGTATACCTTAGTCGGTTTACCCGACTGAAACTTTCTTACTTGTTTTTGTGTGTTTCGGTGTTATTTTCGTTAGGTTTGAGTTATTTTGTGTGTTCAATTTTGTACATATACTTCTTATATCTGCAGGTATGTTGAAGTGGAAATGGGCAATGTTGGTCCAATTTTGGATATAGCCCCCATATATGGCATCTCCCCGATTTGCCTTCTTAACGTCATAGAGACCAGTAATGTCAACTGGTCGGGCTGAAAGTTGGTAAATGGGGTTTATTTATCCTGTATCCTTGATACGAGCAACGGTGGTCATAGGTCCATATTTTGATATAGCCCCATTACAAAGATCCCTCTAGATTTGACTTCTTAACGCCACAAAAATCCCAAATTTCAACGAATTGGGCTGAAATTTGGTATAATGAGTTTTTTTAGTACCCATAATCATTCACGTGCGATCCATGGCGGAGGGTATATAAGATTCGGCATGGCCGATCTTAACGCTTTTGCTTGTTGTGATTCCTACTGTTCTCATATACTATACATTTCTTATACCCTCCACCTTCGTTTGTAACACCTCTAAATATTGATCTGAGACCCCATAAAGTATACATATACATTCTTAATCCCTTAAAATTCTAAGACGATTTAGCCATGTCCGTCTGTTGTATTCACGCTACAATATATGGTACTTGAGCTAGGTGGCTGAAATTTGGTATAGCTACTTCTTACAGCTGCAGGTAACTTTGGATTGAAAATGGGCAATATCGGTGCATATTTCGGTATAGCCCCACATATATAGCATCTTACTTAATGTGATTTCTACTGTTCTCATCTACTATATATTTGCCATATTTGTACAGCCTCCACCATACATAGCATGGGCGGTATAACACCTCTAAATATTGATCTGAGACAACATAAAGTATATATATTCTTAATCGTCTTAAAATTCGAAGACGATTTAGCCATGTCCGTCTGTCCATCCGTCCTTCTGTTGTAATCACGCTACAATCTATAATACTTGAGCTAGGTGCCTAAAATTTGGTATAGATATTTCTTATACATACCTGCAGGTAACTTGGGATTGAGAATGGGCTATATCGGTCCACATTTGGATATAGCCCCTATGTATAGCATCTGTCCGATTTGACTTCTTAACCCCATAGAGACCACAAATGTCATTTGATCGGGCTGAAAATTGGTGAGGGTGCGGGTAATATATACCCGCACCCTCACACGAACAACGGTAGCCATAGGTCTATATTTTGATATAGCCACCATACAAAGGTCCCTCTAGATTTTACTTCTTAGCGCAACAAAAACCACAAATTTCAACGAATCGGGCTGAAATTTTGCAATATGACTTTATTTGTGTCCGAAACCATTCACATGCTATCCATGGTGGAGGATATATAAGATTCGGCCAGGCCGAACTTAACGCTTTTAATTGTTAATTTTGGTTTCGTAAAATAGTATTCCTAAATCTACACATAAAAAGTAGGTTTTTAGGTATCGGGCGCAAAACTAATGTTTTTGTTTCTTAGTGTTATCTAAAGTTCTACGGATTCCTACAGCATGTATAATTTTGAGAGTGTAAATTTTATTTTATAATTTCAAAATGTTAGCCGGATTTAAAATAGACTAGGGATATGTTCATGTGTAAAAAAATTATCTTTTAAAATTTACCTTTACATGATTTGTAAGAAAATATCTACAATTCTGCTCCGAGACGGACTAACGATATCTGAAATTAATAAAAACAGAAAATATATATAAATAAAGCTCAATATTGGGTGTATAAAAGGTAAATTGGATTTTTTTTCCTAATGGTGTTATTCAAAATCACTTAAAAACACTAATTCAAAAGGTGATTGTGCTCAAAATTACACCAAAAAATATTTTTCAATATCACACATAATTGAAATAGGAAAATCTCACTTTCCATTCAATTCCATCGTCACTAGCCATCAGATGAAGTTCACCTAAAAGATACCCTTAGCATTCCCCCACACACCACACATCTATTGGGTGTTGTTACGCTATAAATTATTCCAAATTGTGGTGTAGTTGTCGTTCTTGATGTTCTTATTCTTGTTGATATTATTATTATCATCACTGGTGTGTTGTTGTTGATGGTGGTAACGGAGTTCATGTCCGTGCTCATTCTCTTGTTCTTGTAGGAGAAGCATTTTCCTGATGATCTTAAATAGAAATAAATACTTGGGAAACTCGTCCCTCCTTCAACATGCTTACAAATATGTACACACATGTATATATCGCACGCAACCACTTTGTCGGAGATATGAATGAGATGTAAGTAATGGCAATGAGAGTATTGCATGAATGAGGGGTGGAGAAGAGTGGCAGAAGAAGTTGGAAACGTAGGTGAAATGTATAAGTATTCTTCATAGAAGCATTTTGCCTTCATTTGCGCTCTCAGCGTTGACATGAGCAACACAAACATTATCATTAACAGTGTCACATGTGACATAATGAGACACGTTGTGTTGTTGCTTCTGCCGCTGCCACTGCTGCTCTTCTACTGTGTGTTCATGGCTCTTTGCCGAGTGTGTGCGAAGGGACAGCACGAACGAGTACTTCACTTCACTGTCATCGTTGCAGTTGTTGTTAGGTTTGTTATTTGGTGGCCGTTCTCTTTGGTGGGTTCCTATATTGCATTGCATTGCACTGAATGAATGAACTCGCTGAGTGACTGGCTAGATAGGTTGTTACGGTGTGAGAACAACGACAACTGCAAGTTGAGTGTTGCATTGTTTGATGGTGAGTTGGTTAACTACAGTTAAGCATACATAAATATATTTGTTAAACATTGTGGGACAGGTAGCAAACGATAAATGCGTAAGGTTTTAAAGTTATCATGCGGCAAAACCAATTAACGATTTCATTCCTGTAGCTGCCTGGCTGACCTGGCAGTAGCTCATCCTGCCAACCCAATTTTCTAAGACCCTGATGACGGTTTCTGACCATATCTCACGAATAGTTCTTTAATCGATTGTTCGTTTCTTAACGGTACTCCACCAAAAAGTCTAACGGCGTCAAATCGCAGTTCCGGGGCCCCAAAAAAGTAACCACCCTTTATGTAGTCCCTTGTGCTACCAAAGGGGCGAAAGTAAAAATATAAGTAACCAATTTTACTGCTTTAGAAAGCTCAAGAGTTGCCGTAGTTTAAAATCAAACAAGTTTGCCAATTCCCCCCCAAAAAAATGCAGCCTTAGGTTGCATGCCCCCTTTTAGAGCGAGTCTCCTCTTCGTCTCCACAGCTTCTGCAAAAGTCATTATGCAAAAACTTCAATCTCTCTGCGTGCCCACGGTAGTCCTAGTTTTGCATGGCTTAGCGTCCAAAATAACGGGTGATCCAAGTAGGGATACTTTTTTATAGCCTTTTTTTTGACAGATCACGTTATGTCATGCTGTCATGTTATTTTTGTTAAGTATTGTTTGGCATTTCATCATGGAAAGGCTTACGCCTGAACAACGTTTACAAATCGTTCAACTTTATTATGAAAATTCACGTTATGTGAGGAATGTGTTTCGTGCACTTCGCTCAACTTATGGTCAACAATCGGCCTACTGAGCGTACTATTCGCAACACCGTCACCCATCTTGAGACCCAGCATTCAATATTGGATAATATTCGACTGAATAGACCATGTCCAGCACGCAGTGAAGAAAATGTAGTGGCCGTAGCTGAGAGTGTATACGAAGACCGTGGAGAGTCGATTCGGCGCCTTTCGCAGCAACTCGGACTGACGTATGGAACGACTTGGCGCATTTTACATCGAGATCTTAAATTGAAAGCATACAACATACAGCTTATGCAAGAACTGAAGCCGCCCGACCTTCCCAAGCGACATTGCTTCGCTCTATGGGCTCTTGAAAAGTTCCAAGAAGATCCGACGTTTTCGAGCCAAATTTTGTTCAGCGATTAGGCCCATTTCTGGCACAATGGGTATGTAAACAAGCAAAATTGCCGCATTTGGGACGAAGAGCAACCTGAAGAGATTCAAGAGCTGCCACTTCATCCAGAAAAAACAACGGGTTGGTGTGGTTTGTGTGCCGGTGAATCATCGGTCCATATTTCTTCAAAAATGATGCCGGTGTGAACGTAACTGCAATGGTGACCGTTATCGTGCCATGATAACCGACTATTTGATGCCTGAAATTGAAGCTCGTGATCTCGACGACATTTGGTTTCAACAAGACGGCGCCACTTCCACACATCGCATCAATCAATGGATTTATTGAGGGAACACTTCGGTGAGCAGATAATTTCACTTTTGGGCCGGTCGAAGGAAAGCCGAATACGGCTCATGGAGAAATTTTATAGCAGATGAGATAGAACGCCCCTCATTCAGCAGTTTCTTTGCTGACAGAGCTATTGTTGACTCCGTTTCAACAATTAGTTTAAGTTCAATGAAGTTTTTAAATTATGTACTACTCGTATTAATTAAATTTGAATTATCTGAATTGAACTGCTATGCACACTGGACTGCCCTCTGTATTACTAATGTTCTTCCAGATGGCTAACCTTTATCAATTCCCTGCCATGGAGGCAAAAGCTTTGACTCAAATGGATAAAGATCTGCCATTTTCTCTATTTGTTCCAATGGGATTCTGCCGAATTCCTAACCCTATTTTTGTTTTTCTTGATTTTACCCTGCAATCATCTACTGTTCATCTATGGAATCAGTTGACCCATCTTTTTTTGTTCGAGTTCAAAGCAGGACCATTATCTGAAGCCTATCTTGCGGTGGTGTGAAAGACCTGTTATAATCTTAACACCCATAATTTCCAAAGAAAGCAGACTACGGTTAATGTGAAATTTCATAGCGGAGCGGACAAACATCCCTCCTTGAATCGTTTCTCTGCTGACAGATCTATTAAATTAGATGATCCTAACAAAGTTGGCGGAAATCTTCTTAATCAGAAGGTTATGAATGAAAGTAATTTTTTGGTCGGGCTCACGCCAAAACCATTATCCGAAGTCTATCTTATAAAGGGCCTGTTATAACATGAACCGCATATTCTTCAAAGATAGCAGAATACACTTCAAGGAGAAATTTCATACCAGAGTAGACAAAACGCCACCCCTTGAGCCGTTTCTCTGCTGACAGATATTTGGAATAAGTTGACCCTAACTAAATTAGCTGAAACCATCCTAATCAGATGTTTATGAATGGAAATAACTCATAGTTTTTTGGCCGGATTCACACCAATGAGATTATCCAAAAGGGAATATGAAGACCTGTTATAACTTTAACACCCATAATCTCCAAAGAAAGCAGAATACGGTGCATGAAGAAATGTCATATAAGAGGGAAAAAACACCCCTCCTTGAGCTGTTTCTCTGTTATCAACACCCAAATCTGTCTATCTCATTACGTTCGTGTAAAAAAACAGAAGGAAAATTTACTTTTTCATCGAAATCCAGGCATCCTTTAAGGCTATTCTCCTTCAGAATAAAGGTAGTCGTAACAGCAATATCAGATAAAAAGCAATTACTACTGTGTTGTTGATATTAAAGTAGGTTCAAATTAGAGTTGCCGATTTGAGTATCCATACGAATGACCCTAATACGAGTATGGTGATTGGCATCTAAGGCAGGAAAATCTGTAGTGTACTCAGAATGAAAGATTCCCCTTGTAAACAAGGAGAATGCAGTACATTCGTACACGCTCACAGAGGTTTGTCTGTTCACATAACAGACGCGAACATCATGCATGCTTAAGTAGTTTCCATTTATGCTGTAACAAGCTCCGCACAACAACAAGAACGAAAAGAAAACCTCTCGTCGGTTCATTAATGATGAGAATGATTGCGTGTGTGAGTCCAAGCCACAGTAGGAGTATGGCAACATCAGTGAGTTGTCTGTGTGTGTCTTTTTTCCGGATCCGTAGCTCCATTCTTTCAAAAAAAAAAAAATTATGGCGTTGATGCCTCAGATGTAGCCGTTGTCGCTGATGGTTCCGCTGCTACTTTAGTTGCTGTTTCCATTCTTCATGTCCTCTTCTCAAAAAAAAATAATGTGTCAACCGTTAGCGTCACATCTGAGAGACACATCATCACAACATATCATCTGTTCACTTACTCGTGGTTCGTCGACGAAGCACAGTGGGGGGAAAGAAATATGTATGTCTTTAGGTTATTAACTAATAAGACTATGATTTTAGGACTCAATTATGAGAAATGGACCTGAAAGTAGCTCCACTTTTACACGGATGGTTCGAAGCGTGATGAAAAGGTTGGCTTCAGAGTACACTGTGAAGAACTTAGTTTGGATATAGCTCACAGACTACCAGATACCTGCAGTGTCTATCAAGCCGAAATAATGGCAATATGGGAAGTCGCCAAGTGGCTGAGTCGCAACATAGTAACTAACACTGGCGTTGTCATTTACTCGGACAGCCAGGCTGCCATCAATTCTCTGGAGGCAACATCCGTAAATTCACAAACAGCCCTCGACTGCCGCAGATCTCTTAACGAGATGGCTGAGCAGTTTAATATACACACAATTATACATATAGGTGCCTGGGCATAGGGATATCCCGGGGAACTGCAAAGCCCATGAACTTGCTAGGAAAGGGACGACATTACAAATTCTCGACGAATTTGCATATATTGGTGCGCCACTATCCACAATTCTAAACCCAAGAAAACTTGAAACTGAAATTTGAAAAACTCAGCAAAAGTTTTGGACATCTTTTTTAAATAAAATATGCTTGGAAAAAATCCTAAATAATAATTTTATTTGTATCAAAACACATATTTTAATTGAGAAATTTAGTTTGCAAATATAATTTGTTGTAATATATTAATATATGCGTTCCAAATATATTGTATTGATTTTCAAATAAAATTTATTTGCTAAGAAATATATGATATTTAAAAATTTGTGTTCCAAATATATTTTCATTCGATTCAAACATATCAAAAAAGGCGATTTTGCCCCGTGCAGGGTAGCTAGACAAGATATGACCTGAGAAGATCAAAATATCTCCTCGCACTAGAGAGGAAACGATTGTCTACGTTAGTAGACACTGCTTGATTGGCGAACACGCCAAAAGATTGGGTATTGACTCCAACGACTTCTGCAGAAGCTGTGGAGATGAGGAAGTAGTTGAGAGCATTGCGCACTTGCTATGCGACTGCCCCGCTCTGAGTAAACGACGACTGGAAATACTGGGGTCGGCCTTTCTAGGCAGCCTAACAGATCTTTTCAGTACAGATATTCGTACTATTGATAAATTTGTATATCAAACAGGTTGGTTTCAATGAGGGACATTCTAGCCCGAGGTAACACTAGGGACCTAAACTGGTCTATATGAGCTTGTAAACGACAAATACGGCTGCTACCTTAACCTAAACCTAAAGAACGTCCATCACTAATTTTCCCATAGCTCCTATGTTTATGAAAGCTTTTGCTTGGACTATAACAAGATTTTGCAGTGTTTTGGGGCTACGTTGATTAATCCATAAATCGCGCCTAATTCCCTATGATAAACGTTGGTTGTTGCACGTGCTAAAGATCTCCGTGGCTTATTTGCCAATAACTTCTAATAATCTTAATTATAATCGGTTCATTTGAAACTACAGCCATTAATAAGATACATACTTATTTCCACTTTTATTAAAATTCCCCCACTGTGTTTTGTCGTATGCAGTTAATGCTTCTGCTTCATTAGATATAGCTAGCGGCTGTGGCTGTTGTGACGCGGGGTGTTGGGCCGGAAGCTTGTAGGGTAGTAATACACCAAGGAGCTAGCTGGGTGATGGTGAACCGGAGAACAAAATGTTACACACATTTGTCCCTTAAGGCCATTTCTTCTTTTCCACAGAGTGTTGAAGAAGCTTGTTGGGTGTAGTAGTGATGGACCGACAAGAACAACAACGACAACCAGCAAAAAAAAACAAAAAGAGTAGGGGTTAAGGGTTTTCTAAGTGTTTTGAAATGGTTTTTAAAGTTGTCACTTTTAACACTAGAACAACAGCGGTGCTCAGATGGATGGACGGACAGGCAGACGACACCCATCAGAAATGTTAAGGGCAACAAATCTTTTTCAAATATTTGTGATTAGTTCAGTCGTATTATGGTTTGTGGAATTTCTTGTCCAAATATGTTGTCGTTATTAGTATTTGGCTTTTCTCATACTCTTATCGTGGATTTTGGAATGGATTTTTAATGATATCCCGCGGATGTAATGTTTCGTGTATTGATATAGTTTTGTTTTTCTCTTCTTGGCTAAATTTAGTTTTTGTTTTGAAATTGAATTTTGTTTTGGCTTTTTCTCAAGGTTAATGACTTTTTAATCTTCATGGTGAATTTCATATTTAAAAGCAATCAGTAATCTATGTATAAGTTTCGGAGATTTTCGAGTGCAATTTATCGTGAAGAATGTATTTTGTTCAATTATCTTTATAGGAAAAAAAGGTGTGAAACAATTTCATCATATACTCGTATAAATAAAATCAAAGTGTGATTGACTGACAGCCGAAAAAGCTGAAGTTGTGAGGCCTTGGCCATGAGCTCCTTGGACATAGAGTAGTTTCTACTTTTTGGGAGTACAATGATTTAAAAACAGATATCGAGATATCACCTCCAAAACCAAGCGGCTAGACCTAGAAGTGGTCAATTTAGTGTGCGAGATATGGGACATGAAATCGGAGTAGAAGACTCTTCAAAATTCATACCTTTACGAGGTAGAATTTATGACGTATTGGTTTTTATTAAATTAGCACTTTTTGGAATAAAAAAAGCGGACGAAAAAGGTCCACATATGATGGTTCTTCCTAGAGACAAACTATCAACGCTTTTTTTTGGTGCAAAAGGGGTCAAACAAGAGATCTTCCTCCTAAAGCTGATCTAATAATGGATCTTCAAAATGTATACTGTCATATGTTTAAAAGAGTTCCAAAAGGATCAAATGTGGTCCCATTTCTCAGAGTCGAACTAAAAAGCAGAGTCGAACTAAAAGCAGAAAATATTATCCTATATTCGCCATTAATTCTCCAGAGAAGAATTAATGGCGAATGACATTAAAAGTTTTTTCTTGTGACATCGCGTTTTCGCGATATGTAGACACAAAGTTTGCTGGGTAAACAAAGAGGTTAGTAAATTAAAACACAATTTTAGTGTAGAATGCTTCGGAAAAGATGTTGCATGTCAAAGAAGAAAATAAAGGAGACATTTCAAGAAGCATTTCCCTCAAAACGGGCTGGATTTTTTGGGTGATGTATTCGACAAAATGATTTACTGTAAAAAAACCTTATAGGCCGCCTCAATACACTTGTATGGCAACCCAATAGTTTCATTTAATATATCGTATTTATAGGTTATTTTTAAACAATTCAGAACAAAGGAACATTTCAAGATCACACAAAACTCAATGCATGACTAATAATTACGAAATATTTAAAATATCATTTTACTAGCTTTAACCCGGTGCGCTTCGCAGCCCCATCATTTATTTATTTTCTTTTTAGGGTACTGTAGAATAGAAAATAAATGACTATTCCATATGGGGAAAATTGTCTTGTTTATGTTCCTGGCATCAAGGTACAATATTTATCCATTTTTCCTTCTGTGCCTCTAAACGTCAAAAACTATATTTTGGACCACATTGTACCTTTTTCTCTAGTTTATGTTCCAATAGCTTCATTCACACCCTGATACAATATAAAACAATGTTTGCCCCACCGTGTCTTTAAAAGTTTTAATTTAAAACCAGTAAGGAAAGGCAGAAAGTCGGGCGGGGCCGACTACACCTCCCTAACAATGCGATGAGGGTCATTGCCATAATAATTTGGACTAATTGATAAATGGGTAGAAACATATTATCTAATTCTCAAACGATAATCGCTAAATTAAGCAATATTCGTTCCTAAATTGAGAAACAACTTTCTGGAAAATTTTAATGATCGGAAGTAAAATACAACTTCTATAGCGGTTTGATACCAAATCAGGGGGAACATATATATGGAGCTTTAATATAAATCTGAACCGATCTTCCCTGAATACTAATTCATGTAAAAAGACGTCCTTCTGTCGAATTTCGTACTGATCGGATATAAAATACAGTAACTACAGCGCTTACATGTCAAATCGGGGGTAACATATATATGGGAGCTATATCTAAATCTGAACCGATTTTCTCCGAATTTAGCAGTATTCCTTTATGTATTTGGAAACCTCTTTCTGTCTAATTTCGCACTGATCGGATATAAAATAACATTTTTACAGCGCTCACATGTCAAATCAGGGGTAACGTATATATGGGGGCTATATCTAAATACGGGGGCTATATCTGAACCGATTTCTTCCAAATTTAAAAGTGTTCATTCATATAATAGGAAACCTCTTTCTGACGAATTTCATACTGATCGGATATAAAATACAGTTTTTACAGCGCTTACATGTCAAATCGGGGGTAACATATATATGGGAACTATATCTAAATACGAACGGATTTTCTCCGAATTTGGCAGGAATACTGCATGTAATTAGAAACCTCTTTCTGCCGAATTTCGCACTGATCGGATATAAAATACAGTTTTTACAGCGCTTACATGTCAAATCGGGGGTAACATATATATGGGAGTTATATCTTAATCTGAACCGATGTTCTCCGAATTTGGCAGTATTCTTTCGAGTAATAAGAAACCTCTTTCTGCCGAATTTTGCACTGATCGGATATAAAATACAATTTCTACAGCGCTTACATGTCAAATCGGTGGTAACGTATATATGGGGGCTATATCTAAATCTGAACCGATTTCTTCCAAATTTAATAGTGTTCATTCATATAATAAGAAACCTCTTTCTGCCAAATTTCTTACTGATCGGATATAAAATAAAGTTTTTACAGCGCTTACATGTCAAATCGGGGCTAACATATATATGGGGACTATATCTAAATCTGAACCGATTTTAACCAAATTCAATAGGGATCGTCCTTGGGCCAAAAAAAAAAAAATATGTGTAAAGTTTCATCGAGATCGGACCATAATTGCGACCTGTACTTTGATTACAAGAAAAAATGTAAAGAATTGTCAACGAATTCAAAAAATTCTGTGTCTTTATTTCAGAAAATATTTTTCAAGACAGATTTTTTAAGTTTTTACAAATGACAAATAAAGCTAATAAAACGAATGAATAAAAATCAAAGCAATCCAATATTACAAAACAGTTTCTAGAATAAAATAAGTCATACTACTCCACAGTACTATTCCCACACGGCCACTCCTGACGGAAATCGGCCTCCGATTATATCTTCCACGGCTTCATTAGGTCAGATGATGTTGATGTCAAAATTGGACCCTCTCCTTCGCCGACTTTCTTAACGTCGTATCTATTATTTGGTTTAACTTTAACAATCACATATGGTCCAAAATACTTTTCCTTTAATTTTAGATTTGATCCAAATTGTGTTCTTTTTATCGCCACTACATCATTAACAGCATAACGTATACTTTGCTTTTTGTTCTTGTTGTATTGCAATCTTTGTGATTCCTGCGCTTTTTGAATACTTTCTCGCACTTTCTGTCTCTGACATTCACGCTCGTCTTCAAATGACTGAACCAGTTCTTCATGAATTATGTCCATAATTCTTAAGTCGTTTTCATTTCGCATTTTGACGCCTGTTAATACTTCATGGGGAGTGGAGTTTATTACTCTATGGTATGTGGAATTTATGCATCGTTGTACGCGGTCCACGTGTTTATACCATTTCTCAGGTTCGTTTATGGAAAGTTTTGACAGCGTTGAAATTATCACACTATTGACTCGCTCTACTTGCCCGTTTCCTCTTGGTACCCCAGTTGTGGTTTGAAGATGCTGTATATTTCTATCGCTGCAGAAATTCTGAAATTCATTTGATGTGAAAGCTGATCCCTTGTCGCTTATAATTCTCTGTGGGTATCCGAATGTCTTAGCAAATATTTATAACTTTTGTAGCATCTCCTTGGGTGTTGTGCTCTTAGTGGGATATACCCAAGTAAATTTTGAGAACCCATCTACTGCTACAAAAACATATTTGTAACCATTTGCCGTAGACATCATAGGTCCTAAGTGATCGATATGAAGTGTTACTAGAGGTAAATCATCTTTAGGTATTGGACACAAAAATCCTTCACGTTTTCCATGTTTTCTGTTCATTATTATGCATTCAATGCAACACTGAATCACTTGCTCGACTTTTGATTTTACCTTTTCAATGTAAAAGTCAGTTTTAAGTATTTCGACAGTTTTCTGCACCGCAAAATGTCCATTCTCGTGAGCTCTTCTTATTATATCTTTTTCCATACCCTCTGGTACAACAACCACGTCTCTTCCATCTTGTTTCTTCATTAAAATATCGTCACAAATAAAATAATCTTCATATGGTTCATTTTGCAACATACGCTTGAGCAATTCAATCTTTTGGTCTTCCCTATGCATACTTTTTACCAAGTTTCTTAATGTGTTCTCAATCACAAAAATTGGGTTGCGGCTAAGTGCATCTACGTGTTTCATACGCTCGCCTTTTCTGTGCTCCATTATATAATCATACTCTTCCAGATATAGTGTCCATCTTTTGACTCTTGGAGGGATATCGGTCTTGTTTACAGTTTTCTGGAAAGCTGCACAGTCTGTAATAATTTTGAACTTAATACCTAGCAAATATGGTCTAAGCGACTTAACAGCCTCTATAATCGCCAGAACTTCTAACTCGTAAGAATGATAATTTTTCTCAGCGTCAGTAGTTGCTTTGCTCCAAAAGTACACTGGATGAAACTTCTCGCCATATTTGCGTTGCAAAAGTATACCACCAAGTCCAATTTTACTTCCGTCGGTGTGCAGTTCTGTCTCTGCGGAAGGATGAAATAGCTGCAAAACTGGATTACTTGTAAGTTTCTCTTTAACAGTTTCAAATGCATGCATCTCTTCATTACCAAACGATATGTTTCTCACATTCTTCTTCAATAATTTTGTCAGCGGAGCAACAATCGTTCCATACCCATTAACAAATTTTCTAAAGTAATTAGTTAATCCCAAGAAACTTTGCAATTGTTTTTCAGTTATAGGGATAGGAAATTGTTTCACTGCAGCAATCTTTTGTTCAGAGGGGAAAATCTTTGAATCGGATATCACATAACCTAAATATTCAACACGTGTTTTCAAAAATTGACATTTTTTCCAATTGAATTCGAGACCATACTTTTTAGCGGTAGCCAGGACCATCTTGAGCCTACGAATACCATCCTCGTAGTCACCTGATGGTATTATAATGTCGTCAACGTACTGGATTACTATGCCTTGTTTAATGAGATTCTCAAATACCAGAGACACAAATCTGTTGAAACTTGCCGGAGAATTACATAGTCCAAACGGTGTTCTTTTAAACATAAACTGTCCATCTGGTGTTGAGAATGCCGTGTATTTCATACTTTCTTCACTCATCGGAACATGAAAAAATCCGTTTCTAAGATCTAGGGTTGAAAAAATCTTGAAACCCACTAGCTTGTCCAGCTGATCATCAATGCGCTGCATTGGGTATCTATCCTTACGTACAACTTTATTCAACTTGCGATAATCTATACATAATCGATATCGTCCATCTTTTTTCTAACTACCACAACAGGACTCGAATATTCGGACTCACAAGGGACTATTATTCCTTCTTTCAGCCATTCAGTAATTTGATCTGTGACAACTCTGGTTTCCAATGGCGCTAGTCGTCGAGGACGTTGGTAAATTGGTGTCTCATCAGTTAAAATAAGATGTGTCTTCATTGGGCAATCATGTATTTTTTGTGGCGAATATTGCTGGCAAATATCGGATATTTGAGTCTCAAAACGTTTGTCAACGTCTAATTCAGAAGAATTCGGAACCAAACACAAGTTCGGTAGAAAAGTGTCGTCATTCGCAACAGATCCATTGATAGTTATTCCGGCTTCCAATGACTTGATTCCACCAATTTTCTTTAATGTCAATACACCTCCTGATACATAAAGCTCACAATTTCTAAGAAATTCTCTTCCCAATATTATGTCATATGCCATATTCGCATCAGGTGTAATATAAAAACTGTCTGAGTATTCGTCTCCATCTACAGAAATATTTATATGGGAAACGCCAACTGGTATAACTTCTTTTCGTCCTAAACCTTGAACAGTTCGGGTAGTATGCTGACAATTCGGACTACCAATATTACTGTGTACACTTTTCTTCATCAGATTTACACAGCTGCCAGTATCTATCAGAGCTTGAAAGGATTTCTCACCAATATTGGCAACAACTATAGAATCAGTTCGTGCTTCCGCTATTGTACCTACGTTGGTGTTTCCTTGTATGGTTCTTGAATCTTCCACATTAGTTCTACAATCCTTTGCTATATGGCCGAACATCTTACACTTAAAACACTTCAAACCCAAGTCTCTATCGGGGCAGTTCTTGGAGCTATGCCCTGTACCTCCGCAATTAAAACATTTAGACATTCTTCTAGAAGTATTGATATTGCCAATACGTAAGTTCCTATCGTTCGTCCTTTTTGCTTTTATTCTCTCATATTCACTGAATTTATCTTTCAGTTCTTCGAAAGATTTTGCCCCATACAGTTTCATTTTGTCCATTGACGTGTCATCAACACCGTCCACTATGTAGCTTATTGTGGCCGATGTTTCCAAATTTATTGTTGACGCAAGTTCACGCATGTTGTATAAATAAATTCTCCAAGACTCTGTCGGAGACATTTTTCTGGTACGTAGTTGTTCATGGATATCCCTGCTATTCACCGGCGTCTTGAATTCAGCGATTATTGCCGCCTTTAGTTGAACCCACGAAAATATATTTCGTTGTCTGGACATAAATGATTTTGCAGCACCACGTAATTGCCGCTTACCATATATATCAACGCTTCTCGATCGGACCAACTAAACAATGCTACCAAATCGTCCATTGCAGCAGTCCATATTTCGAAAGGATTAGTCTTGTCTACACCATCAAAGACATCTACCATATCATCAACGTCTTTTAAAGATAGTACACGGCTACCACTAGCACCACACAAATGGGTTGGTTGAACTTCGGCCATTGATGAACGTCCAGCATTTAAATTGTCGGTAGTTCTTTCGACATGGTTTATAGCTTCATCAATGTCTTCGGCTTCATTTTCGGCTTCTGTTGACTCACCTGCTATCAGCTCCATCAGACGAAATTTTAAAACTGCTTTCGAACCAGTCGTGGGAGCATTTCGTTTTTCCAGTTCATCTCTCAAGAGGACTATTGTCATTTTGTCAACATCCGGTAATAAAAGTCTGCCTCCTATTGCATCTTGAAAATTTACGTCTTCTTCGTTCATTTTCGCTTTCTTGCGTTCGTCCAAATTTCTTCTAAATTTTCGTCTAAATTTCGTCTATTCTTCCTCTTAAGTATCCGCTAGGCTTCAGATACTGTTTGCGTCTATAGGATTCGTATTCTAAAAAGTTTGGGTTGAGCCCACAAAAATTTAAAGAATTGTCAACGAATTCAAAAAATTCTGTGTCTTTATTTCAGAAAATATTTTTCAAGACTGATTTTTTAAGTTTTTACAAATGACAAATAAAGCTAATAAAACGAATGAATAAAAATCAAAGCAATTCAATATTACAAAACAGTTTCTAGAATAAAATAAGTCATACTACTCCACAGTACTATTCCCACATACATACACAGACAGACGGCCAGCCAGACGGACATAGCTAAATCAACTCAGAAAGTGATTCTAAGTCGATCGGTATAATAAACGATAGGTCTCTTTCTTCTCCTTTTGGGTGTTACAAACAAATGCACAAAGTTATAATACCCTGTACCACAGTGTGGTGTAGGGTATAAAAAAGGTAAAATGAATGCCTAGTTTAAGTTGCAAGATTCACAAAATGCCATTGGGATAATACTTAATCATCTTCGCTGCACTCATTCAACCCAATGTGTCATAATTTACCATTTTTGCACCACTGTACAACATTTAATCGTTTTTGCGACTAAAAGCGTGCATTTAGAGAAATCAAAGTTTATATTCCAAGAGCCATATTGGCAACCTTAGGCCGTATTTTACCCTTTATGTCCCCTATCTGTGACACGTTTAACTTTTTACCATACCGTGCCTTTTTTAACTATTTTTCACGGTTTACATAGAAGCATTGCACTCTGGTTATGAATCACTGCACTACTTAACTTAATTCGATATTTTATTATTCCTCTGTTCTTCTAAAGTATGAAATTGTATACATATCTAGGACTATATATAACACTTTTTCCTCACTTAACACATATACCATTTTGCCACTCTTTACCGTATTTAAAATATATCTACCCCACTGTACCATATTTAACTCTTCTTGCTTCACTGTACCACATGTAACCCTTGCTATACTCAACCCATTTAACACCTTTTAGCCATAACACCTCTGCACCATACTATTAAACATTAAGTAAAATCATAACATTTGAAAAAAGAACTGTTTATCTCATATTTCTTTTCCAGATGTTGGCCTCTCTCCCTAGATCCATGATTTTGCCCATATTTAGCACCTTTTTGTAGTACAGTACCATATTTAACCATTTTTGTCCTACTGTGGCATTTATAACCACTTTTTCCCCACTGTACCATATTTAACCCTCTTTGACCCACTGTACAATAGTCAACCATTTTTGTCACATTGTACCATATTTAAATATTTTTGTCCCACTGTACCATACTTTACACAATTTTGCCTCACTATTTCCGAGGTAACGCTTTTTGGCCCACTGTACCATATTTAATCCATTTTGTCTCACTTTACCCTTTTTAACTATATTTTCCCCGCTGTACTATGGTTTGTCCCTTTTTTTGTCCCATTGTACAATATTAAACCCTTTGTCTCCCTAAAACATATTTTACACTTTTTGCCTATTTGCTCCACATTAATCCGTTTTGCCCCACTGTATCATATTTAATCCTTTTTTCCCCAATGTATCATAGTTAATAAATTTTTGCCCCACAATATTTAATCCATTTTGTCCTACTTTACCATATTTAACCATTTTTGTCACACTGTACCATATTTAATCCTTTTTGCCCCACTGTATCATATTTAATCCTTTTTGCCCCAATGTATCATTGTTAATAAATTTTTGCCCCACGGTACCATATTTAATCCATTTGTCCTACTTTGCCATATTTAACTATTTTTGCCCCACTGTACCATACATAACCCTTTTTGCCCCACTGCGCCATATTTAATCCTTTCTGTCTCACTGTACCATATTTAACACTTTTTGTCTCGCTGTACCATATTTAAAAATGTTCACCACTTTACCGTACTTAAACCCTTTTCACCCCTTTTTGACCCGCTGCACCATAGCTAACCATTTTTTGTCACACTGTACCTTATTTAATCCTTTTTGCCCCACTGTATCATCAGGGATGCCAACTCAGTGCTTTTCGCACCAGATTTTGTGCTTTTCAGACTACCCAATACGCGAAAAGTGTTCAGTTATTGCCAAATGAAAAAATAGCACTAACTGTACGCTTTTGAAATTTTTCGTTAGTGCTTTTGACGCTTTATGTACATTTGTCAGATCACATCTGGTAACATAAAGAAATTAGACTATTTTGCTTCAGAGGGACGCAGTCAGTAAAGGGGTAACCGGTAACCGACTGCGTCCCTCTCCCACATACACTGCAATTCTGCGGGCGGAAATTGCAAGTGTGAATATGGACTATGTATGTATGTACATCCCGCTTTGGCATCTACGCGGCGTATAATAAACTCTGGCAAATTTTAGGACATTTTTTGCTGGTTTAAATTTGAGTCTTAGCGCCATAGAATACCCGTTTCTCGTCAGATCTACATACAATTTAGTATATAGCGGTACCTTCAACCAGGAATGAACATTGCCAAATTTAAGGAAAATTGGTTCAGATTTAGTTAAAGACCATAACACCAATATACCGATGTTGAATGAAGGCGCTTTAAAATCGATATTGTCCACAGATCTCTATAATTTTAAACAGATATCAGATTCTTGAAATAAATAGGAACGTTGTCAAATTTGACCAAAATAGGTTCAGCTTCAGATACGAGTATGTCCCCTGTACGTATCTATATCCTGACTTTGTATGTAAGCGCCATAAAATAAAATTTTTTGACATACTTATTTTCATTAGGAAAACAAAACTGATAAGGATTTTCGAATAGGGTATAATATAGTCGTCTCCGCCTAACTTAAGAAATGTTATAGTTTAGTGCTTTTTACGCCATTTTGTTTGGAATTTACGCGCTTTTACGCCTTTTCAATTATTCATTACGCATTTGCTTCGGAAGAAGTTGGCATCACTGCACGCTGAAAAATAATCGCTTCTGTAGTATATTGTCCCAAACATATTCGGTTTGAAATATACATATGTTTAGGGTACACTCCAAATATATAATATTTGATGTGTGTTTGGGAGGATATTGTTCAAAACAAAAATATGCTCCCATTCAAATATTTTTTATTTGGAACAAGTATTTCCGAAACAAAGATTAATTTGTAATTATTTATTTTCTTTCAATGTAATAATGTCTTAACTTAAAGACAAGTTTTATGTTTTTCAGACGTTCAAAGAGCATTTTTTTATAAATTTTATATGTTTGTTAAATTTTATTAAACTTAAATCTAATCTAATAATCTTTCGTAAATATAAGTTGCATTGATGGATTGACAAAAAGTGATGAATTGGAATATTTATATATTAAATGACATTTTTGGCTATACATTTTAACACGAAAACTAGGAAAAACAAACTAATATTCGAACAAGTCAGCAAAGTTTTAAAAATGTTTTTAAAAAAAATATATTTGGAAAACTTCTTAAACAATAACTTTGTTTGTGTGTAAACACATATTCTATTTGTGAAATTCGGTTTGCAAATAAATTATGTTCTAATATATTAGTAGATGCGTTCCAAACAAAATTTCTTGATTTTCAAACAAAATTTATTTGTTAACAAATATATAATATTTAAAAAAATCGTTTCCAAGTATATTTTCTTTCAATTCAAACATATCAAAAATGACGATTTTCCTCCGTGTGTGTATCATAGTTAATACATTTTTGCCCCTTTCTACCTCTTTGTCTCACTTTGTCTCACTGTACCATATTTTGTTTGTCTCACTGTACCATATTTGAAATTTGTCCACACTCTAGCATACTTAACCATTAACTGTACTATATTTATTCACTGTGCCATTATTTAATGTTTTTGACGCACTGTGCTCTTCAAATCTCAAGTTTAACTTCCAATTTTGCCAGATTGATTCATTTTTTCCCCAATGCACCATAAATAACCAGTTTTGCCCCAAAAGTTAGAATTTCCAAAAATCACTTCCGATCTCTAGTTTATGTTACAAAATCTACCCTAGATCAATGTGATCATATTTAACATTTTTAAACCACTTTACCACTGTTTTTAAGACACTGTACTGTGTCCCGAAAAGTACGATTACAAAAAAAAAACTGACTACCCCGATCCGTTGTCCTAAGGATATTCCACGCTTCAATTTAACACTTGGTTTATTACGGTGGTACCAATTTATCACTTTCTGCCCACTGTGCCCCTAAAATTTTCCAAAAAAAATCGCTCCTTGTTCTAGTTTACGTCCCAAGAGCAACTCTCACAGCAATTTCACTGTTATAGCTCTTACTATTTGGAGTTGGTTTTACCACATGTATCCCTTTTTACCCCATTGTGCGCGTAAATGTTCGGATTTTAAAAAAATTCAGTCAATTTCTGGGTCTACCTCATAAGGGCTACTCTCACACCAAATTTTCTAACGCATTTCGTTTACATTTGGCGGTGATACCATATTTATCCCTTTTTGCCCCATTGTGCGGGTAATAGTACGAATTTCGAAATATCCCGTCTTATTGCTCGTCTACATCCCAAGGGATACCCTTCCACCAAATTTCATAATTCTAGCTTCAGCCGTTTGGTCTGGGCGATGATCAGTCAGTCAATCAGTCAGTCAGTCCGTCAGCCAGTCACGCAACAATTTTATATATTTAGATTGCCATAAAAGTGTATTGTGGAACTTATGGTGATTTTTAGCAAGGAATCTTTTTGCCGAATATATCGCCCAAAAATTCCATTGAATTCTACGACTTTTGATACAATATTTTTTTTTTGGTGGGCGATTTTCAGGGGTAAGGGGATGACCAGGGATGTCGCGCGTTTTGATAGAAATATTTCTTGAAATGTCTCCTTAATTTTCCTCTTAGACATAGAACATCTTTTCCGAAGCCTTCTATACTATAATTGTGTTTGATACAACAATATTCTTGGAGGGAGATTTTCTGGGGTAAGGGGATGACCGGGATTGTCGGGTGTTGTGGGATAAGTACTTCTTGTCTCCTTTCATTCATTCTTTGACATGGAACATCTATTCCGAAGTTTTCTATACTTAAATTGTGTTTGAATTTACTAACATCTTTGTTTGCCCAGCAAACTTTGTGGCTTAATATCTCGAAAACGCGATGTCACCGAAATAAAACGGCTAATGCCATTCGAAATAGTGGGTCAAAATTATGCGGAGTACGTTGCTTTCATTGAGGATACATTTTTGTGCACACACAGTGTAATTAGTCTCAACTAAGTAATTTCATATGCTATAGACTAATGGCGAATTCTTTTCTGCAAAAAAGTGCATCATTTTCATTGCCCTTTTACCGAAAACGGCACTTTTGTGATACTTTTTTGAAATTTGGTAATTAAGTTACTCGAATTTAGCACAACTAAAATTTTAAATTTCAAAAAAGCGATATAATAGTGCAGTTTTCGGAAAAAGGGCAATGCAAGTGTTGCACTTTTTTGCAGAAAGGAATTCGCCATAAGTAAAATCTGTCAACCTTTCTGTATCCCACATAAAGTATTCCGTACTACATTACACACAAAGTGAGGGTATACCCTATTCGGTTTACTCGACAGAATTTTCTTACAGGTTTTGATATTCCTTAATAACACAGTACAACATATGCTTTAGGGACTCAATTCTGATAACACTATGCAATAATATTTTTGTCCAAGGGGTGTGGATAACAGATTCTGGTACAATTAGGTGTCACAAACACGAAAAAAATATTCCAAAAAATTTTTAGGGTACATTTTTTTTTTCAATTCCAGCTTTCATGGAAAGTACATTCAGTATTTGGACCATAATGTTTCAAGTATAAGCCTGACTGAGCCTTGTTATGCCTCAAATTAAAGGGAATTATGAGGGCTACATATGCTGCAAATATTGCATTCACGTAGAATCTTTGGTTTAGTAACAGTCGTCAAAAATATTAGAAAAAATGTTTTTTTTTTTAAAAACACTTTTTCCTGGTACAAAAAAAAACCATAAAAATTAGAAAAAAATCGAAAAAAATATTTTATCACATTTTTAAAAAGCCAGCATGCTAACGGAGAAAACACTGTCTATTTGAAAAAAAAAATCTATGCATAGATGTAAAAGTTATGAGCCATTTTGTAAGTGTTAGGGAAATTAAAAAAATCTTGTTTCATATTTTTTCGTTTTTAAATGATGTTTTTGCTTATATTGAATTCGCCATATGTGAGAGAGACATATAAGAGACATTGCACTTGCATTTTATTTTATGAGAATTGATGTCAGACATTATAAAATTATAGAGAGGACGAGGTTTCATGGCCGTTCGTAACCCTCCATAGAACATGATATGCAATGTGAGAGCTATATTGGATGAGATCCGCTCAGGTAGAGGGTCATTCAACAACATTTGTGTTTTTTTATTTATGAGGTTTACATTCAGTTGCTCCTTTTAGGGGCATGGACATCCCAGTAGTATATATTCGTAGATGTATTGGGTTTCTACGTTCGAAGCAAACTATATGTCAGCTACAGGTACTGCAGCTTATGTACCTTAAATCCGGTATTTATGAATGAAATGACTTATTAATAAATTAGGGTAATTCAGCGCCTTAAAGAGATATGTCGATTGTCTGAAGAATATTATATAGTTATATTTCGAAATGTGAGTAAAAGACAAAGAACTTTTCAATGTGTAAATGATCCCGACAATTTCTGCTACATCTGTGGAAAATAAGTGATTAAAAAAATCGAATTGAGTTTAGTAAAATAATAGAAGAAATATATGTGCAATATTTTGGTATATGAGTTGAAAATATGAACGAACCGTGGACACCTAGTATTTTGTATAATTCGTGCCATGTAAATATTATTCGTTGGAGTAGTGTAAACATGCGGTAAGTACTTTACAATTAGTGGATTACAATGTTTTTTGGAATACAACGTTTTAATTTTAGACATCACGTGCAATTTGGAATGCCAATGATTTGGAGACTACCATTCATTCACGATACGGACTGCTATTTTTGTCTAAGTAAACAGATTGGAGTAGGAAGGAGCATTAGCTGGAATTACACTGAAGTACAATCTGTCACTTTGGCGGTTGCACATTCGGAAACAATACCAATTCCCAAGTGTCCATGTATAGCTAACAGCCTAATTACGGAAACAGCAGCAAGTTCAACTGAGTACTCAACTCTGAGCGATTCAAGTTTGAGTCAGAAGTCATCGCTTTTACCACAGTTTCAACTCAATGATCAAGTGAGAGATTTGGAACTGACCAAAGATAAGGCAGAACTACTTGCATCTCGGATGAAGCAGTACAATATTTTGGCCCCAGATGTTAACATATCATATTACATATAGAGTCCGTGATATACCTTACAAACATTTTTATACAACTGTGGATAACATTTGCTTTTGCAAGGACATTCCCGGATTGTTCGAGGAACTTAATCAAACATACAATTCAAAAGAATGGCGGTTATTTGTAGACAGCAGTAAGGAAAGTTTGAAAGCAGTACCATTGCTCATGCACACAGCATATTAAACTGGGGCTCTTTAAAATTTTTGTAAAAGCCTTAAGGAAAGATGGCAATTCACTCTCATATTTATAAAGTTTATTTAAAAGTCGTTCTTTTCAAAAAATCGAAGAAGGCGTTTTGATGGGCCTAAAATAAGGAAACTGATGAAAGATGTAAATTTCGAATCCTATTTGACGTCGGATGAAATTGCACCATGGAGGTCGTTTAAGCTTGTAGTTTCAAATTTCCTTGGATCCAATAAAAGCCCGCAATATGAAGCAATGATTAATGATTTGTTAAAAAATTATGAAAAAATTGGTAAAAAATATATTTTTCTATATTTATGTATATAACACATATGTATGTATTCTTCTAACTTATTTTTTGCTTTATGTATTCCAACAGGTGTAAATACCGGGTTTTTCAATAAGAGCGGCTACAAAAGTTTTTTTAAATAAAACAAAAACGGTTTTGGATGTCAATGAAATTCTTTATTCCTGTGAAAGTACGTTCGATGCCATTATGTATGGAAATCGATTTCTTTTGCATGGCTACCACGGGCACGCTTGCAGAAGTCCAGATGCTGAACCCAATTTTCGACGGTTTTCAAGCATAAATCGGCCGATACTGCTGCAATTTCACGTTCGATATTCGTACGAAGTTCATCAATCGTCGCTGGCTTGTTGGCATAGACCATAGACTTGACATAGCCCCACAGGAAATAGTCTAACGGCCGAGGCGGCCAATCGACTGGAACATTTCGTGAGATAACATGTTCTCCAAACTTGGTTTCCAATAAATTGATTGTGGCATTCGCTGTGTGGCTTGTGGCGCTGTCCTGTTGGAACCACATGTCCTCCAAGTCCATATCATCCAATTGGGGCCAAAAATATTCGGTTATCATTGAACGGTAGCGATTCCCATTCACAGTAACGTGCCGGTCTTTGGTAACCCACATTAATAGCTTCTATTTAACGTGGAAGTCGACCTGATCGGGCATATACTCCAAATATTATAGTGCAAATACTAAGGGTACCTTCAACGATATTAGTATTTATACCCTCACTTTAGTGTGACGAGGGTATATATCATTTGCTACGGAAAAAAGTGTAACACGTCGAAGGAGTGACCTAAGACCCCAAGTATGTTCGGAGGAAATCCGTTTTGGGTCATTTTAAGTCGAATGAGCAATGTCCGTCCGTCTGTCTGTCTGTCTGTCTGTCTGTCTGTCTGTCTGTCTGCCTGTCTGTCTGTCTGTCTGTGTGTCTGCTGGCTGGTGCGCACGATAACTCTCGAAAGGAGTAACCGATTGACCTCAAATTTGGTATGTGGTAATATTTTTTTCTATCTCCGGCTAAGTTCGAAGATGGGCCATATTGGTCCACTCCTTCTAGTACCTCCCCCACAAAGGGTTAAAATGTTGTGAAATATTGATTCTTTAATAACTGCTATACTACTTATTCGAATCTTTTGAAATTCCACACATAGTATTAGCTTATTAGTCGCTATCACCTCGAGAAAAATGGGCGAAGTCGCCACGTCCCTTTTGGTATCTCCCACACAAATGCACCATTTTGCACCAAAAGTTAACAGCTTATAACATTAATAACAGTGTATAAAAATACTTGAAATTTTGTACAGTATTATGCTTTTATATTGCCTACAGTCTAGGGAAAAATGGGTGTTGTTGCCACGCCCATTTTGGTACCTCCCACACAAAGGTACCTTTTTGCACCAAAAGTTAACAGCTTATAACATTAAAACCAGTGTATAAAAATACTTGAAATTTTGTACAGTGTAATGTTTTTATAGTGTCTATAGCCCTGTGGAAAATGGGCGTTATTGCCACGCCCCTCTTTGTACCTCCCACACAAAATGCCCAAAATACCACAATTTAATGTCTCATAACGTTTATACCAGTGCACATAAATGCTTATAAGTCGGCACAGTGCAATGAATTTAAAGTATCTAATGTTCAGCAAAAAAAAGGTGTATTTGATAAACCCCTTCTGGTACCTCCCACACAAATTGACAGAATAATTCGAGTAATATTTATTCAATATTACATTACTCACAAAGTGAGGGTATACCTTAGTCGGTTTACCCGACTGAAACTTTCTTACTTGTTTTAATAAACAATTTTTAAAAAAAATATTTATCCATACAAAAAATTTTGGTTTTGATTTTATATAACAGTATGCCACAATCTATACAAAAAAATAATTTTTAGGTCTAGGACAAAACATTTTTTTTGTTGCGTAGCGTAATTGGAAATTCTTTATTCTTTTATTCTGCATCATTTTTGCGATTTTTAAGGCACTGGATGCATTTTTTTCGGGTAGGTTTGTTTCGCATTTATTTTCTCCTATTCAATATCTACAACTTTGCTTCGGACAAAAAAGTTATATTCTATACGGTATACCGGAAAAAAGTGCTAAAATTCCACTTTGTGCAAAAAAATCGTATATACATATCATATGGTTTTACATGACTAACAAATATTTATGTACGCGCTCTCTCACAGAGATATTCTTCTGCTCGATCTCACTCTCTCCCTCATTCACTTAAGCGTACCCTACACTGTGGATTTGTTGTACAACATCATGTTCTCTCAGATGTTGTGTTCGACGATTGTTTGCCCTTAAATTACTCAAGCAATCTGCACCAGCGTTAACGTTAAGAAATTTCAGAAATTGGCACAAAAAGCGGATTGTTTTTAAAAAAGTGGCACAAAAAGGATATTTTTCAAAAAATGCGCAAGTTAATTTTATTTAAACAAAACAGTTAAATTGAATGACAAATTAACCAAAAATAACGCAAAAACTCAGTTCATTAAAATAGGAGTTAAAATACACATTACAAAAAAAGAAAAATTCAATTTCGTTTAAACTGGAAATGGAATAAAAACAAAACAAATAAACTCAGTTCGTTAAAATACCTATTAAAATCATTACAAGGCACATAAATATGGGTAGTTCTTACTCAAGCGTCTCAGACCAAAAATTAAATCTTTCTCTAATTCCCAGAAATTGTTGCCCTAGTATCTCGGAGTGATGACTTTCCAAATTAAATATGGATAGATGTAAAAGTTATGAGCCATTTTTTAAATGTTAGGGAAATTCAAAAAATCTTGTTTCATATTTTGCCGTTTTATACCCTACACCACACTGTGGTACAGGGTATTATAAGTTTGTTTCACGGCAGATGTTTGTAACACCTGAAAATAACACAGCTAGACCCACCTTAAAGTATATCGATCGACTCCGAATCACTAGCTGAGTCGATTTAACCACGTCTGTCCGTCCGTCCATGTAAAGTTGTTCGTCGACTACAGGTCGCAATTTCACTCCGATCGTTCTGAAATTTTGCTGTTTAGAGTATTTCGCAGCTGTAAAGATCCCTATTGAATTTGGTTGAAATCGGTTTAGATTTAGATATAGCTCCCATATATATCTTTCGTCCGATTTGGCCCTTTAGTCCTATAGAAGCTGTCTTTTACATCCCATCGTTTTGAAATTTAGAATGGTAGAGTTTCTTGATCCATGAACCAACATTGCCGAATTTGAAGAAAATCGGTTAAGATTTAGCTATAGCTCCCATATATATGTTTTGTCTGATTTTGCTCTTTAGTCCTGTAGAAGCTGTATATTACATGCAATCATTTTGAAATTTAAATGGTAGAGTTTCTTGATCTATGAACCAACACTACCGAATTTGAAGAAAATCGGTTAAGATTTAGCTATAGCTCCCATATATATGTTTCATCCGATTTGGCCCTTTAGTCCTATAGATGCTGTATTACATCCAATCGTTTTGATATTTAGAATGGTAGAGTTTCTTGATCCATGGACTAACATTGCCGAATTTGAAGAAAATTTATACATGAATTATAAAATTTATATTTCAGAGTTATTCAATATTACGAGAGTGGTGTAGGGTATTATATAGTCGTCCCCGCCCGACTTTAGCCTTTCCTTACTGGTTAAATGATGTTTTTGCTTATATTGAATTCGCCATATGTGAGAGAGACATATGTATAAGAGACATTGCACTTGCATTTTATTTTATGAGGATTGATGACAGACATTATAAAATTATAGAGAGGACGAGGTTTTATGGCCGTTCGTAACCCTCCATAAAACATGATATGCAATGTGAGAACTATATTGGATAAGATCCGCTCAGATAGAGGGTCATTCAACAATATTTGTGGTTTTTTATTTATGAGGTTTCCATTCAGTTACGCTTTTTAGGGGCATGGACATCTCAGTCATATATACAGGACTAAGCCAACTTGACAATTCTCAGAATTGAGTCCCAGATCAATGAGATGAAAAATGTTGTACTGTGTAATTAAAAGACCTGCAGGAAACCAATATGTTTCCATGTACACCAGAAAAATGAAACCTATATTTTCAATAAATATCATATTTGTGTGGAAATAAAAAAATTGTGTGTAAAAAATTGTGAGCTGAACTTTAGGCACAAATTGTAAATAAACTGACAGGTGTCCAGGTACTCTCTATAAATCAAATCATCCCTTACGAATCTAACGCTCTACATTAATAAGGCCTTGTAACCGTCCAAATTTCTAATTATAAATCAAATTATCCTTTTATGTATAACTCTCCCTTTTCCGAGTGGCGGTGAATGGTATGATAATGACCAATAACCATCAATAACCATAACAACCATAACTGTCTATCATCAATGATCCTTACTGTAAACGAGTCCAATGGCCACTCCAAACAATAACAATTAATGACCTGCATTGACATTAGTTGAAATTGAAACCAACCCGTCAACCCTCTGTCTGTAGCTCTCTGGAGCAGCAAAAAATATACGAATGTTGGCAATATAAATAATGTTAAACTAATCACTTTCCAATTTGTTTACTTGTTGTAAATAAACCTGAACAATTTTAAATTAGTTTTGTGTCCAGCTGAAATCCTCTCGAATTACACAGAGCACAAACTGACGATCAAATAACACCACCACCCATCCGTCGTACAACCAACGCATCCAATGGGGTCCCCTCTTCCAGGTCTATGTCAATATACCGGGTCATGCACTGACTCTGGTTGGGCTTTCCATTTCAGTGGCGGTGATGGTGGTGCACTTTCCAATTGCTGTTGTAACTCATTACGGACTTAATTAAAGGTAAAATAACCTAAATTAATCACCACCTGCATACGAGTCTAGTTAGTCAGTCAGTTAGTTAGTTGCCTTGGTAAGTACATTAGTTTAGAGGTGCGCAGCAGTAACTATACTTGACGTTCGGCCAACGGCTGCCAGACAGAGAGACGGACGGACGGTCGCAGATACTGCCTGGCATGCGTTTATCCGCTGGTCAGTCCGACAATTGGAATATGGTGTGCAGCAGTAAAAGCACACACATCAAGATTACTTCCGGTTCAGTAAGTGCACACTGGTAAATTGCTCTGCACTGTACCGTGTTCAGCTTTGCTAAGTGTCTGATTTCATCCAATGCTTCTCGTACTGGTCGGGCCGAGCTACTCATTTGCTCGATCCCAACCCACAACACAATATACTTGCCTTTTGCATTTTGCTTTATATTATTTTAACGTGTTTATTTAATGCTCGAGTTTTTAACCTTTTTTCTCTACAGTCAAGACTTGACTCACTATACCAACAGCGAAACAAGACTGATAAACAAAGCAGATGAAGCACAGTGTTTTCAAAAGAAAATCAATTGATATTGATTTTATTTTAATGGATAACTTAATAATAAAATGCAATAATTTACTCGATGACCGAAAGTCTTAAAATATCAAAATTAAGAGCAAGGTGTAATCTATGGATCCAGGTACAGTGGATGAGATGAATAATTTACAGGAGCGCCAGCCAAGGAATAATAATAGTGATAATAGTTCAAGTGAACAATATTATGCTTATAAGGGAACCAGGCTATGGAATACTGTCACCACAACATGACCATGGGGACCATGTTGTTGTTAATAATGACAAGTTTGTGTTAAATTATGTCCACAACGTGAGTAGTACAACAATCAAGTATCAATAAAAGAAGACAATTATGAGTTATAGTTTGAGTCTTAAGATCCATTGCATTAGCCTTGGAATTATTGAGGCTACAAGCCTCATTTGGGATTTGGAGTTAAGTAAACTGTATGACTCATGTGGGGATTGGAGTTTTTGCATCTCTACAAGTCTTAGAGCTTCACATTTAACTTGATTTTATTATATTCATTAACAACCGAGCCAATAGGCCGTGATTGGATGAAAAAACAGCATATTTGTGATTTTTTTAATCCTGTTATTGAGCAAAAAATTGAAAAATGGGGGAACAAATGGTAAAAAATTGGAATTTTTGCGATTTTTAAGGCACTGGATGGACTTTTTTCGGGTAATTTTGTTATGCATTTTTTCTCCTATTCAATAGCTAGAACGTTGATTCAGACAAAAAAGAGATATTCCGTACGGTATACCGTGTTAAAATATAGTAAAAATGCTAAAAAAACACCTTGAGCAAAAAATCGTATGGCCATTAAATTATTAATTGAGCCAACGTGACGAAACGAATGATGCAGAAGTTCTTATTTTTGGGGCTTCTTTCACGTAAAATTCTCAGAATTGAGTTCCAAATCAATGAGCTGAAAATCCTGTACTGTGTTTATACCCTCACTTTAGTGTGACGTGGGTATATATCATTTGCTACGAAAAAATGTGTAACACATCGAAGGAGTGACCTAAGACCCCAAGTATGTTCGGAGGAAATCCGTTTTGGGTCATTTTAAGTCGATTGAGCAATGTCCGTCCGTCTGTGTGTCTGCTGGCTGGTGCGCACGATAACTCTCGAAAGGAGTAACCGATTGACTCAAATTTGGTATGTGGTAATCTTTTTTTCTATCTCGGGCTAAGTTCGAAGATGGGCCATATTGGTGCACTCCTTCTAGTACCTCCCCCACAAAGGGTTAAAATGTTGTGAAATATTGATTCTTTAAGAACTTTAGTTTATTAGTCGCTATCAACTCGAGAAAAATTGGCAAAATTGCCACGTCCCTTTTGGTACCTCCCAGACAAATGCGCCGTTTTGCACCAAAGGTTAACAGCTTATAACTTTAATAACAGTGCATACAAATACTTGCAATTTTGTACAGTGTTATGCTATTATATTGCCTACAGTCCAGGGAAAATGTGCGTTATTGCCACGTCCCTTTTGGTACCTCTCACACAAAGGTACCATTTTACACCAAAAGTTAACAACTTAAAAAATTAATACCAGTAAATAAAAATACTTGAAATTTTGTACAGTGCAATATTTTAATAGTGCCTATAGCCCTGTGAAAAATGGGCGTTATCGCCACCCCCCTTTTTGTACCTCCCAGTACCGCCAAATCATTTAATATCTCATAACGTTTATACCAGTGCACATTAACGCTTATAATTCGGTACAGTGCAATGAATTTAAAGTATCTAATGTTCAGCGATAAATGGGCGTATTTGTTAAACCCCTTCTGGTACCTCCCACACAAATTGGCAGAATAATTCGTGTAATATTCAATATTACATAACTCACAAAGTGAGGGTATACCTTAGTCGGTTTACCAGACTGAAACATTCTTACTTGTTTTTGATTGAAGTTGATGAAAATCTGTTTATATTATGTATAGTCCCATCTATTTGTTCCTTTCAATTGTTGTACTATTAGAGAATACTGATCATTTCAAGGTTAAGTTTCAAATCTAGTTTATTATGATCAACATCTTCAACTCCTTTTTGGAATAAGCCTTGATGGAGGAGGTGAAGCTTAGTACTTTGTTAAGTAAAACGAAATTAATTATTCCAAATTATTAGTGATGACATTTTTCAGTTACGTGTCCTTCGTATGTGGGAAGAATCATATTGAATTGGTTTAAATCTGTTCAGATTTAGTTATAGCTCTTATATATATGTTTCGTCCGATTGTGCTTTAGCCCTATAGAAGCTGTACTTTACATCCAATCGTTTTCAAAATTTTTATGATAGACTTTCTTGGTCTACGGACCAGCATTGCCAAATTTGAAGAAAATCTGTTCAGATTTATATATAGCTATATGTTTCGTCAGAATTGGCGCATTAACCCTACAGAAGCTGTATTTTACATCCAATCGTTTTGAAATTTAGCCTGGTAGAGTGTCTTGATCCATGAACCAACATTACCGAATATGAAGAAAGTCTGTTCAGTTTATATATAGCTCACATATATATGTTTCGTCCGATTTGGCCCTTTAGCCCTACAGAAACTGTATTTTACACCCAATTGTTTTGAAATTTAGCATGGTAGAGTTTCTTGATCCATGGACGAACATTGCCGAATATGAAGAAAATCGGTTAAGATTTAGATATTGCTCCCATATATGTTTCGTCCGATGAGGCACTTTAGCCCTATAGAAGCTGTGGCTTACATCCAATCGTTTTGAAATGTAGCATGGTAGAGTTTATTGATTCGCGAACCAACATTGCCGAACTTGAAGAAAATCGGTACAGATTTAGCTATAGCTCCCGTATATATATTTCGTCCGATTTGGCCCGTTAGCCCCATAGAAGCTGTATTTTACATCCAATCGTTTTGAAATTTTGCATGGTAGAGTTTCTAGATGGACCAACCCTGCCGAATTTGAAAAAAACGGTTCAGATTTAGTTTCGTCCGATTTGGCTACTGAGACGTACTAAATCAAAATTGTGTAAACAAATTGGATATTTCATTGTTGTTATCCAATCTTACTAGAGTGGTGTAGGGTATCACATAGTCAGCACCGTCCGACTTTAGGCTTTCCTTACTGGTTTCTAACTCTCAAATGTTCACATTCCGTTTAAAAAGATGAGTCTTAGAAGCTTTACTTTCCCTTTGGGAAGTTGAGTCTTAAGAGCTTCACTTTCTCCTTAGGAAGATGAGTCTTAGGAGCTTCACTTTCCCTTTAGAAGTTTAAGTCGTGAAAGCTCCATGATCCCTTTAGGAAAATGAGTCTCAGAATCTCAACGGGAGAAAGATGACTCCTAGATTCTCCAGATTCCCTTTAGGAATATTAGTGTTAGTTAACTTAGTTTTAGAAGCTTCTCATTCATTTTTGGAAGATTAGTCCTACAAGTTCAACGTTCCCTGTAGGAAATTGGATTTTGGAAGCTCCGCGTTTACTTAAGGATATTGAGTCGTGGAAGCTCCACGTTCCCTATAGGAAGATTAGTTTTAGAAGCTGCACGTTCCCTATAGGAAGATGAGTCTAGGAATATCCACGTTTCCTTCAGGAAGTTGAGTCTAGGAATACCCACATTTCCTTCAGGAAGTTAGGTCTAGGAATATCCACATTTTCTTTAGGAGGATGAGTACTACAACCTCTACGTTCATTTAAGTAATTTCAGTCTCAGGTGATTCATAACCCCTTTAGCAATTTGAATCTTAGAGCTCCACGTTCCCTTTAAGAAGTTGAGTGTTTGAATTTTCACGTTCCCATGAAGAAGATGAATCATTGAAGCTCCACATTCCACCATGGAGTTGAGGCCTACAATCTCCACGTTGTCTTTAAGAAAATGATTTTCAGAAACTGCACAATCCCTTTAGGAAGTAGTTCTACAAGCTCCTCGTTCACTTAAGGAATATGGGTTTTAGCAGCTCCACGTTTACTTCAGGATGATGAGTAGTGAAAGCTCCAAGTTCCTTATAGGTTTCTGAGTCTAGTAATGTCCACGATTCATTCAGGAGGATAAGTTCTAAATGCTCTACGTTTATTTAAGTCATAGAAGTTTCCCAGACCCATTAGCAAGGTGAGTCTTGGAAGCTTCACATTTCCTTTAAGACGTTGAGTCTTTGAATATCCACGTTCCCTTTAGGGAGATTAGTCCTAGAAGCTCCACGTTTCTTTTTGGAGTTGAGGCTTAAAACCGTTTTACTAGTTTGACGTTTACTTAAGGAAAAATGAGCCTTGGAAGCTCCATGCTCCATTAGGAAAATAAGTTTTAGAAGCTCTACGTTCCCTTTAGGAAGATAATACTCGTATTAGCATCTCCTAGTTCATCTTAGCCAGATTATTCTTAAAAGCTTAATTTAGGAAGCTTTAGAAGCTCAACTTTAGGAAGTTTCATTTTAGATGAGAGTCTTGGATGCTGCCTGTTACCTTTAGGGAAATTAGCCTTACAAGCTCCACGTTCTCATTAAGAAGATGAGAGTCAGAAGTTCCACGTTGTCTTACAGAATATGAGTTTAGAAGTTCAATGTTGCCTATAGAATGTTTAGGATAGAAGCAACAGGTAATTTGGATTTGAGTCATAGATGTTTCCTTTAAACAACATCTAAGTTTCCTTCAGGAGATTAGTGTTACAAGCTTCGTAGTCTTAACAGCTTCATTTAGGAGGATGAGTCTTACAAGCTCAACTTTCCCTTTAGGAAGTTTCATTTTAGATGAGAGAGTCTTGAAAGCTGCCTCTTCCTTCTAGGAAAATTAGCCTTACAAGCTCCACGTTCTAATTAAGAAGATGAGTGTAAGAAGTTCCACTTTATCTTACAGAATATGAGTTTAGAAGTTAAACTTTCTCTATAGAATGTTTACTTTAGAAGCAACAGGTAATTTGGATCTGAGTCTTACTCGTAGATGTTCCCTTTAAACAACATCTATGTTTCCTTCAGGAGATTAGTGTTAAAAGCTTAACAGCTTCATTTAGGCGGATGAGTCTTACAAGCTCAACATTCCGTGTAGGAAGTTTCATTTTATAAGAGAGAGTCGTGGAAGCTGCCTGCTCCATTTAGGTAAATTAGCCTTACAAGCTCCACGTCCTCATAAAGAAGATGAGTGTCAGAAGTTCCACGGTGTCATACAGAATATGAGTTTAGAAGTTAAACTTTCTCTATAGAATGTTTAGTTTAGAAGCAACACTTTCTCTTAAGGACGTTGAGTCCAGGAATATCAACGTTCCATTTTGGAGGATAAGTCTTAGAAGCTCCAAGTTCCACAGATAGATGAGACTTAGGTGATCAACGTCTACGCAGGTAATTTGAATCTTTCCTTTCCCTTTAGGCAGATTAGTCTTAGAAGCTGCATATTCTTAGAAGCTTCATTTACGAAGATGAGTCATGCAGGCTCAAGTTTCCCTGTAGGAAGTTTAATTTTAGATGAGAGAGTTGTGTCAGCTAACTGTTCCCTTTAGCAAAATTTACCTTAAAAGCTCCACGTCTTTATTAAGAAGATTAGTGCCAGAAGTTCCACGTTGTCTTACAGAATATGAGTTTAGAAGTTAAACGTTTCCCATAGAATGTTTAGTTTAAAAGCAACAGATTCATATTAGGACGTTGAATCCAGGAATATCAACATATCCTTTAGGAGGATGAGTCTTAGAAGAACCATGTTCCACTGCTAGATGAGACTTAGGCGATCAACGTCTACGCAGGTAATTTGAATCTGAGTTTTAGATGTTCCTTTTTAGGCAACATCTAAGTTCCTTTTAGGCAGATTAGTATTAAAATCTTCATAGTCTTAAAAGCTTAATTTTGGAAGATGAGTCTTACAAGCTCCACGTTTTCATAAGGAATATTAGTGTCAGAAGTTTCACAGCGTCTTACAGGATATGAGTTAAGAAGTTCAACGTTCCCTATATGTAGAATGTTTAGTTTAGAAGCAACACATTCATTTTAGGACGTTGAATCCAGGATTATCAATGTCTCCTTTAGGAGGATGAGTCTTAGAAGCTCCAGTTAGACGATCAACGTCTACGCAAGTAATTTGAATCTGAGTCTTAGATGTTCCATGTTGCGCTTGCTTCATACAATGCAAATTCCTCTCTAGATACTTTTCCAGCCATTTAGAGATGAATACGAAAGCGGTAAATCTTGTCATAAAGATCTCGATATCTAAAGTACTCTGAATTGATTATTATCCCGGAACAATGGTCAATGGTTCTTGTGATCAAAGGTCTTTAACGTTTAGTTTCATCCAGAGTCTCTACAATCGTAAGGCTAGAGAGGTCGATGTCTTTTTACGGTCAACAATATGACATTCGATGGAGCATAACTTGTAGCAAGTCAGTTGGCGTGGTTCTACTGTCGCCATTAATGATACTGCTGGTAATTTTGGACACCTTTGCCGCTGAACAGCAGGAGTTTTTTCCCTGCCACAGTCCAGCATATCAAAATACCTGCGGTAGGGTAGGATGTAATTAGCATTATTTAAAAATTAACTTAATTACCTCAAAATTTGTAGCTGGTATCATGTATAGACTGGTAAATAGCACGCGCACGGTATTAGAAAAATGAATCAAGAGCCAACTGCGGTTTACACGTAATGTAATCAGAAATTTGCCATTACTAACATCGATACATCATGTGTATATGCTATAAGTATGATCTTGACTCCACATTTTTCCTCATCGAAAAATAACATTCAGGTCCATGTTTGTTTCATTATTAGGAATCTCAGAAATTCCATGTTTGATCTACGATTTAAAATCTTGCAATATCAATGTTTCAATGTTCAAATCACTCCTCAATCCACGATATCAATTATATCGGATTAAGAGATAATATAAATTATTTCACCTTTTCTTACTTTTCACCACTGTTCACTTGATGACGTTTGCGGCGACGTAATATCGTCGGCTTTTGTCTATGTACTCGTGCGGATGTTTGTTGATATCTGGTGTTTATGTCGCCCCATTTACTTTTCCTCGTTTGTGGATCAGAGAGCAAATGAAGCGATTTATTGGTGTCATATGACATGCAATGTTATTTTTTTTACCACCTGTCCGTCCGTCTGTCTGTCAGCCAAACAGCCAGCCAGCTTTTCCGTCTAGCTGTCCGTCCTTTCTCGTGTTTGGTTACAAAGAAGAATTGAAAAAAATCGACTCAAATGTTTGAAATGTAATAAAAAGTCAGAAATGAAAATAATACCTATAAAATTAATGGGGGTTTTTTTCGTCTCTTTTTGCGCTCGAAATTTATGAGGTTATAAATGTAAAGCGGCATAACAACATTAACAATTGATGATAATCAATAACGGATGCGGAAATGGAAATGCAATCGATTTTTTATTCAACTTTGTGTTGTTTTGAAAGCTTTCAATTTCATGAAATGAGATGTGATATCTCAATTAAATTATGCGATGTAAAAGTATGCTCTGAAGTTAGTAATAGAGGAAAAAATGATTTCTTTATGCACAATGGTTTTGGAAGACCCATGATTGGTTGCTCAATAGGTGTCATAGAAGATTCACCTTTGCTTCATCATCTTAGAGGATCCACAGTTGGTTCCTGAATTGGTGCCTCAGAAAATTCACATTTTATTATTGAATTGTTGCCTTAGAAAATTTGCATTTTATTCCTGAACTGGTGTCTTAGAAAATTCACATTTTATTCCCCGTTAGAATCACAAATATCTATCTTAGAATATCCATGTAAGATACCCAAATAAATATGTAAGAAAATCCACGTTCGATTCCCAAATTAGTGTCTTAGAAGATCCACGCTAGACTCCTGAATTTGTGCATTAGCAGACCTTAAGTTTGATTCCTAAAAGTTGTCTTAAAATATCACGTTTGGTTCCTGAATAGATGTCACATATAATCCACATTTGGTTCCTGAACAGGTTCTTGGCTCTCAAATATGTTTCTAGTATATCGAAGGCACCTATAGTTTCATTCCGAATAGGTGCCTTCGAAGATTCACGTTTGATTACTGAATATGTGTTTTTGAAGATCCTGAATATGATTATTAGAAGATCCACGTTTGATTCCTGAATAGGAGGCTTTGAGGATCCTGAATACGATTATTAGAAGATCCAGCTTGATTCCTGAATAGGAGTTTTGGAAGATCCTGAATATGATTATTAGAAGAGCCACGTTTGATTCCTGAATATGATTACTAGAAGATCAACGTTTAATTCCTGAATATGAGTATTAGAAGATCCACGTTTGATTCCTGAATATGAATATTAAAAGATCAACGTTTGATTCCTGAATACGTGTCTTTGATTATGAATATTAGAAGATCCACGTTAGATTTCTGAATAGTTTTTTTGAAGATTCTGAATATGATTATTAGAAGATCCACGTTTGATTCCTGAATATGATTATTAGAAGATCCACGTTTGATTCCTGAATATGATTATTAGAAGATCAACGTTTAATTCCTGAATATGAATATTAGAACAT
Source organism: Eudasyphora cyanicolor (assembly GCA_963930755.1). Lineage (NCBI taxonomy): Eukaryota > Metazoa > Arthropoda > Insecta > Diptera > Muscidae > Eudasyphora > Eudasyphora cyanicolor. Next base: position 42,296,498 of record OZ005735.1, read on the forward strand.
CCACGTTTGATTCCTGAACATGAATATTAGAAGAGCCACGTTTGATTCCTGAATATGAATATTAGAAGATCCACGTTTGATTCCTGAATATGAATATTAGAAGATCCACGTTTGATTTCTGAATAGGTTTCTTTGAAGATTCTAAATATGAATATTAGAAGATCCACGTTTGATTCCTTAATATGAATATTAGAAGATCCACGTTTGATTTCTGAATAGGTTTCTTTGAAGATTTTGAATATGATTATTAGAAGGTCCACGTTTGATTCCTGAATATGAATATTAGAAGATCCACGTTTGATTCCTGAATATGAATATTAGAAGATCCACGTTTGATTCCTGAATATGAATATTAGAAGATCCACGTTTGATTCCAGAATATGAATATTAGAAGATCCTCGTTTGATTCCTGAAGAGTGGATTTTAGAGAATCCATGTTTGTTTCTGAATAAAATTATGAGTCTACGCGGATCCTGAAAAAGAAAACAACGTGGATTCCGAATAGGATTCTTAGAAGGCCCACGTTTGGATCCTTAATAGGCACCATAGACGTTTGTTTGGTTCTTCAATAGGTATCATAAAAAATCCAAGTTTGCTTCCTGAAAAGTGTTTAGAAGATCCACATTTGGTCCTGAATAGTTGTCTTAAAAGATCACGTTAGGTGCCTGAATATGTCTCTACTAGAGATGTAACGAATACATATTCGCATTTGCATATGCGAACGCAATTATTCGCATAATTTTGCCATTCGCTTTCGCAAAAACCATCTTTGGATTATTCGCATTCGCTTTGGCAAAAATATATTCCTGTATTCGCTTCCATTTGTTAAAAGTGTTATATCTCATTTTGAAGATATTAATACCAATGAAAACTTCTTCCACTTCTCTTCAATGTAGTTTAAAAATATGCTTGTCCTTGTGGTACCAGTAGGTAAAAATATGGAAAACATTCTTAATACTTAAATATCCGGGAAAAGTATCAATTTAGTTCCTTAATTTTATTTGTACTAAAGGGTCAACTATTATTCGCTTTCGCAAAAAATCCATATTTCACTATTCGCTTTCGCATTCGCAAGAAATATATTTCAATATTGGCCCCTGAAAATGTTTCTGAGAAAATTATCTTTTGGTTCCTAAACAGGTGTCCTAGAATATCCATAGTTGGTTTCTGAATAGGTTTCATAACAAATCTCTGTTTGGTTCCTTAATAGATGTCTTAGAAGATCCACCCTTGGTTTCTGAGTAGTTGTCTTAGAAGCTGCACGTTTGGCCCTTAAACATACTCGTAAGTCTGAGAGGATGCATATTTGATTCCTGAGAGGGTTCTTAGAAGGTCGACTTTTGGTTTCTGAATAGTTTTTTTGGAAAATCCACATTTAGTTCTTGAATATAAGATTTAGTAGACCCAGGTTTGGACCCTAAATAGGAATCTACGATGTTCCGCAATTAGTTCCGGAATTGGAGTTTAAAGAGATACACATTTGAACACACATTCTTTGAACACCCTCATTTGTTTTCTAAATAGGAGTCTGAGAAGACTCATCTTTGATTTCTGAAATTAAGTCTTAGAAGGCCCACGTTTGTCTGTTGACTACAAGTCTGAGAAGACTCATCTTTGGTTTTCGAATCGTAGTCTTATAAGACCCACTTTAGGTTACTGAATAGAAGACTTAGAGGTTCCTCGTTTTGCTACTGAATACGATAGATTGGTTCTTAAGCAAAAGTATTGTAGTTTTAGCAGATCCACATTTTGTTCTAGAGTAGACAAATTTGAGTTTTAGAGGATTATGGTTCTTCAACAGGAGTACTGAAATCTTAGAAGATACATATTTAGAACCTGAGTAGGAATTTTAGGGGGCTGTCTGGCACCTGAACAGGAATATTTGGTGATCCGAAATTAATTTAAGAATGTGAATTTTAGGAGATCAACATTTTGTTTTTGTGCAGGAATCTTAAATGATATTTGCTTCCTGAAAAGTAATCTTAGAAAACCACCACTTATTGTCTGAATAGGAGTCTGAGAAGACTCATCTTTGATTTCAGAAGGTGTCTTTTAATATACACGCTTGTCTGATTCCATTTGTTGTCTGAATAGGAGAAGATTCATCTTTGATTTCAGAAGGTGTCTTTTAATATACACGCTTGTCTGATTCCATTTGTTGTCTGAATAGGAGTCTGAGAAGATACATCTTTGATTTCAGAAGTAGACTTTTTAGATTCACGTTTTGTTTGAGAATAAGACTATAGAATGATGAGAGTCTAAGAAAATCAAAGTTAGGATTCAGAATAATGTTCTTAGAAGTTCCACGTTATGTTACTGAATATGAATCTTAAAAGTTCCTAGTTTGGTTAGTGAATAGGGTTCTTAAAGGTTTCACATTTGGTTACTGAAAAAGATTTTAAGAAGATCTATTTTAGGTTACTAACGTTAACTTTCTAACTTTCATTTCTGAATGGATATATTAGGTTCATGATTATGAGTCTTAATATATCCTAAATAGAGACATTTAAAGATCCACGTTTGAATGATGAAAATGAGTCGAAAAAAAAGATGTTTAAGAAGAACCATTTTTGGTTCTGAAAGAGGAATCTTCGATGAACAGCAGTTAGTTCTTGCTTGGGAGTTTCAGGAGATCTACATTTTATTTGTGAGCAGGGATCTTAGATGATCCGCAGTTGTTCCTGAACTAGAGTTGCAAGATATCACATTTGGTTCCTGAATAGGAGCCTTAGCTGATCATTGTTTTGTGGGTAGGAACTAAATTGGTTGCTGAGAAGGACAGAAGTTCCACATCTCTTCAATGATTTAAAGTCTTCGTCTACGCTTTAGTGTTTAAAAAAACTTGTGGTTCATGATGTGTAGTCTTACACCATATTAGGGAAAATTACACTACAATATTCATATATTAATATCTGTGTCTATATTCTGTGTACTTTTCTTTTACTTCCGGTTATTTTGCTCTATTCCGCCCAACTCAGAAACTTAATTCATAAAACCTTCTTGCATCAATCTCTCCCAGAGAACTTCATCATTATCAAAACTTCTCAAATATGTCCATTTCCCGTTTCCCTCAATATACACATCCATTATGCAAATTCTTTGCCCCCCGGTTCCCTACAATCCACTGAATCCTGCTGTAGTGAATTTTCTCTGTGCCCTTTTTGCTTTTAGCAAATATTTGTCATGTAATTTCAGCTTAATTCAACTCTGCATAATGGAATTCACTGCACTAACAACAGTCTGCCAGAGCTAAAAATTCCTAAACTTTGAAATGCCTTTGCTTCACCTGACCTGACCATGATGGCATGAGATGGGGGAGCATTGACCAAGGAGGACAAAACGAACGGAAAACACACGAAAAAAATCTGTGTTTAACCATAAACTACTTTCAACTTCTGCCACTGAGAAATACCTTCAATCCATAATAGCTTTTAATAACCAACAAAAGTTGAAACTCATCATTTAACATCTTCTTATTCGTTTTTACCTTTCGGGAGAAACCTCTGCTTTACTTTCAGTTTGAGATTTAACAGGCGTGCTCCTTGTGCCTTTAGAGATAATACACCGAATCTGAACCAAAAAAAAACTTCACGAAATACGGAGGAAATTGAGACTAAGTGAAGTGAAATTTCTTCATGTCGAAAAATGAAGCAAACTATCCTTAAACACTCGAAAAAAAACAAGAAGCTTTTTGAAGGAAAAATTCGAAAATATTGCCTAGTCTCTGTTATTGTTTTCAAGTATTTGAAGGCAGAAGTGATTCAAAGCTTTGACAGACAGTGCAATTGAAAGTTAAGAAATACATTCCAAACATGAACCCTAAAGTTGTGGATTAATTTAAAATGAATTTCACAAAATATAAGAATTAGAACTGCAATAATCAATCCCGGATGAACATTTGCTCTTCCATTTTCCTGACATTTTTCCTTTGGTTTTTAATATCAACTATCCCAAACACACACAGTCCCAGTCGACGTCCTCGTTTCTTACTTGCCAGAGTCCCTTAAGTGAAAATAGTATCTAACAAAAGAAAAACTATTTTGAAATTTATAAGAACATAAATATAATGTGAGGGTTTGACCATACCTTTGAGGTTAAAATAATAAGTCCTTCAAAAATAACAAAAGAAGCAAAACACACAGAAACAAAAAAATCGAAAAGTGCAAAAACTTTTACTTTACGAAACTAATGTTATAGTATGTAGGACATTAGATGGAAAGCAGAGCAACTCACCCACTTTATTCCATGTTGGAGGAGGAAAAAATGGCAAACGGGGAAAAACTGCAGAAAAAGACAAAAAAGGAATGAGCAGAACGGAAGGACTGAGTAAAAGTGGAGCGCCATCAAGAGTATTCTACGATATTAAATAGAGCAATTGTTAAGAATAATTCTAAGATTCTAAATTGGATTCAACTAAGTATCCTCATGATTGACCAATAGTGGACCTTCCAAGTATCGAAATCAATTAACCTAAACTCTATCTTCTAAGTCCTAATCATGTAAGAACGATGCTCTGTCCCCAAGGATCTGAAGGAGACGTGGATTTCTGAAGTATATTAATCATAAAACATGAGTCGATTATCCATATCCCTTAGTCATGAGACAGATGTGGATTCCTGGTTTGAAGCAATCGTAGATCTTCATAGACTCTTAATCAAGAACCAAGGATGGATTATACATGTCATGACTTAAATGCGGATCTCTTGATCATTACCCAAATGCAATTCTTCTAAGATTTCTAGTGATAAACAAAACGTGGATCTTCTATGACCCCTAGTCATGAACCAAACATGGATCGCCTACGTTTTTTAATAATAAACGAAACTTTAAACGCATTTATAGACTTATCCCTAATCATGACACAAATGCGTATCTTCTTAGCTTCCTAGTCATTAACGCAGCATGGATCTTCGGAGGCACATAGTTATGAAGCAATAATGGATTTTCTGAGTCTTTGAATCAGAGTCCATGTATTAACCTACTAAGACATCTAGATATGAAACAACCGTGTATCTTCCAAGACTAGTAATCACGAACCGAGGGTAGATGTCCCTTAATATGGAGACAATACTATTCCTAGTCATGAGCCAAGCACGAATCTGCATAGACTCCAAATTATGAACCATGCATGGATCTCCAAAGTCTTTTAAATAGGACCCGAAAGTGGACCACCAAGACACCTAGATATGAAAGAAGGTGGCCTTTCAAGTCTTATAATCAGTCTAATAATCTCTTAGTAATAACACAAATGCAGATCTTTTACGACAAAAAGTGGATCTTCTACAGCTCATAATCATGGACCTAAAAGGAATATGCCTAACGTGGATCGTCTATAACTTCTAATGCGAATCTTCTAAGATTCCTAGTCATGAACAGAGCTTATTAGTCTAAAAGTGGACTATCAAGGGTACCTAGATACTCGTATTAACAAAAAATTAATTATTCCAATCACGAACCAAGAGCGGATTATCCTTGTGCCTTACTCATTACACAAGTGAAGATCTTCTACGATCCCTTGTCATGAATTAAGCGTGGATATCAAAGACTTCTAGTCTTAAACCAAGCCTGGATATTCCAAGCCTTTTAATCATAACCCTAATGAGAACCATAGATATGAACTAGAACTAGATATGAAGCAAACTTGGATCTTTCAAGACTAATAATCACGATTGTGAATCTGCACAGACACCTAATCATGCACCATACATGACTCGTTAAAGTATTTTATTTGAAAAAGGGGACCCTTTCAAGTCTCATAATCACGGTGGATTATCCATGTCTCTTAATAATGTTCGGTTCACAGATCTTCTACAAATCATCGTCATGGACCTAACAGGAATAAGCCTAAGGTTGAACATCTCTCACATTTAATCATGGAACTTGCAGGAATAAACCTAACGAGGATCTTACATAACTCATAATGATGGACCTAACAAATATATGCCTAATTTGGATCTTCTCTGACATTTAATCATGGACCTACCAAGAATAAGCCTAACGTGAATATTATCTGACATTTAATAAAGGGCCTAACTGGAATAAGCCTAACGTAGATGTTCTTCGACCTTTAATCATGGTCCTAATAGGAATATGCCTTTAACATGGATCTTCTCTGACCTTTAATTATTAACCGAACCTGGATAATCTCTGACCTGTAATTATTAACCAAACCTGGATCTTCTCTGACCATTATTCATTTCCTCCTGAAACTCCTAGTCAACAACCAAACATGGTCCATCTGAGATCCCAACCCGGACCGACGTGCTCCATCCTAGACTCCTTATCAATAACTAATCAATGTTGTTTCGAGAGCCGGACAAGGACTTCTGAAAACGCAGTGTGCTCAATCCGAGATCAGTAACTAGACATGGTTGTTCTGAGAGCCCGACAAGGCCGTTCTGGGATCCCAAAGTAGACCACCTGAGGCCTATTAATCAATAAAAAGCAAGAACTTTCTAAGATACCCACGTCTTCCTTATGACGACTGCTGAGACCTCGACATGGACCACATCTCTCTTCTGAGACTGTTAACCAATAGCAGAGCAATAACATTCTGAGACCCCAATGTGGACTTTCAGAGATTTCTAATCAACAACCAAACATCAACTTTCTGAGATTCCTAATCAATAACCAACGTTATAGACCTTCTGAGACCCCATCTTTGACATTCTGAGATCTCAACCTGGACCATCTTAGACCCCTGTGTATATTTTCCAGGCCATTAAGTACTAATATAGCATGAATCTTCTAAGATCCCAAAATGTTCCTTCTGAGACTGTTAACCAATTACAGAGCATGAACCTTCTAAAACCACAATGTGTAGTTACTGAGACTTCTAATCAACAACCAAACATTGACTTTATGAGCCGCTACTTATATCTGCTGAGACTGTTAACCAATTTCAGAGCAAGCACCTTCTGAGACCACCTTTTAAGCAATAACCAAACATCTACTTTCTGAGATTCCTAATAAATTGCCAAACAAACCAAATTACCTTCTAAGCCTGGGGGCTTAACCTTCTGAGATCCCAAACTAAACTGGACCATCTGAGGCCCTTACATGTATCTTCTGTGACCATTAAACACTAACAGAGAATGAACCTACTTAGACCCCAACGTGTACATTCTGAGACCCCAATTAGAGCCTTCTGAGACTTCTAATGAAAACATTACATCGACATTCCAAGACTCCTAATTAATAACCATCATAGACCTTTTGAGAACCCGACATACACTTTCTGTGATGCCAACCTGCATTATCCGAGGCCTTACGTGTATCATCTGAGACTGTTAATCAATAACAGAACATGGTCTTTCTAAGACCCCAACGTGCACCTTCTGAGACTGTTTATCAATAACAGAGCATGGACTTCCTGAGAGTTATAATCTATTACCAAACGATGACCTTCTGTGGGCTCAAAGTTGGCCTTTTCAGACGCCAAGATGCGTTTTCAGAGATACTTAATATAAAACGGAGCATGAAACTTCTGAGACATCTAATCATTAAGAAAAAACATGGACTTTCTGATACTACCAATTCAAACCTAATATTGAGCTTTTGAGAACCAAATCAATAAGCAAACATAGACCTTCTTAGATTCCTTATCAGTAATTAAACACAAACTTTCTGATATTGCAAAGTGGCCAAATCAATAAACAAACATGGACCACCTGAGCCTCCTAAGAAATAAAGAATAAAGATGTACCTTCTGAGATTGCCAAACACTTACCAAACAATAATATCTGAGACTCCTAAGCAATAACTAAAACTGGACATTATTTGACCCTTACATGGAATTTCTGGTTTCGTCATATGCAGTTTCTGAGACCTCAACCGTGGATCTTCTGAGACTCCAAATAAAAAACCATCCATAGACCTTCACTTACCTTCTGAGACTCCCAAAGTGAATCTTCTGAGACTCCTAATCAATAAGCAAACATGGACATCCTGAAACTCATTATTAATAACCAAATAGCGGCCTTCTTATACTATATAGTGAATCTACTGAGACTCATAATTCAGAAAGTTTACAAACAGTAGCCCAATATTGACCATCTGAGACTCTTAATCAATAAGGGATATTTTGAAACCCCACATAGTACCATCTGAGGCCGTTAAGAAGTCGTGGACCTTCGAAGAATCCAATGTGAATCTTGTACGATTCTTTTTCAATAAACTTCTAATTAATAACCATTTATTTTGATATTATTCATCAATAACGAAACACAGACTACCTTCTACTCAATAACCGAACATTGACCTTTTAAGGACCCAATTACCCTTAAACAATAATTAAATATATGTATGGACTTTCTGAGATCCCATGGATGGATCTTCTGAGTTTCTTAATCAATAACGCTGCATGATACTTCTGAGATAACTCAGCAATAACTAAACATGGACACTTCTAGAGCCCAATGTTAACCTTCTGTGACACCAAAGTGAACCTTTTGAGTCTCTAACGTGTCACCAAACATGAACATCCTAAGGATTCAATGACGATATTTTAGGGCTCCTAACCAATAACCAAACATGAACCTTCTGATACTCCTAATCAATAACCAAACACTGACCTTTTGACTAACGAAATAATCACTAACGTAACATGCACCTTTTGAAATCCCAACGGGGACCTTCTGAGTCATGTACTCTCTGTGACAACAAATTATCATTTAAATATGGAGCTTTAAGGATTTCTCGACTCTTTTTAGATATTTTAGGTTGTCCACCTCCGCTACCATCATTACTGCAACATTCACATTACATTATTTTTTAAGTATCTATGTGTTAAAGAGTGAGTTCTTCTCTATACCTCTCTCTCTTTTTGTCCATCATACAGGCAAACGATACATCCGGAAACCACTATCACTAGTGTCCGAAAAAAGTTAAACAAATTTCTAAGACTGGTGCGTTGCTACATCCGTTACAATGCATAATAAATGGCTATTTACGCTGAGCAAGTAAAAAACTCACAAAAAGGAAAAAAAGCAAGAGAATACACGCCCCCGCAAATGGGTGGGAGTGGAAACCCTTTAAGCGCTAAACGCCCTTCCTCGTACAAGTGTAATTGGAAATAGAACAACTCTAACAGTAGTTAGTTAGTTACCATGATACTTGTTTAGAAGTTATCCATGAACCCCAAGGAAGGTGGAGATGGACACCGGTTACTGCATTTCGCCAGTTTCATCCCGGTTGTTTTGTTTTTTGAATTATTTGCCACTTTATTCCATGGCAAGGGTTAGAGACTGCGACAGGAGTGGTTTATGAGAAAATAGCAGCAATTCCCCTTGAAGTATATATATTATCTTTGGAAATTGTTGTTCTCTAAATTGTATGTAAGTGGTATGGTTATGGTTGCGGCAACATACTTATATTATGATAATACTGCCACTACAATGCTCCCAGTCGAGGAGGAAATGCTACACCGTTTCCAGTGGTATCTGAGAAACCACAAAGTGATATCAACTTTGATGTTGAAGAAAATAAGGAGCTTTACGGATGAACGAAAAATAACTAAGGAACAATATTTATTAAAATGTCTCAGACGGCCCATGTTGGGGATTCAGAACTTAGGTTTGTATTTTGGTAAGGAGTCTCGAAACGTCCATGTTTGTATATGGGTATGGAGTCCTAGAAAGTCCATGTTTACAAGTAGATATTTGGTTATTAAATAGGTGTCTTAGAATGTCCATGTTTAATTATTTATAAGAATATTCACGTTGGTGTTATAGAAGGTCCACATTACGATTTGAGAAAGTCTATGTTTGATTATTGATTAAAAGTCTGGGAAGGTCCATGTTTGGTTATTGACATGAAGTCTCACAAAATCCGCGTTGGACCCTCAGAAGATCCATTTTCGCTTATTGACCAGGAGTCTCAAAAGATCCATGCCTAGTTATTTATTAGGACATTCAGAAGGTCCGTCTTTAATTGGGGTCACAGAAGTTCCTCGTTTAGATGTGGAAGGTCCAAATTTCATTATTGATTAAAAGTATTGAAAGGTCTATGTTTGGTTATTGACAATGAAGTCTCACAAAATCCACGTTGGCCTCTCAGAAGGACCATTTTTGTTGTTGATTAGGAGTCTCAGAAGATCCATGTTTAGTTATTGATTAGGATTCTCAGAAGGTCCATCTTTAATGGTTGAAGAATCACAGAAGGTCCACTACGCAACAAGAAAAATTATTTTTTGTGTCCTAGATTTGTATAGATTGTGGTATACTGTTATTTAAAATCAAAACCAAAAAATTTTTTATGGATAAAATTTTTTTTAAACCATTTTTTATTAACAATACTAGTATCGTCGAAGGTACCCTTAGTATTTGCACTATACTTTTTGGAGTATATGCCCGATCAGGTCGACTTATACGTTAAATTGAAGCTATTAATGTGGGCTACCAATGTTGGAAATATCTTTTTCACTTAAAAACAGTGGTTTAGTAACAGTCATTAAACAAATTGGAAAAAGTAGATTTTTTTCAAAATAAATAAAAAATTCCTGGGACGAAAAAAAACATAAACCAGTAAGGAAAGGCAGAAAGTCGGGCGGGGCCGACTATATAATACCCTACACCTCCCTAACAATGCGATAAGGGTCATTGCCATAATAATTTGGAATAATTGGTAAATGGGTAGAAACATATTATCTAATTCTGAATCGATAATCGCTAAATTAAGCAATATTCGTTCCTAAATTGAGAAACATCTTTCTGGAAAATTTTAATGATCGGAAGTAAAATACAACTTCTATAGCGGTTTGATACCAAATCAGGAGGAACAATCAATATCAATCTGAACCGATCTTCCCTGAATACTCATTCATGTAAAAAGAACTTCTGTCGAATTTCGTACTGATCGCATATAAAATACAGTCTCTAAAGCGCCTACATGTCAAATCGGGGGTAACGTATATATGGGGGCTATATCTAAATCTGAACCGATTTCTTCCAAATTTAACAGTGTTCATTCATATAATAAGAAACCTCTTTCTGCCGAATTTCATACTGATCGGATATAAAATAACATTTTTACAGCGCTTACAAATCAAATCGGGGGTATCGTATATATGGGGGCTATATCTAAATCTGAACCGATTTTCTAAGAATTAAGCAGTATTCCTTCATGTAATAAGAAACCTCTTTCTGCCAAATTTTGCACTGATCGGATATAAAATACAGTTTTTACAGCGCTTACATGTCATATCGGGGGTAACATACATATATATGGGGGCTATATCTGAATCTGAACCGATTTTCTCCGAATTTAGCAGTATTCCTTCATGTAATAAGAAACCTCTCTTTGCCGAATTTCGCACTGATCGGATATAAAATAACATTTTTACAGCGCTTATATGTCAAATCGGGGGTAATGTATATATGGGGGCTATATCTAAATCTGAACCGATTTCTTCCAAATTTAACAGAGTTCATTCATGTAATAAGAAACCTTTTCCTGCCGAATTTCATACTGATCGGATATAAAATAAAGTTTTTACAGCGCTTACATGTCAAATCGGGGTAACATATATATGGGGGCTATATCTTAACCGATTTTAACCAAATTCAATAGGGATCGTCCTTGGGCCAAAAAAAAGACGGACAGACAGACGGACATAGCTAAATCGACTCAGAAAGTGATTCTAAGTCGATAGGTATAATAAACGATGGGTCTATTTCTTCTCCTTTTGGGTGTTACAAACAAATGCACAAAGTTATAATACCCTGTACCACAGTGTGGTGTAGGGTATAAAAATAGAAAAAAAATCGAAAAAAATATTTTATTTCATTTTTTAAAAGTTTGCATCATAGCGAAGTAAATAATGCGTATTTGAAAAAAATCTATGGATAAATGTAGAATTTTTAGACTTTTTGGTAGATGTAAGAGAATTTCACAAAATCTTTTTTTAAATTTCTGTTTAAATAGCGATTTTAATTGTTACTTTTATTTATATTATGTGCTTTTGAGTTTATTGACTTCATTTCTTGGTGAAACCTTTCCCCATGTTCGTCGCTTACGTCGCCAAGGAACTTTTAGGGACATATTTACACCTGTTGGAATACATAAAGCGAAAAATAAGTTACAAAAATACATACATATGTGTTATATACATAAATATATAAACATATATTTCTTACAAATTTTTTAACAAATTATTATTCATAGTTTCATTTTGCTGGCTTTTATTGGATCCAAGAAATTTGAAACTAAAAGCTTAAACGACCTCCATGCTGCAATTTCATCCGACGTCAAATATGATTCGAAATTTACATCTTTCATCAGTTTCCTTATTTTAGGCCCATAAAAAACGCCTTCTTCGATTTTTTGAAAAGAAAGACTTTTAAATAAACTTTTTAAATATGAGAGTGAATTGTCATCTTTCCTTAAGGCTTCTACAACAATTTTAAAGAGCTCCAGCTTAATATGTAGTTGTGGAAAATAATGTTTTCTTTTTGGACGAGAGGTGTGTATTTGTTGTTTTCACCCAATGTAATGTGTTTTCTTGTTGGCCATTTCTTTCTTCGGTAATGATCTTCACGAGCGCGGCTATCCCAGAAGCATAACATATCAACTACTTTTAAATCGCAACAAATTTTCGAGTCATGTTCATATTTTATGTATTTTATCAATTTAGCCATTGTTTCGTATGATTCCTTAGTGTTGACAGCATGACCAATGGGAATCGACGGTTTCTGATTTCCGTTGTGCAAAAGTACTGATTTCAAACTTTCTTTACTGCTGTCAACAAATAACCGCCATTCCTTTGAATTGTATGTTTGATTAAGTTCCTCGAACAATCCGGGAATGTCCTTGCAAAAGCATATGTTATCCACAGTAGTAAAAAATTGTTTCTAAGGTATATCACGGACTCTATAATATGATATATTAACATCTGTGGCCAAAATATTGTACTGTTTCATCCGAGATGCAAGTAGTTCTGCCTTATCTTTGGTCAGTTCCAAATCTCTCACTAGATCAATGAGTTGAAACTGAGTTAAAAGCGATGACTTCTGACTCAAACTTGAATCGCTCAGAGATGAGTACTCAGTTGAACTTGATGATGTTTTCGTTATTAGGCTGTTAGCTATACTTGGACACTACCTACTCCAATCTATTAACTTAGACAAAAATAGCCGTCCGTATCGTGAATGCATGGTTGTCTCCTAATCATTGGCATTCCAAATTGCACGTGAATTCTAAAATTAAAACTTTTTATTCCACAAACCATTGTAATACATTAATTTTAAAGTACTTACCGCATTCTTTCACTAGTCCATTGAGTAAGATTTACATGGCACGAATTACACAAAATACTAGGTGTCCACGGTTCGTTCATATTTTTAACTCGTAGACCTTCTATTTGCTTCAATTATTTTACTAAACGCACGTCGATTTTTTTAATTACATATTTTCCGCAGATGTAGCAGAAATTTTCGGGATCATTTACACATTGAAAAGTTCTTTGCCTTTTACTCATACTTCGAAATTTAACTTTGTAATATTTTTCAGAAAATCGACTTATCTCTTTAAGGCGATGAATTACACTAATTTATTAATAAGAAATTTCATTTATAAATTCCGGGTAATGTTCATAAGTTGCAGTACCTGTAGCTGACATATTGTTTGCTTCGAATGTAGACACCCAATATTTTCAAGACTGCCGCGTACTACTTTGTATTGCGTACATATAATTTTACTACCTGTATATACGACTGGGATGTCCATGCCCCTAAAAGATGTAACTGAATGGAAACCTCATAAATAAAAAAAAAATATTGTTCAATGACCCTCATCCAATATAGCTCTCACATTGCATATCATGTTTTATGGAGGGTTACGAACGGCCATAAAGCCTCGTCCTCTCTATAATTTTATAATGTCTGACATCAATCTTCATAAAATAAAATGAAAGTGCAATGTCTCTTATATGTCTCTCTCACATATGGCGAATTAAATATAAGCAAAAATATCATTTAAAAACGAAAAAATATGAATGAAGATTTTTTTGAATTTCTTTAACATTTACAAAATGGCTCATAACTTTTACATCTATCAATAGATTTTTTTTCAAATAGACAGTGTTTACTTCGTTAGGATGCTGGCTTTTTAAAAAGGCGATACCAGGAAAAAGTGTTTTATTTAAAAAAAATAATCAATCAGGCTTATACTTGAAAAATTATGGTCCAAACACTGAATGTACCTTCCATGAAAGCTGGAATTAAAAAAAAATTACCATAGAAAATTTTTTAAATATTTTTTTCGTGTTTGTGACACTTAAGTGCACCAGAAACTGTTATCCACATCCCTTGTACAAAAATTTTGTTGCATAGTGTTATTAGTTATTAGGAGTCTCAGACGGTTCAGTACCTGTTGTTGGCTAAGAATCTTAGACGATAAATGTTGTGATCTATGAGGGTACATATTGGGATTCATTAGGTCCATGAATGATTATTGCAGAATATCCATGCTCTTCTATTAAGTAAGAATTTCAGAAGGGGTTAGTAGATCTACTTTCTATTTCTGCAGGTTCTTATTGGTTTTGAAAAGGCCCATGTGTGGTTATTGTTCAGGAGTCTCAGAAGGTCCATTGCCTGTTATTGACTAAAAGTCTCAAACGACTCAAGTTGGGTGTCTCAGGAAGTCCATCTCGCGGTCGTAGAGGAAGCATGCTCTTCTATTAATTAAGAAATTCAGAAGATTCACTTATGGCTCTCGTATGATCTATTTTGTGGTCTCAGATCATTCTTATTGGGTCTCAGAAGGTCTATAATTGGTTGTTGATTAGTAGTTGCAGACGGTTTATTGCCTGTTGTTGATTAAGAATCTTACCTGATTAAAGTTGTAGTCTCAGACGGTACATATTGGGTTTCAGAAGGTCCATGCTTGGTCCACTATTAACAATTTCAGAAGATCTACTTTGGGTCTCAGTAGGCCTACTTTTTATCTCTGCAGGTTCCTTTTGGTTTTTAAATGGCCCATGTTTGGTTATTGATCAGGAGTCTCAGAAGGTCCATTCCCTGTTATTGACTTAAAATCTTAGACAATTCAGGTAGTCCACGTCGCGGTCGTAGAAGATGCAGAAGAAGAACAGGATTCCCTTAGGAGTCTCGTATGATCTACTTTGTGATCTCAGATCATCCTTATTGGGTCTCAGAAGGTTTATTATTGGTTGTTAATTGGTAGTCGCAGACGGTTCATTCCCTATTGTTAGTTAAGAATCTTAGACGACAAACGTTGTGGTCTCAGAAGGTACATATTGTGTTTCTGAAGGTCCAAGTTTTATTATTGCAGAAGGTCCTTGCTCTATTAGCAATTAAGAATTTCAGAAGATCTACTTTAGAGTCTCAGAAAATCTGTTTCCTTTTTCTGAAGGTTCTTATGGGTTTTTAAAAGGTCCATGTTTGGTTAATGATAAGCAGTCTCAGAAGGTCCATTTCCTGTTATTGACTAAAAGTCTCAGACGATTCAGGGTGAAGTCTAAGAAGATGCAGAAGGTCCATTCTTGGTTATTGAAAAGATCCATGTTTGCTTATTAATTAGGGTCTCAGAAGGTCCATGTTTATGTATTGATTAATGGTGAATTCTTTTCTGCAAAAAAGTGCAACACTTGCATTGCTCTTGTTGCGAAAACAGCACTATTATATCGCTTTTTTGAAATATTGAAATTTTAGTTGTGCTAAATTCGAGTAACTTAATTACCAAATTTCAAAAAAGTATCACAAAAGTGCCGTTTTCGGAAAAAGGGTAATGAACATGTTGCACTTTTTTGCAGAAAAGAATTCGCCATTTTTGGGGTATTATGGGTGAATCTACAATTTATTAGATACTTACTTTTGCCAATTTTAAATATTTTTTTAGTTACAACTTTATTTAAAAAACAAACAACTTCCTTTCCCCGTCTGTTATTTCAATTCAAATTCCCTAAATTTCCTTTTGAAATGGTGTATTTGTCTTCAAGAGTTCCCCACTGTACCACGTGTTGGTATCCTGTTGTTAAGGACCGCTGGAGCCATTGGAGGTGGAGTTGATGGCCTCGGTGAATGTCGTACTTTGAGTAGTTTTAAACTTAAGGGCATTCGAATTTTTGATATCATAAATTTCAAATAAGATAATTTTGCAAAATTTTTGCTCCACTGGCATACATTTGTGAAGAAGAGTTTATAAGTGTTCATTAAAAGTACTTCCCTGTTTGCTGTAAAATTCCCCTCTCCCGGAGTAGATAAAACTTAATATTAGAAAAACTTTCATGATAAGCCCTACAGCATGAACTGACCATGACTTAATGGCCTTGAGAATTGTAGCACTAGAGGTTATTGTCCTGCTGACCATTATT
This sequence comes from Eudasyphora cyanicolor, assembly GCA_963930755.1. Lineage (NCBI taxonomy): Eukaryota > Metazoa > Arthropoda > Insecta > Diptera > Muscidae > Eudasyphora > Eudasyphora cyanicolor. The sequence continues at coordinate 42,312,828 of OZ005735.1, forward strand.
AAAAATAAGGATATCAAATCATTTAGTCCAAGCTAAGGAGAAGTATCGTAAAATATTATTACGTATAATGGAAATTCTGTGATGTAGAATGCTCATTTGCGTTCTTAATACCCATACTATTGTGAGGTACTTTAAAATCGGTTTATATCGGATTTATGGTCGTTACTCTTTTGGAGTTTCGTAAGGCAAATATTTCTCAAACAGCTTCTGCAAAGTTATAATAAGCACAGTGGTATTAAATTAATATATTGTAGAATGTAACAACATTGTGAAAGCTAACATGGATCTTCTAAGACCCCAACGGGTATCTTCTGAGACTCCTAATCAATAACCAAACATGGACCTTCTGAGACTCCTTGCAAAAAAACCAAAAAAATTGAACTTCTGAAACCGGGACACTTCATGGACCAAATGAGATTCTTTTTCAAGCAGACATGTAACTTCTATGACCCCAACATTGACCTTCTGGAAATCCGAATCAATAATCGAATATAGACATTCCAAAACTTCAAGGTGGACTTCCTAATCAATAAGCTATTTCAGATCTTTTACGCTTTTGAGGCCCCAAAGTAGACCTTCTAATACCACTTTCAGATATCAGATATGGACCTTATGTGACACTTACCTTATGTGACATAACCAAACATGAACATTAGGAGATCCCAACGATGGCCTTCAGAGACTCCTATTAAGACGCTAACCTTCTGAGAATTCAACGTGGATCTTATAGTATATTTTTGCAAATAACTTCTAACCAAAAACCAAACAAGCACCCTTTAAACTTATTAATCGTTAATTGAACTTGGAACTTCTGAGACTTCTAATAAATAACCAAACATAGACCTTTTGAGGGCCCACCTATTAACTTTCTGAGACTCCTAATCAACAAACAAAAATTTACCCTTGAGACTCCTTATGTATAGCTAAAACTGGGCCTTCTGAGACTTAGTCTTGATAGTTCGCAGACTACCTAGTACCTGCATTGTCTATGAAGCCGAAATAATGGCAATATGAAAAGTCGCCAACGCCACTGGCGTTGTCATTTTCGCGGACAGCCAGGCTGCCATCAATTCTCTGGAGGCCACATCCCTGAATTCACAAACAGCCCTTTAAACATATACCTCATAAGGTTACCAGAGCATAGGGATATCCCAAAGAACTGCAAAGCTGATGAGCTTTCTAGGAAAGAAACGACATTACAAGTGCTCGATGAATTTGCAAATATTTGTGCGCCACTGTCCACATGCAAGCATTAACTTAGATAAGAAGCAATAAGGCAGTCCAACGAAAGATGGACAGAAATCGACATCTGTAGGATAGCCAGACTAATCTGGCCAAGATACGAACTGAGAAGAAATGTCTCCTCGCACTAGAGAGGAAAAAGCTGTCTACGTTAGTATCAGTTCTGACGGAACAATGCCTGATCGGCGAACACGCCAGAAGGTTAAGCACGAGCTTTGGTGATGAGGAAGAAATGGAGAGCATTGATCACCTGCTGTGCCACTCTCCCTCATTAAGTAAGGGGGTTAACCTTTCTATGAAGTCTGACAGATTTTTCCGGTATCGATATTCGTACTATTGATAACTTTGTTTATCAAACAGGTTGGTTTCGATGAGAGGCGTCTGAGCCCGTGGTATCACTAGGGATCAATATTGGTCTATGTGAGCTGGCTGCTACCCTAACATAACCCACAACAAAACATGCACCTTCCAAGACACCAAACGTGGACATTCGGGAACTCCTTATCTATAATCAAGCATAGACTTTGTGGTATTTCTGAGACCCACGTGGTCTTTCTGAGACTCCTACTCAATAATCAAATAGGGGCTTCTGAGACTCCAAATCAATGACCATATTTTGACCTGCTGAGACTACTAATAAATAACAGAAAGTGGCAATTCTGAGGTCTCAATATAGATCTTCTGAGACCCCAACGTGTACCATCATCTGAGACAATACCCAAACACCCAAACACGGACCGTCTGAGGCCCCCATAACGAACATTCTGAGATCCCAACCTCAACCATCTGAGACCCCAAACTGTATCTTGTGAGATTATCAATCAGTAATATAGCATGAGACTTCTTATCATTCGTAGACTTCTTATCAGTAACATCTGCGTTCACAATGTGGATCTTCTGTAACACCAAAGTGAACCTTTTGAGTCTCCTCACTAATCGACGGGGGTTCTCACTACCGGGAAAAGTTATATCGGTCAAAATAAAGTTATACGTGTCCCGGCGTCTCGCTGGGCCACGTCTAGGAATCAAGATATATCGATTTGAAGTTAGCAAATACCATATAGGGGAAGTTGTCACGTTTGGGGGTCTTTTGTTTGACATAACTCTAAAACGACTAAAAAAATCAAGAATTACAATTTCTACAAATTTCAACAGTGGCACTTCCACGCGGAAACAGAATATTAGTAACTGTTCTTAAAATTATTAGAAAAAGTTAGATTTTTTTTCCCCCCAAAAAAAACTTTTCTGAAAGTGAAAATTCTGAGATCTAAGTTCACGCTTGTGGTTCTGATCATCTTGTTTTCTTCGTAGGTTGTTCATATTCATGTTCTGAGTCTGCATCATCATCCGAGTTAGAACTAATATTCAGGGACATGATTTGTTCAGTGTGTCCACCTTCTAATTTTAATTTTAAGATTCCACCAACAAACATCCCAAAGCAATACATCTATTTTTTTGCCTTTGAATCGCTTTGCTATTGGCATGGACACCTGGTGGAACCTCTCCCCTAGCTCGTCTAATTCCTGAGGTAATTGTCGCAAAAAGGTATTAAGGTGGAAATGCATGAAATATAATTTTAACGTCATGGATGAAAAAAACCATAAAAAAATCGCAAAAATTTTGTTTGTTCCATTTTGAAACCTAGCACCCTAACGAAGAAAACAAAAAGTCTACTTATAAATATATAAGTTATGGTCCATATTGTAAAGAAAGGAAAATTCAGAAAAATAATTTTCCATATTTTTTATTTTGGAGGTACCAATAGAGGCGTGGCAATAACCCGCATTTTTATCCCCTCACCTTAGAGAGGAGGCAACATACCATTTGCTAAGAGCCAAAAGTGTAACACATCGCAGCAGTGACCTAAGACCCTATGTATGTTCGGCTGAAATCCGTTTTGGGTCATTTTAAGGCATATGAGCAATGTCCGTCCGTCCGTCCATCCGTCCGTCTGTCTGTCTGCTGGCTGGTGCGCACGATACCTCTCGAAAAGAGTAACCGATTGACTTCAAATTTGGTATGCGATATTATTTTTCTCTATCTCCGGCTAACTTCGAAGATGGGCCATATTGGTCCACTCCTTCTAAAAACTCCCCCACAAAGGCCTAACATTAAGTGAAATATTGATTCTTTAATATATTCTGTACTACTTACTCGAATCTTCTGATGTTTCACACACAGTATTAGTTTGCTAGTCGCTAACACATCAAGAAAAAAGTGGTCTTCCCTTTTTGGTACCTCCCACACAAATGGACCATTTTGTATCAAAAGTTACCAGCGTATAACTTTAATACCAGTTCATATAAATATTTGAAATTTTGTACAGTATAATCCTTTTATAGTACCTAGAGTCCAGAGAAAAATGGGCGTTATTGGCACGGCCCTTATGGTACCTCCCACACAAATGGACCATTTTGTACAAAATTTTACCAACCGATAACTTTAATACAAATACTTGAAATTTTGTACAGTGTAATGCTTTTATAGTACATAGAGTCCAGAGAAAAGTGGGCGATATTGGCACACCCCTTTTGGTACCTCCTACGCAAATGGACCATTTTGTACCAAAAGTTAAAAGCTTTTATCTTTAATACCAGTACATACATTATTATTATTACATGCTAATTGATAATAATTTAATTAAAACAAAAAATAAATAAATAAATTTTCGAATATTTATACCCTCACTTTAGTGTGACGAGGGTATATATCATTTGCTACGGAAAAACGTGTAACACATCGAAGGAGTGACCTAAGACCCCAAGTATGTTCGGCGGAAATCCGTTTTGGGTCATTTTAAATCGAATGAGCAATGTCCGTCCGTCTGTCTGTCTGTCTGTCTGGTGCGCACGATAACTCTCGAAAGGAGTAACCGATTGACTTCAAATTTCGTATGTGGTAATATTTTTTTCTATCTCCGGCTAAGTTCGAAGATGGGCCAAATTGGTCCACTCCTTCTGGTACCTTCCCCCCAAAGGGTTAAAATGTTGTGAAATATTGATTCTTTAATAACTGCTATTATACGTATTCGAATCTTCTGAAATTCCACACATAGTATTAGTTTGTTAGTCGCTATCAACTCGTTGAAAATGGGCAAAATTGCCACGTCCCTTTTGGTACCTCCCACACAAATGCACCATTTTGCACTAAAAGTTAAAAGCTTATAACATTAATACCATTGTTTAGAAATACTTGAAATTTTGTACAGTGTAATGCTTTTATAGTGCCTACAGTCCAGTGAAAAATGGGCGTTATTGCCGCGCCCCTTTTGGTACCTCCCACACAAATGCACCATTTTGCACCAAAAGTTAACAGCTTATAACATTAATACCAGTGTATAAAAATACTTGAAATTTTGTACACCGTGATGTTTTTATAGTGCCTACAGTCCATTGAAAAATAGGCGTTATTGTCACGCCCCTTTTGGTACCTCTCCCACAACGTTAACAGCTTATAACATTAATATCAGTGTATACAATTACTTGAAATTTTGCACAGTTTAATGCTTTTATAATGCCTATAGTCCAGTGAAAAATGAGCGTTATCACCACGCCCCTTTTTGTACCTCCCACACAAAATGGCCAAATTATACCACTATTTAATATCTAAACGTTAATATACCAGTCCATATAAACGGTTACAATTCGGCACAGTGCAATGTATTTAAAGTATCTACTGTTCAGCGAAATACAGGTGTATTTCTTAAACCCCTTCTGGTACCTCCCACAAAAATTTACAGAATAATTTGTGTAATATTCAATTTTACATTATACCTTAGTCGGTTTACACGACTGAAACTTTCTTACTTGTTTTTGTACATTTCACTGTACAAAATTTCAAGTGTTGGTATGTGCAGAAATCGTAGTTATAATACGCTAACATTATGAGCAAAATGGTATGTTTGTATGTGAGGTACCAAAAGTGCGTTGTAATAACTCCAATTTTCTCAAGATGATAGCGACCAAAAAACGTATACTATGTGTGGAATTGTGAAAGATTGTGAGTAGTTGTATAGAAATTATGAGATAATCAATATTTTACAAAATTTTGACGCTTCGTGGGGGAGATACTCGGAGGATTGAAGCAAGATAGTCCATGAATGACCTTAGCCTAAGATAGAAAAAAATTGAGACGTGCCAATTTTAATATCAATCGGTTAATTTTGACGAAAGTCATTATGCGCACCAACCAAACAGACACACGGACAGGCTGGCGGATATTGCTAAAATGATTTAAAATTGCCCAAAATGGATTTCTACCAAATATTCTTGGGGTCTCTTAGGTCACGTCATCGATGTTTTATATGTACTTTTGACCTGCAGCATCTGATATATACCCTTGTTCACAATAGTGGATGTATAAAAACCGGATTAGGTTGAAATTCTCTTTTTTCTACCAAAAGTGCTATAATTTACATTTATCCATGGATTTTCTTCAAATAGGCATTGCTTTTTTTCGTTAGGAAGCTAGCTTTCAAAATATGGACCAAAATATTGTATTCTATTTTTTATGGCTTTTTTCGTGCCAGCAAAAAAGTGATTTTTTGAAAAAAAAAACAATTTTTTCTAATTATTTTAACGTGTTACTAAACTTCTGTTTCCACGTGATGTGTCATTATTTATATTGTCAGTTGTGGTTAAATTGTAAGGGCCGATGTTGAATATGAACCACACCTTAACGTCAAGTTTTTTTCTGCATTTCATTTGACATTTCTCAATCTCAGACTAACTCAATTTGAACCATGGAAAGATACACAATCGAGCAATGCGTTAAATTTTCTGAAGTCTTTTACGAAAATGGGCGTTCAAATAAAAATGCACTTCTTGCAGTTTTTTTGATCAGCATAACCGACCAAATGTGTCCACAATCGGGAGAATCGTGCTCAAATTTCAGCAAACCGGGTCTGTAGGAGATCGGAAAACACCTGTGCTTGCTCGCCCAGTTCGTTTGGTGCGGCTTATGGGCTGGCGACGTCATCGGGCCATACTTCTTCGAAATGAGGCCGGTCTGGCAGTTACTGTGAATGGTGTTCGCTATCGTGTTATCTCACGTCGTAGCGATATCAATTGGCCGCCAAGATCATGTGATTTGACACCGTTGGACTTCTTTCTTTGGGGTTATTCGAAAGAAAGGGTGTACGTCGGTAAGCCAGCAACAATTCAAGAGCTAAAGGATGAGATCATTTGGCACATTAACGGCATAGAACCTCAATTATGCCTCAGCGTCATCGAAAATTTGGACCATAGGATTGAGGTGTGCCGCCGAGGTCGTGGCAGCAATTTGGCCAATATTTTGTTCCATACATAATTGAACCATAACAATATTATCATAATAAAAATAAATGACAATAATTTCCTAAATAATTTGTGTTTCATTCAAAAGCAACATCGACCCTTAAAATTTAACCACCCTTTAGTACCCATAATTTTCTTTAACTTGAAGTATATCCGGGATTTTTCGAGCTTATACTTCACATATATATATATATGGTCCAAATACTTAAGACACCTTCCAAGAAAATGGGTATTTTAAAGAATTTTTTTTGAAAATAATACACCTTAAACATTTTTTCAATATTTTTTCGTGTTTAGGACACCATATTACAACAGAAAATGTTATGCTCAGCCTATCGACAAAAATGTTGTTGCATAGTGTAATAAGCATTTTACACATCAATGACACAAACTAAAAATTCTGCGGAAATTATAGTAATGTAGCCCTATATATTGTAAACGAGCGCTGAACTTTTAAAATGGTATTTAGCCCCATTACTTTTTAAAAAAATAGTTATTAAAAAATTCCTGATATGTGATTATTGCATTTGTTATATTTTAAAAACGCGTTTGCATAACACATAACTTCAAATAAAATACACTTTATCAGAAATTTTCCAAAATTGTTCAGATTTTAGATGCTTATAAAATCGGAAATTTTTTTTCCAGCTAACTACAGCATGATTGACTTCCATAGTAAAAATTTTTAAGACAATCGGAAATGTCTACCAGATTTTTTTCGAAAAATCGTTCGGTTTGACATGGAATAATCGATATATGTGTTCGCTAATAGACCTCGGATTTTCAGCATATTTTAATATTTCATCCGATTTGAAACAAAATTTCCATTTACACATGTTATCGCTTAAATATAGCGTGATCTTTTTCGAGGTTCCCTAATTTTTTAATGAAAAAAACACAGAATATTCAAATTGAATGGGGAATGTTTATTATCCGTTGAAAGAACATTCTTTGGCATTTATTTTTTGAAGATTATGTCTATCAAATATTGGCCGCGGCTACGTCTCAGATGGTCCATCCGTGGAGTCCAATTTTCGATAACTCGTTCGAGCATTTCGACTGGTACCTGGCGAATGACAAGGCCTCCAAGGCCTGAATCGAAGCGGGTTTGTCCGCTTAAACTGTAGACTTTACATATCCCCACAGGAAAAAGTCTAACGGTGTGTTATCACACGATCTTGGTGGCCAATCGACCGGCCCAAAACGTGAAATTATCTGACCACCGAAGTGTTCTCTCAATAAATCCATTGATTGATGCGATGTGTGGGAAGTGGCGCCGTCTTGTTGAAACCAACTGTAGCCGCGATCAAGAGCTTCAATTTTAGGCATCAAATAATCGGTTATCATAGCACGATAACGGTCGCCATTGACGGTTACGTTCTCACCGGCATCATTTTTGAAGAACTATGGACCGATGATTCCACCGGCCCACAAACCATACCAAACCTTTGTTTTTTCTGGATGAAGTGGCAGCTCTTGAATCGCTTCAGGTTGCTCTTCGTCCCAAATGCGGCAATTTTGCTTGTTTGCATACCCATTGAGCCATAAATGGGAGTCATCGCTGAACAAAATTTGGCTCGAAAACGTCGGATCTTCCGATCGAATAAAGTTAAACGATTTGTAAACGTTGTTCAGGCGTAAGTCTTTCCATGATGAAATTCCAAACAATACTTAACAAAAATCACATGACAGCATGACACGACTCACACGTGATGTGTCAAAAAGAGGCTATTGAAAAAAGTATCTCTACTTCGATCACCCGTTATATATTTTGCACATTTTCTATATGCACTAACATTTTCTATATTTGAATTATAAAACATCTAAATGGAAAGTTTGTTTCCAATCGGATGAAAAAATAAAATATGCAGAAAATTCGAGTTCTACTCACTAATATTCCTGCTTGGAAATTCAATTTATATGTAAAATTTATACTGTTCAATGAAAATTAGTAGAATAACCTAGTATCTGAATTCATCAGATTTTACCACCAAAGTTTTCATTATTTAATAAACTCTTATATTGAAATATTTTTCATACCACAGTGGATCTGGCAAAATAAACATTTCATAGACACGTGTGTGTATACATATATCTTAACACACAATGTACATTTTAGAAAACATTATAATAAATGTATGCAAATATTTTATACACACGCCTGAACGAACCTATGATACATATCCGTGTATGATGAGTAGGTGTATAAAGTACACACATCCTCATATCTCTCTAAGAGTGTTTGTTTTTATCATAAAAATTGTTGTTGTTCTTCTCTTTACAACATTTTCTAATATTTATGACTTCTTTTATAAGGTACACGAGCAAGAGCTAGAGCTCATACAGAAGGTAGTAGAAACACACACTCACCCAATCGCACTAACTTTGTGTTCTCGACGAGTATGTTCAGAGATTACACACACGTGCATAGTTATCAGGAATTCTCGTTGTTCTACTTACTCGTATTCATGTGCGAGTTGCATGGGTACGAAGCAGGGATGATAATTGAGAGTAACCAAATGGTACAAAAATCGTTCTAAAAAGGTACTTTTTCGAGCCAAAAAGTACCAACTTTAAAAGTTTTTTTAATTCTTCTTGAAATCGTGAAATATTGAGATACAAATTAGTAAGATCCAGTAATACATGAACAATTTCGTGATAACAAGCTACTAAAATCATATAATTGTTAAATATCTGAAATGCTTCATGCTTAAATCGTACAGGTCGCAAATATAAACCGATATTTACGGAAATTAATACAAAATCATTGTTGATGCCTATTGAAAATGGGGCATATCGGTCCATCTTTTGATTTAGACTCTACATATATAGTGCCTTCCGATTACAATTCTAAACTCTCTAGAGAACGAATTTTTAGCCGATTATGATGAAATGTGTTTCATATTGCATAAAATCATCTGTAGAAAAAAGTGATTCAGTCCAGTTTTAATATAAAATTAATTGACTTAATTAATTGAATTGCTTCACGTTTTGATATACCATTTTACAAACTACGTGCATTTAGTCTTTTCTTATAGGTTTTAAATTTCGTTAAAAATGCAAACTTTGTCAAATCGCAATTTTTTTCACTTTTGAAACTGGAAAGGCACGATTTCATACAAACATATTTCTTGGTGTTGCGTATGTCGAACCATGTCAAAAGAGCATGTGTACAACTTATATAATTTTTTGAAAAAGTGTATGTATATTATTTTCGTGCAAAGACATGTTTTATAAAAAAAAGTATCAAATGTGTCGCGGGAGTATCACGGTACTTTGAGGGTTTGAAAAGTACCAAAAAAAGTACTAAAGTATCAAATTTATCATCCCTGGTACGAAGTAAGTAAGTACGCACACATTCATTTATACCAGGTCACTTATGGCACATACATATTCGGTCGGGACGTTTCGGGGTTCGGTAAGTTCGTTTGCAGAGCAAAGGTTTGTTCTATGCGAGTCTCGATTTATTTGTTTGCTTTTTTCTCGATGAGGAAATGGATATCTCTTCGAAGAGAGAGTGTGTGTGCGTTGTGTTATCCTCTTTAACATCCATCATAACCTCTTTGTTTTTTGCAAATATTTAGCTATTTTTACAGAACAAACTATTTATGGATGTACCGTCGACCGACCGGTAAGTGCGAATTTATGAATGGCTCAGTTTTACATTTTTTCCTCCCTCAAAAGTATTCAAATAACTTATTCCTGTACAGTGGTTTACAATAACATTGTTTTAATATAGTTCTTCTTTTTGTCCTCAACGGAACTATGGGAATAAATATATAAAAATGTAAAATAGTTCCTCAAATATCATAATGTAATTATATTTAAATATAAATATTAAATAATGCTTCGCACATTTTTATACCCTACACAACACTGTGGTACAGGGTATTATGACTTTGTGCATTTGTTTGTAACACCCAAAAGGAGAAGAGATAAACCCATTGTTTATTATACCGATCGACTTGTAATCACTTTCTGAGTCGATTTAGCTATGTCCGTTTGTCTGCCCGTCTGTCTGTCTGTAGATGTATTCTTGTAATCAAAGTGCAGGTCGCAATTATGGTCCGATCTCAACGATACTTAGCACATATCTTTCTGTAGGCCCAAGGACGATCCCTACTGAATTTTGTTAAAATCGGTTCCGATTTACATATAGCTATAAGCAACATTTTTGAACCGATTTGTACAAAAATTGACAGAGAGTAGTCTCGTGATACACTTAGAGACAATACAAAATTTGGGGGGAATCGGTTCAGATTTAGATATAGCCCCCATATATATGTATGTTACCTCCGATTTGACATGTATGCGCTGTAGAAACTGTATTTTATATTCGATCAGTACGAAATTCGGCAGAAAGAGGTTTCTTAGTACATACCAAATTCGGAGAAAATCGATCCAGATTTAGATAAAGCCCCCATATATATGTTACCCCCGAAACTGTATTTTATATGCGATCACAGCGAAATTCGACAGAAAGAGGTTTCTTATTACATGAAGGACTACGGCCAAATTCTGAGAAAATCGGTTCAGATTTAGATATGTCCCCCATATATATGTTAGCCCCGATTTGACATCTAAGCGCTGTAGATACTGTATTTATACCCTACACCACACTGTGGTACAGGGTATTATAACTTTGTGCATTTGTTTGTAACACCCAAAAGGAGAAGAAATAGACCCATCGTTTATTATACCGATCGACTTAGAATTACTTTCTGAGTTGATTTAGCTATGTCCGTCTGTCCGTCCGTCTGTCCGTCCGTCTGTCCGTCTTGTAATCAAAGTACAGGTCGCAATTATGGTCCGATCTCGACGAAACTTTACACATATGTTTTATTTGACCCAAGAACGATCCCTATTGAATTTGGTTAAAATCGGTTCAGATTTAGATATAGCCCCCATATACATGTTACCCCAGATTTGACATGTAAGCGCTGTAAAAACTTTATTTTATATCCGATCAGTCTGAAATTCGGCAGAAAGAGGTTTCTTATCATATGAATGAACACAGTTAAATTTGGAATAAATCGGTTCAGATTTAGATATAGCCCCCATACATACGTTACCCCCGATTTGAAGTGTAAGCACTGTAAAAATGTTATTTTATATCCGATCAGAATGAAATTCGGCAGAAAGAGGTTTCTTATTATATGAATGAACACTGCTAAATTTGGAAGAAATCGGTTCAGATTTAAATATAGCCACCATATATACGTTACCCTCGATTTGAAGTGTAAGCGCTGTAAAAATGTTATTTTATATCCGATCAGTATGAAATTCAGCAGAAAGAGGTTTCCTATTATTTGAATGAACACTGTTAAATTTGGAAGAAATCGGTTCAGATTTAGATATAGCCCCCATATAAACGTTACCCCCGATTTCACATGTAAGCGCTGTAAAAATGTTATTTTATATCCGATCAGTGCGAACTTCGGCAAAAAGAGGTTTCCTTCTACATGAAGAAATACTGCCAAATTCGGAGAAAATCGGTTCAGATTTAGATATAGCCCCATATATATGTTACCCCCGATTCGACATGTAAGCGCTGTAGAGATTGTATTTTATATCCGATCAGTACGAAATTCGACAGAAAGATGTCTTTTTACATGAATGAGTATTCAGGGAAAATCGTTTCAGATTTATATATAACATCCGTATTTATGTTCCTCCTGATTTGGTATCAAAGCGCTATAGAAGTTGTACTTTACTTCCGATCATTAAAATTTTCCAGAAATATGTTTCTAAATTTAGGAACGAATATTGCTTAATTTAGCGATTATCGGTTCAGAATTAGATAATATGTTCCTACCCATTTACCAATTATTCCAAATTATTATCGCAATGACCCTTATCGCATTATTAGGGAGGTGTAGGGTATTATATAGTCGGCCCCGCCCGACTTTCTGCCTTTTCTTACTGGTTTATATCCGATCAGTGCGAAATTCGACAGAAAGAGGTTTCTATTTTACATGAATGAGTATTCAGGGAAAATCGATTCAGATTTATATATAACCTCCATATATATGATCCTCCTTATTTGGTTACAAAGCGCTATAGAAGTTGTACTTTACTTCCTATCATTACAAAATTCTCCAGAAAGGTGTTTCTCAATTTAGGAATATATCCACATATATATGTTCTTACCCATTTACCAATTATTCCAAATTATTATCTCAGTGACCCTCATCGCATTGTTAGGGAGGTGTAGGGTATTATATAGTCGGCCCCGCCCGATTTTCTGCCTTTCCTTACTGGTTTATCTTGAAACTATATCCGCCATATATATATGGGATATTCTACGACAAATCGACAGTTTCAAAAAAATTTCGGTGTTGATTTTCCCATTTTTTGTATATTTTTAGTACAGCCGAAGAAAGGATTTTTTTCAGATTTTTCCGATAACTCGTTCAGAAGTTATCGATATTTAAAAAATCGTTAAGCTATCACTCTATGTATCGGGTTTTTGGCCATAACTTTTTAAGTTATTCCACTACAAATCGATTTTGATTTTTTCCCATTTTTATCCCCTCACCTTAGAGAGGAGGGTATATTTCATTTGCTACGAGCCAAAAGTGTAACTCATCGAAGGATTGTCCTAAGACCCTAAGTGTGTTCGGCGGATATCCGTTTTGGGTCATTTTAAGTCGAATGAGAAATGTCCGTCCGCCCGTCTGTCTGTCTGCTGGCTGGTGCGCACGGTAACTCTCGAAAGGAGTAACCGATTGACTTCAAATTTGGTATGTTGTTATATTTTCTTCTATCTCCGGCTAAGTTCGAAGATGGGCCATATTGGTCCACTCCTTCTAGTACCTCCCACACAAACGGTTAACATTTAGTGAAATATTGGTAATTTAATAACTTCTATACTACTTATTTGAATCCTCGGAAATTCTACATATAGCATAAGTTTATTAGTCACTTTTACCTCGAGAACATTGGGCGAGTTGCCATGCCTCTGTTGGTACCTCCCTCACAAACGCACAATTTTGGACCAAAAGTTAAAAGCTTATATCTTTATTACCAATGCATACAAAGAATTTTGTACAGTGTAATGGTTTAATAATACCTAAAATACAGTGAAAAATTTGCATTATTGCCACGCCCCTTTTGGTACCTCCCACACAAATGGACCTTTTTGTACCAAAACACCTTTTAACTTTAATATCAGTGCATACAAATACTTGAAATTTCGTACAGTACAATGCTTTTATAGAACCTAGAGTCTAGAGAAAATTGGCCGTAATTGCCACGCCCCTTTTGGTACCACCCACACAAATCGACCATTTTTCATCAAAAGTTAACAGCTTATAACTTTAATACCAATACATACACACATACCAAAGTTATTAAATGCAATTTAAATTGATAATAATTTAATTAAAACAAAAAAATAAATAAATTTACTAATATTTTTTTGGGACTCAAGATGAGGGGATTCATAAGTTGGTTTACCCGACTGAACTTTCTTACTTGTTTGTTGGTTTTTTAGTCCACCTCAAGAAACGCTTTGTGGCATTTTTTGAGATTTTTTTGATAACTCGTTCAGAAGAACACGGTATTTAAAAAATCGGTTAGATATCACTCTATGTATCGGGTTTTTTGGTCATAACTTCTTAAGTTATGATCCGATTTGAAAAATCTTTTTTTTACTGTTGGTAGTAGTAAGTAGTTGAAATTTATGGACATTTTAGTTGATGTATTCGACAAAAACATTTCTTTCAAAGAACACTACAGGTGCCCACAATACACTTTTATGGCAATTCAACGATTTTTTTTAATATATCGTATTTGTCGTAGAATTCCCCATATATAATAGGTCCATCGCTATGAAATTTTCCTTTCTTTCTAGATAATTGACTACAACATTCATTTGTAGCTTAAAATACAGCCACTTTATCCTTTCGCTAAAGAATTCACCAAAAGTTGTTTATTCGAAACCCTTTCATATGGTCTTCCAGCTTCTTCCAATGTCTGCATATCCGAATATGTAAAAATACCTCTATTTCCTAACTTCTAACTTTGTTTCGTTTGGTATTTTTGTGGTAAAACTATTTGAAAACTATTTTAGATTTTTTTGTAAACGTTTGGATAACCTGGCCTGGCCCTCCTTCCCCCTGGTATTTTCCTCTGGCTGCATATTTTCTTTTCTATGGCAAACTGCAGACCACTTGGAATGTTCCGGACGAAAACATGAATATTTGGATAATTTTGGAATCTCTTTTTCATAATCATCAGTTATGCTAAAGAGCTCATCATCATAATATTTATCATATTTCTTTTTCGTTCATGTCTGGTTGTCCATGGCGATGTGTTAGAAAAATATGAAATTCCTTTTGCTCCAGAACGCAAGATAGGTAAAAACGTAAAAATAGAAATGCATTATGGGATGTGGATTAGAGAGGCTATGTGGCCATGACACATTTTGTTATAAATTCCCATAAATATTTATATTTTATGAGGCTGTTTGTTTGTTCCACCATCACGTATAAATGGCTTAAGAGATTTTATTGAAGCATTTTTAATAGGTTAAGAGTAACATGTGAAATAGGACCATAAGAACTATAAAACATAAACTATAAAAAATAAAGTAAATAATTAAATAAAAAATTTAAATAAATTTAAAATAAAAAATAAACTAATAAGTAAAAAAGCAAAAACTAATAAATAATTTAGTAGTTTATTTATTAAGCAAATAAATAAGTTTACTCGTATATATAAACGAAAAATAATTAAATTGGTTGAATCATTAATTAAATAAATATATAACTAGCAAAAAAAACATTGTATTTAAACATTAAAACTGTTTAAACAACATTTTTTCTGGTCCAACAAACTAAAATCCACTAATTGTTTAAAATTTCACTCCTGTGGAAAGAATTTTCTCGAGTGTGAAGCAGACACAGAAGATTTCCTATGGATTTCATCTACTCTTCATCGGCGCAACTTCTACAGAAATCACTTCTCAAGTCTGGGTCAATAAGACAGTGACCCATCAATACAGACAGAACACAGGTCATACCTTGGCCAGATTTGTCTACCTACCCTGCAGGTGCCGATTTCTGTCCATCTTTCGTTGGACTGCCTGATTGCCTCATGCCTAAGCCAAAGCTTGCACGTGGATAGTGGCGCACCAATATATGCAAATTCTTCGAGAATTTGTAATGTCGTCCTTTTCCAAGCAAGTTCATCGGCTATGCCCAGGCACCCATATGCGGCAGTCGAGGGCTGTTTGTGAATTTAGGGATGTTGCCTCCATAGAATTGATGGCAGCCTGGCTGTCCGAGTAAACGACAACGCCAGTGTTGGTTACTATGTTGCGACTCAGCCACTTGGCGACTTCCCATATTGCAATTATTTCGGCTTGATAGACACTGCAGGTATCTGGTAGTCTGTGAGCTATATCCAATATAGCTCTGCACAGTGTACTCCGAAGCCAACCTTTTCATCAAGCTTCGAACCATCCGTGTAAAAGTGAAGATGGTTTATATTACCTGGTATTCTTCCAACCCATTCATCTCTGGCGGGAATCATAGTGATGTAATTTCTCTGGAAGGTGTACACAGTTGGTATATAGTCCACTCGGTCGGTTACCATAGCACTACACTTTGATATCCTCATGTGACCGTAGTTTTTGTACCTTCACATTGATAGGCGCGGAAACTTCGCCCTGTTTTCTAAAGACGACAGCGATTAATAAACTAACGCTATGTGTGGAATTGTGAAAGAGTTCTTAGGTCTCTTCATCGATGTGTTACAATTTTGGTTGGCAGCTTCTGATACGAGTATATACTTAGTGATGTCAAACGGGAAACCCGATCCAGAAAAATCCCGATTTTATAAAATGAATCGCGGGATGTTTTAAAAATAATATTTTAAGCTGTCTCGTATAAAATATTAAGTGATGAAACAAATTGTTAACATCAAAAACATTAATATAATCCGGTGAACAAAATTCGAAATTTGGAGAAGAATTAAAAACAGGAACACATATGGAGTTTGTGTCCCACAAAACGAAGATCATTGTATTCTATTCTTTCAAATTTAAAAGGATAAAAATAAAAAACAAGTAAAAAAGGTCAGTCGGGTAACCGACTTATAAATCCCCTCACCTTGAGTCCCAAAAAATATCAAGTATTAGTATGAACTTATATTAATGCCATAAGCAGTTAACTTTTGGTGCAAAATGGTCCATTTGTCTGGGAGGTACCAAAAAGTGTTAGCGACTAACGAACTAATACTATGTGAGAAATTTCAGAAGATTCGAGTAAGTAGTATAGAAGGTATTAAAGAATCAATATTTCACTAAAAGTTGACTCTTTGTGGGGGAGGTACTAGAAGAAGTGGACCAATATGGCCCATACCATACCATACTATACTAAATTGTAAGTCAATCGGTTACTCCTTTCGAGAGTTATCGTGCGCACCAGCCAGCAGACAGACACACAGACATACAGACAGACAGACGGACGGACCGATGGACATTCGCCAAAAAGTTGTTTGTTCTAATTTTTTAAAGTTGATATATTAGCGAAGGTATCAATGCCTATTTGAAAAGAATCTATGGATAAAAGTAGAAATTATAGCACTTTTCGTAGAAATAATGGAATTCCAACATAATCCGATTTTATACCCACACTATTTTGAACAAGGGTATATATCAGATGCTGTCAACCAAAAATGTAACACATAGACGGTGTGACCTAAGAGACCCAAAGAATATGTGGCGGAAATCCGATTAGGGTCATTTTAAGTCATTTTAGCAATGCTCATCAGCCTGTCCGTCTGTCAGTCTGGTTGGTGCGCACAATACCTTTCGACAAGATTAACCGGTTGACTTAAAATGTTGTATGTGTCAATATTTTGTCTATCTCAGGCTAAGGTCAAAGATGAACTATATTGGTCCACTCCTTCGAGTACAGCACACGAAGTGTCAAATTTTTGTGAAATATTGATTATCCCATAACTGTTGTTATACTTCTCAGAATCTTTCACAATTCCACACATCTTTAAAAAAATGGGTGAAACTGCCGCGCCCCTTTTGATACCTCCCGTACAAATGGAGTTAACGGCATATAACTTTGGTTCCAGTCCACAGAAATACATGACATTTTGTGAAGTGCAATGCTTTAATAGTACCTACAGTCCCGAGAATAATGACAGTTATTGTCACGCCCCTTTTGGTACCTCCCATACAAATGGATCATTTTGCTCAAAAAGTAAATGGCTTATAACTTGCATTCATGCATTGACAACCACTTGAAATTTTGCGGAGTGTAATACTTTTATAGTACCTATAGTCCCGTAAAAATTGGGCGAAGTTGCCACTTCCCTTTTGGCACCTCCCATACAAGCACAATTTAGCACAAAAAGTTAACGGCTTATAACTTTGATTCCAGTCCATACATATACTAAAAGTTTAGTACAGTGTAATGTTTTTACTATAGTATATTAAAAAATGGTCGATATTGCCACACCCCTCCAAAACAAAATTGCCAATATTAAAAATATGAAAAATTATTTTTTTGAATTTCCCTATTTATACCCTACATCACACTGTGGTACGAGGGCGGTTCGGAAACTTCTTAGCCTATCAATGAAAGAGAATAGTTAGTTTTTCAGAAATATTTTTATTTTTCAATATAATCTCCTGAAACTTCAATACACTTAGTCCAACGCTTATCTAGCAATTCTATCCCTTGATTAAAATAGTTTTCCTCAAGGTCTTCAAAATAGTGGTTTACAACTGTAATTGCATCTTCATTTGAGGTAAAACGCTTGCCAGCAAGGATTTTTTTTAGATGTGGGAACAGGTAAAAGTCACTGGGAGCTAAATCAGGAGAATAAGGTGAGTGGTCAAGCAACTCGTACTTTAATTCGTTGATTTTAGCCATTGTTAAACCACTCTTTTGCGCTGGTGCGTTGTCTTGATGAAAAATTATTTTTTTGTGTTGTAAGCCAGGACGTTTTTCTCGAATTTGTACATTTAATTGATCCAAAAGGTTGCAATAGTACTCTGAATTTATTGTTTCACCCTTTTGCAGATAGTCAATCAATAAAATACCTTTGAAGTCTCAAAAAACCATTGCCATAACCTTACCAGCCGATTGAATTGTTTTTGCCTTCTTTGGGGCACTTCCTCCAGCTTCAGTCCATTGTTTGGATTGTTCTTTTGTCTCTGGAGTATAGTGGTGAATCCATGTCTCATCAACAGTTATGAAACGACGCTTAAAATCTATTTTATGTCGCTTAAAACGATCCAAACAAGCTTGAGAAATGTTCATTCTTATGCGTTTTTGGTCGACTGTTAACAAGTGCGGCACCCATCTTGCAGAAAGCTTTTTCATCTGTAGTTCTTCATGCAAAATTAAATGGACTCGATCATTTGAGATGCCCATGATATTAGCTATTTCACGCACTTTTATTCGTCGATCATTTAATACCATATCATGCACTTGGCTACAATTTCTGTTGTTGCTGTTTTTGGACGTCCACTACGTGGTTCATCTTCAATGCTTGTACGACCACGTTTAAAGTCAGCAACCCAAGTTTTTACTGTTGCATATGAAGGAGCACTTTCACCTAACACATTCACCATATCATTATGAATTTCTTGTCCCGATAAACCTTTCGCATTTCTAATTTTTCCATTGTAAAAAAATCGCGGATGCGTCTTTTGTGAACACCTGTTTCTATATGAAGGAGTGGCCAGATCGAAACAAAATTTAACATGTGTTCATAGCAGAGATGGAAGTTTCCAGATTTAGATATAGCCCCCATATATATGTTACCCCAGATTTGACATGTAAGCGCTGTAAAAACCATATTTTATATCCGCTCAGTATGAAATTCGGCAGAAGGAGGTATCTTATTATATGAATGAACACTTTTAAATTTGGAAGAAATCGGTTCAGATTTAGATATAGCCCCCATATATACGTTACCACCGATTTTACATGTAAGTGCTGTAAAAACTGTATTTTATATCCGATCAGTATGAAATTCGGCAGAAAGAGGTTCATTATTATACGAATGAACACTGTTAAATTTGGAAGAAATCTGTTCAGATTTAGATATAGCCCCATATATACGGTACCACCGATTTGACAAGTAAGCGCTGTAAAAATGTTATTTTATATCCGATCAGTGTGAAATTCGGCAGAATGAGGTTTCTTATTACTCGAAGGAATACTGCCAAATTCGGAGATTTCGATATAGCCCCCATATATATGTTACCCCCGATTTGACATGTTCCTCCTGATTTGGTATCAAAGCGCTATAGAAGTTATACTTTACTTCCGATCATTAAAAATTTCCAGAAAGACGTTTCGCAATTACTAACGAATATTGCTTTATTTAGCTATTACACTATGCAACAAATGAACACTTTTTGAAAAATAGACGGACTCGACAGTATAGGTTCGATTATACTATCAAAGGGTAGTATAACCCTATACTCGGTTTGGCGAAATTGGTGACCAATTTTTTTTATGGGCCCCCAAAGTTTCTGAAAATCAGTGGGCCACTCCAAAAAGGTGTCATCAGCTTTTGTCCAACAACTAATTCAGACTTGGTGATACCGCTTAACCGCTTGTTTGGCAATAATGTAGCTAAAATATGCTGACGAAAGTTTCTTAAAATTTTTTGCGAAAAAAAAAAAAAATCCGGTACTTTTTTGAGCAAAAAGTGAAGGCAAAAATATTTTTTTTTTCACTTTTTTCAGCATAACTTCCAGGGACTCGTAATTATACCCTACACCACTCTGTGGTACAGGGTATTATAAGTTTGTTTCACGGCAGATGTTTGTAACACCTGAAAATAACACAGCTAGACCCACCTTAAAGTATACCGATCGACTCAGAATCACTAGCTGAGTCGATTTAACGATGTCTGTCCGTCCGTCCGTCTGTCCATGTAAAGTTGTTCGTCGACTACAGGTCGCAATTTCACTCCGATCGTTCTGAAACTTTTCAGTTTAGAGTATTTCGCGGCTGCTAAGATCGCTATTGAATTTGGTTGAAATCTTCAGATTTAGATATAGCTCCCATATATATCTTTCGTCCGATTTGGCCCTTTAGTCCTATAGAAGCTGTATTTTACATCCGATCGTTTTGAAATTTAGAATGGTAGAGTTTCTTGATCCATGAACCAACATTGCCAAATTTTAAGAAAATCGGTTAAGATTTAGCTGTAGCTCCCATATATATGTTTCGTCCGATTTTGCTCTTTAGTCCTTTAGAAGCTGTATTTTACATTCAATCATTTTGAAATTTAGAATGGTAGAGTTTCCTGATCCATGAACCAACACTACCGAATTTGAAGAAAATCGGTTAAGATTTAGCTATAGCTCCCATATATATGTTTCGTCCGATTTGGCCATTTAGTCCTATAAAAGCTGTATTTTACATCCAATCATTTTGAAATTTAGAATGTTAGAGTTTCTTGATCCATGAACCAACATTGCCGAATTTGAAGAAAATCGGTTAAGATTTAGCTATAGCTCCCTTATATATGTTTCGTCCGATTTTGCTCTTTAGTCCTGAAGAAGCTGTATTTTACATCCAATCATTTTGAAATTTAGAATGGTAGAGTTTCTTGATCCATGAACCAACACTACCGAATTTGAAGAAAATCGGATAAGATTTAGCTATAGCTCCCATATATATGTTTCGTCCGATTTGGCCCTTTAGTTCTATAGAAGCTGTATTTTACATCCAATAGTTTTGAAATTTAGAATGGTAGAGTTTATTGATCCATGAACCAACACTACCGAATTTGAAGAAAATCGGTTAAGATTTAGCTATAGCTCCCATATATATGTTTCGTCCGATTTGGCCCTTTAGTTCTATAGAAGCTGTATTTTACATCAAATAGTTTTGAAATTTAGAATGGTAGAGTTTATTGATCCATGAACCAACACTACCGAATTTGAAGAAAATCGGTTAAGATTTAGCTATAGCTCCAATATATATGTTTCGTCCGATTTGGCCCTTTAGTCCTATAAAAGCTGTATTTTACATCCAATCGTTTTGAAATTTAGAATGGTAGAGTTTCTTGATCCATGAACCAACACTACCGAATTTGAAGAAAATCGGTTAAGATTTAGCTATAGCTCCCATATATATGTTTCGTCCGATTTGGCCCTTTAGTTCTATAGAAGCTGTATTTTACATCCAACAGTTTTGAAATTTAGAATGGTAGAGTTTATTGATCCATGAACCAACACTACCGAATTTGAAGAAAATCGGTTAAGATTTAGCTATAGCTCCCATATACATGTTTCGTCCGATTTGGCCCTTTAGTCCTGTAGAAGCTGTATTTTACATCCAATCATTTTGAAATTTAGAATGGTAGAGTCTCTTGATCCATGAACCAACACTGCCGAATTTGAAGAAAATCGGTTAAGATTTAGCTATAGCTCCCATATATATGTTTCGTCCGATTTGGCCCTTTAGTCCTATAAAAGCTGTATTTTACATCCAATCGTTTTGAAATTTAGAATGGTAGAGTTTCTTGATCAATGAACCAACACTACCGAATTTGAAGAAAATCGGTTAAGATTTAGCTATAGCTCCCACATATATGTTTCGTCCGATTTGGCCCTTTAGTTCTATAGAAGCTATATTTTACATCCAATCGTTTTGAAATTTAGAATGGTAGGGTTTCTTGATTCATGAACCAACATTGCCGAATTTGAAGAAAATCGGTAAAGATTTAGCTATAGCTCCCATATATATGTTTCATCCGATTTGGCTCTCTAGATCCAATCGTTTTTATACCCTACACGACACTGTGGCACAGGGTATTATTTAAGTATAAAATGTCCCAAAAGTAAATTTATGTAAACAATTTATACATGAATTACAAAATTTATATATCAGAGTTATTCAATATTACGAGAGTGGTGTAGGGTATTATATAGTCGGCACCGCCCGATTTTAGCCTTTCCTTACTGGTTTTTCACTAACAATGCTCGACAAAATTGTAGAGTTTATTGATCCATGAACCAACACTACCGAATTTGAAGAAAATCGGTTAAGATTTAGCTATAGCTCCAATATATATGTTTCGTCCGATTTGGCCCTTTAGTCCTATAAAAGCTGTATTTTACATCCAATCGTTTTGAAATTTAGAATGGTAGAGTTTGTTGATCCATGAACCAACACTACCGAATTTGAAGAAAATCGGATAAGATTTAGCTATAGCTCCCATATATATGTTTCGTCCGATTTGGCCCTTTAGTTCTATAGAAGCTGTATTTTACATCCAATAGTTTTGAAATTTAGAATGGTAGAGTTTATTGATCCATGGACCAACACTACCGAATTTGAAGAAAATCGGTTAAGATTTAGCTATAGCTCCCATATATATGTTTCGTCCGATTTGGCCCTTTAGTTCTATAGAAGCTGTATTTTACATCAAATAGTTTTGAAATTTAGAATGGTAGAGTTTATTGATCCATGAACCAACACTACCGAATTTGAAGAAAATCGGTTATGATTTAGCTATAGCTCCAATATATATGTTTCGTCCGATTTGGCCCTTTAGTCCTATAAAAGCTGTATTTTACATCCAATCGTTTTGAAATTTAGAATGGTAGAGTTTCTTGATCCATGAACCAACACTACCGAATTTGAAGAAAATCGGTTAAGATTTAGCTATAGCTCCCATATATATGTTTCGTCCGATTTGGCCCTTTAGTTCTATAGAAGCTGTATTTTACATCCAATAGTTTTGAAATTTAGAATGGTAGAGTTTATTGATCCATGAACCAACACTGCCGAATTTGAAGAAAATCGGTTAAGATTTAGCTATAGCTCCCATATACATGTTTCGTCCGATTTGGCTCTCTAGATCCAATCGTTTTTATACCCTACACGACACTGTGGCACAGGGTATTATTTAAGTATAAAATGTCCCAAAAGTAAATTTATGTAAACAATTTATACATGAATTACAAAATTTATATATCAGAGTTATTCAATATTACGAGAGTGGTGTAGGGTATTATATAGTCGGCACCGCCCGATTTTAGCCTTTCCTTACTGGTTTTTCACTAACAATGCTCGACAAAATTGTAGCCAACGTAAATCTGAACAACTTTTGTGAACATATCAATACAATCTGAACGTGTCTAGGCACCCTAAATAGCTCAAAAAACCACATTGTACCCCACTGTTATGTAACAAAAATATATTTTTTTTGTATGGGATATGTTCAGCAATATTATAGAAAATATTAAGGACAATATTTTTGTGGAACATATTAACCCTCTAGCG
Organism: Eudasyphora cyanicolor; assembly: GCA_963930755.1. NCBI lineage: Eukaryota > Metazoa > Arthropoda > Insecta > Diptera > Muscidae > Eudasyphora > Eudasyphora cyanicolor. The sequence goes on from OZ005735.1 coordinate 42,336,646, forward strand.
CCCCCACGTACCTGTAATTGTTGGCCCCATTTTAACAAATCGTAAAAAACACCCCTTAAGAGGGGGAGGGCGGGGATGAAATGTTCTACAAAAATGTTCGCCATAAAATTATACTATATGTGTCGGAACACACCAAAGCCCAAATCTTAACAAAAAAAAACCCAAAAAACGGTCAAATTCCAGTCAACAACGCTCTTTACTGGTATCCTTATTGCTTCGACCACTAGATCGTACGACTAACATTGCTGCACGAACAGGAATTTGACCTTTTTTGGTGTTTGTGTTATGTTTTGAGCTTTGGTGTGTTCTTATTTACGTTGGCTACAATTTTGCCAAGCATTGTTAGTGAAAAACCAGTAAGGAAAGGCTAAAGTCGGGCGGTGCCGACTATATAATACCCTACACCACTCTCGTAATATTGAATAACTCTGATATATAAATTTGGTAATTCTTGTATAAATTGTTTACATAAATTTACTTTTGGGACATTTTATACTTAAATAATACCCTGTACCACAGTGTGGTGTAGGGTATAAAAACGATTGGATCTAAAGAGCCAAATCCGATGAAACATATATATTGGAGCTATAGCTAAATCTTTAGCGATTTTCTTCAAATTCGGCAATGTTGGTTCATGGATCAAGAAACTCTAACATTCTAAATTTCAAAACGATTGGATGTAAAATATAGCTTCTATAGAACTAAAGGGCCAAATCGGACGAAACATATATATGGGAGCTATAGCTAAATCTTAACCGATTTTCTTCAAATTCGGCAATGTTGGTTCATGGATCAAGAAACTCTACCATTCTAAATTTCAAAACGATTGGATGTAAAATACAGCTTCTATAGGACTAAATGGCCAAATCGGACGAAACATATATATGGGAGCTATAGATAAATCTTAACCGATTTTCTTTAAATTCGGTAGTGTTGGTTTATGGATCAAGAAATTCTACCATTCTAAATTTCAAAACGATTGGATGTAAAATACAGCTTCTAGATGACTAAAGAGCAAAATCGGACGAAACATATATATGGGAGCTATAGCTAAATCTTAACCGATTTTCTTCAAATTCGGCAATGTTGGTTCATGGATCGAAAAACTTTACCATTCTAAATTTCAAAACGATCGGATGTAAAATACAGCTTCTATAGGACTAAAGGGCCAAATCGGACGAAACATATATATGGGAGCTATAGCTAAATCTTAACCGATTTTCTTCAAATTCGGTAGTGTTGGTTCATGGATCAAGAAACTCTACCATTCTAAATTTCAAATTGATTGAATGTAAAATACAGCTTCTATAGGACTAAAGGGCCAAATCGGACGAAAGATATATATGGGAGCTATATCTAAATCTGAACCGATTTCAACCAAATTCAATAGCGATCTTAACAGCCGCGAAATACTCTGAACTGCAAAATTTCAGAACGATCGGAGTGAAATTGCGACCTGTAGTCGACGAACAACTTTACATTGACAGACGGACGGACATCGTTAAATCAACTCAGCTAGTGATTCTGAGTCGATCGGAACCACAGTGTGGTGTAGGGCATAAAAACAGGCTAATGGCATTAGATTCAGCTTGGCCAAAAAACGTCTATCCATAGCGTCTCCTTTCTGTTACATTTGTGGTCTAGCACAGTTCCATTACTTTCTATTCAACTCAACAAAGCAACTTCCTATTAAAGTGTCACAAAATATCACGATTTTCAGCTTTTCCGAAACTTAAGGATTTAGGAAGCTTAAGGGCAAAAGGAAATTTTCGTAAATATTTTCCGAAATATTATTTCTTCAAGAAATTATAAATTTTCCAAGACTCAAGTAAAAAAAATTGTTTGTAGGAAATTTTAGGAGCACAAATAAATGCTCGCACAATTGCTATATTTCATTAAATATTATTCTTCATGAAAACTGTAGACCTATCGATTTTTGCAATTGAGGCAAATTTTAACTTTAAGTTTCCAAGAATATAAAGAGCAAAATGGGAGTTCTCTAAAAGTTCTAAGTTTTCTTAACTTATTTCCTAATATTCCCCTAAAGATTCTGAAAGATGCTGGACTAGCACAGTGTTATTATTTTCTATTCAACTCAACAAAGCAAATTCATATCAAAGTGTCACAAAATATTACGATTTTTCAGCTTTTCCGAAACTTAAGGAAATAGGAAGCTTAAGGGCGAAAGGAAATTTTCTTAAATATTTTTCGAAATATTATTTCTTGGAGAAATTATAAATTTTCCAAGACTCAAGTAAACGTAAGAATTGAATAAAAAAATCACAAAATGTTAGACTTTTCTGCAATGGGAATACATAATTAGGATCAAAAGGAAATCTTCATAACGACTGCCTCTAATATTAGTTCCTATCGAAATTATAATTTTTCTAGAAGACCCTCAATTTTCCAAAAAAAGTGTTTGTAGGAAACTTTAGGAGCACAAATAAATGCTCGCACAATTGCTATATTTCATTAAATATTATTCTTCATGAAAACTGTAGACCTATCGATTTTTGCAATTGAGGCAAATTTTAACTTTAAGAATATAAAGATCAAAATGAGAGAATTATTTTCTAATATTCCCCTAAAGATTCTGAAAATCCATTATAATTTTTGCTATTTATTTCATAAAAAATCCAATATTATTTTAAATATAAAGTTATCGTAATGAATATAGATTTCGTATAAATCGGCAAAGCTCCCTATGCTATCTACCAAAATTTCAAGAGAATTCTAGAACTTTTGATATTTGCCAATTTCGAATATCACATTTCTAACACATCTATATATCACCCTCTCCTATTACTATCTCTTCCGCCATAACATTTCTTTACTTCCTCTTATGTTATGGATTGTGTGGCTTTATTAATATATTGTTTTCATTTCCTATTCCTTTTTTTTGGTGTTTTTTTCTGATTCCAACGTCATGTCATGACTTGTTCAGAGTAATTAATTTGATTATATTTCGTTGATTTCAGCACTAAGTTAGGGGGGGGCAAAAGAAAAGTTCCTCTAGCACAAGGGAAGAGGAGAACTGCAAAAAATACAAAGCAAAAATTAATTGAATTTTTCGGATAAAAACGTGTAAATCATTGCTTTCAATATTAATGGCCTTAAGGACGAAAAAAGTGGGAAAGAAATGCAAAAACAATTCAAGGCAAAACATTCAAAACAACATCAACGACGAACGGCCACAATAACAAACGAAACAATCAACCAAAAACAGCCAAAGTTACTTGTCCTAATGTAAAACTCTAACAGGAAGATCCTTTGGGCAGGATATTCGGGTATGTATGACACAGAGAGTGAGAGACAGAATAACAATTTATTATGAATTGTAACGAATAAGACAGTGTGAAAAATCTGGGGAACTTTCTATAACTTTATATAAATGATAAGCACTAGACTACAGATAAAATCTGCAATTCTCATACCCCCCTCTTCAAATTGGCCCAGCCTACAGCTCAAACTCCTCAATGAATTGTTTAAATGGACTCCAAAAAAGCACCATTTCGTTTACAGGAAAATATAACACAATGTTTTCGTGTCAAAATATAAATTAAGAAAGTTTTAAAAGTCGTTTCGTATTTTTTCACAAAAGAAAGAGAAAAAACACCATAACAGAAAAAAATTAAGTGAAAAAAAATTATTTAGATGCTGATGATAAGTGAAAAGCGCAAAAAAGGAAATATTGTTAAATATGTCCCTTTTCTTGCGGCCCCATCTGCAATTCCTTCTCTTCCCCACAGAAGAGAGCATATCCCAAAGCATATCAAACCAAAAACCTCTCAGCTCCTTTTTTAAAGACATAACGGCCTTAAACCCAAAAAAAGAAAGCCGAAAGGCCAACACTGTTCGCTGAAAAAAAAGTCTTAGCGAAAATAACAATTCATGGTCGCTTCTGTCAAAATCAGCGATTTTTCCGTTTCCTGTTTTATTATTCGCTTCCCCTATCGTGTCGACGTCGTCGTCGATGTCTCGTTGTTTTGACAATGATTAATAATGTTTTTCTAGTTTCAGTGAGAAAAATATTAATGTTATTTCCACAGTTCGGTTGGCAGTAATGCTGCTGATGCTTTTGGCATTGTTTTGAGTGAAAAATCAAAACAAGCGAAATTAATATTCTTTGAACAGTATTAAAATGCGCTGTGGTAATTTCCCATGAATATTTAATGAACATTATTCATGATACCTAAGGAAATGCATAAGGTTAAAATTTTAAGAATAATGGAAATTAGTTTTTCAATACAGGCGTATTGAAAAGTTAGAATTATTGTCTTTAAGTAGCAGAATTTCTTCATGGAATGGACAGAAATTTATTTCTTATGTGTATCCTGAAAGGGAATCTTAAATCAAACATTAATGAAACTGATCATCTATTCTTCTAGCCGAAAAAAAGCTTGAAGTCACTCCTGCTAACAACCACGACCACTAACACCATGCAGCAAAATTTTTGTCGAAGGGAAGTGCATAACATTTTCTGTTGTAAAATGGAGCAAAATTGTATGTTAAATTTTTTTTTTAAAAAAATTTTCTTTAAAATTCCAATTTTCTTGGAAGGTGCCTTTAATTTTTGGACCATATTTTTTGAAGTATATGCTCGATAACGCCGGGTTAAATTAAAGGAAATTATAAGGACTACAAATTCTAAAAATAAAACTTTCATGTGGAAACAAAAGTTTAGAAACTGTCGCTAAAATAACACTATGCAACAAAATTTTTGTCCAAGGGATGTGGATAACAGTTTCTGGTGCAATTAGGTGTCACAAACACGAACAAAATATTAAGAAAAATGTTGATGGTAAATTTTTTTTTAAATTCCAGCTTTCATGGAAAGTACATTCAGTACATATTTGGACCATAATTTTTCAAGTATAAGCCTGATTGAGCCGTGTTATGCCTCAAATTAAAGGGAATTATGAGGGCTACATATGCTGCAAATATCACTTTCACGTTGGTTTAGTAACAGTCGTCAAAAATATGAGAAAAAAAATATTTTTTTTTTTTAAAAACTTTTTCCTGGTACAAAAAACCATAAAAAATGGAAAAAAAATCGAAAAAATTATTTTATCACATTTTTAAAAAGCCAGCAAGCTATCGAAGAAAACACTGTCTATTTGTATCTATGAATAGAAGTAAAAGTTATGAGCCATTTTGTAAATGTTAGGGAAATTCAAAAAAATCTTGTTTCATATTTTTTCGTTTTTATACCCTACACTACACTGTGTTACAGGGTATTATAAGTTTGTTTCACGGCAGATGTTTGTAACACCAGAAAATAACACAGCTAGACCCACCTTAAAGTATACCGATCGACTCAGAATCACTAGCTGATTTAACGATGTCTGTCTGTCCGTCCGTCCGTCTAGGTCGCAATTTCACTCCGATCGTTCTGAAATTTTGCAGCTTAGAGTATTTCGCGGCTGTTAAGATCGCTATTGAATTTGGTTGAAATCGGTTCAGATTTAAATATAGCTCCCATATATATCTTTCGTCCGATTTGGCTCTTTAGTCCTGAAGAAGCTGTATTTTACATCCAATCATTTTGAAATTTAGAATGGTAGAGTTTCTTGATCCATGAACCAACACTACCGAATTTGAAGAAAATCGGTTAAGATTTAGCTATAGCTCCCATATACATGTTTCGTCCGATTTGGCCCTTTAGTCCTGTAGAAGCTGTATTTTACATCCAATCATTTTGAAATTTAGAATGGTAGAGTTTCTTGACCCATGAACCAACACTGCCGAAATTGAAGAAAATCGGTTAAGATTTAGCTATAGCTCCCATATATATGTTTCGTCCGATTTGGCCCTTTAGTCCTATAAAAGCTGTATTTTACATCCAATCGTTTTGAAATTTAGAATGGTAGAGTTTCTTGATTCATGAACCAACACTACTGAATTTGAAGAAAATCGGTTAAGATTTAGCTGTAGCTCCCATATATATGTTTCGTCGGATTTGGACCTTTAGTTCTATAGAAGCTATATTTTACATCCAATCGTTTTGAAATTTAGAATGGTAGAGTTTCTTGATTCATGAACCAACATTGCCGAATTTGAAGAAAATCGGTAAAGATTTAGCTATAGCTCCCATATATATGTTTCATCCGATTTGGCTCTTTAGATCCAATCGTTTTTATACCCTACACCACACTGTGGTACAGGGTATTATTTAAGTTTAAAATGTCCCAAAAGTAAATTTATGTAAACAATTTATACATGAATTACAAAATTTATATATCAGAGTTATTCAATATTACGAGAGTGGTGTAGGGTATTATATAGTCGGCACCGCCCGACTTTAGCCTTTCCTTACTGGTTTTTTATGAGGTTTCCATTTAGTTACGCCTTTTAGGGGCATGTACATCCCAGTCATATATAGAGGTAGTTAAATTATATGTACGCAATACAAAGTAGTACGCGACAGTCTTGAAAATATTGGGTGTCTACTTTCGAAGCAAACTATATGTCAGCCACAGGTACTGCAACTTATGAACCTTAAACCCGGAATTTATGAATGAAATTTCTTATTAATAAATTAGTGTAATTCAGCGCCTTAAAGATATAAGTCGATTTTCTGAAAAATATTACAAAGTTATATTTCGAAGTATGAGTAAAAGGTAAAGAACTGTTCAATGTTCAAGAACCGACAATTTCTGCTACATCTGAGGAAAATATGTAATTAAAAACATCGACGAGCGTTTAGTAAAATAATAGAAGAAATATATGTGTAATATTTTTGTATACGAGTTAAAAATATGAACGAACCGTGGACACCTAGTATTTTGTGTAATTTGTGCCATGTAAATCTTACTCGATGGACTAGTGGAAGAATGCGGTAAGTACTTTAGAATTAATGTTTTACAATGTTTTGTGGAATAAAACGTTTTAATTTTAGACTTCACGTGCAATTTGGAATGCCAATTATTTGGAGACCACCATTCATTCACGATACGGACTGCTATTTTTGTCTAAGTTAATAGATTGGAATAGGAAGTATCCAGGCAAAGGTAACAGCTTAATAACGGGAACATCATCAAGTTCAACTGAGAACTCAACTCTGACCGATTCACTCTGAGTCAGAAGTCATCGCTTTTAACTCAGTTTCAACTCATTGATCTAGTGAGAGATTTGGAACTGACCAAAGATAAGGCAGAACTACTTGCATCTGGGATGAAACAGTACAATATTTTGGCCCCAGATGTTAACATATCATATTATAGAGTCCGTAATATACCTTACATAGGGTTGGCTAAATTGATAAATGAGCACAGGAAAGATGGCAATTCACTATCATATTTAAAAGTCTTTCTTTTCAAAAAATCTAAGAAGGAGTTTTTGATGGGCCTAAAATAAGGAAACTGATGAAAGATGTGAATTTAGAATCATATTTGACATGAATCATGACCAATAAAAGCCCGCAATTTCAAACAATTTGAAAGGTTTTGTTAAAAACTTATGAAAAAATTTGTTAGAATTATTATTTTTCATATTTATGTATATAACACATATGTATGTATTCTTCCAACTTATTTTTCGTTTTATGTATTCCAAATAAATTCGTTGACTGGGATTCCTTCGCGTTCCGATGGAGCGGGGTTCGCCAATCGTCCTAGTGTCCGCCCGTTGGTCTTGGCCAAAGCCGACCACACCAAATATGGTGAAAATTTCCCCCGAGTACTCACAACAGGTGGTACGGTAAGGGGAAAACGTCATGTCCGACAGTCAAAACGGAAGCACAACGAGCACCTGATAGCTCCCAGCATGACCAACAAAAGTGCGAGTGGACCGAGAGAGTCTCTAGCTTGTTGACTTTGAGATCTAGAATAAGCTGGGCTATTAATAGCTTTCAAGTCACCTGGACCAGACGGTATCACTCCAGCAGAAATGCAGAAAATGTTGAAGTACATTATCCCCTGGCTGGAGAAAATTTATGTAGGCGTTATCAGGCTTTCACACATCCCGAATCGATGGAGGGATACCAAAGTGGTATTCATACCTAAAGCGGGGAAGATATCACACACTAGGCAAAAAGACTTCAGACCAATTTGCCTATCCTCCTTCCTTTTGAAAGGTCTGGAAAGACTTTTAGATTATTTCGTTAGGGAAAACATGGATACAAAACTCCTGTCGGTGAACCAACATGCTTACAATAAGGGGAAGTCTACAGAATCAGCCCTGCACGAACTTGTGAGCACTATCGAATCGTCCCTGCATTTCAAAGAATTCACCATGGTGGCACTTCTTCACATAGAAGGGGCTTTTAACAACATTCACTCAGATGCAGTAATTGCGGCACTGTCACATCTAAAAGTTAACTCTAGTTTGATTAGACTAATTCAAAGTCTGCTCAAAAAAAGACGCATGACAGCATGTCTTGGCTCCACAACTCTAACAAAGTTTGTAAACAGAGGTCTAAATAACAGAGAAAACTGTTATTTAGACTTAACGTATTGGAACGTGTAAGGAAGGCCAACGTCGCCATATATTCCTGCAAAAAAGGCTGGGGCCTCTCTCCTAAAATCGTCCACTGGATATATATAGCTGTTATACGGCACTGTGGTATGGTGGACGGCAACTGACAAACTAACCATCACCAACCTACTAACAAAGGTTCAGAGCATAGCCTGCCTGAGCATAAGCGGAGCCTTAAGGACTACAGCGACCGAGTCTCTACAAGCCCTACTCCATATACTGCCGATTAATATTGTGGCAAGGGAAGTTGCAACCAAAGCAGCAATAAGATTAAACTGCCTATCAATGTGGAGGTACTAAAACAACGGTCACATGAGGATATCAAAGTGTAGTGCTATGGTAACGGTGTACACCTTCGAGAGAAATTACATCACTATGATTCCCGCCAGAGATGAATGGGTTGGAAGAATACAAGGTAATAGAAATCATCTTCACTTTTACACGGATGGTTCGAAGCTTGATGAAAAGGTTGGCTTCGGAGTACACTGTGCAGAGCTTAGTTTGGATATAGCTCGCAGACTACCAGATACCTGCAGTGTCTATCAAGCTGAAATAATGGCAATATGAGAAGTAGCCAAGTGGCTAAGTCGCAACATACAGGGTGGCTGATATGTATTGCAACCAACTTCAGGTTGCTATCATTTCTAAACCGCTAGTCTGATAGCTGACAGATTTATTTCAGTGACAGTTCATTTTATTGTTTACAAGCTTACAAAAGCATTTTGATCTATTGCATTCAGAAAAAAAATTATTCGTGATGGAATTCATGCGTGATAGTGTGATTGATTTATATTTGGGTGGAAAAACACAAGTGGCTATCGTTAGAGCCCTCCAGCATTTAAATGTGAATAAATCTTTTGTTTCTCGTACCATTGCTCGTTACCGTGATGCTGGCAGTGTCGTGAGCTGAACATATCGCGAGAACGGATATAACACATATTAAAAATGAGCATGGACTAAAGCCATTGAAGTTCCAAAAAGTGCAAGAGCCAAGGAGTTGCTTCGCTTGCACAAAAGTGGCCAGTTACCGAATTTGGTTTTCTCCTATGAGAAGCCATTCCAAATTGAGCAGTTAGTGAACAAACAGAATGATCGGGTTTACTTGCCAAAGAGGTCAGCTGAAAATTTACACCTTCGATTGGCCACCAGAACTCAAGCGCCGCCGATGGTAATGGTGTGGGCCGCCGTAAAGCCGATGGTCGCTCCCCGCTCGTATTCATCGACCATGGGGTCAAAATAAATGCCGAATATTATCGGGAATATGTCCTAAAGACAGTATTGATGCCCTGGGCAGACAATCATTTCGGCCGCAGACCATGGACATTCCAACAGGACTCAGCACCATCGCACTCAGCACGCGTCAACCAAGAATGGCTTAAAAAGGAGGTTCCTCGCTTCATTTCTACCGCACAATGGCCACCAAGATCTCCGGATCTCAATCCGTTGGCCTTTTGCGCCTGGGGCATTTTAGAGAGTAAGTTTCGCACTAAAAAATACCAAAGTATCGATCATCTCAAGACGGCGCTTCGCCGGGAATGGGCCAAAATGCCGCAGAGCCACTTTCGTGCAGCGTGTGATGGCTTTGTCGGCCGTTTGAAGGCCATAATTGGTGGCCAATTCGAACAAATCTAAACTGTTTCAAAAATTTTGTTATTTCCGACATTTTTTGCTTTTGAACAATAAAATTTAAAAAAAAATTCAAAAATATAGCGCTTTACTTTGTTGCATTACATATCAGCCACCCTGTAGTAACCAACACTGGCGTTGTCATTTACTCGGACAGCCAGGCTGCCATCAATTCTCTGGAGACAACATCCCTAAATTCACAAACAGCTCTCGACTACCGCATATCTCTTAACGAGATGGCTGAGCAGTTTAATGTACACCTCATATGGGTGACTGGGCATAGGGATATCCCGGGGAACTACAAAGCCGATGAACTTGCTAGGAAAGGGAGGACATAACAAATTCTCGAAGAATTTGTATATATTGGTGCGCAACTATCCACGTGCATGCTTTGGCTTAGGCAAGAGGCAATCAGGCAGTCCAACGAAAGATGGACAGAAATCTGCACCAGCAGGGTAGCTAGACAAATATGGCCAAGGTATGACCTGAAAAGATCAAAACATCTCCTCACACTAGAGAGGCAAAGATTGTCTACGTTAGTATCAGTTCTGACGGGACACTGCTTAATCGGCAAACACGCCATATGATTGGGTATTGACTCTAATGACTTCTGCAGAAGCTGTGGAGATGAGGAAGAAGTGGAGAGCATTGAGCACTTGCTATGCGACTGCCCCGCTCTGAGTAAAGGACGACTGGGAATACTGGGGTCGGCCTTTCCAGTCCCGATATTGGTACTATCGATATATTTGTATATCAAACAGGTTGGTTTCGATGAGAGGCATTTCAGCCCGTGGTAATACTAGGGACCTAAACTGGTCTATGTGAGCTTGTATAAAAAAACATACGGCTGCCACCCTAACCTAAACCTAAACCTATGTATTCCAACAGGTGTAAATATGTCCCACAAAATTCATTTCTTGCATTCTCATTTAAACTTTTTCCCCGAGAATCTTGACGAACATGGCGAAAGGTTTCACCAAGAATTGAAGTCCATCGAGCGGCGTTACCAAGGGCACTGGGATGAAAGAATGATGGCAGATTATATTTGGTTCCTCATTAGAGAAACCGATTCCGAAATCTACAAACGTCAACAAAGAACTCACAATTACTTCTAATGAAACTTGTTCATGTAAATAAACTCAAATGTACATAATATAAATAAAAGTAATAAATAAAATCGCTATTTAAACAGAAATTAAAAAAAAGATTTTTTTGAAATTCTCTTACCTCTACCATACGGGCTATAATTTCTACATTTATCCATAGATTTCAAATAGGCATTATTTTCTTGCTACGCAAACTTTTAAAAAATAAAATAAAATTTTTTTTTTCGATTTTTTATGTTTTTTTTTGTCCCAGGATTTATTTTTTTTTTTTTTTGAAAAAAATTACTTTTTCCAATTTGTTTAATGACTGTTACTAAACCACTGTGTCTAAGTGAAAGAGATATTTCCAACATTGGTAGCCAACAGTAATAGCTTCAATTTAACGTATAAGTCGACCTGATCGGGCATATACTCCAAAAATTATAGTGCACATATAGTGCAAAAATTATAGATAATAGTATTTTTAATAAAAAATGTTTTGGTTTTGATTTATATATAAGAGTATGGCACAATCTATACAAAAAAATATTTTTAGGTCTAGGACACAAAAAAAAATTTTTTTGTTGCATAGTGTAATTAAAAAAAATTTTTTTTTTTTCCAATCGTTTTTTGCTGCACGAAAAAAATTGTAAAAAATAGAAAAAATCAACTAGGGATGCCTTAGGGAGGATGGATTTTCTATCCTTACTGAGGCGATGGAACAGTGTGTCCATCACCTTAAGGGAATAAAAAAAAAAAAAAAAAACAATATGGAAAGTAAAAAAAAGAGAGAATAAAGTTACGGTGCAGGGAGTAATAAGGCGGCAAGTTTTAATGTGCTCCCTAGTCATGTGTCGTCGTTATCCCAGAATAGCGAGCCTTAAAAAATGTTCAATGTCTCCTACAGGTGTGACTGCCTTGAACCACGGGAGAGTATAAACTGGAGGAACCACGGGAGAGTATAAACTGGACCCAGCCTTCAAGTACAGGTAGGGAGCTATTCGATTTCGGATAACTCCAAAGACGTCGAGGTCAGCAAGATGGTAGAAGAAGTCAACGCGTGCATGGCATAGCTCACGACAAAAAATAAAATGCTATCAGGTGCACACAGACGAAAGTTGAAGAAGATGAACTGAAACAGCAAACAGGTCAAGGTGCAGGATGCTCCAAAGGATCTATCTGAGACTCCATCCACTTCCTCGGAAGCAGAAAAGAGGATCAGATCTCCAGAAAAGCAGAACACTGCGAAACCGCCGAAGAAGAAAAAGAGCTCCCCGCTTTCAAATAAAACTCTAGTCTGTATCCTAGTGGAGAGAGCGGCGACAAAGTCGATACAAGTACAAGGGAAGCGAGCGCAACCACGGAATCCTCCGGAAAGATTTGGACTTCTACAAAGATGTCACGATCTATACGGAATATGAAGTTGGTGGATGAAAATGGTAAGAAGCCACCATGTTATGACAAAGTAGCGAGAAAGCAATATATGTAGAGACGAGCTCTGCAACGCAGTGATCGATATCAAGAGAGCATCTGGCAAAATCCCCTCTGACCAACACAACAACGTTGAAGACTTTGTAAATAATAAAATTGTGGAGCACGCCCTCAACACCGACGACGGGCCCCCAATGCAGACAATGAGCAGCGAGTTCAAAGGGGACACACTGAGGATGAATTTCGCTTCACCAGCATGTATAGAGACCCTCACAGAGTTTATGGATAGCATACACTCTCCCTGGGAAGGCGCTAAGCTGAAACTGGTGAGGATGAGGGACATCCCTCAGCTCATAACAACGACCGTACACGTCAAAGCTCAAACTCTTTGGCCAGCAAAACAAGGGACTGGATGTGAAGAAGTGGGAAGTCTTGTCGCGATGGCACTCTCTTTGTGGTGGGTTTGGATCGGCTCTCCATGGCCAGCCTGGTCAAGGGTATGGCGTCCTATGTGAACAAAGCAGTATTCTTCAAAATTTTTAAGGCTTTGGTTGGCGCTAAAAACCGGCAAAATGAGCCACTAAATAATAAAGGAATCGATGAAGATAAGCGCCCACTGCAGCCAACAATTTATGAGGGAGCCGAATCTACCATCTCCGACATTACATTACGGATATATTAGTAAGGTCTTTCGAAGACAGCTGTCCGCTTCGAGAAAGGAAATCAGCCCAAGAGAAGCCTTGGATGACCGGGGAGATTCCAACATTGGGAAAGAGGTCCGTAGACCACGCCGTAAAAAATCTCCAGTATACTGGCACGACTACCATAGAAGACTCAGTGAATACAACAAAATCACAAGAGCAGCAAAATGAAACTCCTTGAAACTATTCTGCGAACAGGTCGATAGAGTTAACGATGTTTCTAAAATTAAAAAGTTCCTTTCAAAAACCCATACTCAAACCGAAACAATGGTAGACGATATGGGCAGAAGAGTAGACTCAACTGAAGAAATGGTAAGGCTTAATGATGAACACCCATTTTCCGCAAGGTACGACGGGCCAGACTGAGATACCGAACTACAAAGAAAATGAAGAACAACAGAGTTATATCATTACAGACAATATGGTCAAAGAAGTCGTAAGAAGCTTTTCACAATTTAAGGCATGAGGACCTGATGGAATATTTCCGGCGCTACTAGATATGGAGGTGGTTTACATATCAACTCATCTAGCCGCTATTTTCACAGCATGTCTAAAATTGGCATCCACACCGAAAGCCTGGCAGGAGGCAAGAGTAGATTTTATACCTAAACCCGGCAAGGCAAATTATGCAACACCTAAGGCTTATAGACCAATAAGCCTAACATCTTTCTTACTCAAAACCATGGAACGTATAGTGGATACCATGATTAAATGTAAGATACCAGGCGAAATGCTAAAATTTAGACAACATGCCTATGTTAAAGGGCGATCAGTGGACGCCGTCCTAAACGAGGTAGTACAAAATATCAATGGAAAGATGTATACACTTGCGGTATGTATTGACATTGAAGGAGCGTTCAATAACACTCATCCAATCCTTAGACCAGTTTCAGGTGGACCGGGCTCTCTAAGACTGGATAAGCCACATGCTAAGGAATAGATAGATAAATTGCGGGCCCTTCGACATAAAAATAAGATACAGAGTAGTACAGGGAACACCATAGGGTGGTATATGTTGTTGTTGTTGTTGTATCAGATTGGAGACGCTGTGTTGATAATCCTTAAGTCTATTTCTATTACAGACTTCGTTCCGGCGAAGCCGAACGATTATCGCAAGAACCTTATTTTGTTTCCATCCACTCAATGTTGTCCGGTTGTAAATTAATATTCGTCTGTTAATATCTGGGAATTGATGTTATTTGAGTGTTGCCGTTTCTATTCTCCACTAGAAGCGCTGCATTTCTGTTAATAGTCGTCCTGGTGTTGTCTATTTTTAGCTTCCTTGTTGACTTGTGTGATCAGATGTTGTTGTAATGGTAGAGCGCCCGGTGAGTTTTTTTTAGCTGCAGAAACTCGAATTATGATGAAAACATGAAATGTTGATGTTAAATTTTTCCGGTGCCATGGCTGGGAGTTGTACCCAGCACCTTCGGGATCCAAGTCTAATGCACTAACCACTAAGCTACCGAAGGCCACAGGTTGTGGTATATTATCACCACTCCTGTGGGTCACTACTATAAATATTCTCCTAAGGATACTAGCAGATGAAGGACTTAAACCAGTCTGTTACGCAGACGACGCACAATGGGAAAAAGGGGTAAATATGCGCGCATAGCAGTACTTTCTATCTCATGACTATACCGTTAGAGATAGAGACCTGAAAAATGTGGGCATGCCTCTAGCAACCCGAAAGCTCCTCTCGAGAGATATTGCACTTACTGCAACATATAACAGGTGGCCACTCGACAGGAACTGCATACATTCCAAGCTGATGTGGCCGGCCTAGACTCAACACGCACCAAAGCACTGCTGTCGTTGTTGAGAACGGACGTCTCACTTCTCAGAAGCTGCGGAGCCTAATAGGAGGAGGAATCAATAGAACACATTATGTGTCTGTGCCCGCTCTCTCTAGAGGGCGGCATACAGCCTTGGGCTCTTTTTGCTTTGCGGAGTTAGCTAACTTGGCTGATGTTAAAATCTGCCAACTTTTGAGCTTTTTAAAGCAATCAAATTGCTTCAACCGGAGGGGCTAGGAATAACGTATGTTTTCCCTTACGCCCCTGTGGTAACACAATGGACTGGACAGTCTAAGTGAATAATTCAGCTATCTAACTGAATTATTTTCGATGATTATAAGAGGCGAAGGGATATTTCCAAACTATATTAGAATTTTGTTTAATACTTGGATCCACCTCCTACGGTGGAGTGTACACAAAATTCTGGGCAATTATTGTGTGTATTTCAAGTTAAGGCGGGGACATATCGGCTTGCACCATATACAGTTCCTACCTAGTGACCACCTGTCGTCTGTGGTCATAAGAGCACTATCACTCAAATGGGTCTTTAGAAGCATGCTCGTATTTTTCAGTACCCCAGGGGCAAGAATGGTATTCCTGGGTGTTACAAGTTCATCAGCGTTGCATTTCCCTGGTATGTTCCTGTGTTCCGACATCCAAACAAGGTGAATATTGAACAATGCGGCAGATCTCTTAAAGAACTAGCTCAATAATTCTTATTTCTGTTAAATCAAAGACACTGGTAGACACTACAGGCAGATGCGTTTTTTAAGACGAGCACATCTATGTCATGATGGTACATGTAGAATTTGTACAGATTTGGACACACCAAGTCAGATGTAGCGATGTGCACAAGTCCTTCGACTGCCCCCATCCAAGAACAGATACTGGCGTAAAAAATGTAGCAAATGCGGTGAGAACCATACAGCAAACTACAGGGATTGCCCTGTGGTTATTCCACATACGATACTAAACACCCTAGAGGGAGTGCCTGTGGTGGTACAGCTCTTACTGTTCAAAATATAATAAAATATTATCCTATGCCCGAATATAGGACTGAGCATATACAAGCAACTTATGTCGCTATCACAGGCACAAATCTGATAATATCGTCGATATATTGTCCCCCCCGCACAATATTAACAAAGATCAATTCATGGAGTTCTTCTCCACTCTTGGCACAAAGTTTTTGGTAGCAGGTGTCTACAATGCCAAGCACGCATTTTGGGGCTCACGCCTCACTACTCCAAAAGGTAGGCAACTACTAAAAGCCATAACATCTGCTAAACTCGATCTGAATAAAACGCCAGACCTTATTGATTTCGCTATAATAAAAAATATAAGGCGTAAACAAATATCTCTGTGTCCATCAATTGATCTATCATCGGATCATTCGTACAATCATGAAAATGGGTGTAACAATTTGCCCAATAAGAATACCAACTGGTTAAAATATAAAAAATACGTTACCTCACACCTAACCGATGGTGTATTGTTACGTACAACAGATGAAATTGAAGCCGCGGTAAACCTATTCACAGACGTTGTATCAAAAGGGATAACTCAAATAACCCAACAGGCATCCAAGCGTTATTCAATTAAAAAAGAAGCGTTAGAAGAGTGTGGCAACAATATCGCTCCCCATCACTGAGAAAAAAACTAAAAAATTGCCAGAAGAGATTGAAATTAGACCTATAATCAGCCGAGGAAAGTGATCTAAAACAAGTAAGAAAGTTCAGTCGGGTAAAACGACTTATGAACACCCTCACCTTGAATCCCAAAAAATATTAGTAACTTTATTTATTATCCCCTCACCTTAGAGAGGAGGGTATATATCATTTGCTACGAGCAAAAAGTGTAACACATCGAAGCAGTGACCTACGAGCCTAAGTATGTTAGGCGGAAATCCGTTTTGGGTCATTCTAAGTCATTTGAGCAATGTCCGTCCGTCCGTCTGTCTGTGTGTCTGTCTACTGGCTGGTGCGCACGATGACTCTCGAAAGGAGTAACCGCTTGACTTCAAATTTGGTATGCGGTAATATTTTTCTCTATCTCCGGCTATGTTCCAAGATGGGCCATATTGGTCCACATTGATTTTACAATACCTTCTATACTACTTACTCGAATCTTCTGAAATTTCACACATAGTTTTAGTTTGTTAGTCGCTAACACGTCAAGAAAAATGGTTGAAGTGAATGGACCATTTTGCACCAAAAGTTAATTGCTAATGGCTTTAATATCAGTTGATTCAAATACTTGAAATTTTTTACAGTGTAATGCTTTTATAGAGTCTACAGAAAAGTGGGCGTTATTGGCACGCCCCTTTTGGTACCTCTCACACAAATGGACCATTTTGTACCAAAAGATACCAGCTTATAACATTACTAGCAGTGCATACCATAACTTGAAATTTTGTACAGTGTAATGCTTTTATAGTACCTAGAGTCTACAGAAAAGTGGGCGTTATTGGCACGCCCCTTTTGGTACCTCCCACACAAATGGACCTTTTTGTACCAAAAGTTAACAGCTTTTAACTTTAATACCAGTGCATACAAATACTTGAAATTTCGTACAGTATAATGTTGTTATAGTACGTAGAGTCTAGAGAAAAGTGGCCGTTATTGGCAAGCCCATTTTGGTACCTCCCAAACAAATGGACTATTTTACACCAAAAGTTAATAGTTTATTACTTTAATACCAGTTCATATAAATACTTGAAAATTTGTGCAGTGTAATGCTTTTACAGTACCTAGAGTTCACAGAAAAGTGGGCGTTACTGGCACGCCTCTTTTGGTACCTCCCACAGAAATGGACTATTTTGTACCAAAAGTTAACAGATTTTAACTTTAATAGCAGTACCTACTTTACACATGGAAACTTCGCCAATTTTTCCCGAGGTAATAGTGACTAATAAACTTATACTATGTGTAGAATTTCAGAGGGTTCAAATAATTAGTATAGAAGTTATTAAATAATCAATATTTCACTAAATGTTAACCTTTTGTGGGGGAGGTACTAGAAGGCTTGGGCCAATATGGTCCATCTCCGAACTTAACCGGAGATGAAAATATTACCACGTACCAAATTTGAAGTCAATCGGTTACTCCTTTCGAGAATTATCGTGCGCACAAGCCAGCAGACAGACAGACAGACACACGGACATTGCTCATTCGACTTAAAATTACCCAAAACGGATATCCGCCGAACAAACTTAGGGTCTTAGGTCACTCCTTCGATGTATTACACTTCTGGCTCGTAGCAAATGAGCAATCTCTGGATCCAACCCAGAAAACAGATTATAGTCTCTGGAAGGCCACAAAAAATATGCGAGGCCCTGTTGCGCATGAATCCCCATTTCGCCTTGAAAATGGGAACCGGGCAAAAAGCACAGAAGAGAAAGTAAATGCATTCGCAAACTACCTCGAGTCAATTTTTATACCAACAGTGATACATCTGAAATCTTTTCGCCCGTGATAATTCCTCGCCCACACTATCCGACAGTGATAAACGCCATAATTCGTCGCACAATCTATCCGCCCGTGATAGATGATATAATTCCTCGCCCAATCTATCAACCCGTGATAGATGATATAATTCCTGGCTTAATCATGCTTAGAATAAAGGATGTTGAAAAATCTGTCAAAGATCTAAAATTAAAGAAATCGCCCGGAGGAGATGGTATAACAGCGAAAATGATTAAAGAACTTCCCTTTTCAGCCTTGAAAGTGGTGTTATGTTTACACCCTACACCACGCTGTGGTACAAGGTATTATAACTTTGTGCATTTGTTTGTAACACCCAAAAGGAGAAGAAATATACCCATCGTTTATTATACCGATCGACTTAGAATCACTTTCTGAGTTGATTTAGCTATGTCCGTCTGTCTGTCTGTGCATGTATTCTTGTAATCAAAGTACAGGTCGCAATTATGATTCGATCTCGACGAAACTTTACACATATCTTTTCTATGGCCCAAGGACGATCCCTATTGAATTTAGTTCAAATCGGTTCAGATTTAGATATAGCCCCCATATATATGTTACCCCGATTTGACATGTAAGCGCTGTAAAAACTTTATTTTATACCCGATCAGTATAAAATTCGGCAGAAAGAGGTTTCTTATTACATGAAGGAATACAGCCAAATTCGGAGAAAATCGGTTCAGATTTAGATATAGCCCTCATATATATGTTACCACCGATTTGACATGTAAGCGCTGTCAATTTGACGGAAAGAGGTATTTTTACATATAGCCCCCATTAGGGGCTATATCTAAATCTTAACCGATTTCTTCCAAATTTAACAGTGTTCATTCATATAATAAGAAACCTCTTTGTGCCGAATTTCATACTGATCGAATATAAAATAAAGTTTTTACAGAGCTTACATTTCAAATCGTGGCTAACATATATGTATATGTATGGGGGATATATCTAAATCTGAACCGATTTGAACCAAATTCAGTAGGGATCGTCAATAATTGCGACCTGTACTTTGATTACAAGAATACATGCACAGGCAGACGGACAGGCGGACATAGCTAAATCAACTCAGAAAGTGATTCTAAGTCGATCGGTACAATAAACGATGGGTCTATTTCTTCTCCATTTTGGGTGTTACAAACAAATGCACAAAGTTATAATACCCTGTACCACAGTGTGGTGTAGAATAAAACCCGTGCACGTCGCTCAATAACAACTGAGAATATTGCTGCTGTAGCCCAAAGTGTTGAAGAAAACCCAGGTTTGTCCATTCCTCGTCGTTCTTTGGAATTGGACATTCCACAAACGGCATAAAGACTTGGGTCTTAAGGCTTATAAAGTTTAGTTAACACAAGAACTCAACCGGCCGATCATCAACAATGTCGTGTCTTTGCTGATTGGGTCCTTGAAATGCATGAAAATGATCCGGAATTCCATCGAAAAATCATCTTGACTGATGCGGCCCATTTCCACCTTGGTGGCTGCGTCAACAAGCAAAATTGTCGCATCTGGGGCTCGGAAAACTGTTGAGAAGCCTATCCATCCTCAACGTGTGACTGTTTGGTGGAGGTTGGATCAACACACGCAAAGAAACAATTCGTTTCTGCGAAACGAAATATTAGACAACTACAATTCTCGTTTGCCGATACTGAAATTTCGGTTGTTGTGACAGAAACATATTCTGACCAAAAGAAATTTCAGTCGTCGTAAAAGAGAATTGTAGTTGTCTAATATTTCGTTTCGCAGAAACGAATTTTTTCTTTTGCGTGCAGTTACGGTGAATGGATTGCGCTACTGAGAGATGATTAATGATTTTTTATGGTCGGAGTTGGATGGTATTGATCTGGACAACGTTTACTTTCAACAAGACGGCGCTACGTGCCACACAAGCAATGAAACCATTGCTCTGTTACATTAAAAGTTTCCGGACCATATTATCTCTCGAAGAGGTGATCACAATTGGCCACCGAGATCTTGTGATTTAACACCTTGCGACTTCTTCCTTTGGGGCCGCGTGAAAGATAAGGTCTACGCCAACAGCCCAGTGTCGATTCAAGACCTTAAAGATAGAATTCGTGAGGCTAACGAGGACATAGGGCAGCCACTTTGCGATTTGGTTATGGAAAATTTCATGAAAAGGATATGGTCCTGTAAGCGTTGTCGTGGTGGCCATTTGACTGATGCTGTTTTTCATTATTAACGGCATACCTTCCTCTGTATTACGAAATAAACATCCGATCAGTTATCTCAAAAAATGGAATTTTTCATTGAATACCAAAATAACACTTCTTGTTGGAAAACCCTTTATTAGGTTTGAAGTTTAGCTTGCTTACCATTATGTGTGTTTGTCGGTTTTCCACCATGGCAAAGGAGACAGAACGGCCCCAGCAGACGTTTCTATGTAGACTACTTTATGGAGATCAGCTCACTCTAAGACAGCTGTAGTGTGTTTCTTATTTAGAAGGTAATAAATTGTTATCAAACTACTGGGTAGTCAGAGCTGGATTTACGCATATCATTGAAAGCTCTGTTTCACATAAAAACCATTATCGGAATCCAATTTGCGGTGGTGTGATGGGCCTCTAAGAGTAGTTGAAACTTGCCTAAAACCGTCATTGCCACATCATCTGCATGGACAATAACCTTAACATCTATCATCTCCGGAGAATGCAGAAACAAATAATATTCAAAAAATATTTCATAGCAAAAGATACAAGAAGTCACCATGAGGAATTTCTCTGCTGACAAATCTATGACCGTTAGTTGACCCTAAGTTAGATAAAATTTGTAATGACAATGTTCTGAAGGAATCTTGGTATGCTTTTCGTAGCTAATGCGACTACATTTAGGTTGTTGAAGCTTCCTATACCTGTGAGAAAGCTACCATTGTATTTTTCTTAACTATCTCTTAGAAATCCTTCTATTATGCTAACTAGATTATGCAGGATGGCTTTATTACAAAGTATAACAAATAACTAATGTTTAACCTAAGAAAGGTTATTCCTACAGCTATTTTAAAATTAATTAAATTCCGGGATTCCATGAAAAGTATTAACAATCTATAAATTTCCCAATTATTACGAATAGTATACCAAACAACAGCTGCATTTTATTCTCTCCAACTGTTAGTTATTTGGCTGCAAATTTTTTTGCAAAAATTTGTTCAGCAAATTAAGTAAAGATTAAAGGTATTCAATTACATTAAATAAAACTTTGCCAGCTTTTTCCCGAAAAAAAAACTTTTTATCTTTAGATGCTCTTTTGGGTGGTTACACCAATGCATTTTAATAAAAGCTTAACCTGATTTGATACTGGGAAAAGTTGCCATTAACTGATGGCCTATTTGGCACAACAAAAATTACAAACTTATCATAAATTCAAGCGAAAAGCAGCAGCAGCAAAAATTTTTGCTGATTCAATACGAACTACACAGAAACTCTGCTACTCCAGACTATGCCAGCAATAAACCGCAGACACCGCATTAACTTTTTTCAAAAAAAAAAAAAAGAAAAAAACACACCAACTATTAACACACACTCTCGTCGATGCTCGTCCACCTCTGCATATACTCGTATAGAGAATTTATGGAGCATGTAAAGCCACAGGATATAGCCAAACTAAAAAAGGATACGTTTTGTATGTAACCACCAACAACAACAAAAGCTGCAGCGGCATTAGCATGAACGAGGACATGGAAAATAGACCATAACAACATATGCTCAAGTCGTAAATGGGTTAGTAAATCTACCCTGGTCTCCTCCATAGATCTTTTTTTATTTTTGGTCATTGCGAAGTCGGAAGGAAAGCCAAGACTAGACCAGACCCGGCCGGGTCAGACTAGAAAACTTGAAGAAGACATTGGACAAAATGTGAACGTTTTGTGGGACAACACCATACATCATGTGGTCTCTTCTCTGTTCGTCGGTGGTTCAGACGGTCATTTAATTAAGTTTTTTGTCTGTATTTCCATTTTTCCCCCCGCTGTAATGAACGGATGAATGATGTCATTAAAAATTACGAGGTTACGGATGGAATTTAGTCGTCTGCAGTTTTTTGGTGTATTTTACGAAAAGGGTTAATTTCACCATAAGAGTGTGGGAGTCCTCCCAGTGTCCAGATGTTCTTCATTAACTAACTGACTCACTCACTCTCAGTGTCTGGTTAGTATTACACATGTCAACGTTTAGTTTAGTTTATGAAAATTGTGAAATTTCCCCCCCACCATGCGTCCGAGATGTTTATCGCAACCACAATTGATTTTCATGAACCAACAACGGCTGAAAAACAATGTTACAAAAAATAGTTTCGATTTAAAGATATTTCATTTTATTTTTGGTGTCATTTATTTTTTGGTCTTTGGCTCGGTTCGTGCGGTTGTTTAGTTGACCGTTGACAACCATAAATTGTGAAAATACTGTCGCAACCCTTCCTCGTTCAATATGTTCGTCGGTGTGGAGTTCGATGTTGGAAACTAATATTGGAGTGCAACGGAAGGAAAAAATATGTCGCAATTAAGAGTAGCTAGAATAAATGGTAGGTCGATATATTTCAAATACATTTGCTATTAAATATATAGGCCCATCATTTATTATACCGATAGACTTATGGCGAATTCTTTTCTGCAAAAAAAGTGCAACATTTGCATTGCCCTTTTTCCGAAAACGGCACTTTTGTGATCATTTTTTGAAATTTGGTATTTAAGTTACTCAAATTTAGCACAACTAAAATTTCTAAATTTCAAAAAAGCGATATTATAGTGCAGTTTTCGGGAAAAGGGCAAGTGTTGCACTTTTTTGCAGAAAAGAATTCGCCATTAGAATCACTCTCTGCCTGTCCGTGAACACATTTTTGTGATCAAAGTAGTGCTCGCAAATATTAACCGATCCTTACGAAATTATGCACTTGGACTTGCTTGGTGTAATGATTTTGTTTTTCGCCACGTTCTGAAAGATGCCCGGAATACTCCTGAATTGTTCAGGTTTTTTGCTTCTTGTTCAGTTTTCAGGAAAAATTATTTTTGTTCGGGAAATATTGTATCAGGAAAGTGCTAACTAAGAGAAAGAAATAACTGAAAACCAGTAAGGAACGACAGAAAGTCGGGCGGGGCCGACTATATAATACCCTACACCTCCCTAACAATCTGAAAATGGGCATTGCGATAAAAACTAGGCAGTGTTCATACATGTAATATAACAAATTCGCTCTGCCGAATTTCGTACTGATCAGATATAAAATTCGATTTCTACGTACTGATCGGATATAAAATTGGGTTTCTACAGCGCTTACATATAAAATCGGGTGAAACATATATATGAGCGCTATATCTAAATCTGAAAGGATTTTCCCCGAATTTGGCAGCGTTCATACGTATAATAAGTAAACTCTCTCTGTTGAATTTCGAACAGATCGGGGGTAAAATACGGTTTCTACTGTGCTTACACTTCAAATCGGGTGTAACATATATATGGGAACTACATATATCTAAATCTGAACCGATTTTCCCAAATTCGGCAGTGTTCATTCATTTAATAGAAAAACTTTCTGCGAGATTTCGTACTGATCTGATATAAAATACAGTTTCTACAGCGCTTACATGTCAAATCGGAGGTACATATAACTATATGGGAGCTATATGTAAATCTGAACCGACTCGGCCTTGGGCCTTAAGATAGATATGCGCAAAGTTTTTTTGAGATCGGACCTCAATTGCGATCTGTACTTTGATTACAAGAATACATCTACAGACAGACAGACGGACAGACGTACATATAATATAACAATGAGACTATCTCTTCTTCTTTTGGTTGTTACAAACAAATGCACAAAGTCATAATACCCTGTACCACAGTGTGGTGTAGGGTATACAAATTCTCTTTGTCGAATTTCGTACTGACCGGATATACAATTCAGTTTCTACAGCTTATACATGTCAAATCGGTTGTAACATATATGTATATGGAGTCTACATCTATATCTGAAAGGATTTTCCCCGAATTTCGTAGTGTTCATTCGTGTAATAAGAAAATTGTCTCTGCCGAATTTCGTATCGATCGGATATAAAATACGGTTTCTACAGCGCTTATATGTCAAATCGGGTGTAACATATATATGGAGGCTATATCTTAATCTGAACCCGATTTTGACCAATTTCAATAGGGATCGTCCTTGAGCCAAAAAAGAGCACTGTGCTAAATTTCATCACAATCGGACCATAAATAAAACCTGCACTTTGATTACAACAATACATCTACAGACGAACGGACGAACAGACGGACATGATTAAATCGACTCAGGAAGTGATTCTAAGTCGATCGGTCTGCCTGTCTGTCTGTAGATGTATTCTTGTAATCAAAGTACAGGCCGCAATTGTAGTCCCATCTCAAAGAAATTTTGAAATTTTGAATTTAGAATCACTTTCTGAGTTGATTTAGCTATGTCCGTCTGTCTGTCCGTCTGTGCATGTATTCTTGTAATCAAAGTACAGGTCGCAATTATGGTCCGATCTCGACGAAACTTTACACATATCTTTTTTATACCCTACACCACACTGTGGTACAGGGTATTATAAGTTTGTTTCACGGCAGATGTTTGTAACACCTGAAAATAACACAGCTAGACCCACTTTAAGTATACCGATCGACTCAGAATCACTAGCTGAGTCGATTTAACGATGTCTGTCCATCCGTCCGTCCGTCCGTCTGTCCATGTAAAGTTGTTCGTCGACTACAGGTCGCAATTTCACTACGATAGTTCTGAAATTTTGCAGTTTAGAGTATTTCGCGGCTGTTAAGATCGCTTTTGAATTTAGTTGAAATCGGTTCAGATTTAGATATAGCTCCCATATATATGTTTCATCCGATTTGGCTCTTTAGATCCAATCGTTTTTATACCCTACACCACACTGTGGTACAGGGTATTATTTAAGTATTAAATGTCCCAAAAGTAAATTTATGTAAACAATTTATACATGAATTACAAAATTTCTATATCAGAGTTATTCAATATTACGAGAGTGGTGTAGGGTATTATATAGTCGGCACCGCCCGACTTTAGCCTTTCCTTACTGGTTTTTGCCTAAGGACGATCCCTATTGAATTTTGTTAAAACATTGCCGAATTTGAAGAAAATCGGTTAAGATTTAGCTATAGCTCCCATATATATGTTTCGTCCGATTTGGCCCTTTAGTCCTATAGAAGCAGTATTTTACATCCGATCGTTTTGAAATTTAGAATGGTAGAGTTTCTTGATCCATGAACCAACATTGCCGAATTTTAAGAAAATCGGTTAAGATTTAGCTATAGCTCCCATATATATGTTTCGTCCGATTTGGCCCTTCAGTCCTATAAAAGCTGTATTTTACATCCAATCGTTTTGAAATTTAGAATGGTAGAGTTTCTTGATCCATGAACCAACACTACCGAATTTGAAGAAAATCGGTTAAGATTTAGCTATAGCTCCCATATATATGTTTCGTCCGATTTTGCTCTTTAGTCCTGAAGAAGCTGTATTTTACATCCAATCGTTTTGAAATTTAGAATGGTAGAGTTTCTTGATCCATGAACCAACACTAGCGAATTTGAAGAAAATCGGTTAAGATTTAGCTATAGCTCCCATATATATGTTTCATCCGATTTGGCTCTTTAGATCCAATCGTTTTTATACCCTACACCACACTGTGGTACAGGGTATTATTTAATTAATGTAAACAATTTATACATGAATTACAAATATATCAAAAAATATCAGAGTTATTCAATATTACGAGAGTGGTGCAGGGTATTATATAGTCGGCACCGCCCGACTTTAGCCTTTCCTTACTGGTTTTTGCCTAAGGACGATCCCTATTGAATTTGGTTAAAATCGGTTCAGATTTAGATATAGCCCCCATATATACGTTACCCCCGATTTAAACTGTAAGCGCTGTAAAAACTGTATTTTATATCCGATCAGTGCGAAATACGGCAGAAAGAGGTTTCTTATTACATGAAAGAATTCTGCCAAATTCGGAGAAAATCCGTTCAGATTTAGATATAGCTCCCATTTATATGTTACCCCCGATTTGACATGTAAGCGCTGTAGAGACTGTATTTTATATCCGATCAGTACGAAATTCGACAGAAGGAGGTCTTTTTACATGAATGAGTATTCAGGGAAGATCGGTTCAGATTTATATTAAAGCTCCATATATATGTTCCTCCTGATTTGGTATCAAACCGCTATAGAAGTTGTATTTTACTTCCGATCATTAAAATTTTCCAGAAAGATGTTTCTCAATTTAGGAACGAATATTGCTTAATTTAGCGATTATCGTTTCAGAATTAGATAATATGTTTCTACCCATTTACCAATTATTCCAAATTATTATGGCAATGACCCTTATCGCATTGTAAGGGAGGTGTAGGGTATTATATAGTCGGCCCCGCCCGACTTTCTGCCTTTCCTTACTCTGGTTTTCTTTTGATATTCAAGAAATTTTGTAAATAGTATTTTATTCGTGCATTTAAAATTTTTGCGAATATGGACAAAATTAGATTTATGGATAGTTCAGATTTACATATGGCTCCTATATGTATGTATGTACACATGTCCATTCCGATTTGTCATCTAAGCGCTAATCTCGATCTAATTTGAAGAAAATCAGGAATTTAGATATTGCCCTTCCGAATTGGTATCAAAGAGTCATATAAGCTTTGTTTTACATCCTATCGATACGAAATCTGGCAGAAAGCAGTTCTTGAAGGAGTTCTTGAGTTCACTGCCACGTTTAAAGAAAATCAGTCTAGATTTTCTTCTAGAGTTTCTTGGTGCATAAAACAACTCAGGAAAACTTGAAGTAAATAGCGCTATATAAATCTTATTTCACATCTAATCATTATTTATTTTGACAGAGAGGAGTTTCTAGCTTTATTAACAAACACCTTCATATTTGAAGAAAATAGTTTGTACTTAATTGATTAATTCTTTAGAATAAATCCTACATTCCTACTTAACTAAAAACATTTTTGTTCAGGATTTTTATTTAAATTCAGAATATTTTTGGTGCGTGTTCAGTGATTTTACGTCCACCACCTGGCAACCCTATCTGGAAGTCACTCTATTCAAGCGATCCGCTGAAATTTGGTAGTTTATGTCTCATTATAGAAAAAAGTGTCAAATCGGCACTCAAATTACGCGGTGCAACAGTAGATCGCTTCCAAAGTAGTGCTTCATGTTAAAACGAACTCCCATAACATCGGGGTGTAATTCGACCTCGTGTACGTCGGTGTATGGTTTGTAGTCAGGGTTATCGACTGTAATTGTACTGAGCCTTGCTGATACCTGGACACTGCAGCAAGTAATAGGTGTTGTGCCCCCAGTCCTTGCCAATTCCCTCTCTAGTGCGAGGAGATATACAAACCTCTTTGATATACAAATTTATCGGTAGTACGGTACGGGAAAGATCTGTTAGACAGCCTTGAAAAGTCGACCAAGCTTTGAACCATCCGTATAGAAGTGGAGATGGTTTATATTACCTGGTATTCTGCCAACCCATTCATCTCTGGCTGGAATCATAGCGATGTAGTTCCTCTCGAAGGTGGTATATAGTCTACTTGGTCGGATACCATAGCACTACACTTTGATATCGTCCTGTGACCGTAGTTCTTGTACCACCACATTGATAGGCAGTTTAATTTTTGTGCCGCTCTGGTTGCAACTTCTCTCGCCACAACATTAATCGCTGTAGTCCTTAAGGCTACGCTTATGCACAGGCCGGTAGTTCTCTGAACCTTTGATAGTAGGTTGGTGATGGTTAGATTGTCAGTTGCCTTCCACCATACCACAATGCCGTATAACAGTATTGGACAAACTACTTATATATATCCAATGGAAGATTTTAGCAGAGAGGCCCTAGCGCAACCCTACAGCCTTCCTGCAGGAATATAAGGTGATTTCGGCCTTCCTTACACGTATGTAAAATTACACAATGTAAAAGTTTTGCACTTTCAGAAAAGATAAGATCTGTTCCATTTACCCGAGGTGAAGGGTACACATGTGGGACAGAATTCATTCAGCAAAAATAACCAATTCTGTCTTGTTTGGGTTAAAGCCCAAACCGCTGCTTCTGGCCCATCTATCTAACTTGTTCAGAGCCACATGTAGGACGCTTTGATGCCACGTCTTCCGCACATGCCTCGACCTTGCAGCTACAACGATCTAGCAGGCTTTCATTCACCAGGGGTTACAATAGACCGTGTTTTGACGGCTGTCTTTACTGATATCTGGACACCTCAGCAGCAACCGTTTTTGGGGCTATGGCGTGAAAGACAAACCCTACCCCCATACTAGTGGGCCCCATATGAAACATATGAAACTAACAAAAACAGACACACTACGAAAACATCTAACAGATACACACACGAGGACTACAACTAATAAACGTGGATCTAAGCCTAGGCCTGACAACAAGTCTAGCGATCCAAAGACCCATCTAAGGCGGCAGCATAAACTGGCACTTCGGTGTTATAGTTGTTCCCTATGAAGTTGACGTGGCAATAACGGATAGAGGGATGTTTATTTTTTAAGCGGAAGACATAAGCTATCAACTGCTGTACCTGTCTCACCAGGGGTATTAAAATGCCCTACTCTAAACGTGCAAAATACTGCAGTATTTTACTAGACAGGCAGTTCAACTTCAAACCCACTATTCAGGAAAGAGCAAACTAGACTTTGGTAACGCAATATACATATCTCTGCAAGGGCAATAGGAAAACGCTTGGGTCTGAACCCTCGTAATGTTTGTTGGTTGTATACGGCAGTATGCATTGAGAGCTAAACCAACTGAGTAATTAAATGTTATAGTATATTTAATGCCACATTGTTTGAACTACTTTTTAACAATAATAATCTCACTCTTATACCTGATAACAACATTCACTCAGATGCAGTAATAGCGACACTGTTCCATCTAAAAAGTAACTCCAGTTTGACTAGACTTGTTCAAAGCCTGCTCAACAGAAGACGCATAACAGCGTGTCTTGGGTCCACAACTCTAACAAGGTTTGAAAATAGAGGGACCCCACAAGGAGGAGTACTGTCTCCACTAATTAGGACCCTAGCGGTGAATGAAATCCTGCAGGATCTAGAACGTTGTGGTTGCAACGTCGTGGCATATGCGGACGATGTAGCAAACGCAGTGAGTTGCAAATTCCAAAACGTCCTCAGAGACATCCTACCGGTGGCTCTACACAAGTTGGCTAGATGGGCCAGAAGCAGCGGTTTGGGCGTTAACCCAAACAAGACAGAATTGGTTATCTTTACTAGGATGAATAAGGTCCCACATGTGGACCCTCCACCTCGGATAAATGGAACAGATCTAGTCTTTTCTGAAAGTGCAAAATGTTTAGGAATAATTCTAGATAAAAAACTGTTATTTAGATCTAACGTATTGGAACGTATAAGGAAGGCCAACGTCGCCTTATATTCCTGCAAAAAGGCTGTAGGGTCACGGTGGGGCCTCTCTCCTAAAATCGTCCATTGGATATATATAGCAGTAGTTCTTCTAATACTGTTATACGGCATTGTGGTGTGGTGGACGGCAATCACCAACCTAATATCAAAGGTTCTGAGAACTGCCTTCCTGTGCATAAGCGGAGCCTTAAGGACTACAGCGACTGAGTCTCTACAAGCCCTACTCCATATACTGCCGATTAATATTGTGGCGAGAAAAGTTGCAACCAGAGCGGCACTAAGATTCTAAGATATCAATGTGGAGGTACAAGAACTACGGTCACACGTCGATATCAAAGTGTAGTGCTATGGTAACAGACCGAGTGGACTATATACCAACTGTGTACACCTTCGAGAGGAACTGCATCCCTATGGTTCCAGCCAGAGATGAATGGATTGGCCGAATACCTGGTAATAGAAACCATATCCACTTCTATATGGATGGTTCGAAGCTTGATGAAAAGGTTGGCTTCGGAGTACAGTGTATAGAACTTAGTTTGGATATATCTCACAGACTACCAGATACCTGCAGTGATTATCAAGCCGAAATAATGGCAATATGGGAAGTCGCCATGTGGCTGAGTCGCAACATAGTAACCAACACGGGCGTTGTCATTTACTCGTACAGCCATGCTGCCATCAATTCTCTGGAGGCCACACCCTAAATTCACAAACAGCCCTCGACTGCCGCGGATCTCTTAACGAGATGGCTGAGCAGTTTATTATACACCTCATATGGGTGCCTGGGCATAGGGATATCCCAGGGAACAGCAAAGCCGATGAACTTGCTACACAAGGGACGACTTACAAATTCTCGAAGAATTTGCATATATTGGTGCGCCACTATCCACGTTTGGCTTAGGCATGAGACAATCGGGCAGTTTAACGAAAGATGGACAGAAATTGGCTCCTGCAGGGTAGCTAGACAAATCTGGCCAAGGTATGACCTGAGAAGGTCAAAATATCTCCTCGCACTGGAGAGGAAAAATAGTCATCGTTAGTATCAGTTCTGAAGGGACACTGCTTGATCGGCGAACACCCCAAAAGATTTGGTATTGACTCCAATGAGTATGGGAGAGACTCAAATGAGTATTGACTCTGCAGAAACTGTGGAGATGAGGAAGAAGTGGAGAGCATTGAGCACTTGGTTGGTTTCGATGAGGAGCGCTTCAGCCCGTGGTAACACCAGGGATCTAAAGTGTGAGCTCTATGTGATCTAGTAAAAAAATTCGGCTGCCGTCCTAATCTAAAACCTATACCTAATAGATCAGAACACATGGGATTCGTGAACATCTATACAGACGGTAAGAAAGTCAACAACAAATGGGCTTTATTGTATTTCGTAAAAAACTTGAGATATCCATTACAAAATGTCTTCCACTGTCCTTTCCGCCTGCAGTGTATAGAAGGTTGAAATCTTAGTTATTAGAGAATTAGCAAAATGTTTGCGAATGAATGTTCCGACTAAAGTCGGAATCAATAAATTCCCCGATATTCGGGCTGCCATAAAGTCCCTGTAAATTGTATTCCTAAATTCTAAAACTGCCTCCGAGTGTGGCAGATCTCCTAATTTGGGTGTCGGGCCACAGGGAAGTACCGGCTTGTCAGTATCTTACATTGGGCAGTCTTAATGATAACCGTCATTATCAATCTCGAAATTTGGGGAAAGGGTAGCTCCTAGGACATAAACAAGGGATAAGAAATTGTAGAATAGTGGATAAATATAGTTCGAGTTGCTGTATCAACCCGGCGGTTAATGGAAGTGCACTCATTTTTTTAACTGTTTTGTTGTTTCCAAGCCTTTTGTAGCATATAGTTTTACGCCATAGGCAAAAAAAGTTATATTTGACTGGAAACCGGCAACCAGTCATTATTAATGAGCTACGGCATTTCATTGTTAATGAGCAATAACATTACAATGACATCCAAATGCAGAAGCATCGCCAGAGTTGGTTTGAAAGTTGAAAGCCAGAATTCAAGAGAAGATTTTAAACAAAAAAAAGTACAATTTAGATTGAATAAAAATTGGTAACACTTTGAATGCCTATCAGTTGCCCCACTGTGCAGCGCCCGTCTTCCGTACACAACAACTCTTCCCTGTATAATTTCATGAATATCAGATGAATACAATTTCGTCGCAACAAGCCCCACCCTAATGTGCACTAAAAGGGGTCGTTATTGGCCTATTATCTGATATAACATATCAAAATTGATCTGCATGTACGAGTATATCACCGTGACATCAATGTACAAATTCATTGGATACCATATGTTCGCCTGAAGGCAAAAAAATACACAAAATAACGAATGTGCATTTTATTCTTTTGCCGCATGTTCATAAAAAATGTGTACAAATATATCAATTTAACAATGGTCAAAAACAATTTGGAAACAAATTTTGTATGGCGTTGTTTTATATCTTTTTTGTTCGAAATATAAAACATTTATGGTTTTCGATTATCATCATTGTCATCGATAAAGTAAAATGTATAAGAGTGGGTAGCACAACGATGAACTTTTCTTATAGAAAACTCATCAACGATGAAATTTTCCTATAGAAAAGTCATCAACGGTGAAATTTTCCTATAGAAAAGTCATCGACGATGAAATTTTCTTATACAAAAGTCATCAACGATGAAATTTTCCTAAAGAAAAGTCATCGACGATGAAATTTTCTTATACAAAAGTCATCAACGATGAAATTTTCCTATAGAAAAGTCATCGACGATGAACTTTTCCTTACAGAAAAGTCATCAACGATGAATTTTCCTTATAGAAAAGTCATCAACGATGAATTTTCCTTATAGAAAAGTAATCAACAATGAATTTTCATTATAGAAAAGTCATCAACGATAAATTTTCTTATAGAAAAGTCATCAACGATGAATTTTCCTTACAGAAAAGTCATCCACAATGAATTTTCCTTATAGAAATGTCATGAACGATGAATTTTCCTTATAGAAAAGTCATCAACGATGAATCTTCCTTATAGAAAAGTCATCAACGATAAATTTTCCTTATAGAAAAGACATCAACCATGAACTTTTCTGAGAAATGAGCCAACAATGATAAACGTTTCCTATAGGGAACTCATCAATAATGTATTTTTCTAATTGAAAAGTCATCCACGAGGAACTTTAAAAAAAAAAAAAACATTCATGAGCTATGAATTTGTGCTACCCATCTTATGATACAGCAAAGTCATCAACGATGAATTTTCCTTACAGAAAAGTCATCCATGGTGAATTTTCCTTATACAAAAGTATAGAAATGTCATCAACGATGCATTTTCCTTATATAAAAATCATTAACGATGAATTTTCCTTATATAAAGTCATGAACGATGAATTTTCCTTATAGAAAAGTCATCAACGATGAATTTTCCTTATAGAAAAGTCATCAACGATAAAGTTTCCTTATAGAAAAGTCATCAACCATGAACTTTTCTGAGAAATAAGCCAACAATGATAAACGTTTCCTATAGGGAAGTCATCAGTAATGTTTTTTCTAATTAAAAAGTCATCCACGAGGAACTTTTTATAAAAAAAAACATTCATCAGCTATGAATTTGTGCTACCCATCTTATGATACATATCTGCTAGCATAAAATATTTTATAAATTGTTACACAATAATAAAAATGTTTCTATATTTTTGTTTCAATACTGCTCCTCTTAATTCATTTTACGGAAATATGTACATATTTGCAATACTATTTATTAACATTTTTTTAAATGGATACATAAATGGAGATGTTATGCTCGAAAATCTCCACGAACATATTCTGCACATTTATTCAAATTACTGGAAAATAAGTTACAATTTAACTTCCCCAATAACACCTATTTCGTTTGTTACTTTGTACATAGTTTAACTTTTTTAATTTAATTAACCTCTCCCAAAACTTTTGGTTGTTGAAACCATCAATAGCATTACACTTCCATCTTATTACAAAGACATTGTAAGACATTTCTCAAAGTCACATAACCTTAGAGAGAGATTACGGTCATCTCAATAGCACCTACCCAATTCTCGTCTCCTACTCCCCGCCACCCTCATCCACAACCAATCAAAGACCACCAATTACGTATTTATCCTTAGGCAAAAAATAACGACTCTACCGGGAAAAAAGAAATCCAATCTAGAACAGATCTTAATCAATAAAACTCTGCACAAATATAAACATTAATCCATCTTGGACAAATGTTAACAACCAATTTATGCCCCTCCTTCACAATGTTTTCCGAGCATAAATACATCCAGTGGTCTTAGTCGATGACTTTAACTCATCCGTATGTACTACTAGAGCAAATAACGTTTGTCATCTTTCTTCGTTCATGACTTAAGTTTCCTTTTTTCGGCATTGACAGAAACATTTGGCGAAAGAAGGCAAAGCGAAAAAGTGCAATGTTGAAAATACAGTCAAGGCAAAAGGACCGATCAAGGACGAATTTTTGGTATATAAAAATACGCAATGAAAAATTTTTTTTGACTTCTCTAAACGAAAAGATCATCTTTGATGACATTTCTATACGAAAAAAATCATCGTTGATGACTTTTCTTAACGAAAAGATCATCGTTGATGACTTTTCTATACGAAAAGATCATCGTTGATGACTTTTCTATACGAAAAGATCATCGTTGATGACTTTTCTATACGAAAAGATCATCGTTGATGACTTTTCTATACGAAAAGATCATCGTTGATGACTTTTCTATACGAAAAGATCATCGTTGATGACTTTTCTATACGAAAAGATCATCGTTGATGACTTTTCTATACGAAAAGATCATCGTTGATGACTTTTCTATACGAAAAGATCATCGTTGATGACTTTTCTATACGAAAAGATCATCGTTGATGACTTTTCTATACGAAAAGATCATCGTTGATGACTTTTCTATACGAAAAGATCATCGTTGATGACTTTTCTATACGAAAAGATCATCGTTGATGACTTTTCTATACGAAAAGATCATCGTTGATGACTTTTCTATACGAAAAGATCATCGTTGGTGACTTTTCTATACGAAAAGATCATCGTTGAAGACTTTTCTATACGAAAAGATCATCGTTAATGACTTTTCTAAACGAAAAGATCATCGTTGATGACTTTTCTAAACGAGAAGATCATCATTGATGATTTTCTAAACGAAAAGATCATCGTTGATGACTTTTGTAAACAAAAAGATCAGCGTTGATGACTTTTCTAAACGAAAAGATCATCGTTGATGACTTTTCTATAGGAAATGATCATCATTGATGACTTTTCTTACCGAAGAGATCTCCGTTGATGGCCTTTCTAAACGCAAAGATCTTTGTTGATGGCTTATCTAAACAACAAGATAATCTTTAATGACTTTTCTATATGAAAAGATAATCGTTGATGACTTTTCTATACAAAAAGATCATTGTTGATGACTTTTCTATACTAAAGGATCACTGTTGATGACTTTTGTACAAATATCATCGTTGATGACTTCTCTAAACAAAAAGATCATCTTTGATGACTTCTCTAAACGAAAAGATCATCTTTGATGACATTTCTATACGAAAAAAATCATCGTTGATGACTTTTCTTAACGAAAAAAATCATCGTTGATGACTTTCAATACGAAAAGATCATCGTTGATGACGTTCCTATACGGAAAGATCATTGTTGATGACTTTAAACGAAAAGATCATCGTTGATGTCTTTTCTATACGAAAAGATCATCGGTGATGACTTTTCTAAACGAAAAGATCATCGTTGATGATTTTTCTAAACGAAAAGATCATCGATGATGACTTTTCTAAACAAAAAGATCATCGCTGATGACTTTTGTACAAAGATCATCGTTGATGACTTTTCCAAACGAAAAGATCATCGTTGATAGCTTTTCTAAACGAAAAGATCATCGTTGATGACTTTTATTAACGAAAAAATCATCGTTGATGACTTCTCTAAACGAAAAGATCATCTTTGCTTTTCTATACGAAAAGATCATCATTGATGACTTTTTTATACGAAAAGATCATCGTTGATTTTTTTTCTAAACGAAAAGATAATCGTTAATGACTTTTCTAAACGAAAAGATAATCGTTAATGACTTTTCTATACGAAAAGATCACTGTTGATGACTTTTCTATACTAAAGGATCATTGCTGATGACTTTTGTACAAAGATCATCGTTGATGACTTTTCTAAATGAAAAGGTCATCGTTGATGACTTTTATTAACGAAAAAATCATCGTTGATGACTTCTCTAAACGAAAAGATCATCTTTGCTGACTTTTCTGTACGAAAAAATCATCGTTGATGACTTTTTTATACGAAAAGATCTTCGTTTATTTTTTTTCTAAACGAAAAGATAATCTTTGATGACTTTTCTATACGAAAAGATTATCGTTGATGACTTTTCTATACGAAAAGATCATCGTTGATGACTTTTCTATACGAAAAGATCATCGTTGATGACTTTTCTATACGAAAAGATCATCGTTGATGACTTTTCTAAACAAAAAGATAATCGTTAATGACTTTTCTATATGAAAAGATAATCGTTGATGACTTTTCTATACGAAAAGATCACTGTTGATGACTTTTCTATACTAAAGGATCATTGTTGATGACTTTTGTACAAAGATCATCGTTGATGACTTTTCTAAATGAAAAGGTCATCGTTGATGACTTTTATTAACGAAAAAAATCATCGCTGATGACTTTTCTATATGAAAAGATCATCTTTGTTGACTTTTCTATATGAAAAGATCATCGTGGATGACTTTTCCATAAAAATCATCGTTGATGCTTTTTCTATACGAAATGATCATCGTTGATGCAATTTCTATACGAAAATATCATCATTGTTGACTGTTCTATACGTAAGGATCATTGTTGATTACTTTTCTATACGAAAAGATCATCGTTGATGACTTTTCTATACGAAAAGATCATTGTTGATGACTTTTATATACGAAAAGATCATCGTTGATGAGTTTTATATACGAAAAGATCATCGTTGATGACCTTTCTATACGAAAAGATCACCGTTGATGACTTTTCTCTAAGAAAAAATCGTTGATGACTTTTCTAAACGAAAAGATCATCGTTGATGTCTTTTCTAAACAAAAAGATCATCATTGATGACATTTCTATACGAAAAGATTATCGTTGACGAATTTTCTATACGAAAAGATCATCGTTGATGACTTTTCTATAGGAAAACATCATCGTTGATGACTTTTATAAACGAAAAGATCATCGTTGATGGCTTTTCTTAACGAAAAAAGTATCGTTGATGACTTTTCTAAACCCATAGATCTTCGTTGATGACTTTTCTATACGAAAAGATAATCGCTGATGACTTTTCTATACGAAAAGATCATCGTTGATGAAGTTTCTTTACGAAAAGATCAACGTTGATGCCGTTTATGTACGAAAAGATCATCGTCGATGACATTTCTAAACGAAAAGATCATCGTCGATGACATTTCTAAACGAAAAGATCATCGTCGATGACTTTTCTTTACGAAAAGATCATCGTCGATGACTTTTCTATACGAAAAGATTATCGGTGATGATATTTTCTTATAGATCATCGTTGATGGCCTTTCTATACGAAAAGATCATCGTTGATGACATTTCTATGTGAAAAGATCATCGCTGATGACTTTTCTATGCGAAAAGATAATCGTTGATGACTTTCTATATGAAAAGATCATCGTGGATGACTTTTCCATAAGAATCATCGTTGATGCCTTTTCTATACGAAATGATCATCGTTGATGCAATTTCTATACGAAAAGATCATCTTTGTTGACTGTTCTATACGTAAGGATCATTGTTGATTACTTTTCTATAAGACAGGATCATAGTTGAAGACTTTTCTAAACGAAACGATCATCGTTGATGGTTTTTCTTAACGAAAAGAGTATCGTTGATGACTTTTCTAAACGAAAAGATCATCGTTGATGGATTTTCTTCACGAAAAGAGTATCGTTGATGACTTTTCTAAACCCATAGATCTTCGTTAATGACTTTTCTATTCGAAAAGATAATCGCTGATGACTTTTCTATACGAAAAGATCATCGTTGATGACTTTGCTATACGAAAAAATCATCATTGATGACTTTTCTGTACGAAAAAATCATCATTGATGACTTTTCTATACGAAAACATTATCGTTGATAGCTTTTCTTAACGAAAAGAGTAACGTTGATGACTTTTCTAAACGAAGAGATCATCGTTGATGGCTTATCTTAACGAAAAGAGTATCGTTGATGACTTTTCTAAACCCATAGATCTTTGTTGATGACTATACGAAAAGATCATCGTTGATGAATTTTCTTTACGAAAAGATCAACGTTGATGACATTTCTATACGAAAAGATCATCGTCGATGACTTTTCTATACGAAAAGATTATCGTTGATGATATTTTCTTATAGAACATCGTTGATGGCCTTTCTATACGAAAATATCATCGTTGATGACATTTCTATGTGAATAGATCATCGCTGATGACTTTTCTATGCGAAGAGATAATCGTTGATGACTTTTCTATATGAAAAGATCATCGTGGATGACTTTTCCATAAGAATCATCGTTGATGCCTTTTCTATACGAAATGATCATCGTTGATGCAATTTCTATACGAAAATATCATCTTTGTTGACTGTTCTATACGTAAGGATCATTGTTGATTACTTTTCTATAAGAAAGGATCATCGTTGATGACTTTTTTATACCTAAGGATCATTGTTGATTACTTTTCTATATGAAAGAATCATCGTTGATGACTTTTTCTATACGAAAATATCATAGTTGATGAATTTTCAATACGCAAAAGTCATCTTTGGTGAATGTTTTATGAGAAAAATTTATCATTGATACATTTTCTGTAAGAACAGTTTACCGTTGGTAATATCTCCATAAGAAAAGGTTATTGTTGATGGCTTTTCTATGGGCAAACTTATCGTCAATGACTTTTCTTTCGTTCGACACCGACTGTTTTCAATCCTCTGATGGAGAAATCCGTATTGAAAGACAAACTTTAATACTGTTTTATTTTCGTCTGTTTCGTCCTTCTTGTAATATCTCTACAGCTCTGAGAAAACAACTGATATCAGTTGCAGATTAAAAGGCTGTAATACAATGAGCAGTAGCAGGACATGGCATTAGGACGTGTTGACAAAGTAAACACAACTTAGAAGGACGACAATCAAACGGCTTATACACACACACTCCTACACACACAAACACGGCAGCAGTGGCAGGACCAACGAAAATAAATTGTCCAACGTATCACGAACAACATTCGCACTAACTAACGAAACATAATACACAAAGAACCGAAGGACTTCTGGACCTGCATACAAACTGAGACATATCCTTTCACATTCTAAAATATTTTCCCAGCATGAGTGAGCGAAAGAGTGAGAGTGTGAGAAAAAAACTTTTTCTATTCGTTTAGTTAAAGGAACGGAGTGGAACGTACTATATATTGGATTAGTAGTTGACATTTTGGTAATTAATGAAACCTACAACGCGTGTTGACAAATTAATGCTTTCGGGGCTTTCAGTTAGGGCCAACTCATAGTCAATGCCATATATACAAAATTTATTCTTACCAATCGGCTATTCAATGGTGACTAGTTAGCAGTGACTGGTGGCCAGTAGCTACTTAGGGGAATTCATGAAGGGATGGAATTTCGGCTACATTTATGATGAGAGAGGGGGATGAAAAGTGGGAAGGGAAGAAATCGTTTTGGAAGGTTCACTTGTTTAACAGAACCGAAAATGGACATGACATCCTTTTTTCAACATACCGTGCTCCCGTCATTCTCATAACGTAACGAACCTGCAGATGAAGCCCACAAACGATGCGCAGTACAGTGGGACAATGTCAAAGAAATTTTTGCAATAAATATACAGTTTTCCTAACCAATAGGGTTCAAAGTTTCTACAGATTTAACGGTAATTTAAATGTTACTCTTAATAATAATAAATGTAACATTTTTGGAGGCGTCAAAGCCCAGTATGACACAAAATTTCGAAATGTCAACCCTTAATTTTTCAAACATTATATGAATATATATAATTGATCTTATAGTAAAAACTTAACCTAACCTAACCTAACCTAACCTAACCTAACCTCACCTAACCTAACCTAACCTAACCTAACCTAACCTAACCTAACCTAACCTAACCTAACCTAACCTAACCTAACCTAACCTAACCTAACCTAACCTAACCTAACCTAACCTAACCTAACCTAACCTAACCTAACCTAACCTAACCTAACCTAACCTAACCTAACCTAACCTAACCTAACCTAACCTAACCTAACCTAACCTAACCTAACCTAACCTAACCTAACCTAACCTAACCTAACCTAACCTAACCTAACCTAACCTAACCTAACCTAACCTAACCTAACCTAACCTAACCTAACCTAACCTAACCTAACCTAACCTAACCTAACCTAACCTAACCTAACCTAACCTAACCTAACCTAACCTAACCTAACCTAACCTAACCTAACCTAACCTAACCTAACCTAACCTAACCTAACCTAACCTAACCTAACCTAACCTAACCTAACCTAACCTAACCTAACCTAACCTAACCTAACCTAACCTAACCTAACCTAACCTAACCTAACCTAACCTAACCTAACCTAACCTAACATAACCTAACCTAACCTAACCTAACCTAACCTAACCTAACCTAACCTAACCTAACCTAACCTAACCTAACCTAACCTAACCTAACCTAACCTAACCTAACCTAACCTAACCTAACCTAACCTA
This sequence comes from Eudasyphora cyanicolor, assembly GCA_963930755.1. Classification (NCBI taxonomy): domain Eukaryota; kingdom Metazoa; phylum Arthropoda; class Insecta; order Diptera; family Muscidae; genus Eudasyphora; species Eudasyphora cyanicolor. Next base: position 42,377,523 of record OZ005735.1, read on the forward strand.
ACCTAACCTAACCTAACCTAACCTAACCTAACCTAACCTAACCTAACCTAACCTAACCTAACCTAACCTAACCTAACCTAACCTAACCTAACCTAACCTAACCTAACCTAACCTAACCTAACCTAACCTAACCTAACCTAACCTAACCTAACCTAACCTAACCTAACCTAACCTAACCTAACCTAACCTAACCTAACCTAACCTAACCTAACCTAACCTAACCTAACCTAACCTAACCTAACCTAACCTAACCTAACCTAACCTAACCTAACCTAACCTAACCTAACCTAACCTAACCTAACCTAACCTAACCTAACCTAACCTAACCTAACCTAACCTAACCTAACCTAACCTAACCTAACCTAACCTAACCTAACCTAACCTAACCTAACCTAACCTAACCTAACCTAACCTAACCTAACCTAACCTAACCTAACCTAACCTAACCTAACCTAACCTAACCTAACCTAACCTAACCTAACCTAACCTAACCTAACCTAACCTAACCTAACCTAACCTAACCTAACCTAACCTAACCTAACCTAACCTAACCTAACCTAACCTAACCTAACCTAACCTAACCTAACCTAACCTAACCTAACCTAACCTAACCTAACCTAACCTAACATAGTGAAATTTTATTTAAATCATTTTGTGGACAAATAAACTTGAAATTCATTTTTAGTTATTTTTTCGAAATTCTTTCCACTGTGTCACCGTGTCTGACTGGGAAATGTTTGACTGTAACTAAATAGGAAATGTGTAATTTAGCAATTTTTCGATTAAAATCAAATAATGAATTGCCATGAAATGGTGAAAATTGCTTATGGTTTCCACTACAACCACAAATATTCCAAAAGGTATGTATAGAGGGAATAATATGGTGAATGGGAAATCGACGTGTTGTCCTTGTGGTGCGGCTTGTTTTTCCTCCATATCTTTGGCATCAGCCTTCGTTAAGTCCGGGACGACAATACAAATCTACCCAGAAGAAGTCATTAGTAATTGTCGTCATCGTTGAAATGGAAAAGATGTGTATCAACATTCGTACAATGACAGTGGTTTCTTGCGAAGGCTATCGTCTTCTCTAAAGGATATTGTGGTGACAATGTGATTCCTAACAATGTTTTTCGTTAAAGGCAAATAGGGAAAGACAGATGGGGCAGTACCTATTTACATATTTTCGGGGAAAAGGAATTTAGGAGAAAACTGGACTAGCTTTGAAGGAAAATATAATTTGTACAATGTGATTAAATGAAAATCATTTAAATATTGTTTTGCAATTAACTACGAGAGCGGAGAGAGATTTAAATTGTTTTTGTTGAGATTTAAATTGTTTTTGAAGAATTTTACAAACTGATAGAGTTGGCTATAAATATTACCGAAGCTTTATCGGACACTCTATTTGCTTGAAGCAACTGAAATTAAAATAATGTCTTATTAAATATAAAAAAAGCATTTTGTTCCCTAGATGTTAAAATAAAACCTGCAACAACCAGTCAACATTTAATGAAATATTAACCCAGACAAAACAGAAATATGTCTATTTACATACAAGGAAAACGAAGATCCCACGTTTTACCCGGCCTCGATTCCTGAATAAGACAATTGCTATAACTAAAAAGGTAAAATACTTGGGAGTAATCTTGGATCAGACACTGTACTAGAAAGATAATCTTGAAGAAAGAGACAAAGGCCCACAGATGTTGGTCGTTGTGCAGAAGAGCTATAGGTTTAAAATGGGGACTACGTCCAAATATGACTCACTGGCTTTACATGAGCGTGATTAGGCCAATAATCACCTACGCCTGTGTAGTGTGGTGGACATCAATGGACAAGAAGTGCAACGTAATACCTTTGCAAAAAATTCAACGTACACGCAAAGAAAAAATTCGTTTCTGCGAAACGAAATATTATATAACTACAATTCTCGTTTACGACGACTGAAATTTCGCTAACGCGAAATAAGTTTCTGTCACAACTGACGAAATTTCAGTTCCGGCAAACGAGAATTGTAGTTGTCTAATATTTCGTTTCGCAGAAACGAAGTTGGAGACTATACTGCACATCCAACCAATAGACATCCGTATAAAGTATGAGGCAGCCCTCGCAGCAAGACGTCTACAAGTGATGGGTGAATGGATTAATCGAGACCACAAGTCGTACCATCAGAACATTTTAGACTATCTAGTTGGTCACACTCAAACGCCAGAAATCTCGGACCGCATTCCTGAAGTGCGGCTTACAGTTACCTATGATACGTTTGTGCCAGACAGACGCTCCTGGGAAAATGGAACTTTGGCCCATGTGCCAGTGGGAACCAGCTGCTACACGGATAGGTCCAAGCGAGGAGGAAGGACGGGTGTGGGACTTTTTATTGATGAACCAGAAGTCGAACTTCACTTCCGCCTCCCTGACCATAACACGGTATTTCAAGCAGAAGTTCGAGCAATCACGGAGTGTGTGAACTGGCTCAGTAACACGACAAAGCCTAAATATGCCAACATCTTCACAGATAGCCAAATGGCGATTAAAGCAATAACATCGGAAAGGGTCAGATCCAGAACTGTGTTGGACTGTAAAAGAACGATAAATGATTACTCAGCCCATATTTGCTGGGTACCAGGACACAACGGAGTGATTGGAAATGAACGGGCAAACAGCTTGGCTTCAAAGGGCAGAGAACTTCGAGAAATAAACTTGGAAAATTGGAAACCTTTCAAAGCCACGAATACTGAGTTGAAGCACTGGGCAGTGATGGCTCACAAAACTGTGTGGGATAGCGCAACAGTCGGAGCAACTGCAAAGATACTGTGGGGTGACCCAAATGAAAAGAAAACAGGAAGTCTTCTGAAACTAAACAAGATCGATAATAGTAAGATGATGAGTGTTCTAACGGGACACTCAAGCACATCTTCATCGCATAGGACTAGCAGGGCTTGCAGGGCATGCAGAGAAAACATCGAAGCGATGGAACATTTCGGGTCCGACATATTACCAGACTTGACTCATCTCAGAGAATATGACTGGAAGATACTGAGAAAATTCGTGTCTAGTACCGATTTTCTGTAACTCGTGAGGTATAAAAAGATCATAAATAAGGACCGCACAACAGGCCGAACCACTGGCTTAAGTGTATGTCCATGGACATGAGACGTTTAAACGTCTCCTCTCTTCAACCTAACCTAACCTAACCAACTGAAATATTGATCTTTAAATAACTCTATACAACTTATCGAAATCTTCCGGAAATTCACACATTGTATTAGTTTCTTCGTCGCTATGGAAATAAGAATTTTAGAAAAAAAAAATCTTGATCACAAAAAAAATTTTATTTTGGTTTTATAAAATGTTAGGCCTCAATCTATAAAAAAAAATGTTTTTAGTTCTCGGACACAAAAAAAATTTGTTTTGTGCTCGTAGCAAGCTAAAACGAAAAGTTCCGACTCAGGTCTCTTTAAACTTTTAGAAAGCCGAAGGGTAGTATAAGAATACAAGATGGCAGGAATATTGGTCTAAGCGTATAATTTCGAGAAAAGCGACCAATAATTTAATTTATTACAAAAAACTCAATTTTTCCCCCATAATTCCAAAATTTGCAAAAAAAAACTTTAATTTTGATATTTACATTGCACTTGTGTAGACAGTAGACAACAATTTGCTTATTTACAGAAAATTTATATTTTCTCCAACATTTTAATATTGAATAAAAAATTTTACTCTTATGAAATTTTTCCTTCTGATACTTATCTTTTTAAACTCTTTCTAAAAAGGCGAAAATCAGATGAATTACATTCAATCAAATACTGTATTTTTATTAAAACTTCCTATTGATCCTTATGTTTCTCATCTCTTTCCAAAAAGGCGAAAATCGGATGAAAGAGAGAGCTTTGTTGATTTATAGAAAGAAATTCTATATTTTCTACAATAACTTTATATTTAAGGAAATATTGCCCTTTGACAGAATGTCACCTTTGGCTCCTTAAATTCCCAATAATAAAAAAGTTTGTTATAAAAGTTATTCGAAAATTTTTGAGGGCGAAAATTTTTGGTGGATAAAACGTTTGGTGAGAGCCCTTTGCCTACAAATTAAGATAATGTTGTATGTTAAATATGCAATTGCCCCTTATGTTCCTATATATGGGGAAATCCGAAAAACTGTACACAAAAAATGTTAAAATAAATGGCAGGTGTGTAATGAAATCATTATTTTGCGGTGCATTCTAATGATCCTACGTGATTGGTCCAAAATGGCCGGGAACGGACCAATGTGCGTGGCACCGCCCATATAAGCCAAATTTTGAAATTTAGATATTTTCCACAATATGTTAGAGAGAGTGTTGTAATTCTGTGTATATGTATCTGGTGGTAATCTTCGTGGTTGGTCCAAAAATGGGAGGGATCGGACCAATGGGCGTGGTTTTTAAATTGAGATATCCTGCACAATGTTTTTGCGATAGTGCTGCAATTTAGAACATATATGTATATCTAGTGACAGTCTGCGTGATTGGTCCAAAAATGGGCGGGATCCGACCAATGGGCGTGGCCCCGCCCACATAAGCAAAATTTTTAAACTGATATACATATTTTGCACAATTAATTAGCGAGAGTGCTGCAATTTAGTGTATATATATCTGGTGGCAGTCTACGCGATTGGTCCAAAAATGGGCGGGATCGGACCAATGGTCGTGGCCCGGCCCATTAAAGCTAAATTTTGGAATTGAGATAGATTGCACAATTTGTTAGCGTGGCGTGGTGGCAGTCTACCTAATTGTTCCAAAAATGGGCAGGATGAAACCAATGGGCGTGGCCCCATGTGAGCCAAGTTTTTAAATTGAGATATCTTCAACAATTTGTTAGCGAGCATGCTGCAATTTTGTGTATATGCAATTGAAGGCAGTCTACGTGATTGGTCCAAAAATGTATGGGATCGGAAATCTGAAATCTTGGGCAACGAAGTGGACTGGGTCCAGCTATTAAAATATAAATTATAACATTATATAAAACTTTCCGGAGAATAATGTCGTTTAATTTAATTTAACGTAATGAAATTGTTGTGTAACGTCCGCAACGTAACTTCCGCAACAGAAGAATTTCAAGATTTTAAGTGTTTTATTATAATGAGAGCGGTTTCAATATCGTTAAATATTCCTCTTTCTTTAATGTATTCAGATTTTTCTGATTTATATGCAAAATTAGCCAAAAAATTAGAGAAAGACTAGGGCATGGACATTTTGAGTGCCTAAATGTTGAGGATATTGACACTAATGTTGATTACATTACGGATATATTAGTAAGGTCTTTCGAAGACAGCTGTCCGCTTCGAGAAAGGAAATCAGCCCAAGAGAAGCCTTGGATGACCGGGGAGATTCGCAACATTGGGAAAGAGGTCCGTAGACTTTACAATAGGGCACTCCGTAAAAAATCTCCAGTATACTGGGACGACTACCATAGAAGACTCAGGGAATACAAGAACAGCAAAACGAAACTCCTTGAGCTATTCTGCGAACAGGTCGATTGCGTTAACGATGTTTCTAACATTAAAAAGTTCCTCTCAAAAACCCATACCCAAACCGAAACAATGTTAGACGATATGGGCAGAAGAGTAGACTCAACTGAAGAGATGGTAAGGCTTTTGATGAACACCCATTTTCCGCAAGGTACGACGCGCCAGACAGAGAAAATGAAGAACAATTAAGTTATATCATCACAGACCATATGGTCAAAGAAGCCGTAAGAAGCTTTTCACCACTTAAGGCGCCAGGACCTGATGGAATATTTCCGGCACTACTACAGATGGTGGTGGATTACATATCAACTCATCTAGCCGCTATTTTCACAGCATGTCTAAAATTCGCATACACACCGAAATCCAATCCTTAGACCAGTTTCAGGTGGACCGGGCTCTCTAAGACTGGATAAGCCACATGCTACGGAATAGATGGATAAATTGCGGGTCCTACGACATAAAAATAAGAGACAGAGTAGCACAGGGAACACCACAGGGCGGTATATTATCACCACTCCTGTAGGTCACTACTATAAATAGTCTCCTAAGGATACTAACGGATGAATGACTTAAACCAGTCTGTAACGCAGACGACGTTATAATACTTCTGAGGGGGAAGAATCCTAATCAACTTTGTAGAAGTGCCGAAACGGCTCTTAAAATTGCATATGACTGGGCTCGACCGAGAGGTCTAAATGTAAACCCAGGAAAAACAGAGATATGTCTGTTCACAAGGAAAACGAAGATTGGTCAATATGATGACCCACATTCCCTAAACAAAACAATTCCGGTATCCAACAGGGTTAAATACTTAGGTGTAATCATGAACAGGAAACTAAATTGGAAGTGCCACATAAAGGACGAGCGAACAAAGCTCACATATTCTGGACACTATGTAGAAGAGCCAATAGCTCAAAATGGGGCCTTAATCCAAGTATGACACATTGGCTTTACAAGAGCCTAATCAGACCTATTTTGACTTACGCATCAGTAGTGTGGTGGACATCAATGAAGAATTAGTGCAACATAATGATATTACAAAAGGTCCAACGAATGTGTTGTCTCGGCGTAAGCGGGACAATGAGGACCACATCCAGTAGGGCATTGGAGACAATCTTGAATATCCAACCAATAGAAATACAGATTAGATATGAAGCTGCCCTCACGGCGACGAGGCTCAAAGTGATGGGCGAATGGATCGAAAGCGATCACAAGTCATATCATCAAAAGATAGCTGAGGTAGTGACGGTGGATTTAACTGACATATCATCAGTATCCAACTGAATACCTGAAAAATCAATGGTTGCTGAGTGTGAGACAATGATACCAGACAGACAATCTTGGATTGATGCAACCGTAGTACAGACAACATCTGGAAATTGCTGTTATACAGATGGGTCGAAACTAGGGGAGAGAACGGGGCTAGGACTTTATATCGAGGAACCGGAAACCGAACTCTTATTCCGTCTGCCAGACCATAACGCAGTCCTGCAGGCGGAAGTCCGAGCAATTACAGAATGTGTGAGCTGGCTTGGGGCTAACACAAGGACAACAAATGTGAATATTTTCACAGATAGCCAAATGGCTATCAGGGCAATAACGTCTAGAACGGTGAAGTCGAGGACAGTTTTAGATTGTAAAATGGCGATTAACGCCTACTCCGAACACGGCGCTATATGCATCATATGGGCGCCTGGTCATTGCGGAGTAAGGGGTAACGAGAAAGCAAACGCCTTGGCATCTGGAGCCAGGGACTTGCAAACAACAACACTAGAGAACGGAGTTACGCGTTCTGAACAAAAATATTGGCGAAGAACGCCCATATCACGCTATGGAATAGTGTAAACGTTGGGAAGACAACGAAGGTCTTGTGGGGTGACCCAAACGAGGACAAGACCAAGACCTTACTGAGATTGAGCAAGGTAGAAACTAGTAAGATCATGGGTGTCCTTACAGGACACACATGCTTACAAGCACACCTACATAGGATAGGGGTTGTAGATGGCAGCGTATGTGTAGTCGACTATGTCGACAGTACAGAGTTCCTAAAATAACTTTCCAATGACCATTCTTAATAATAACAATTAGAGCGCACAACAGGCCGAATACTGGCTTATGTGTATGTATGTCCAAGGACATGAGGCGAATTTCACCGCCTCCTCTTCTCAACCTAACCTAACCTAACATAGCCAAAAAATATACAAATTATTTTGTAACGTCCGCAACGAAACTTTCGCCGCGAATAACGCATTCATCAAAAACATTTAGGTAATTATTTAAATGTCAATTCAAAGAACTGTAATATAATTGTTGCAAAGGTTATATGAAAATATTGCATTCAGAATGCTTACGGGATGAATATTAGTAAAATAAAATGCGTACCAATGTAAGATCCGCAACCCAGGATTTTCCCATATTAAAAAATTTCAGAATTAAAATACAAAATTTTGTATTTGTATGCCAATTTGGTCTATGATAGAGAACTTAATGTCAAAGAAAATGTTGCATTTTTACCCATTTTTAAAATTAAAAAAATCTATAGGTCTAGGCATTTTGTTGAATGATAGTGGACGCTTGGTTGATGCATAAAAAACTTAAATTTTCTTAAATAACTTTACGAAATTGTTGATTTTAATTTTAATTTCCGCATTTGCTCATTAATTAATGCTAAAAATTCAGTAAAACGTCAAATATCATATAACCACTATACTACTTTACCGAATCATTTTGTAATTTTAAACATAGTAATAGTTCACTATCACCATTACCTTCAGAAATAAGGGCGTAATTTGCACGCCTGGTTTGGTACCTAAAAATCCCTTTTATTTCTAAATGGATGAATATCGATAGTTTTGTATTTTTTACCTTCATTGGTGTATGATTAATTTAAATTTTAGATTTATTTAAAATTTATATTTTCTTAAAAAAAAACGAAAAATATAATCCAGTTTTTTAATAATAATTTATTAAAATTTATGTGAACGATAAAGAACGAATTTAAAATTTTCATCAAAATCTTCAAAAACCTTCCACATAATTCACTTTCATCATAGATATCATATCAAGAAATAGGGACGTTATTGCCACATCTTTTGAAGTACGCATCACACCTGGAACAAAAACTTTCTCAACGCACTTTATGGTAAAATACCAAGAAATATACCATTTAGTTTCTTTAAAAAATAAAATAGTTGTTATGCAAACACATAATACCAAACAAGATGATATCCTTTTTGGGTGTCTGGCTTTATAAATAGCCAATAACCTTATTTTTGCTACAGAACATTTTTAGATTTTATGCCATAAATTACACTCTTTTGGGATAACAGTGTACACGTGTACCATTTGACGTTCCCTTGTACACATGAAATGTATTACATCATTTCCGACCAAGGACACACAGGTAACCACTACATGCACAAGTAAATCTCCATATCATATACTCGTATATGAACATGCATCCTTAACCAGTACTGTCCTTCCGTGAAGGTTAATTAGTTATAAACGACAACTGGCAAAACAGTTTGACAAACTGTAATGATTACATTTACATAACCATCAACACTAATGTACATTTTATTATTTAATTAAAAATCCCGCTATGAAAAAGCTATAAAAAATTCGAGGGAAAAGAATAAAATGACAAAACCAACATTTTTGTTATATTTGTAATTTGTCGTCCTCTCCAGGAACTGAGCAAACGAAATGAAAATAAAAGTGGAAATTACCTTTGTAACAAACCAAACCAACAGACCACATCTAGGAGCACTGACAGACCAGGAACTGTCACTTTTCTAGGTGTGGAAACGAGGAGACCGTAGGAGCCAGTTAGTCACACAAACACACCCTCAATCCTCAAGTCCTTGACTAGGTGAAAGCCATCAACGTCTATGAAGTCCTTTTGTATAACGTTAATATCTTTTCGGTTGGAGCAAACAAAATTGTGTATGTAAAAGTTACTTAGTTTATATTTTATTTATTTCCCTTTTTTAATAGGAGTACATATTTGAGAGGGAGGTTTTCAAGGTTTGTGGTTTGTTAGGAGACAAAGAGTTAGGACAGGAAGAGTATAGGGTCAGATAACGAAGGTTAGAATGAACTAATGGTTGAAAATGCCAACAAGGAAGAATAACTCAGTTTAGAGGAAAACCTCAATGGAGTCGACTCTAGTATAGAGGAAGACCTCAGAGGTCGTATCTAGTATGGAAGACCTCAGAGGTCGACTCTAGTATAGAGAATGGCCTCAGAGGTCGACTCTAGTATAGAGAATGGCCTCAGAGGTCGACTCTAGTTTAGAGGAAAAACTCAGAAGTCGACTCTAGTATAGAAGAAGACCTCAGAGGTCGACTCTAGTATAGAGGAAGACATCAGAGGTCGACTCTAGTATAGAGGAAGACCTCAGAGGTCGACTCTAGTATAGAGGAACACCTCAGAGGTCGACTCTAGTATAGAGGAAGACCTCAGAGGTCGACTCTAGTATAGAGGAAGACCTCAGAGGTCGACTCTAGTATAGATTAAGATCTCAGAGGTCGACTCTAGTATAGAGGAAGACCTCAGACGTCGACTCTAGTATAGAGGGAGGCCTCAGACCTCGACTCTAGTATAGAGGGAGGCCTCAGACCTCGACTATAGTATAGAGGAAGATCTCAGAGGTCGACTCTAGTATAGAGGAAGACCTCAGACGTCGACTCTAGTATAGAGAAAGACTTCAGAGATCGACTGATCTCTGAAGTGGTCTGCTTGACCACTATTTAACAGGTAATGGGCCGGTTTGACCATTATTTGACAGGCAATGATCCTGACCTGAGAGATTGTTGTCCTGACCAGACACTGGTCATATCCAGACAATATATTACAGATTTTGGTGCAGTCCGATCATTATTTGACAGATCCGAACCTTATCTGACAGATAATGGAGCTGTCCGGCATGACATGGTCTTGTCTGAGAAGACAATGGTCCTGTCGACCATCATCTGACAAATAATAGTTCTGACCAATCACTACCTCAGAGACAATGGTGCAATCCAATCTTTGTTCTGTTCCACTGCTGTCTGACAGCTAATGAGCTGTCCGACCACTATCTGACATATAATGATCCTGGCCGTCGACTATCTGGCAGATTATGGTGCTGCCGGACCACGATCTGGTGAATAAGTATCCTCTCCGACCACTATCTGACGGATAATGTTCCTAGCCGCCGACTATCTGGCAGATAGTAGTCCCATCCCACTTATATCTGACATCCCACATCCTGTCCGACCACTATCTGACCGATAATGGTCCTGTCCGACCACTATCGGACATATAATGGCTCTTGCCCGCGACTATCTGGCAGATAATGGTGCTGCCGAACCACGATCTGGTGAATAAGTATCCTCTCCGACCACTATATGACGGATAATGGTCCTAGCCGCCGACTATCTGGCAGATAATGGTCCTGTCCGACCACTATCTGACAAATAATGGTCCTATCCGACCACTATCTGACAAATAATGGTCTTGTCCTACAACTATTTTTTCTTTCAAAAAAATTGATTATGATTTTTATAAAACTTGACTAATAGTGAAGATCGGCAAAATTTTAGCTTTTAGAATCATATAAATGGCAAACCAATTATATACATATATTATCAGAAGTAGCGGATTCTGCCATGAGCATACTATAGAGATGAAAACTTGTCGAAATGTAAAACTTAACATATATATTTTTATTTATACCTACATTTCAATTAGAAAGGATTGTTAATTAATTTCTATACCGCAATAAGACCCTTGATAAAATATGCAGAAGAAGTCAATAGAGAAGTTAGCAATGTAAACAGTATAAATACATATAAAACTGCATTTTGAAATCGATGGATATGCACAAATGATGTCAACGGTTTTTATATTGATGTTTTCACAATTTTAGGTAGGATCCTGTTTCAAAAATAATATTTTCTTTATTATTTTATAATGGTTTCAAAAAACCGAAAAGTCGAATAAACCGAGTTAAAAAAACCGACGGTTCGAGTTATTCGAAAAAGCAGAAAAACCGAAAACCGATAGGCGGTTTTTAAAGAGAAACCGATTAACCGGTTAACCGGTGCGGTTTTTGATTACCCTAATCCTGTCCCACCACTATCTGAACGATAATGGTCCTGTCCCACCACTATCTGAACGATAATGGTCCTGTCCGACCACTATCTGACAGATAATGATCCAGTACTTCTACTATCGGAAAGGTCATGGTCCTGCCCAAACACTTTCTGACAGCAAATGGTCCTGTTCGACAGATTATGCTGATGTTCGAGCATTATCTGGCATATAATGGTCCTCCCCGACAACTATCTAGCAGATAATGGTCCAGTCCGACGGATATTGGTCCTTTTCGACCGTAATCTGACTACTAATGGTCATATTCGACAACTGTCTGACTGGTAATATTCCTATCCAGTAAATATCTGAAAAATTATGCCCTAACCAACCACTATCTTACAGATCATGACGTTGTCCGACGACTTTCTTACAGTACATGGCCTTTTCCGACCATAATCTTACAGCTAATTGTCTATTCTGGCCCTACGTGACAGATAATGATCCTGTGTCACCACTATCTGACATTTTATATCGTGGCCGACCACTATTTGCAAACCATGGTCATAGCCGACCTGTGTCTGAAAGATTGGGGTCTTGACTGAAAACAGTCAGATAGATAATGGTACTATCCGATAGTTATTTGACAAATGCTGATCCTTATTGAGAATTATCTGTTATAAAATTTATTGACCCTACATTAACTTATAGAAAAAGCTCTTGAGTTCAATGATCGTCTCAAGAGATAGAAAAAGCTCTTGAGTTCAATGATTGTATCAAGAGATAGAAAAGGCTCTTGAGTTCAATGATCTTCTATTTACTAAAGACCTCAGTGATTTAGTGCTGAAATCAATTCGGTTTATATACTTTAGGCATTTTTAAACTAGATCGGTCTTAATCGCAGACTTCTGAAACACTACGAGGACTTTCAATTTGACTTCTCAATTTGTATATGGTTTTCAATGAATTTAATCTTTCCTACCTTTCTAAACCCTCCTCCTCGTCATCTCCATAATCTTTCTCAGGCACCAAAAAACACGTTATTATTCTGACTGTGTCCTCTGCCCATAAAATTGTAGTTTTGTTAAACAATTTTTAAATTTGTTCTCTACCAGAAAAATTATATGAACAAAAATGTTCAACTTAATTTAACCTAATTTTGCAGCAGTTTCCGAGTAAATAAACGAATGAGCGAACGCATGGCAGTACGAGTACTGCTGGTAGTTTCCAAAAAGATTTTTTTGCCAAAAATTGTCTTGGATGCCAACAGGCAAGAGATGCTGAAGGCTTTTTTGTTGCTGTCGACAACGGTAAATTGAAAATATGCCAAAATTAGGAAAAATGTTTTGTAAATATAGTGAAAGTAATTTCAATGAATTATGGCAATATAATAGACTCAGGAATGTGTTTGTTAGTTGTGAATATATATTTATAAAGTTTTATGTTTTTGCAAAATAGCTGTAGACACAACAGCTTCGTTTGAGAACATAGTTTAAAATAAATATAATTTTTTATTTTAAATTATGTCTTTAACTTTGGCAGATGCTGAAAGTAAAATAGTTGGCATCAAAAAGTGTCAAACCAGCAAAATTATGAAATGTCCCAGATGAAGTGGACCCATATGGTCCTTCTTCATCGGGATCTCTGAAAGATGGATAAATATGTATACGCTCATACAAAATTTTAAGTCACAAGCACAAGCCAAACTGACGGACGGATGGACATAGCATATTCTTGATATCTGTTTCGGCTAAAGGTTACCTGCCGCGCATGCAGTATCCACAGAGTTATGCTATTATTCTGGCATGATTTGTTTGTCCAAATGACGTAGAGCAAACCCTTGATTCGATCATACTGGAAAGAATCGCAGAGAGGATGATACTAACTGTTCTTAGTTATACCTAGGCATCTCCATATTCTCTATTGCATTGACCATCGGACCCGGCTTCATACGAATTTTTAGCTTTTCGGAATTTCATCTCATCTACAAAATATATAGCACATTTTCAGATCTTCACAATCACCCCAACTACATGAAATAATTTATTATCCGGTCATTGTCAAGAAGATAATACATTGTCCTCGTTTTCTCACTGCTAAAGCTGGTCACCCGAGAAATGTGAGAGGCTTACCAGAAAATCGTTAACACTTCACACTGCAGGAGCAAACATAAAAATATCGATGATGTTATATGCCATCACATACATGTAAGGCACCTCGAATAGGAAAAATCCATTTTAGAGATTTTCATTTATTCTATCATAACATCATCATTCGGTATTCGTTTGAATATATCCTTAAAAGAGATTATTGCTTTAGATTCCACCCACCTAGACAGGTACCAGAATACCTAGAAAAGCCACTAACCAACTAACAGCATACTGGATGGCTGAAAATGTCCATGATCTGCTTTGATGTTGTTGTTGTTGTTGGTCGTCATCATCCTCCTAACTTTCTAATCGAACACCAACGTCAGTTGGCCGAATAACTGTACAGCTTCATGGCTCCATGCAGTTCATTCTCTGCGAGTCGCTCTCGTTTAACATGCATACGTGTTTTATATATTTTCTTCTTTTTTTGCGCCACAGTTTTCATGTTTTTGCAATCAAAATTTATTGACCGAGAATTTTCAATCAATCGTTTTGTGGTTTTAGCTACGAATAGATATTTTACCAACATCATCATCGCCAGCGCCATTCGTTATCCACATGACAGCCGTAGCCATGCCATCATCATCACCATGTCCTTGTGGTCTTTGGTACCTTTTAAAGCGAATAAACCTATGCGAAAGGATGTCTGAGTCGAGGTATGTCTATGGGAATGGGAATGCGTATGTGTGTTTGAATACCACTCACTCACATTCGTCGTGTACAACCAGTTTTAGAGCAATTAAGGACGTTTTCATAATCATCATTTATATGTTTGTTATTGCTGAGTGATTGCACGAGGGGTATGTTTTACAGTGAACCTTTTGACCAGACCATATTGCAGTCGTCTGTCTATGAGGTGTTTATCCTAAGACCATATGCACTCATGAATCCGCTCTTCCTCTGTACAAGATCCGACCTCTAAGGCCTTCCTCTACCCAGGAGTCGAACTCTAAGGTTTCCTCTACCTTATAGTCGAAATCTAAGGTTTCCTCTACCTTAGAGTCGACCTCTGAGGTCATTCTCTGTACTAGAGTCGACCTCTGATGTATTCATTTTCTCTGAAATCTTCCTCTATAATAGAGTCGACCACTTGGGTCTTCCTCTATAATAGAATCGGCCACTGAGGCCTTCCTCTATAATAGTGTCGACCACTGAGGCCTTCCTCTTTAATAGAGTCGACCACTGAGGTCTTCCTCTATACTAGAGTAGACCACTGAGGTCTTCCTCTATACTAGAGTCAACCTCTGAGGTCTTCCTTTATGCTGGAGTCGACCTCTACAGTCTTCCTTTATGCTGGAGTCGACCCCTACAGTCTTCGTCTACACAAGAGTCGACCTCTGAGGTCTTCCACTAGAGTCGACCTCTACAGTCTTCTTCTACACAAGAGTCGACCAATGAGGTCTTCCTCTATACTAGAGTCAACCTCTGAGGTCTTCCTTTATGGTAGAGTCAACCTCTCAGGTCTTCGTCTACACCACAGTCAGCCTCTGAGGTCTATCTCTATACTAGAGTCGAACTCTGAGGTCTTTCTTCATACAAGAGTCGAACTCTGAGGTCTTTCTTCATACAAGAGTCGACCTCTGAGATCTTTCTCTATACTAGAGTCGACCTCTGAGGTCTTCTTCTACACTAGAATCGACTCCTGAGGTCTTCCTCTATATTAGAGTCGACCTCTGAGGTTTTGCTCTACACTGGAGTCGACCTCTAAGGTCTTCTTCTACACAAGAGTCAACCACTGAGGTCTTCCTATATTATAGGGTCGACCTCTGAGATCTTTCTCTATACTAGAGTCGACCTCTGAGGTCTTCTTCTACACTAGAATCGACCACTGATGTCTTCCTCTATAATAGAGTCGACCTCTGAGGTCTACCTCTATACTAGAGTCGACCTCTGAGGTCTTTTTCTATACTAGAGTCGACCTCTACAGTCTTCGTCAACACAAGAGTCGACCTCTGAGGTCTTCCTCTACACTAGAGTGGACCTCTACTGTCTTCTTCTACACAAGAGTCGACCTCTAAGGTCTTCCTCTACCCTAGAGTCGACCTCTGAGGTCTTCCTTTACCCTAGAGGCGACCTCTGAAGTCTTTCTCTACCCTGGAGTCGTCCTCTGAGGTCTTCCTCTACCCTAGAGTCGACATCTGAGGTCTTCCTCTACCCAAGACTCGATATCGGAGGTCTTCCTCTATACTGGAGTCGACATCTGAGGTCTTCCTTTATACTAGAGTCGATTTCTGAGGTCATCCTCTATACTAGAGTCGACCTCTGAGGTCTATCTCTATACTAGAGTCGACCTCTGAGGTCTTCCTCTATGCTAGAGTCGACCACTGAGGTCTTCCTCTATACAAGAGTCGACCTCTGAGGTCTTTCTCTATACTAGAGTCGATTTCTGAGGTTTTCCTCTATATTAGAGTCGACCTCTGAGGTCTTCTTCTACACTAGAATCGATTTCTGAGGTCTTCCTCTATATTAGAGTCGACCTCTGAGGTTTTCCTATACACTGGAGTCGACCTCTGAAGTCTTCCTCTACACTGGAGTCGACCTCTGAAGTCTTCCTCTATACTAGAGTCGACCTCTGAGGTCTTCCTCTATACTAGAGTCGACCTCTGAGGTCTTCCTCTATACTAGAGTCGACCTCTGAGGTCTTCCTCTATACTAGAGTCGACCTCTGAGGTCTTCCTCTATACTAGAGTCGACCTCTGAGGTCTTCCTCTATACTAGAGTCGACCTCTGAGGTCTTCCTCTATACTAGAGTCGACTAGAGTCGACCTCTGAGGTCTTCCTCTATACTAGAGTCGACCTCTGAGGTCTTCCTCTATACTAGAGTCGACCTCTGAGGTCTTCCTCTATATTACAGTCGACCTCTGAGGTCTTCTTCTACACTAGAGTCGACTCCTGAGGTCTTCCTCTATATTAGAGTTGACTCCTGGCGTTTTCGTCTATTCTAGAGTCAAACTCTGAGGTTTCTTCTACACCAGAGTCGACCTCTGAAGTCTTCTTCTACACCAGAGTCGACCTCTGAGGTCTTCTTCTACACTCGAGTCGACCTTTATAGTCTTCGTCTACACAAGAGTCGACCTCTGAGGTCTTCCTCTACGCTACAGTGGACCTCTACAGTCTTCTTCTACACAAGAATCGACCTCTGTGGTCTTCCTCTACACCAAAATCGACCTCTGAGGTATTCATTTTCTCTGAAGTCTTCCTCTATAATAGAGTCGACCATTAGGGTCTTCCTCTATAATAGAATCGACCACTGAGGCCTTCCTCTATAATAGAGTTAACCACTGAGGCCTTTCTCTTTAATAGAGTCGACCACTGATGTCTTCCTCTACAATAGAGTCGACCTCTGAGGTCTTTTTCTATAATAGAGTCGACCTCTGAGGTCTTTTTCTATACTAGAGTCGACCTCTGAGGTCTTCCTCTACACTAGAGTGGACCTCTACTGTCTTCTTCTACACAAGAGTCGACCTCTAAGGTCTTCCTCTACCCTAGAGTCGACATCTGAGGTCTTCCTTTACCCTAGAGGCGACCTCTGAGATCTTCGTCTACACTAGAGTCGACCTCTGAGATCTACCTCCATACCAGAGTCGGCCTCTGAAGTCTATCTCTATACTATAGTCGACCTCTGAGGTTTATCTCTATACTAGAGTCGACCTATGAGGTCTACCTTTATACTACAGTCGACATCTGAGGTCTTCCGCTATGCTAGAGTCCACCTCTGAGGTCTTCCTCTATACATGAATCGAACTCTGAGGTCTTCCTCTATACTAGAGTCAACATCTGAAGTTCTTCCTCTATGATAAGAGTCTACCACAGAGATCTTCCTCTATACTATAAGTCAGTTACTAAAACTTTAGATATTTTCAGTTTGTTCGTGTATGAACTCCAGCACGACGACTCCTATCTTTATCCTATCAACCACTATGTTCGTATATCCACTCACATCAAGGTATATCGTTTAGCAATAATGAAAAAAAGGATAATAAATTCTAAAATACTTAACATCGATTTATGTGTGTGAGTGCGTATGTATATTAATGAGCTTGTGTGTACTCTGGAAATTGATTGCATAAATTTTAGAGTAAACATACACACATACGCACACTCATATACATAGATACACTTACTTGAAAAAACACAGATAATAAATGCTATTGATATTTTATATTAACAAAATACACTCGTCGCATCAAGAGAATTGTGCGGTACATCCCATAAATGATTATAATGGAAATTGAGGTTTTTCGCAAATTCAAAGTGGATCATAAAACATTTTATAGGTATGTGTATATGTATGCTATGTGGTATTATCGAGAGATGTGCAGAGAGAGTATTAAGGGACCATAGAAATAATCAGCCTGATATGAACGAATGAAATATATATACGAATATATGCGAAAATTCTCAATGGGATTGAATGAATGGATGAAATTATTAGTGGTCATCGATTTGGGTGAAATTTAGTTTACATTTGAGGGTAATTTAATATTTGCAAAAATTGTTTGCCAAATTGTTGTTGGTGTGCGTGTTTGGAGAGCCAAAAAAAATACATAGCAGGAATACCTATATGTTTGATTTATTAAACTTCAGATGAAATGAAATTATTTTGTAAAACCAATAATTATACATTGTTAGAAATTTCAATGAATTTATAATTGGGAACTTAGGTTTACAATGAAAATTAGGCCACAATTAACATTTGTAATATGTGGGTTATGTTATGAATTTTCATTATTGTTTTAATGAACTACAAAATGAATTGCAGTACCATTTTCAGAATACATAGATACAAATCATTTGCTTTTATTAGGTAATCGGTAAAATGTGTTGTCATCACTCAGACCAAACCATTGCACTCACAGATATGGCCAGAACATCTCATCTCTCAGAGGATCTGACTGGATGATACTGAGAAAAATTCGTGTCAAGTATCTACTTTCTATAATTTTTAGTGGTCAAAAAATATATTATTAAGTTGCGCACAACAGGCCGATCCATAGGCTTAAGTGTATGTCCATAACACCGAGTTGGCCTGCATGTAAAAAAGAAGTTCCCGGATGCGAGGCGGAATATGAAAGCTTACCTCGAGACAATAGCAAAAACATTTTTTTCAAAATTTTTTGAGCCCGCGGAATCGGTCCAAATCGTTTTTTATTATTATTTTGAAAATAAATAAGAGTAAATATAATAAAATGATTTAAATTGCGAATTTTGAGAAAAACTGCGATTATTACAATGGTTTCAATATGCGTGAGTAAATACAGGTTTTTCTAATAAGAGTGATATGGTTTCTTTGAAAAAAACCCACTTATTGTTAAGGAAATTAAAAAGTTTTTTATTTAATGTGAAGTACAATCAATACAATTAAGTTCTAAATAAAACGTCATTCATATGGCCTCCACGACTTCTTCTGCACAAGAAATAGTCTAATGGTGTTAAATCACAACTTCTTGGGGGCCATTAAATATCACAATTTCTTGAAATAATCGAATCTCCAAACATTTCTCGCAACAATTCAATTGTTTTATTTGCTGTGTGGCACGTAGCCACATGGCAAAAAGATCTCTCTTAACGAGAGCTAAAATATTGCTTATGGGTGTCAAGGTCGACTGGAAAGTGTTTTTTTGGATTTGAAAAAAATGGTCTTAGCGCACAAAAAGTTGCAATAGGAAAACGATTATTTTGATAATTAAACTGAATAATTTGTAAACGTTGTTCTTGCGAATATCTCTCCATGATGAAATTGTAAACACTACTGAATACAATGAAAAACAAATGACAGATCATGACATATTACAAATGGCCGAAACGTCTCTTCAAAAGCATATCATCCCTATTGGAAACCAGTAAGGAAAGACAAAAAATCGGGCGGGCCAACTATATAATACCCTACACCCTTCGTAACGGCAGCAAAGGATCCAGGAGCAGCGTAATCAAAGTACAGGTCGCACAACGAAACTTTGCACATGTCATTCTATAGGCACAAGGACGGTCCCTATTGAATTTGGATAAAATCGGTTCAGATTTATATATCCCATATATATGTACACGGGGCAAAATCGCCTTTTTTGATATGTTTGAATCGAAAGAAAATATAGTTGCAATACAAATTTTTAAATATTATATATTTTCGAGCAAATAAACTTTATTTGAAAATCAATAATATGTATTTAGAAACCATACGTTAATATATTAGAATAAAATATATTTGCGAACTAATTTTCTCAAATAAAATATGTGTTTAAATACAAATAAAATTATTGTTTATGAATATTTCCAAATATATTTTATTAAAAAAAGATTTTCAAAACTTTGCTGAATTTTTCGAATTTTAGTTTTAATTTTTTCCTTGTTTTCGAATTATGCATTTCTATTAAAAATGGCATACTTCGTATTAAATTCTATTTGAAACCATTTATTTTTTTCTAACTATTCATTTTTTTGAATTATAAAGAAATTTTACTACCATTAAAACATTCTAAAAATTACCTTTCAATTGCTGACAACTTAGAACAATTAAAGAATAGATATATATTCACGCAAATAGATCTTTGTTTGGGAAATAACATATCCAAATAAAAACCAGTAAGGAAAGGCAGAAAGTCGGGCGGGGCCGACTATATAATACCCTACACCTCCCTAACAATGCGATAAGGGTCATTGCCATAATAATTTGGAATAATTGGTAAATGGGTAGAAACATATTATCTAATTCTGAAACGATAATCGCTAAATTAAGCAATATTCGTTCCTAAATTGAGAAACATCTTTCTGGAAAATTTTAATGATCGGAAGTAAAATACAACTTCTATAGCGGTTTGATACCAAATCAGGAGTACTGATCGGATATAAAATACAGTCTCTACAGCGCTTACATGTCAAATCGGGGGTAACATATATATGGGAGCTATATCTAAATCTGAACCAATTTTCTCCGAATTTGGCAGTATTCCTTCATGTAATAAGAAACCTCTTTCTGCCGAATTTCGCACTGATCGGATATAAAATAACATTTTTACAGCGCTTACAAGTCAAATCGGGGGTAACATATATATGGGGGATATATCTAAATCTGAACCGATTTTCTCCGAATTTAGCACATATATAAGAAACGTCTCGTTGCCGAATTTCGCACTGATCGGATATAAAATAACATTTTTACAGCGCTTACATGTCAAATCGGGGGTAACGTATATATGGGGGCTATATCTAAATCTGAAACGATTTCTTCCAAATTTAACAGTGTTCATCCATATAAGAAGAAACGTCTTTCTGCCGAATTTCATACTGATCGGACATAAAATAAAGGTTTTACAGCGCCTACATGTCAAATCGGGGCTAACATATATATGGGGGCTATATCTAAATCTGAACCGATTTTAACCAAATTCAATAGGGATCGTCCTTGGGCGAAAAAAAAGATATGTGTAAAGTTTCGTCGAGATCGGAACATAATTGCGACCTGTACTTTTATTACAAGAATACATGCACAGACAGACAGATGGACAGACGGACATAGCTAAATCAACTCTGAAAGTGATTCTAAGTCGATCGGTATAATAAACGATGGGTCTATTTCTTCTCCTTTTGGGTGTTACAAACAAATGCACAAAGTTATAATACCCTGTACCACAGTGTGGTGTAGGGTATAAATATTAGGATGTAAACATAGTTTTGTTTAGAACAACATCCTCCCAAACATATAATATTTGTATGTGTCAAATATTGTATATTTGGAGTGCACTCTAAAAATATATATGTTTCAAGCAGAATATGTTTGGGACAATATACTACAGAGGCGATTTTTTTTCAGCGTGTACCTCTATATGGGTCTATCTCTTCTCCATTTGGGTGTTACAAACAAATGCACAAAGCCATAATACCCTGTACCACAGTGTGGTGTAGGGTATACAAATTAGGACAGAAACAAGGGTTTGCTTAGAACATAAACTTCCCAAATATATAATATATATATTCCAAATTTTTAATAATATTGTGTCCCAAATATTATAAAGTGTCCGCCATCTAGCGTTTTTTTAACTAGTGCTTATTTCGTGAATTGTAACACTTAGCTCATGTCTGATTTGACAGATAATTAGTTTCATCCTCCGCTGAACGAATATGGTTGTGTATACACGGCGGAAAATCGTCATTTTTGATATGTTTGAATTGAAAATAAATATATTTGGAAACGATTTTTTTGTTAACAAATAAATTTTATTTGAAAATCAAGAAATCTTGTTTGGAACGCATATATTAATATATTAGAACATAATATATTTGCTAACTGACTTTCACAAATAAAATATGTGTGTACCTACAAACAAAGTTATTGTTTAAGAAGTTTTCCAAACATATTTTATTTAAAAAAAATTTTAAAACTTTGCTGATTTTTAGTTAGTTTTTCCTAGTTTTCGTTTTAAATTTTATAGCTAAAAATATCTTTTAATTTATAAATATTCCAATTCATCACTTTTTGTCAATCCAACAATGCATTTTATATTCACGAAAGATTATACGATTTAAGTTTTAATTAAATTTTAAAAACATGTAAAATTTATAAAAAAAATTATCTTTGAGCATCTGAAAAACAGAAAACTGGTCTTTAAGTCAAGGCATTGATACATCGCCAAAATAATTAAATACCAATTAATCTTTGTTTCGGATATACTAGTTCCAAAAAAAAAAAATATTAAAATGGGAACATATTTTTGTTTAGAACAATATTCTCCCAAACATAAAATATTTATGTGTGTCAAATATTATATATTTGTAGTGTACTCTAAACATATGTATATTTCACGCCGAATATGTTTGGGACAATATACTACAGAAGCGATTTTTTTTCAGCGTGTACGCTTGAACAACGCTGGGAAATATTGCGACATTGCTTTGAAAATCATGGTAATGTTGCAAAATGTGTGCGAAAATTGCGTAAGGGTTTTGGAAGAAGGGAAGCACCGTCAGCTCCGTGTGTTCGTTATCTTGTGAAAAAAGTGAAAGAAACTAACATCCTCATCGATAAACCAAAGCGTGAAAAGCAAAAAACAGTGCGTACACCCGAGAATATTGCTGCTGTGGCAGAAAGTGTGCGTGAAGCGCCATCAACATCAATTCACCGTCGTTCTCAACAATTGAACATTTCGGAGACATCATTGAGACGAATTTTGCATAAAGACCTTGGTATGACGCCATACAAAGTCCAATTGGTTCAGGAGTTGAAGTCAACTGACCATCCAATGCGTTTTCGCTTCGCTAAGTGGGCCTGCGGTCGACTTACAGAAGATGCCGATTTTGCCAAAAAAATCTTTTCAGATGAAGCTCATTTTGATCTTGGCGGGTATGTAAACAAGCAAAATTGTCGCATTTGGGGCACAGAAACCCCGCACGCATACATTAAAAAGCCGATAATACACCCAAAACGAGTCACTGTTTGGTGCGGATTTTGGTCCAGAGGCATAATTGGGCCATTTTTCTTCGAAAATGAGCAAGGAGTGGCCGTTACAGTCAATGGTCATCGTTATCGGGCCATGTTGAACGAATTTTTGTTCACAAATATTGAAGAGGAGGATATTGGCAACATTTGGTTTCAACAGGACGGCGCTACGTGCCACACAGCCGAAGCTACACTCGATGTTTTGCGCCCTGTTTTTGAAGACCGCATTATCAGCCGCAGAGCTGATGTCGTTTGGCCACCTCGGAGCTGCGATTTGACACCGTTGGACTATTATTTGTGGGGTGCCCTCAAAGATAAGTGTTACACCGACAAGCCAGAGACAATTGACGCTTTAAAGGACAATATTCGTGAAGCCATTGGTGAAATACAGCTGCACACAATCGTGCTTAAAAATTGGACCGATCGTGTAGGCTACTGGATGGCCAGCCGAGGCAGCCATTTGAATGAAATTATTTTCCATTATTAACCGGAAGGATTGTACTTTCAAATAAAAAAAGAAATTTGAGAAAATATTCAATAGTTTTTTTATAGCATTTTCGAAAAAAAAAGTTATTTGGCGGACTCTTTATATTTATATATATGTATATATATGTATATATATACATATGTATATGTTTCAAGCAGAATATATTTGGGACAATATACTACAGATGGAGTTTTTATTCAGCGTGTATAATGTGTGATTTTTTGGCAATTTTTTTTGTGGCAACACTGGTTTTGGCAGCTCAGTTGTTTTCTTCTTTAAACATTGTTTTTCATCTTTAAACATTGAATTCTATAGACCGTTCTGTCGACTCAAATATAAATAACACTGTGATACAAAATTGAACTTTCCGAATGGGAATGGTATGAGACCAATTGCAAATGAAAGTTGACATTATCCTTAACAAAACAGTCAAGGGTTTTTTTAGGTCAGTGCGAATTTTTTTTACACGCATTATAAGTTGGTGATTTCAACAAGAAAAGATCATTGCAAATTTGACAAACTAATGTTTATGTTTATACCCTCCACCATAGGCTTCATTTTGTCACTCCGTTTGTAACATCTCTAAATATTGATCTGAGACCCCATAAAGTATATATACATATTCATAATCGTCGTAAAATTCTAAGACGATTTAGCCATGTCCGTCCGTCCGCCCGCCCGTCCGTCCGTCCGTCTGTTGTAATCACGCTACAATCTATAATACTGGTGGCTGAAATTTGGTATAGATGCTTCTTATAGCTGCAGGTAACTTGGGATTGAAAATGGACGATATCGGTCCATATTTAGATATAGCTCCCTTATATAGCATCGAACTTGTTGTGATTCCTACTGTTCTCATCTTTTTTTGTCTTTTTTTCGGTGTTATTTTCTTTAGGTTTGAGTTATTTTGAGAGGTCACATGCTATCCATGGTGGAGGGTATATAAGATTCGGCATGGCCGAACTTAACGCTTTTACTTGTTTTATTATCATGGAATGTTGAGGTATCTTACTGTTTTAGGGTCCAAGGAATTCTTTTTGATATTTATTTTTACCTACAACTCACGCTAGATGGCGCTGACATACAAATGGTGGTATTTCTTGTAGATTTTTATAGAAAAAAAACGGTTTAAAATCACCAACTTCAAATGCTTGTAAAAAAAATCTCGCACTGAACTGAAAAACCCATTGAAGGTTTTATTTTGGATAACGCCAATTTTAATGTGCAATTGCTTTCATCTCATTCCCATTTCGGTTGTTGCACTGTGTAATCATACATTTCTCTAAATGTTAAGCGTTTCTTTAAATTAAATCCGAAAGCTTTTAAAACATTACTATTTCACACTGTATAAGCAACATTTTGCAACCGATCTGAATAAAATATACAAAAAGATGTGTCTTGATATACTTAGAGATATAGACTCAAATTTAAGGAAAATCGGTTCAGATTTAAATGTAGCCCCCGTATATATGTTACTCCCGATTTGACATGTAAGCGCTGTAGAAACTATATTTTATACGAAATTCGACAGAAAGAGGTTTCTTATTACATGAATAAACACTTCAAAATTTGTGGATTTAGATATAGCCCCCATATATATGTTACACCCGATTTGACATGTAAGCACTGTAGAAACCATATTTTATATTCGATCAGTGCGAAATTCGGCAGAGAGAGAGGCTACGTATTACATGAATGAACCCTGCCAAATTCGGGGGAAATCGGTTCGGATTTAGATAATGCTCGATATATATATATACTAGCGGACCGGGCGAACTTCGCCTCGTCCCAATTTAACGCCTTCAGATAAACTCCAGAGTGATACTAAAACACAGATAGTTAAAATTTTAATGCGATTTGTTTAAAAGGAATCGAAATCAGTAGAGATAAATCGAATCAGATGATAAACAACAAACAACGAAGACAGAAGACAGGCAACGTACAGATGACCGTGCGAAAAACAGGGAAATTCGAGATTAATTCCACAGACTTTCTACGATTGGTTTTGAGATTTATTGATTGTCATCGCAAAAGCCAATCGTACAGGGAACTGAATCCGCTTGAATTGGAATGAAAGATCAATTGGAATAATCGGAATTCGTGGGATAAGGACTTCCTCTCCTTTGAATTTTCCCTTGATGATCGTCGCCTGAATCACATTGTCCATCAGTTTCATAATGGACAACCGCGAACTATGCACAATTTCGGATGATTCAGATTCCGCAACATGATTATGATCGATTCCACCATCAGCTGTAAATTATGCGGCGGAGCTCCTGGCACATCAAGCGAGTTCGATTTTACTTTGAATAATAAAATTCATGCTATCGACGTCCTTATTCTTCGCTGCTAATATTGCCCATTCACTAATCTAATCGAGATTTGGAAACACTTTGGTGATGAGTTCCTCGTTCGACGATGTGAACTCGCAAAAATTTGCCGGGAACAATATCAATGCAGTGGAAACATCAATAGTAATTTGGCCATTGCCAAGCGCCAACAGTTGTTTCGAGAATTCAAGAGCCGATGAGTCGTTCTGCAAAGCGACTCTCATGTTGGTGGTCAATTTCAACTTCTTGACATAACTTCTTGACATGCAGCCACAAAGACCACTATTTCAGGCATGCATTAATTTCATCGGCAGTAGATTTCGGGATGACGGGAAGCGTTTGACGAAAATCTCCGGAGAGCAATATCAGACTCACCAAATTGTCTCAAATCACGTCGTAAATCCTTCATCGTTCGGTCAATTGCCTCCAGAGCTCGTTTATGCGCCATCGTGCATTCATCCGAAATTATGATTTTGCAATGCCCGCAATCCAATAAGATAACCTTACCTCTTATACTCAAACTTATTATCTGAAAAAATGTTCGAATTGATAAATATCGTGAATTTTAATTGATCGTAATGCTTGTACCGTTTGCCGATGTGATACGCGAAATCAGTGTAACAATACGCAAAACTCGAATGAATTGCACCAAGAAAAATAGCACATACTCGTACATATGTTTAATAGAAAACTTTTTTGTTTAATAGAAAATTAATAAAAAAATTTGGATTGAAAAAGAGAGCAGTAGATAGGAACAGTAGGAATCTCGCAAGAAATAGCAGTAGATAGGAACAGTAGGAATCTCGCAAGAAATAGCAATTTTCGATTTTCCCAATTTTCCGACTTTTCCGGAGGGTTTTCCCAAAATTTTCTTTCGTAACAACCTTCTCCAGGCAAATACGAACAACTGAAACAAATTGAGCCAAATCGCTCCAGCCCTTCTGACGTGATGCCATTACACAGATGGACCGTTTCATTTTTATACATATAGATATATATATATTACCCTCGATTTTATATGTAAGCGCTGTAGAAACTGTATTTTATATCCGATCACTGGGAAATGATTTCTTATTACAAGAATGAACACTGTAAAATTTGGGAAAAACGGTTAAGATTTAGATATAGCTAAAGATACTTTTTTCAATAGCCTTTCTTGACAGATCACGCGTGAGTCGTGTCATGCTATCATGTTATTTTTGTTAAGTATAGTTTAGCATTTCATCATGGAAAGACTTACGCCTGAACAACGTTTGCTCGTGTCATTCGCCAGTTACCAGTCGAAATGCTCAAACGAGTCATCGAAAATTGGACTCAACGGATGGACCATCTGAGACGTAGCCGCGGCCAACATTTGATAGACATAATCTTCAAAAAGTAAATGCCAAAGAATGTTCTTTCAAATGATAGTAAACATTCCCCATTCAATTTGAATTTTCTGTGTTTTTTTTTTTTCTTTAAAAAAGTAGGGAACCTCGAAGTGGATCACGCTATATATATATTCCTCCCGATTTGGTATCAAAGCAATATAGAAGTGGTTCTTTACATCCAATCATTACAAAATTTGGCAGAAAGATGTTTCTTACAGCCTGTTTCTCTATGTCGAACGAAGGCTATGCGAACGAAAAACGCTGATTTTAGACCTACTAAAAGGTATCAGAACGACAAAGCGAATGCAAACATACTGGCTGATGCCAGTTTGTAGGTCTAAAGTCATCTGGTTTTCGTTCGCATCGCTATCGTTCGACATAGAGAAACAGGCTGTTAATTTTGGAACCACCTGAAAATAACACAGCTAGACCCACCTTAAAGTATACCGATCGACTCAGAATCACTAGCTTAAGCATGTCTGTCCGTCCGTCCGTCCGTCCGTCCGTCCGTCCGTCTGTCCATGTAAAGTTGTTCGTCGACTACAGGTCGCCATTTCACTCCGATCGTTCTGAAATTTTGCAGTTTAGAGTATTTCGCAGCTGTTAAGATCGCTATTGAATTTGGTTGAAATCGGTTCAGATTTAGCTATAGCTTCCATATATATGTTTCGTCCGATTTTGTTCCTTAGTCCTGTAGAAGCTGTATTTTACAGCCAATCATTTTGAAATTTAGAATGGTAGAGTTTCTTGATCCATGAACCTACACTACCGAATTTGAAGAAAATCGGCTAAGATTTAGCTATAGCTCCCATATATATCTTTCGTCCGATTTGGACCTTTAGTCCTATAGAAGCTGTATGTTACATCCGATCGTTTTGAAATTTAGAATGGTAGAGTTTCTTGATCCATGAACCAACATTGCCGAATTTGAAGAAAATCGGTTAAGATTTAGCTATAGCTCCCATATATATGTTTCGTCCGATTTTGCTCTTTAGTCCTGAAGAAGCTGTATTTTACATCCAATCGTTTTGAAATTTAGAATGGTAGAGTTTCTTGATCCATGAACCAACATTGCCGAATTTGAAGAAAATCGGTTAAGATTTAGCTATAGCTCCCATATATATGTTTCTTCCGATTTGGCCCTTTAGTTCTATAGAAGCTGTATTTTACATCCAATCGTTTTGAAATTTAGAATGGTAGAGTTTCTTGATCCATGAACCAACACTGCCGAATTTGAAGAAAATCGGTTAAGATTTAGCTATAGCTCCCATATATATGTTTCGTCCGATTTGGCCCTTTAGTCCTATAAAAGCTGTATTTTACATCCAATCGTTTTGAAATTTAGAATGGTAGAGTTTCTTGATCCATGAACCAACACTACCGAATTTGAAGAAAATCGGTTAAGATTTAGATATAGCTCCCATATATATGTTTCGTCCGATTTGGCCATTTAGTCCTATAATAGCTGTATTTTACATCCAATCCTTTTGAAATTTAGAATGGTAGAGTTTCTTGATCCATGATCTAACATTGCCGAATTTGAAGAAAATCGGTTAAGATTTAGCTATAGCTCCCATATATATGTTTCGTCCGATTTTGCTCTTTAGTCCTGAAGAAGCTGTATTTTACATCCAATCATTTTGAAATTTAGAATGGTAGAGTTTCTTGATCCATGAACCAACACTACCGAATTTGAAGAAAATCGGTTAAGATTTAGCTATAGCTCCCATATATATGTTTCGTCCGATTTGGCCATTTAGTCCTATAATAGCTGTATTTTACATCCAATCGTTTTGAAATTTAGAATGGTAGAGTTTCTTGATCCATGAACCAACACTGCCGAATTTGAAGAAAATCGGTTAAGATTTAGCTATAGCTCCCATATATATGTTTCGTCCGATTTGGCCCTTTAGTCCTATAAAAGCTGTATTTTACATCCAATCGTTTTGAAATTTAGAATAGTAGAGTTTCTTGATCCATGAACCAACTCTACCGAATTTGAAGAAAATCGGTAAAGATTTAGCTATAGCTCCCATATATATATTTCATCCTATTTGGCTCTTTAGATCCAATCGTTTTTATACCCTACACCACACTGTGGTACAGGGTATTATTTAAGTATAAAATGTCCCAAAAGTAAATTTATGTAAACAATTTATACATGAATTACAAAATTTATATATCAGAGTTATTCAATATTACGAGAGTGGTGTAGGGTATTATATAGTCGGCACCGCCCGACTTTAGCCTTTCCTTACTGGTTTTGAAATTTAGAATGGTAGAGTTTCTTGATCCATGAACCAACACTGCCGAATTTGAAGAAAATCGGTTAAGATTTAGCTATAGCTCCCATATATATGTTTCGTCCGATTTGGCCCTTTAGTCCTATAAAAGCTGTATTTTACATCCAATCGTTTTGAAATTTAGAATGGTAGAGTTTCTTGATCCATGAACCAACACTACCGAATTTGAAGAAAATCGGTAAAGATTTAGCTATAGCTCCCATATATATATATTTCATCCTATTTGGCTCTTTAGATCCAATCGTTTTTATACCCTACACCACACTGTGGTACAGGGTATTATTTAAGTATAAAATGTCCCAAAAGTAAATTTATGTAAACAATTTATACATGAATTACAAAATTTATATATCAGAGTTATTCAATATTACGAGAGTGGTGTAGGGTATTATATAGTCGGCACCGCCCGACTTTAGCCTTTCCTTACTGGTTTTGAAATTTAGAATGTTAGAGTTTCTTGATCCATGAACCAACACTGCCGAATTTGAAGAAAATCGGTTAAGATTTAGCTATAGCTCCCATATATATGTTTCGTCCGATTTGGCCCTTTAGTCCTATAAAAGCTGTATTTTACATCCAATCGTTTTGAAATTTAGAATGGTAGAGTTTCTTGATCCATGAACCAACACTACCGAATTTGAAGAAAATCGGTAAAGATTTAGCTATAGCTCCCATATATATATATTTCATCCTATTTGGCTCTTTAGATCCAATCGTTTTTATACCCTACACCACACTGTGGTACAGGGTATTATTTAAGTATAAAATGTCCCAAAAGTAAATTTATGTAAACAATTTATACATGAATTACAAAATTTATATATCAGAGTTATTCAATATTACGAGAGTGGTGTAGGGTATTATATAGTCGGCACCGCCCGACTTTAGCCTTTCCTTACTGGTTTTGAAATTTAGAATGTTAGAGTTTCTTGATCCATGAACCAACACTGCCGAATTTGAAGAAAATCGGTTAAGATTTAGCTATAGCTCCCATATATATGTTTCGTCCGATTTGGCCCTTTAGTCCTATAAAAGCTGTATTTTACATCCAATCGTTTTGAAATTTAGAATGGTAGAGTTTCTTGATCCATGAACCAACACTACCGAATTTGAAGAAAATCGGTAAAGATTTAGCTATAGCTCCCATATATATATATATTTCATCCTATTTGGCTCTTTAGATCCAATCGTTTTTATACCCTACACCACACTGTGGTACAGGGTATTATTTAAGTATAAAATGTCCCAAAAGTAAATTTATGTAAACAATTTATACATGAATTACAAAATTTATATATCAGAGTTATTCAATATTACGAGAGTGGTGTAGGGTATTATATAGTCGGCACCGCCCGACTTTAGCCTTTCCTTACTGGTTTTGAAATTTAGAATGGTAGAGTTTCTTGATCCATGAACCAACACTACCGAATTTGAAAAAAATCGGTAAAGATTTAGCTATAGCTCCCATATATATGTTTCATACGATTTGGCTCTTTAGATCCAATCGTTTTTATACCCTACACCACACTGTGGTACAGGGTATTATTTAAGTATAAAATGTCCCAAAAGTAAATTTATGTAAACAATTTATACATGAATTACAAAATTTATATATCAGAGTTATTCAATATTACGAGAGTGGTGTAGGGTATTATATAGTCGGCCCCGCCCGACTTTAGCCTTTCCTTAATGGTTTTCATTTATTTTCTTCAAATTTTTGAAATTTAGAATGGTAGAGTTTCTTGATCCATGAACCAACACTACCGAATTTGAAGAAAATCGGTAAAGATTTAGCTATAGCTCCCATATATATATTTCATCCTATTTGGCTCTTTAGATCCAATCGTTTTTATACCCTACACCACACTGTGGTACAGGGTATTATTTAAGTATAAAATGTCCCAAAAGTAAATTTATGTAAACAATTTATACATGAATTACAAAATTTATATATCAGAGTTATTCAATATTACGAGAGTGGTGTAGGGTATTATATAGTCGGCACCGCCCGACTTTAGCCTTTCCTTACTGGTTTTGAAATTTAGAATGTTAGAGTTTCTTGATCCATGAACCAACACTGCCGAATTTGAAGAAAATCGGTTAAGATTTAGCTATAGCTCCCATATATATGTTTCGTCCGATTTGGCCCTTTAGTCCTATAAAAGCTGTATTTTACATCCAATCGTTTTGAAATTTAGAATGGTAGAGTTTCTTGATCCATGAACCAACACTACCGAATTTGAAGAAAATCGGTAAAGATTTAGCTATAGCTCCCATATATATATATTTCATCCTATTTGGCTCTTTAGATACAATCGTTTTTATACCCTACACCACACTGTGGTACAGGGTATTATTTAAGTATAAAATGTCCCAAAAGTAAATTTATGTAAACAATTTATACATGAATTACAAAATTTATATATCAGAGTTATTCAATATTACGAGAGTGGTGTAGGGTATTATATAGTCGGCACCGCCCGACTTTAGCCTTTCCTTACTGGTTTTGAAATTTAGAATGGTAGAGTTTCTTGATCCATGAACCAACACTACCGAATTTGAAAAAAATCGGTAAAGATTTAGCTATAGCTCCCATATATATGTTTCATACGATTTGGCTCTTTAGATCCAATCGTTTTTATACCCTACACCACACTGTGGTACAGGGTATTATTTAAGTATAAAATGTCCCAAAAGTAAATTTATGTAAACAATTTATACATGAATTACAAAATTTATATATCAGAGTTATTCAATATTACGAGAGTGGTGTAGGGTATTATATAGTCGGCCCCGCCCGACTTTAGCCTTTCCTTAATGGTTATACCCTACACCACACTGTGGTACAGGGTATTATAAGTTTGTTTCACGGCAGATGTTTGTAACACCTTAAAATAACAC
The DNA here is from genome assembly GCA_963930755.1 of Eudasyphora cyanicolor. Taxonomy (NCBI): domain Eukaryota; kingdom Metazoa; phylum Arthropoda; class Insecta; order Diptera; family Muscidae; genus Eudasyphora; species Eudasyphora cyanicolor. Next base: position 42,410,081 of record OZ005735.1, read on the forward strand.
AGCTAGACCCACCTTAAAGTATACCGATCGACTCAGAATCACTAGCTGAGTCGATTTAACGATGTCCGTCCGTCCGTCCGTCCGTCCGTCCGTCCGTCCGTCCGTCCGTCCGTCCGTCCGTCCATGTAAAGTTGTTCGTCGACTACAGGTCGCAATTTCACTCCGATCGTTCTGAAATTTTGCAGTTTAGAGTATTTCGCGGCTGTTAAGATCGCTATTGAATTTGGTTGAAATCGGTTCAGATTTAGATATAGCTCCCATATATATTTTTCGTCCGATTTGGCCCTTTAGTCCTAGGTTTTAGGTTTAGGTTAGGGTGGCAGCCGTATTTTTTTACAAGCTCACATAGACCAGTTTAGGTCCCTAGTGTTACCACGGGGTGAAATGCCCCTCATCGAAACCAACCTGTTTGATATATAAATTTATCGATAGTACGAATATCAGTACTGGAAAGATCTGTTAGGCTGCCTAAAAAGGCCGACCCCAGTATGTCCAGTCGTCGTTTACTCAAAGCGGGACAGTCGCAAAGCAAGTGCTCAATGCTCTCCACTTCTTCCTCATCTCCACAGCTTCGGCAGAAGTCATTGGAGTCAATACCCAATCTTTTGGCGTGTTCGCCGATCAAGCAGTGTCCCGTCAGAACCTGTACTAACGTAGACAATCGTTTCCTCTCTAGTGCGAGGAGATATTTTGACCTTCTCAGGTCATACCTTGGCCAGATTTGTCTAGCTACCCTGCAGGTGCCGATTTCTGTCCATCTTTCGTTGGACTGCCTGATTGCCTCTTGCCTAAGCCAAAGCTTGCACGTGGATAGTGGCGCACCAATATATGCAAATTCTTCGAGAATTTGTAATGTCGTCCCTTTCCTAGCAAGTTCATCGGCTTTGCAGTTCCCCGGGATATCCCTATGCCCAGGCACCCATATGAGGTGTATATTAAACTGCTCAGCCATCTCGTTAAGAGATCTGCGGCAGTCGAGGGCTGTTTGTGAATTTAGGGATGTTGCCTCCAGAGAATTGATGGCAGCCTGGCTGTCCGAGTAAATTACAACGCCAGTGTTGGTTACTATGTTGCGACTCAGCCACTTGGCGACTTCCCATATTGCCATTATTTCGGCTTGATAGACACTGCAGGTATCTGGTAGTCTGTGAGCTATATCCAGACTGAGTTCTTCACAGTGTACTCCGAAGCCAACCTTTTCATCAAGCTTCGAACCATCCGTGTAAAAGTGGAGATGGTTTCTATTACCTGGTATTCTGCCGACCCATTCATCTCTGGCGGGAATCATAGTGATGTAATTTCTCTCGAAGGTGTACACAGTTGGTATATAGTCCACTCGGTCGGTTACCATAGCACTACACTTTGATATCCTCATGTGACCATAGTTTTTGTACCTCCACATTGATAGGCAGTTTAATCTTATTGCCGCTTTGGTTGCAACTTCTCTCGCCACAATATTAATCGGCAGTATATGGAGTAGGGCTTGTAGAGACTCGGTCGCTGTAGTCCTTAAGGCTCCGCTTATGCTCAGGCAGGCTGTTCTCTGAACCTTTGTTAGTAGGTTGGTAATGGTTAGTTTGTCAGTTGCCGTCCACCATACCACAATACCGTATAACAGTATTGGACGAACTACTGCTATATATATCCAGTGGACGATTTTAGGAGAGAGTCCCCACCGCGACCCTACAGCCTTTTTGCAGGAATATAAGGCGACGTTGGCCTTCCTTACACGTTCCAATACGTTAAGTCTAAATAACATTTTCCTATCTAGAATTATTCCTAAAAATTTTGCACTTTCAGAAAAGACTAGATCTGTTCCATTTATCCGAGGTGGAGGGTCCACATGTGGGACATTATTCATCCTAGTAAAGAGAACCAATTCTGTCTTGTTGGGGTTAACGCCCAAACCGCTGCTTCTTGCCCATCTAGCCAACTTGTTCAGAGCCACCTGTAGGATGTCTCTGAGGACGTTTACGAATTTGCCACTCACTGCGATTGCCACGTCGTCCGCATATGCCACGACCTTGCAGCCACAACGTTCTAGATCTAGCAGGATTTCATTCACCGCTAGGTTCCAAATTAGTGGAGACAATACTCCTCCTTGCGGGGTCCCTCTGTTTACATACCTTGTTAGAGTTGTGGACCCTAGACATGCTGTTATGCGTCTTCTGGTGAGCAGACTTTGAATTAGTCTAATCAAACTAGTGTTAACTTTTAGATGTGAGAGTGCCGCAATTACCGCATCTGAGTTAATGTTGTTAAAAGCCCCTTCTATGTCAAGAAATGCCACCATGGTGAATTCCTTGAAATGCAGGGACGATTCGATAGTGCTCACAAGTTCGTGCAGGGCTGATTCTGTAGACTTGCCCTTATTGTAAGCATGTTGGTTCCCCGACAGGAGTTTTGTATCCAGGTTTTCCCTAATGAAATGATCTAAAAGTCTTTCCAGACCTTTCAATAGGAAGGAGGATAGGCTAATTGGTCTGAAGTCTTTTGGCCTAGTGTGCGATATCTTTCCCGCTTTAGGTATGAATACCACTTTGGTATCCCTCCATCGATTCGGGACGTATGAAAGCCTGATACAGCCTACATAAATTTTCTCCAGCCAGGGGATAATGTACTTTAACATTTTCTGCATTTCTGCTGGAGTGATGCCATCTGGTCCAGGTGACTTGAAGGGCTCAAAGCTGTTAATAGCCCAGCTTATTCTGGATCTCTCAGTCAAGAAGCTAGCGACGCTCGCAGTCCACTCGCACTCTTGTTGGTCCTGCTGATCCTCGGGTTCTGTTACAGAGTTCCCCGGGAAATGTGTGTCGAGCAGTACATTGAGCGACTGCTCGCTGTTTTTGGTCCAGTTATTTGCCTCATCCTGTAAATATCCCACTGTACATGGTGAAGCAGATAATATCTTCCTCAGCCTAGCGGCGTCGGAGACCTTTTCCACTTCACCACAGAAGGTATACCAAGAGCGCCTTTGCGCCTTTCTAAGCTCCTTCTTATAGATCTTGAGTTGCTCTTTATAGGCATCCCAATCATTACCGACCCCAGTAGATTTAGCCTTATTGAATAGCTTGTTGCAGGTCTTTTTCATAGCCGTTAGCTCAGAAGTCCACCATTGGGGTTTAGTTTTACCCTTGTACCTTGTTTTTGGACAGGCTTCTTCAAGGGATCTATTGAATGATATGGTGATATGATCGACCAGATTATCCAGACCGGCTTTGTCATTCGGTTCGTACAGAAGTTTAGAGTTGAGGACTTTCTTGAAATTCTTCTCATACAGATGCCACTTTGTTTTCCTTACATTTCTGTGGACGGCGGGTTTAGGCGCTTTTTCCGCGAGTTTGAACTCAATATAATGGTGATCTGAGAATGAGTGGTCGTCCAGTACATTCCACCCAATAATTTTGTCTGACAGCCGGTCAGTAGCAAACGTTACGTCGAGTACTTCTTGTCTGTCTTTAATTGTGAAGGTCGGTTTATTACCTATGTTACAAATACTAAGGTTGGTAGTTAGAATAAAGTCAAGAAGCGAATCACCCCTATTGTTTATATCCGTACTACCCCAGATAGTATGATGAGCGTTCGTGTCTGCGCCAATAATCAGCTCGAGCTCGTCAGACGTTGCTTCTTCTACTACTTCCCTGAATAGAGCAGTCGGTACTACAGATTCATAAGGCAAGTAGCTGGAGACCACCCAATATATGCGATTACCGATCTCCAGGCTAGCAGCTGTTTGGTCTTTACCACTTAAATTAGTCAGGAGAAATATACTTAGATCTTTCCTGGCCAAAATGCAGGTTCTTGGAGTGCCTTCACAGTTGGCCACAAGCAGTTTAAAGTTGGGTGTCCTAATACCGCACACCCTTCCTCCCACTACGTAGGGCTCCTGTATCAGGACGATGTCTACTGCGCCTGTGGACAGGCGCAGCAATAGAGCCGCTGAGGCTGCTTTAGCGTGATGGAGGTTAATCTGTAGAATTCTTACCATCATTGGTAATTGACAGATTAACATCCACCCCGACAAGGGTGTTATCGAACTCTTCGTCCGTATCGTCGAGAAGCATGTCCTCGCCAGATGCGTCAAAGAGTCCGGAGACTCCCCTCAGCCTCTCTGTGTCCGAAGTAGAGCTTTTGTCCTCAGAGAAGGACGTTACAGATATTCTGTTAGAGTTGGAGTCACCAGAAATAATAGGCGTGGGTACCTCCGCACTTCCAGAAAGTGCCACGGTGGACGACTCACCTTCTGCAGTGGGAGCTATATCCTGCTTGTATATCTTCAAGACTATAGTCTCGAAGCCATATTGTAGGGTTGCACTCGCACTTTGTATATGGGAGGTGGATTCAGCGTTTAGGATAAGATTGACCTGCCGCTTTTTACCATCCGCCTCACCCACCTTGCTGATTCTCCAATTATGGGCCGGCAGACCAGGATTGGAATCTTTTATTATTTCTAAGATGTCAGCCGGGTTGGAGGGTTCTTCTGTAACCCAGGTGATGGCTCTAGGGTGACTAGGGATGTTGTTTTTTTCGACAACATCCAACTGGGCACCCGGCCACACCTCACCCGCTCGACTCAGAGCAGCCTTATACAGGTCTACTGATCTGGCATCACCGAAATATAAGAGCTTTACTCTCCCCTGATGCCATCCTGCATCGTTGCAGATTGGTGGTTTGCCCGGCATTTCTCTACGGACATCGAGGTAATGAGCCATAATGGCTGATTGTACATGACTCCATTTGTCCTTGAGGATGGATCCATCCTCACTACTTCTGTCTATAACAGCCATCACTAGACTCTCCTTCGCCACTTCATTGAAGGGCTTGGTGAGTGTCCTGTTGATGGTGACATTAGGGCCTCTTGCCTTTTTCGAAGGCAGTGGTTCATCAGGTGATCTGATTCGTTTTACTTTATTAGCCGTTAACACAGCTGAATTTGTGGCTCTTCCAGCCGACTCATTGGCCTTAGAAGCATCTATGACGCCTTTAGCCCAGGTAAGTGACTCTTTTTGTTTTTCGGTAAGAGCCGAAACCTCAACAGCCTCCAACTTCGTCAAAACTCTGAGCGCTACACGATGCTCATTGTGCTTCCGTTTTGACGGTCGGACATGACGTTTCCCCCTTACCGCACCACCTGTTGTGAGTACTTGGGGGAGATTTTCGCCATTTTTGGTGTGGTCGGCTTTGGCCAAGACCAACGGACGGACAGTCGGACGATTGGGGAACCGCGCTCCATCGGAACACGAAGGCATCCCCGTCAAGAGAATTTATTTTTATTTTGTCTGTATTAGACCGTAATAGGTACTACGATGTAGGCCTTACAGACTTTGTACAGATTTTTGCTATTGCGTAATAGGTACTGGTAACTATCCGCTATGTGATAAACACGTCCGTTCACTGCGAATGATCAGCAACGAAAAAAAAAAAAAAGTCCTATAGAAGCTGTATTTTACATCCGATCGTTTTGAAATTTAGAATGGTAGAGTTTCTTGATCCATGAACCAACATTGCTGAATTTGAAGAAAATCGGTTCAGATTTAGATATAGCTCCCATATATATCTTTCGTCCGATTTGGTCCTTTAGTCCTATAGAAGCTGTATTTTACATCCGATCGTTTTGAAATTTAGAATGGTAGAGTTTCTTGATCCATGAACCAACATTGCCGAATTTGAAGAAAATCGGTTAAGATTTAGCTATAGCTCCCATATATATGTTTCTTCCGATTTGGCCCTTTAGTCCTATAGAAGCTGTATTTTACATCCGATCGTTTTGAAATTTTGAATGGTAGAGTTTCTTGAGCCATGAACCAACATTGCCGAACTTGAAGAAAATCGGTTCGGATTTAGATATAGCTCCCATATATATGTTTCGTCCGATTTGACCCTTTAGTCCTATAAAAGCTGTATTTTACATCCAATCGTTTTGAAATTTAGAATGGTAGAGTTTCTTGATCCATGGACCAACATTGCCGAATTTGAAGAAAATCGGTGCAGATTTAGCTATAGCTCCCATATATATGTTTCGTCCGATTTGGCCCTTTAGTCCTATAGAAGCTGTATTTTATATCCGATCGTTTTGAAATTTAGAATGGTAGAGTTTCTTGATCCATGAACCAACATTGCCGAATTTGAAGAAAATCGGTTAAGATTTAGCTATAGCTCCCATATATATGTTTCGTCCGATTTGGCCCTTTAGTTCTATAGAAGCTGTATTTTACATCCAATCGTTTTGAAATTTTGAATGGTAGAGTTTATTGTTCCATGAACCAACACTACCGAATTTGAAGAAAATCGGTTAAGATTTAGCTATAGCTCCCATATACATGTTTCGTCCGATTTGGCCCTTTAGTCCTGTAGAAGCTGTATTTTACATCCAATCATTTTGAAATTTAGAATGGTAGTGTTTCTTGATCCATGAACCAACACTACCGAATTTGAAGAAAATCAGTTAAGATTTAGCTATAGCTCCCATATATATGTTTCGTCCGATTTGGCCCTTTAGTTCTATAGAAGCTATATTTTACATCCAATCGTTTTGAAATTTAGAATGGTAGAGTTTCTTGATCCATGAACCAACATTGCCGAATTTGAAGAAAATCGGTTAAGATTTAGCTATAGCTCCCATATACATATGTTTCGTCCGATTTGGCTCTTTAGATCCAATCGTTTTTATACCCTACTCCACACTGTGGTACAGGGTATTATTTAAGTATAAAATGTCCCAAAAGTAAATTTATGTAAACAATTTATACATGAATTACAAAATTTATATATCAGAGTTATTCAATATTACGAGAGTGGTGTAGGGTATTATATAGTCGGCACCGCCCGACTTTAGCCTTTCCTTACTGGTTTTCATTTATTTTTGTACAATATTTCGTTAATCATTTTGGTCTATTTAATTTTTTGTGCCCAAATTTTCAATATTTTTGCGAAATTTTTCAAATATTGTTATTATTTTAAGATTTTATACACGCAAAGAAAAACGTTTTGAGGTCGTTTATAGCAAACATAGTTCGCTTGTTGCAAGCGATCTATTTTTGCCGTAACATTTGAAATATTCCAGTGAATGAAAACGTAGTTTCTGTTTCTGCACACGAAAATTCTTTCATTACAAAATTAAAAAAAACCAGTAAGGAAAGGCTAAAGTCGGGCGGGGCCGACTATATAATACCCTACACCACTCACGTAATATTGAATAACTCTGATATATAAATTTTGTAATTCATGTACATATAAATTGTTTACATAAATTTACTTTTGGGACATTTTATACTTAAATAATACCCTGTACCACAGTGTGGTGTAGGGTATAAAAACGATTGGATCTAAAGAGCCAAATCGGATGAAACATATATATGGGAGCTATAGCTAAATCTTTACCGATTTTCTTCAAATTCGGCAATGTTGCTTCATGGATCAAGAAACTCTACCATTCTAAATTTCAAAACGATTGGATATAAAATATAGCTTCTATAGAACTAAAGGGCCAAATCGGACGAAACATATATATGGGAGCTATAGCTTAATCTTAACCGATTTTCTTCAAATTCGGTAGTGTTGGTTCATTGATCAAGAAACTCTACCATTCTAAATTTCAAATTGATTGGATGTAAAATACAGCTTCTACAGGACTAAAGAGCAAAATCGAACGAAACATATATATGGGAGCTATAGTTAAATCTTAACCGATTTTCTTCAAATTCGGCAATGTTGGTTCATGGATCAAGAAACTCTACCATGCTAAATTTCAAAACGATTGGATGTAAAGTACAGCTTCTGTAGAACTACAGGTCCAAATCGGACGTAACATATATATGGGAGCTATAGCTAAATCTTAACCGATTTTCCTCAAATTCGGTAGTGTTGGTTCATGGATCAAGAAACTCTACCATTCTAAATTTCAAAACGATTGGATGTAAAATACAGCTTCTTCAGGACTAAAGAGCAAAATCGGACGAAACATATATATGGGAGCTATAGCTTAATCTTAACCGATTTTCTTCAAATTCGGCAATGTTGGTTCATGGATCAAGAAACTCTACCATTCTAAATTTCAAAACGATTGGATGTAAAATACAGCTTTTATAGGACTAAAGGGCGAAATCGGACGAAACATATATATGGGAGCTATAGCTAAATCTTAACCGATATTCTTCAAATTCGGTAGTGTTGGTTCATGGATCAAGAAACTCTACCATTCTGAATTTCAAAATGATTGGATGTAAAATACAGCTTCTATAGGACTAAAGGTCCAAATCGGACGGAAAATATATATGGCAGCTATATATAAATCTGAACCGATTTCAACCAAATTCAATAGCGATCTTAACAGCTGCGAAATACTCTAAACTGCAAAATTTCAGAACGATCGGAATAAAATTGCGACCTGTAGTCGACGAACAACTTTACATGGACAGACGGACGGACGGACGGACGGACATGCTTAAATCGACTCAGCTAGATTCTGAGTCGATCGGTATACTTTAAGGTGGGTCTAGCTGTGTTATTTTCAGGTGTTACAAACATCTGCCATGAAACAAACTTATAATACCCTGTACCACAGTGTGGTGTAGGGTATACAAATTTAAGTTATTTTACATTTTGTTTGTGCTATTTATACCCTACACCACACTGTGGTACAGGGTATTATCGACTCAGAATCACTAGCTGAGTCGATTTAACGATGTCTGTCCGTCCGTCCGTCCGCCCGTCTGTCCATGTAAAGTTATTCGTCGACTACAGGTCGCAATTTCACTCCGATCGTTCTGAAATTTTGCAGTTTAGAGTATTTCGCGGCTGTTAAGATCGCTATTGAATTTGGTTGAAATCGGTTTAGATATAGCTCCCATATATATCTTTCGTCCGATTTGGACCTTTAGTCCTATAGAAGCTGTATTTTACATCCGATCGTTTTGAAATTTAGAATGGTAGAGTTTCTTGATCCATGAACCAACACTGCCGAATTTGAAGAAAATCGGTTAAGATTTAGCTATAGCTCCCATATATATGTTTCGTCCGATTTGGCCCTTTAGTCCTGTAGAAGCTGTATTTTACATCCAATCATTTTGAAATTTAGAACGGTAGAGTTTCTTGATCCATGAACCAACACTACCGAATTTGAAGAAAATCGGCTAAGATTTAGCTATAGCTCCCATATATATGTTTCGTCCGATTTGACCATTTAGTTCTATAGAAGCTATATTTTACATCTAATCGTTTTGAAATTTAGAATGGTAGAGTTTCTTGATTCATGAACCAACATTGCCGAATTTGAAGAAAATCGGTAAAGATTTAGCTATAGCTCCCACATATATATCTCATCCGATTTGGCTCTTTAGATCCAATCGTTTTTATACCACCACACTGTGGTACAGGGTATTATTTAAGTATAAAATGTCCCAAAAGTAAATTTATGTAAACAATTTATACATGAATTACAAAATGTACATATCAGAGTTATTCAATATTACGAGAGTGGTGTAGGGTATTATATAGTCGGCACCGCCCGACTTTAGCCTTTCCTTACTGGTTTTCATTTATTTTTGGTCAATATTTCGTAACTCATTTTGAACTATTTAAATTTTTTTGCCACAAATTTTAAATTGGGCCATTTTAATTATTGTTTACGTAATTTTTCAAATATTGTTATTACTATACCCTCACCTTAGAGCGGAGGGTATATATCATTTGCTACAAGCCAAGAGTGTAACACATAGAAGGAGTGACCTAAACCCAAAGTATATTTGGTGGAAATTTGGTTTGCGTCATTTTAAGTCATTTGAGCAATGTCCGTCCCGCCGTCTATATGTCCGTCTCTCTGCTGGCTGGTGCACACGAGAACTCTCGAAAGGATTAACCGATTAACTTCAAATTTGGTACGCGGTAATATTTTTCTCCGGCTAAGTTAGCAGATGAGCAAAAGGGGTTAACTTTTAGTGAAATATTGATTCTTTTATACCTTCTATACTACTTACTCGAATTTCGGATATTCCACACATAGTATTAGTTTATTAGTAGCTAACACGTCAGAAAAATGGGCGAAGTTGCCACGCCCGTTTTGGAACCTCCCACACAAATGGACCATTTTGCACCAAAAGTTAACAGCTTATAACTTTAATACCAGTGCATATAAATGCTTGCAATTTTGTACAGTGTAATGATTTTATACTACCTACACGCTGAAAAAAATCGTTTCTGTAGTATATTGTCCAAAACATATTCGGCTTGAATTATACATATGTTTAGGGTACACTCCAAATATATAATATTTGACATACACAAATATTATATGTTTGGGAGAATATTGTTCTAAACAAAAATATGTTCCCATTCTAATATTTTTTTATTTGGAACTAGTATTTTGTATTTATGTATTTTGGCAATGTATCAATATGCCTTAACTTAAAAACAAGTTTTCTGTTTTTCAGATGTTATAATCTTTCGTAAATATAAATTGCATTGATGCACTGAAAAACAATTGTCATAAAATTAAAGAATGGTTCTAAAGACGTCATTTGTTTTTAAAATAAGTACATTTTGTACTTAAAATATAGATAATTTCAATAATATTAAGTAATTTACTTAATTTTAATTAAATTTTCTTAATTTTAATTACAAAATGTACTTATTTTGAAGACTAAGGACGTCTTTGGAGCATTTCTTTAATGTTATGACAAATTTTTTGTAATTGACAAAATGTGATGAATTGGAATACTTATAAATTAAAATTTATTGATTTAAAACAACAGCTAATGCTGCTAAAGTCATTTTTAACTATAATCTAGGAAAAAATAACTCAAATTCGAAGCATTCAGCAAAGTTTAAAAAATCATTTTTAAATAAAATATATTTGGAAAACATCTTAAACAATAACTTTGTTTGTGGGTAAATACATATTTTATTTATGAAAGTCGGTGCGCAAATATATTGTTCTAATATATTAATATATGCGTTCCAAACAAAGTTTCGTGATTTTCAAATAATATTTGTTTTTTAAGAAATATATAATATTTAAAAAATTCGTTTCCAAATATATTTTCTTTCAATTCAAACATATCAAAAATGGCGATTTTCCTCCGTGTAGATATAGTACCTTATTAAAAGCAATTTAAATTGATAATACTTTAATTAAATTTAAAAATTTAATTAAAGAAGTAAATTTACGAATATTTATTGGGACTCAAGGTGGGGGGGATTTATAAGTCGGTTTACCCGACTGAACTTTCTTACTAGTTCATATATTTAGTTTGAGCTATTTTTCAATTATTTATGGATTAAATTTAAATTTTTCGATAAAAAAAATTGAGTTCAACGATTTTGTATTGTTTTTTAGTCCATTTTTCTTTTATGCCATATTCTAAAATACTTCCCATAAAAAGCTCCATCCTTGTTCATTATTTCCTGTTACTCTGCTACCTTTCGAAATACCTTCCAAACTCTTTTTCTTTAAATGAAATGGTTTTACATTTTGACCTATTTATGCATTCCAATGTTTGCTTAATTCGTATAGAGCTCTCGGACTCAGCAAAAGTTCCCAAATGGAAATTTCAATGTTCTGGGCACGTTCGATTTACACAAAGCTGTTGCCCATAAGCATATCTGCTGCCGAAACTTATCATTCCTCGAATCTATTCCTGTTTCATGCAAGACAAATATCACAGTTTTCCAATAATTGCCATATTAACATTATCGAGTACGAGTAACGGGTGAGTGAGGGAGAAGAGTCCTGACAAAAAACAACCACACCCATATCGAAGCATACTTTGTGCCTGCGTGCATTCATTAAGGTTGTCATTAAATGTGGAGGTAATGTACACAAGTACCCAGGCACGAAGTACATGTACTCCCACTCATATTCATACTCCTCCTCCGTATCTTCAGGCATAATCATAAATGACATTGCTCGATGCGACATTCACACTTGGACGAAGGGATATATGCTGCTCATGAACGCGACTCATACTCGTATACATATAGTACTATTTTAAGGACCTTCTCATTGTGAAAGTGAAGTTCATCTCTTCACATATGCATTTGGGAGGAGCGGTTGGAGCGATAAAAATGAATGGCTGGCGCGTGTGCATCCACTTATAGCACTGCTGGCTTTTAGCTAGAGCGGTCTACTCACTCTACGCGCTCCTGCTCAGCTCCTTATAGCCGTAGAGTGCTTTCTTTGCTTCAATTTAAATGTTTTATCGATATCAAATGTGGATTTTTATTGAAAGTGGGGTAATGTGTCGCCCTTCCCCCACTTAATGTATGGCTACTCAAGCTCTTCATAAAGACGTTGATCCACTTTCCTTAGACGGAGAGAGTGGAGCGGAGGAATTGCCTTGATGGTGGTGTACCATGTACCAGCTAAATTTTTATTTTTATTTATAATTGAAAATTGTCGTAAACGTTTAATATCCTTAAGGGAGACACTGTATAAGTAAACAGTTCGTCTCCACATTCAACGCCACGGCCACCGTCACCTTCTCCTGCTCCAGCTTTGTAATTTCACGCTTATTTAAATTTTTTGTTGACTTCTGGGTTAAAACACAACGACATCATTGTACCGTTTTCGTGGGATTTCTCTGGGTGGGGGCGCTTCTAATAAGGGCAACACTTTTTGGGGGGTGTTCAAAATAATGCATATCATCATTCGAAGCAACGAAAGCGCTGTCGTCTTCGCTTGCGCTCCCTTTGTCTCCACTACTCTGGTTAGCTGCGACACGTGACTGTCACTGTGTCACTTCAGGACACTCAGCGACAGCTGCTGCCGCCTGTAGTGTGTGTGCGCGCGTGTGGAGTCAAGCGCTATACCTTCTCAAGTGCTGCTGCAGCTATATTTAGGTATTCATGTCTTTTGCTCTGTGTGGCATTCCAATTTCTAAGGGGTTTCCAAGCTTAAATTTCTTAGGAAGTCAAAGTTAATTGCCTAATTTTTTTTGCTTGAAAACTAAAATACATTGCAACGAGGCTTGAAAAATCAAATTACCTTGTCTTGGCATGTGCGGGGAGAGGGTGTTAAATACAAAAGTGTCGCCTACTTCTTTAATGGGGGGAATCGGTATTACCTAATATGTTGAAACTTTTTATGTGCATGAAATAATACGTCCCATAATATAAGCATATGGGACTTTCTTGTGATGTCATTAAATAATTTGATGGCAGATGAGATCGACAATAAACCATTGAGACTCTACTCCAGGAATATCCAATGAAAATATAGACGTGTAAGAACATAACTCGTATAAGAACATCATATTTCCAACAATTACGCTATGATACAATCATAATTTTTGTCTGGTGCTTAGAAAGCAGTGGTTTGGTCGGTAACTCAAACAAGACAGAATTGGTTCTCTGTACAAAGAAGCATAGGTCCCAACTACATGTTGTTCCAATTCGACTATTTGGAACTGATCTATTTTTTTCGAAAATTCATATTTGTCCTTCACACGTAATATATTTGAACGGGTAGGGAAGGCCAAAGCCGTCTTATATTCCCATAGGAAAGCAAACCCTACACTTTGGGGTCTCTCCTTTAATAGTCCATTGGATATAAATAGCAGAAGTTAGACCAATACTGCTGTACGGCATTGTAACTAATGAAGATTCACTGAGCTACAGCGATAGAGTTTCTACTGCATCCACAGCGGCATTAAGAATAAACTGTCTATCTCTAAGGCCTGCAGTACCTGACCCTTCCATGTCAGATAGCGTAATTCACACTTGAAACCAAATAAATGTTCACTATTTCTTCGTTGATCTTTGAAACCTGGGATAGACAACCCAACTGGTCGTCCACTAAGTCTTTCTCCAGACTAAATGTATTGGAACGGGTTGGGAAGGCCAATGTCGACGAACATTCCCTTAGGAAAGCTGTTGGGCCACATTAGGGTCTCTCTCCTAAACTAGTCCATTGTAATTTCAGCAGAAATTCAACCAATACCATTGTAGGACATTGTAGTGTAGTGTATGGCGACTGATATGCTATCCATCGCCAGTCAACTAATGAATGTTCAGAGAAATGCCTGTCTGAACATTAACGAGGCTTTAGGAACTACAACGATAGGGTCACTACAAGTCCTACTATATCCACAGGAAATTGTCTAGCTGCAACCACAACTGCATTAAGAACCAGTAAGGAAAGGCTAAAGTCGGGCGGTGCCGACTATATAATACCCTACACCACTCTCGTAATATTGAATAACTCTGATATATAAATATTGTAATTCATGTATAAATTGTTTACATAAATTTACTTTTGGGACATTTTATACTTAAATAATACCCTGTACCACAGTGTGGTGTAGGGTATAAAAACGATTGGATCTAAAGAGCCAAATCGGATGAAACATATATATGGGAGCTATAGCTTTACCAATTTTCTTCAAATTCGGCAATGTTGGCTCATAGATCAAGAAACTCTACCATTCTAAATTTCAAAATGATTGGATGTAAAATACAGCTTCTACAGGACTAAAGGGCCAAATCGGACGAAACATGTATATGGGAGCTATAGCTAAATCTTAACCGATTTTCTTCAAATTCGGTAGTGTTGGTTCATGGATCAAAAAACTCTACCATTCTAAATTTCAAAACAATTGGATGTAAAATACAGCTTCTATAGAACTAATGGGCCAAATCGGACGAAACATATATTTGGGGCTATAGCTAAATCTTAACCGATTTTCTTCAAATTCGGCAGTGTTGGTTCATAGATCAAGAAACTCTACCATTCTAAATTTCAAAATGATTGGATGTAAAATACAGCTTCTACAGGACTAAAGGGCCAAATCGGACGAAACATGTATATGGGAGCTATAGCTAAATCTTAACCGATTTTCTTCAAATTCGGTAGTGTTGGTTCATGGATCAATAAACTCTACCATTCTAAATTTCAAAACAATTGGATGTAAAATACAGCTTCTATAGAACTAATGGGCCAAATCGGACGAAACATATATATGGGAGCTATATCTAAATCTTAACCGATTTTCTTCAAATTCGGTAGTGTTGGTTCATGGATCAAGAAACTCTACCATTCTAAATTTCAAAACGATTGGATGTAAAATACAGCTTCTATAGGACTAAAGGGCCAAATCGGACGAAAGATATATATGGGAGCTATATCTAAATCTGAACCGATTTCAACCAAATTCAATTGCGATCTTAACAGCCGCGAAATACTCTAAACTGCAAAATTTCAGAACGATCGGAGTGAAATTGCGACCTGTAGTCGACGAACAACTTTACATGGACAGACGGACGGACCGACGATTCTGAGTCGATCGGTATACTTTAAGGTGGGTCTAGCTGTGTTATTTTCAGGTGTTACTAACATCTGCCGTGAAACAAACTTATAATACCCTGTACCACAGTGTGGTGCAGGGTATAATAAAATCACTATCAATATGTAGGTACAAGAAGAACTAAGGCCACATGATGATATCTTTATTGTAGTACAATGCTAACCGACCGAGTGACCTTTATACCAATGGTCTACACCTTCGATAGGAACTTTACGACTAAAATACCTGCCAGTTAGGAAGGGATTGACTGAATACTAGGAAATAGTAACTCAACTACGAAAAATTGGACCAGTACAATAGCAACCTGTTGATAGGTCCATTAAGGACATCGATTTGGTCTGCATTTAGCTGGTAACATATACAAGTACTAGTCTAAGAGAATACATATTGTATCTTACCCTTCAGTATCAGTTAACGTTAATGACATTTAAAACCAATTGAATGATATTTATGTAGTCGTTGAATTACGAAAACTGGTCATATACTTAAGTATAGATTAACCAACCAGTCATCTAATCAGGAGTAGATAACCCCATTAAATCACTTCTAAGTATTAGATAACCCAATTTGCAGTCAACATAGGCGTACATAAACTAACAGGACCTCTACTAAGTAGTATATAAGTATAACTCAATTGTATCACTACTTAGTCTTAGTTAACGCAATTTGTAGTCAACTTAAGCGTAGATAATCCAACTAGCCGTCTTATAAGGTGTAGTTAACTCAATTGTATAACTAGATACTAATTAGATAACCAAATTTTTAGTCAACTATGGCATAGATAACCCAATTTTTAGTCAACTAAGGCGTAGGGAACCCAACTGTATCACTACTAAGTATTATATAACCCAAATGGCTCTCTACTAAATAGTATATAACCCAATTGTATCGCTATTAACGGCCAATTCCACAATCTCTGGTTATCCTACAGGTAGAGCTAACCTACAGTTATAGCTGTCAAATTGTATGAAATTTTTATTTTTTAACTGTGAATAAGCTCTTACCGGAGGTTATGAAATTGGTGGTAAGTATTAGATAACCCACCCAATTTGTAGTCAAATTAGGCGTAGATAACCTAACTAGTCATCTATTAAGGAGTATGTATCTAAGCCAATTGTATCACTTAGATAACCCAATTGTGTCAATACCAAGTATTAGATACCACAATTTATAGTCAACTTAGGCATATATGAACCCTTCTAATCGTCTACTAAGAATTATCTAACACAATTTTGTCACTACTAAGTATTATATCACCCGATTTGTAGTCAACTTAGGAGTAGATAACCTAACTGGTCGTCTACTTAGGAGTAGATAACCCAAAAATAACTCTTCTAAGGAGTAGATAGTCCAATTTTGTGCTAAATAAGGAGTGGACAACATAGCTCGTCGTTTACTAAGGAGCTGATAATTCAGCTTGTCTTCTACTAAGGAGTAGATAACTCAAGTGGACGTGTACCAAGCAGTAGATAAACCAACAGGCATTTTTAAGTAGTAGATAAGACAACTGTTCCCAATTAGGGAAGTATAGCGTGATCCATTTCGAGGTTCCCTATTTTTTAAAGAAAAAAAAACACAGAAAATTCAAATTGAATGGGGCATGTTTATAATCATTTGAAAGAACATTCTTTGGCATATATTTTTTCAAGTTTATGTCTATCAAATGTTGGCCGCGGCTACGTCTCAGATGGTCCATCCGTTGAGTTCAATTTTCGATGACTCGTTCGAGCATTTCGACTGGTAACTGGCGAATGACAAGCGTAAACGTTGTTCAGGCGTAAGTCTTTCCATGATGAAATGCCAAACAATACTTAACAAAAATAACATGACAGCATGACACGACTCAAACGTGATCCGTCAAAAAAAAAGCTATTGAAAAAAGTATCTCTACTTGGATCAGCCTATATATCTACTCTCTAGTAGAGGACCGAACTGGTGGACCGAACCGATTAGATAGTTCAACTTGTTGAATTAGGAGAAGATAAGCCAAGTGGCCGTCCCTAATTAACTGATACCAATCATTCCCCACTTGGTCAGATCAGTTATAAGTCCCAATGTAACCAGAACTGGGATCAGTAAACACAGCTAAATTGGCACTTCGTTTCCCGTAGGGTATCCTCACTTTGCCAAGTGGCTGAGTCGCCACATAGTTTTTGTTGTTGTACCAGCCTGGAGAAGCTGAGGTGACAATCCTTAAGTCTATTTTTGTTACAGACTTCGTCCGATTATTGCGGGAACCTTATTTATATTATGTTATATTTTGTGGAATAGAACGTTTTAATTTTAGACTTCGCGTGCAATTTAGAATGCCAATGATTTGGAGACAACCATTCATTCACGATACGGACTGCTATTTTTGTCTAAATTAATAGATTGGAGTAGGAAGTGCCCAAGTATAGCTAACAGCCTAATAACGGAAACATCATCAAGTTCAACTGAGTACTCAACTCTGAGCGATTCAAGTTTGAGTCAGAAGTCATCGCTTTTAACTCAGTTTCAACTCATTGATCTAGTGAGGGATTTGGAACTGACCAAAGATAAGGCAGAACTAATTGCATCTGGGATGAAACAGTACAATATTTTGGCCCCAGATGTTAACATATCATATTATAGAGTCCTTGATATACCTTACAAACAATTTTATACAACTGTGGATAACAGCTGCTTTCGCAAGGACATTCCCGGATTGTTCGAGGAACTTAATCAAACATACAATGCAAAGGAATGGCGGTTACTTGTTGACAGCAGTAAAGAAAGTTTGAAAGCAGTACTTTTACACAACGGAAATCAGAAACCGTCGATTCCCATTGCTCATGCTGTCAACACTAAGGAATCATACGAAACAATGGCTAAATTGAATATGAACATGACTGGAAAATTTGTTGCGATTTAAAAGTAGTTGGTATGTTATGCCTCTGGGATAGGCGATATTTTGCCCACACAGCATATTAAGCTGGGGCTCTTTAAAAATTTTGTAAAAGCCTTTAGGAAAGATTGCAATTCACTCTCATATTTAAAAAGTTTATTTAAAAGTCTTTCTTTTCAAAAAAATCGAAGAAGGAGTTTTTGATGGGCCTAAAATAAGGAAACTGATGAAAGATGTGAATTTCGAATCATATTTGACGTCGGATGAAATTGCATTTCCATGGATTCAATAAAAGCCCACAATATGAAACAATGATTAATGATTTGTTAAAAAATTATGAAAAAATTGGTTAAAAAAATATATATTTTTTTATATTTATGTATATAACACATATGTATTCTTCCAACTTATTTTTCGCTTTATGTTGGAATACAGGTGTAAATATGTCCCTCAAAATTAATTTCTTTCATTCTCATTTAAACTTTTCCCCGAGAATCTTGGCGACGTAAGTGACGAACATGGCGCAAGGTTTCACCAAGAATTGAAGTCCATCGAGCGGCGTTACCAAGGGCACTGGGATGGAAGAATGATGGGAGTTAATATTTGGTTCCTCATTAGAGAAACCGATTCCGAAATCTTCAAACGTCAACAAAGAACTCACAATTACTTCTAATGAAACTCGTTCATGTTAATAAGCTCAAATGTACATAATATAAATAAAACTAATAAATAAAATCGCTATTTAAACAGAAATTTAAAAAAAAGATTTTTTGAAATTCTCTTACCTCTACCAAAAGGGCTATAATTTCTACATTAATCTATAGATTTTTTTCAAATAGGCGTTATTTTCTTCTCAAAGATGCAAACTTTTAAAAAATAAAATAAAATATTTTTTTCGATTTTTTTTCTATTTTTTAAGGTTTTTTTGTATCAGGTTTTTTTTTTAAAAAATCTACTTTTGCCAATTTGTTTAATGACTGTTACTAAACCACTGTTTCTAAGTGAAAGAGGTATTTCGAACATTGGTAGCCCACATTAATAGCTTCCATTTCACGCATAAATCGACCTGATCGGGCATGTACTCCAAAAAGTATAGTGCAAATACTAAGAGTGCATTCGACGATAATAGCATTCTTAATAAAAAAATTTTTAAAAAAAATGTATGCATAAAAATTTTTTGGTTTTGATTTGATATAACAGTATGCCACAATCTATACAAAAAAATAATTTTTAGATCTAGGACACAAACAAATTTTTTGTTGTTGCGTAGTTTAATCAATACTACTGTGGGGGAGTTACTAGAAGGAGTAGACCAATATGGCCCATCGTCGAACTTAGCCGGAAATAGAAGAAAATATTACTACATACCAAATTGAAGTCAATCGGTTACTTCTTTCGAGAGGCGCACCATCCATCAGACAGACAGACGGACGGACATTGCTCATTCGACTTAAAATGACCCAACACGAATATCCGCCAAACATACTTAGGGTCTTAGGACTCTCCTTCGATGTGTTACACTTTAGGCTCGAAGCAAATTATATATACCCTGCTCTCTAAGGCGAAGGGATAATAACCTTCTCATATTGCAAAAAAATTGCAAACATCACTTCAGCTAAGGGAATGTAATAAAATTACCATTAATGTACTGGCAATATTGTTACCATCCTTGAGTTTCAGCCCAATCCTGGGCTAATTTATATTAAAACGTTGGACAATTTTGTATTAACATTTCAAAAATGTAGTATTCTGATATGTGATCCTCTGACGCAGAATGAGCGTCAATAATAGTGCAATTTTTTTCACAAGTTTTTTATATATCGTATGCCATTAATTATGAAGCTTCTCAAAAAGATTTTTATAATACCTTCAACAAATTTTACATTAAATTAAACACTAAATATGAAGCGGTAATGAATGAATGACTGCAAGTCATTTGCAAATGTTAAGGAAAGGACGGAAAAACTTGCCAAATAAACACAACAGCAGAAAAACGAAAAAAAATTCGAAATGAGAAGAAAATGTATGGAAAATTCACGCACCGCCAATCGCATTGGCCAAAAAAAAACATAAATTTTGCACCAAATTTCCTACGATGAAGATATTCGGCAGCAATTATCCCCCCAAACCAAATGATTTATGGGGCAATTATGTTTATGTAGCAATAAACGCATGCAAGACATATGGCCGCACACTGTTGTTGTCAGCTACAGTATGCGGCCAGTAGAATTATGGCAAATAGAAGTGGAAGGAGAAATAACTTTGTGGTGTGTACATCAAAGTAGTTTTGTAGGAAATAACAAATGGCAAATACTCTGGAATGGGTGGATGGATGAATGGATGCCGAAAAATCCAACCGGGAGATTTTGGATTTGTCTATGGGAATATTCAAATACTACAAATTTTAATTTGGAATACATTCAAAAAGAAGTACATCGGTTATAGCTAGGACTTGTGTAGCCTTCAAGGTAGCAGAATGGGGAATTTCGAAAAAAAAATAACCAGTCAACCTATTGCAACGTAATTGAACGTAGTAGACTTACAGAATAGTTATTCTAGAGTTTAATTTTGAAATTTGGACTTTAGGGTCAGGACAGGGACTAAGCTAAAAGGTTGCAAAATGGGAATTAAAAGAAAGGCGACTTACTTTTAGACATAAAACTCAAGGCATCTTCTATACCAGTAGATACACATTTCTACTCAGGAAAATGATTTTCTTTACCATTGGCTGACCGCCCCCTTTGTCCAGCAAACTGTCCACCCATCCTTAAATTTCTCAACTTTAACCAATTCCATTATACGAGTACGACCCCCATTTATTTTTCCTCGTTAACATGTCCAATCACTAATTGCTCAAGTAATGCATTTATGATCTTTGCATTGTTTCGCACACCATAAGAACCAAATCGAGAGGATTTGCCAAATGGTGACAACCAAACATTCATCCAGCATAAAGTTGTCATAAAGACCTGACATCTGCGGCATGATAAGACGGGTGCTGGGAAAAATCCTAAGAAAGCAGATTAGTGCATTACTTAAATGCAAGAGTATTTCATGGGTAAAACATCCCTTAAAACAAACCCCTCAATCCCATACAAAACAAAACAACTTCCAGAACTTTTCTAGCCAAGGAATGCAAGCAGACATGACAAAATGCAAGTATCTAAGGAATGCGTAAATCCTAAGTACATGATTTACACCCTATTCTGTTGCTAAACTTTTGCCAGTTGCTGCTTTTAATGGTCAGTGGGGCAGCTTAACCAGGAATTTGATACCGCTGTATGACGACGTGGAAGACGATGACACCAGGACACAAGTAATAATTGCATTTAAAGTCCTCCACAGCATAACTAACGTCACCCCTCCACCATCCTGCATTTCAACCCTCTTCCACTCCTCAGTTCTTTGACGCTTCACTTGGCATGCCAAGTGTGGATCAAGCAGAATGAAAAAAGTTGTTAATCTTTTGCAGTCAAATTCTTGTTGGTGTAACTCTCATAATTTATAAGGTTATTAAAGATGAACTTAAGGAAACAACAACAACAACAGGAAGATATGCCCCCACTCACCGACAGACTTGCAGATACCAGTGGCAGTAGTTAGTCGTATGCGTATCCATTACCCTTGGCAAATGTGACGGGCAATAATAACAATCATCCCTGTCTCATGGAATATAAGAGGCATTCCACTTAGAGATGAACTAATATCGATTTTTTTTTAAAAAATTCTTATGTGAGTTTGTTACTTGGCAATAATCTCCAAACGTATCTTCTCTTCAGAAATGATTGAGAACGTCTGCAGGGCTTGATATTTAAAATATTTGGGGGTTCAAAGTGGACATCCATATCCAAAAAAAATGGGACTAACTATGCAATTCAAAACCCTTATATTTCAGTTTAAAAGTTTGCAAAAGAGATCAAATTTGGTTCACTCTCCCAGAGAAGAACCTTATTTGGGATCATAAACGAAACAGAGAGTCAACGAACTTGTATGGGGTAAAAAGGATAGCCCATCATATTCTTTAAATTAGGTTTAAAGTAAGGATACCGTTTTCATGATCTGGTTAATGTCTGTAAACATGCGCTTACACCAGAAGTTCGGTTCGTTTTTATCCCCTCGCCTTAGAGAGGAGGGTATACATCATTACCTACGAGCCAAAAGTGTAACACATCGAAGGTGTGACCTAAGACCCGAAGTATGTTCGGCGGATATCCGTTTTGGGTAATTTTAAGTCGAATGAGCAATGTCCGTCCGTCTGCTGGCAGGTGCGCAAGATAACTCTCGAAATGAGTAACCGATTGAATTCAAATTTGGTAGGTGGTAATATTTTCTTCTATCTCCGGCTAAGTTCGAAGATGGGCCATATTGGACCACTCCATCTAGTTCCTCCCAAAGGGTTAACATGTAGTGAAATATTAATTATTTACTAACTTCTATACTATTTATTTGAATCCTCTGAAATTCTATACATAGTATTACTTTATTAGTCACTGTTATCTCAAGAAACATGGGCATTATTGCCACGCTCCTTTTGGTACCTCCCACACAAATGGACCATTTTGTACCAAAAGTTACCAGCTTATAACTTTAATACCTGTGCATACAAATACTTAAAATTTTGTATAGTGTAATGCTTTTATAGTACCTAGGGCTCAGAGAAAAATGGGCGTTATTGGCACGTCCCTTTTGCTTCCTCGCACACAAATGCACCTTTTTGTACCAAAAGTTAACATCTTTTAACGTTAATAAAGGGTGTCCCAAGAAGAGCGCAATTTTTTAATCTCGCAACATTCGAAGTGTCATTGTTTGACATTTGAATAATTGTTATTGTTTGTTAGTAGAAGGTACGAGGTTAGTAAAAATGGAGCGAAGGGAGCGAAGGGAGTTCGTTAATTGGGTATTGGAGAGACAACATGAAAATGTTGATTTTGCCGATAAAATCATCTTCAGTGACGAGGCCCATTTTCATCTTGATGGCTTCGTCAATAGGCAGAATTGTCGCATTTGGGGTGCGGAAAATCCTCGAGTGATTCACGAGAAGCAAATGCATCCTCAACGTGTCACTGTGTGGTGTGGTTTTTGGGCTGGAGGAATCATTGGACCTTTTTTTATGAAAATGAGGCAGGTCAAGCGCAAACAGTCAATGGTGTTCGGTATCGTGAAATGATAACCAGTTTTTTCTTGCCTATAATTGAAGAAATGAATGTGGAGGGCATGTGGTTCCAACAAGACGGCGCCACATGTCATACAGCCAGAGAAACAATTCAATTGCTGCATCAGTCATTTATTTAAAATTAAAAAATTGCGCTCTTCTTGGGACACCCTTTACTAGTGCATACAAATACTTGAAATTTCGTACAGTGCAATGCTTTTATAGACTCTAGGTCTAGAACTTTCTTACTTGTTTGTTCCGTAGTTACGACACCCTTTAGGATTGGCAAAAAAGCAAATGTTTTAATTGTTCTAAAGGGTTTTCCAACATGAGGTGTTATTTTGGTATTCAATGAAAAATGCCATTTTTTGAGATAAATGATCGGATGTTTATTTCATAATAAAGAGGAAGGTATGCCGTTAATAATGAAAAACAACATCAGACCATATACTTTTCATGAAATTTTCCATAACCAAATCACAAAGTGGCTGCCCTATGTCCTCGATAGCCTCACGAATTCTATCTTTGAGGTCTCGAATCGCCGCTGGGCTGTTGGCATAGATCTTAACTTTCACGTGGCCCAAAGGAAGAAGTCGCAATGTGTTAAATCACAAGATCTCGGAGGCCAATTGCGATCACCTCTTCGAGAGATAACACGGTCCGGAAACTTTTCCCGTAACAGAGCAATGGTTTCGTTGCTTGTGTGGCACGTAGCGCCGTCTTGTTGAAAGTAAACGTTGTCCAGATCAGCACCATCCAACCGACCATAAAAAATCATTAATCATCTCTTGATAGCGCAATCCATTCACCGTAACTGTTGATCCAACCTGATTTTCGAAAAAGTAAGGTTCAATGACCCCGCCGGACCATAAACCGCACCAAACAGTCACACGTTGAGGATGGAGAGGCTGCTCAACAATAACTCTTGGGTTTTTCGAGCCCCAGATGCGACAATTTTGCTTTTTGTTGACGTAGCCACCGAGGTGGAAATGGGCCCATAAGCGTAGGAAGGGGGTGGCTGGGGTGGTCTAATACCACCCCAGAAGTTTTTTAGCCCCCCCCACAGATATTTCAGCTGGATGTTTTAATTTGATCAACGCCAATAATCTATCAATTTTACTTTTACCAATGCCAGAAATAATATAAATTTTTGCAAATGCTGTAATGAAACTCAAAACTCAAGGGTTTGCAATAAATTTGGATGTAAAGGGTTTTCCAACAAGAGGTGTTATTTTGGTATTCAAAGAAAAATGCAATTCTTTGAGATAAATGATCGGATGTTTATTTCATAATAAAGAGGAAGGTATGCCTTTAATAATGAAAAACAACATCAGCCAAATAGCCACCACGACCACGCTTACAGGACCATATCCTGTGAAATTTTCCATAACCAAATCGCAAAGTGGCTGCCCTATGACGCTGGGCTGTTGGCGTAGACCTTATCTTTCACGTGGCCCCAAAGGAAGAAGTCGCAAGGTGTTAAAACACAAGATCTCGGTGGCCAATTGTGATCACCTCTTCGAGAGAAGTATCGTTCAAATTGATATGGGATCACTAACTGCAGAAATTATAGTGCTAAAAATGTTTTCAAGACTCGTTATGACAATAAGCCAATCAGAGAAAGAAAAGGTTGATAAATATACATAAATTGTAGATTAAAAAAAGATAGTATAATAACAAAATCTTTTTAAATATTTACCCAAATGCATGTTGCAACTAAGATCTTCTGGCTGTAAAGGACATCATTGCGATGCGTCGAATTAAAACACGAGTAAGATCTACATCGAAACATCTTATATCGAAAACTAAGTAGTAAAATTGTTAGTAAAATTAAAAAATTCGTAAAATTCTAAGACGATTTAGTCATTTCTCCGATTTGACTGCTTAACGCTACAAATTTGAAAATTGGTAACTGGGGTCCATGTTTGGATACAGCCCCCATACAAAAGTCCCTCTAGATTTTAATTTTTAACTCAACAAAAACCACAAATTTCAACGATTCGGGCTGAAATTTGGTAATAGGAATTTATTTGTGCCCGAAACCATTCACATGCTATGCATGGTGGAGGTTATATGTACGAGTATAAGATTCGGCATGGCCGAACTTAACGCTTTTACTTGTTTTTTCTTTAAACATTTAAAAGACCGAATTATTCTTAATGCAATATATTAATTTATCATAGAAAGGTTGTAATAAATTATATTTCAATATGATCTAATTTCCTAATTTTTGTTGACAATTTCATTTGTGAATAATTTTAAACCATAAAAACAAACTTTTATTCTGGGGGCTATAGCCCTCCCCAGCATAAATCCATTGCTACGCCAATGAATGGGCCTCATCAGTGAAGATGATTTTTCGATGATTTTAGATTTTTCGAATATTAATAATTTCAGTGTGTTGTTGAATCGTGTATCGTTCCATTTTTATACCCTACACCACACTGTGGTACAGGGTATTATAACTTTGTGCATTTGTTTCTAACAGCCAAAAGGAGAAGAAATAGACCCATCGTTTATTATACCGATCGACTTAGAATTAATTTCTGAGTTGATTTACCTATGTCCGTCTGTCCGTCTGTCCGTCTGCCCGTCTGTCTGTGCATGTATTCTTGTAATCAAAGTACAGGTCGCAATTATGGTACGATCTCGAAGAAACTTTACACATATGCTTTCTTTGGCCCAAGGACGATCCCTATCGAATTTGGTTGAAATCGCTTCAGATTTAGATATAACCCCCATATATATGTTACCCCCGATCAGTCTGAAATTCGGCAGAAAGAGGTTTCTTATCATATGAATGAACACTGTTAAATTTGGAATAAATCGGTTCAGATTTAGATATAACCCCCATATATACGTTACCCCCGATTTGAAGTGTAAGCACTGTAAAAATGTTATTTTATATCCGATCAGTATGAAATTCGGCAGAAAGAGGTTTCCTATTATTTGAATGAACACTGTTAAATTTGGAAGAAATCGGTTCAGATTTAGATATAGCCTCCATATAAACGTTACCCCCGATTTCACATGTAAGCGCTGTAAAAATGTTATTTTATATCCGATCGGTGCGAACTTCGGCAAAAAGAGGTTTCCTTCTACATGAAGAAATACTGCCAAATTCGGAGAAAATCGGTTCAGATTTAGATATAGCCCCATATATATGTTACCCCCGATTCGACATGTAAGCGCTGTAGAGATTGTATTTTATATCCGATCAGTACGAAATTCGACAGAAAGATGTTTTTTTTATTATACCGATCGACTTAGAATCACTTTCTGAGTTGATTTAGCTATGTCCGTCTGTGCATGTATTTTTGTAATCAAAGTACAGGTCGCAATTATGGTCCGATCTCGACGAAACTTTACACATATCTGTTTTTTGGCCCAGGGACGATCCCTATTGAATTTGGTTAAAATCGGTTCAGATTTAGATATAGCCCCCATATATATGTTAGCCCCTATTTGACATATAAGCGCTTTATTTTATATCCGATCAGTATGAAATTCGGCAGAAAGAGGTTTCTTATTATATGAATGAACACTGTTCAATTTGGAAGAAATCGGTTCAGATTTAGATATAGGCCCCATATATACGTTACCCCCGATTTGATATGTAAGCGCTGTAAAAATGTTATTTTATATCCGATCAGTGCGAAAGTCGGCAGAAAGAGGTTTCTTATTACATGAAGCAATACTGCCAAATTCGGAGAAAATCGGTTCAGATTTAGATATATCTCCCATATATATGTTACCCCGATTTGACATGTAAGCGCTGTAAAAATGTTATTATATATCCGATCAGTATGAAATTCGGCAGAAAGAGGTTGCTTATAATATGAATGAACACTGTTAAATTTGGAAGAAATCGGTTCAGATTTAGATATAGCCCCCATATATACGTTACCCCCGATTTGAAGTGTAAGCACTGTAAAAATGTTATTTTATCTTTTATTTGAATGAACACTGTTAAATTTGGAAGAAATCGGTTCAGATTTAGATATAGCCCCCATATAAACGTTACCCCCGATTTCACATGTAAGCGCTGTAAAAATGTTATTTTATATCCGATCAGTGCGAATTTCGACAGAAAGATGTATTTTTACATGAATGAGTATTCAGGGAAAATCGGTTCAGATTTATATATAACATCCATACATATGTTCCTCCTGATTTGGTATCAAAGCGCTATAAAAGTTGTACTTTACTTCCGATCATTAAAATTTTCCAGAAATATGTTTCTCAATTTAGGAACGAATATTGCTTAATTTAGCGATTATCGGTTCAGACTTAGATAATATGTTCCTACCCATTTACCAATTATTCCAAATTATTATCGCAATGACCCTTATCGCATTATTAGGGAGGTGTAGGGTATTATATAGTCGGCCCCGCCCGACTTTCTGCCTTTCCTTACTGGTTTATATCCGATCAGTACGAAATTCGACAGAAGGAGCTCTTTTTACATGAATGGGTATTCAGGGAAGATCGGTTCAGATTTATATTAAAGCTCCATATATATGTTCCTCCTGATTTGGTATCAAATCGCTATAGAAGTTGTATTTTACTTCCGATCATTAACATTTTCCAGAAAGATGTTTCTCAATTTAGGAACGAATAGTGCTTAATTTAGCGATTATCGTTTCAGAATTAGATAATATGTTTCTACCCATTTACCAATTATTCCAAATTATTATGGCAATGACCCGTATCGCATTGTTAGGGAGGTGTAGGGTATTATATAGTCGGCCCGCCCGACTTTCTGCCTTTCCTTACTGGTTTTCATTTAGTATAATGCTTAGTAATAAATATTAAAACTTTGATCCACTGTAAAAAAAAACTCAGACCAGCTGGACCATTATTTTATTCTACAAAAATGATCTACTCAACATGCCCTTTCTAAATTGTAGGGTCGCTTTTCTGTTCTAAAAAAGCCGTTGGACAGTGATATTTAAGAAAATATCGGATTTTTCTATAAATCTCCATGTGCTTTTTAAGTTTTTCTTACACTTCTCTTCAAACCTTTAAATATGAGACAATTTGTCGAGGACTATCTCATATCTGTACAGCTGGGGTTCATTGTTCTTTGTCTGCCTCTACCCTCCCCCCCATTTTAAGCTATGCCAAGCTATTGATTTTAATAATTCACAATGTCTAGAAAAGCCAACAAGAAAAACAACAACAATACGCACTCATAACTACGGGAAATTGAAATAATGGGATCTTTATGCGGCAACAGAATCCATCGGCAGCTCACGCATGAATGGCGCGTGTCGGTATTTAGTGCGAGAGCCGTCCGTCGTATTTCCCGTTTTCCATGATGCGGCCATTTCCGTTTTCGAGAGGTTATACAACCGAACTCAGCCCCCTGTCCTTCCCCCACGACGACAGTGCGCTCAGACAGTATTAAGTACATATTCTTAAAGTAAATGCTCTTATTTTCATTTAATGTAGGCCGCAAGGGATGGACGACGCATATTCCACTAGATGAGTATTTCAATATTTCTCCGCAATTTTATTGAAAGCATTTTCGGGAGATGCGGGAAGATGGGTTTATTTCCGAGAAATTTAATATTTAATATAAACATCTATACTGACATGTAGATGCTTTTTGCGGAAGAAGTTCATTGGTGTTTTTTAGTCTTTTGTGATAAATTACCTTTAATTTGTCTTCGTTGGAACAATAATTGCTTATGGGGCAATTTTTGGTTACTTCCTGAAATGAAGAAAGCATTTTTTTAAATTATCAAAGCTATTACAGATGTTATTTTACTTTTTAAGTGCATGGAATTGATATACAGGTACCTCAGGTGGTTTTTTGGGCTAAAGGTCACTAAAAGCATCTTAACAAAGGAAGTGGTGCCAGAAGTGGTGAATCTGAAGTAGAGATATTACAATTAATAATTACCGCAATAAATAATATGTATTATAAAACTAGTGAAGCAAAGCTGAACTCAGGCGAAGCTGAATACAATCGGCAATTATAGGCGCAGCTTAAAGATCTAGTGATTTAGGAAAAATGTTTTCCAAGGGTCCTCTACATTTTGTTCTCAGACTCAGCTCTCAATGAAAAGTGATGTGATGTCCAAAATTTTGGCATCAAATTATATCTCAGAAACTCAATAACCTTTAAAAGTTTTGGAAAGGAATTTAAAATTTATTTCCCAAAAAAATAATCCCAAACATTCGTCCCTTTTTTTGTTGGATAACTATTTAAGGAGTCATGACTTTTTAAAGTTTTGGTAAGGAATTTCAATTTGTTGACCATAAATTTACATCAAATGCAAGCCCCGTTTGCTCAAGGAAGCATATTGCAGGAGTTATTACCGTTTACGGCTTTGAAAGAGAATTCAATATGTCGTCCCGTTTGCTCTAGGACGCTTATTTAGGGAGTTATGGCCGTCAAAAGTTTTGGAAATTTGCATACATTTAAGTGTGTGAACAGATTTTCTTCGGGTTCTGCAGTAAATTACATATAGGGTCAGAAATAGTCGATAATATTCGGAGCTGGAAGATCGATCCATTTAAAAACAAGTAAGAAAGTTTCATTCGGGTAAACCGACTAAGGTATACCTTCAGTTTTTGAGTAATGTAATTGAGAGCCATATTCCCAACCTTAGGCCGTATTTTACCCTTTATGTCCCCTATCTGTGACACGTTTAACTTTTAATCATACCGTACCTTATTTATCTTTTTTCCCACGGTTTACATAGAAGCTTCGCACTCTGGTTATGAATCACTGCACTACTTAACATAATTAAATATTTTATTTTTCCACTGTTCTTCTAAAGTATGACATTGTATACATATCTGGGACTATATATAACACGTTTCCCCCACTTTCCACATTTACCATTTTGACACACTTTACCGTATTTAACAATTTTTTACCCCACTGTAATATGGTAACTCTTCTTGCTTCACTGTACCACATTTAGCCCTATTTAACACCTTTTAACCACTCTGCACCACAATATGAAACTTTAACTAAAATCATAACGTTTGAAAAAAGGACCATTTTTAACTATATTTTCCCTGCTGTACTATGGTTAACCCTTTTTATCCCATTGTGCAATATTAAACCCTTTGTCTCCTTGTAACATATTTAACACTTTTTGCCCCACTGTACCATATTTAATCCCACTGGAGTATCATATTTAACAACTTTATGCCTCTTTTTGACCCACTGTACCATAGTAGATAATTTTTCTTTGTCCCACTGTATCATATTTAATCCTTTTTGCCCCACTGTATCATAGTTAATAAATTTTTGCCCCACTGTACCATATTTAATCCATTTTGTCCTACTTTACCATATTTAACTATTTTTGCCCCACTGTACCATACATAACCCTTTTTGCCCCACTGCGCCATATTTAACCCTTTTTGTCTCACTGTGCCACATTTACAAGTTATTTCCTCACTGCACCAGATTTTTTTCACCACTATACCATACTTAGCCCCCTTTTGGACCCTGTACCATAGCTAACCATTTTTTGTCACACTGTACCATATTTAATCCTTTTTGCCCCACTGTATCATAGTTAATAAATTTTTGCCCCACTCTACCGTATCAAACCCTTTTTGTCTCACTGTACCATGTTAAAAATGTGTCCCCTCTCAACCATACTTAACCCTTAACTGTACCATATTTAAACACATTTTATCCACTGTACCATTTTTGCGCACTATACATTCTTTAATGTTTTTGACCCACTCTGCTCTTCACATCTCAAGTTTAAGTTCCAATTTGCCGGATTGATTAATTTTTGCACCAATGCACCATAATTAACCCGTTTCGCCCCACTGTTAGAATTTCCAAAAATTACTTCCGATCTCTAGTTTATGTTACAAAATCTACCTTAGAACCATGGGGCAATATTTAACATTTTTAAACCACTGTACCCTATTTTGGCCCCACTGTGTCGCGAAAAGTACGATTGCAAAAAAAAAACTGACTACCCTGATCCGTTGTCCTAAAGACATCCAACGCTTCAATTTTCACCATTCTAATTCTAGGCGTTAAAGTTGGCGGTGGTACCATATTTATTACTTTCTGTCCCACTGTGCCCCTAAAACGAGTATATACTTAAATATTAACACTACGAGTAATTTAGTGCATTGGTACTCACGCTATAAGCTGTTAACTTTTTGTACAAAATGGTACCTTTGTGTGGGAGGTACCAAAAGGGGAGTGGCAATAACGCCAATTTTTCACAGGACTGTAGGTACTATAACAGGCGGCCGGAAGTTGGACCCCAAGAAAATGAACCCCAAATGGAAAATGAAAGTCCGCCCCAAATTCGGCGCCTATTTTCGTTACAAAAACTGATTTAGGAAATTAAATCAATAACGACCATTTTTCACAGGACTGTAGGTACTGTATCAGGCGGCCGGAAGTTTGACCCCAAGATGTTGCACGCCAAATTTAAAATGAAGGTGCGCCGCAAATTTTGGGCCTATTTTCGTTACAAAAACTGATTAAGGAAATTACACCCCAATCAAGAAAACAGCATGAAATGAAAATAAACCCCAAAAAAACTAAGAAATGTTCTCTTCGTAAATCTGGGGTGTACGCAATAATTAGGGATGTAAAGGAAGTGACTTTAGCGAAAGCGAATATTGAAATATATTTCTTGCGAATGCGAAAGCGAATAGTGACTTTAGTACCAACAAAATTAAGGAACTAAATTGATACTTTTCCAGGATATTCAAGTATTAAGTATTTTTTACATATTTTTACCTCCTGTTACCACAAGGATAAGTATATTTTTCAATGGTTTTGCGAAAGCGAATGCGAAAAAGAATGTTAAAATGATGCGAATAATTCGCGTTCGCATATGCGAATGCGAATATTCGTTACATCCCTAGCAATAATACACGTATACGAATCTATTTTGTATTTATAATCTCTTCCGGTGCGGTCGGCCTACGGCTGCGGCCTCTGTTTAAGGCTTTCTCCAAAGGACAGGATCCACAGTTGGCTACGCGGAACAAATATTTTATGCGTAGCATCTCCTGTTTCTATATTTATAGATGAAAATAAGCAGACGAGATGAAATTAAGCCGCAATAACCAGACAAGAAATTAAATTAAGACCCAAATAAAATTGTTGTTGTTTGATATGTTATTTTTTGGGGCCCATATTCATAAAAATATTGGGGTGTTTTTTATTGGGGCCCAATTTGATTCCGCCACTATAACTTCATTACACTGTACAAAATTTCAAGTATGTGTATGCACTGGTATTAAAGTTCAAAGCTGTTAACTTTTGGTGCAAAATTGTGCACTTGTGTGGGAGTTAACAAAAGGGATTCTACAATAATGCCCATTTTTTTAGCAGACTATAGGCACTATAAAGAATTATACTGCACAAAATTTTAAATATTTTTATGCACTTGTGTGGGAGGTACCAAAAGGTTCGTGGCAACTTCACCCATTTTTCTCACGGTGATAGCGACTAATCTTATAATATACTAGCGGACCCGGCGAACTTCGCCTCGCCCCAATTTAACGCCTTCAGATAAACTCCAGAGTGATAATAAAACACAGATAGTTAAAATTTTAATGCGATTTGTTCAAAAGGAATCGAAATCAGTAGAGATAAATCGAATCAGATGATAAACAACAAACAACGAAGACAGAAGACAGGCAACGTACAGATGACCGTGCGAAAAACAGGGAAATTCGAGATTAATTCCACAGACTTCCTACGATTGGTTTTGAGATTTATTGATTGTCATCGCAAAAGCCAATCGTACAGGGAACTGAATCCGCTTGAATTGGAATGAAAGATCAGTTGGAATAATCGGAATTCGTGGGATAAGGACTTCCTCTCCTTTGAATTTTCCCTTGATGATCGTCGCCTGAATCACATTGTCCATCAGTTTCATAATGGACAACCGCGAACTATGCACAATTTCGGATGATTCAGATTCCGCAACATGATTATGATCGATTCCACCTTCAGCTGTAAATTATGCGGCGGAGCTCCTGGCACATCAAGCGAGTTCGATTTTACTTTGAATAATAAAATTCATGCTATTGACGTCCTTATTCTTCGCTGCTAATATTGCCCGTTCACTAATCTAATCGAGATTTGGAAACACTTTGGTGATGAGTTCCTCGTTCGACGATGTGAACTCGCAAAAATTTGCCGGGAACAATATCAATGAAGTGGAAACATCAATAGTAATTTGGCCATTGCCAAGCGCCAACAGTTGTTTCGAGAATTTAAGAGCCGATGAGTCGTTCTGCAACGCGACTCTCATGTTCGTGGTCAATTTCAACTTCTTCAAAAATTTGCCGGGAACAATATCAATGCAGTGGAAACATCAATAGTAATTTGGCCATTGCCAAGCGCCAACAGTTGTTTCGAGAATTCAAGAGCCGATGAGTCGTTCTGCAACGCGACTCTCATGTTCGTGGTCAATTTCAACTTCTTGACATAACTTCTTGACATGCAGCCACAAAGACCACTATTTCAGGCATGCATTAATTTCATCGGCAGTAGATTTCGGGATGACGGGAAGCGTTTGACGAAAATCTCCGGAGAGCAATATCAGACTCACCAAATTGTCTCAAATCACGTCGTAAATCCTTCATCGTTCGGTCAATTGCCTCCAGAGCTCGTTTATGCGCCATCGTGCATTCATCCGAAATTATGATTTTGCAATGCCCGCAATCCAATAAGATAACCTTACCTCTTATACTCAAACTTATTATCTGAAAAAATGTTCGAATTGATAAATATCGTGAATTTTAATTGATCGTAATGCTTGTACCGTTTGCCGATGTGATACGCGAAATCAGTGTAACAATACGCAAAACTCGAATGAATTGCACCAAGAAAAATAGCACATACTCGTACATATTTCGTAACAACCTTCTCCAGGCAAATACGAACAACTGAAAAAAAAATTGAGCCAAATCGCTCCAGCCGTTCTGACATGATGCCATTACACAGATGGACCGTTTCATTTTTATATATATATAAGATATAAAATCCTTTGTACGTTTGTTAGTAACGCATGAACTCCGAAACCATAACAGCGAATGGGCTGAAAATTGAACAATATATTCAGATTGGGGTCATTTGTGTTTTAGTATTATTTTTACCGCGATAAATATCGGAGTTGTCAAGTTATTTGCACAATTCGCATTTCCAGAGCGATTCGACTGAAATTTAAAATGTATGTATTGTTTGTCTTGATAATAGTTTGTATTTATGATTCTACCTGGTAGATGGCGCTGTAGTGGACATATGGTCAGTGTACATTTTTTGAAGACTTTTTCCTGAAACTCGGGATGTATGTATTTTTGAATAAAATATCAATGAATAAGAAACCAATACATTCCAAACAGGACGGGCAGGACAACGTCTGCTGGGGTCAGCTAGTAGACTAATAATCTGTGTGGAATTATCGTGCGCACCAGCCAGCAGACAGACGGGCGGACGGACATTACTCATTCGACTTAAAATGACCCAAAACGGATATCCGCCGAACATTTTTAGGGTCTTAGGTCACTCCTTCGATGTGTTACACATTTGGTCCGCAGCAAATGAAATATTGGTCTAAATTGTATTCTCCAATTACGCTTTTCGATTTCCCAAATTTCATAAAGGTTATGCTGCACTGACTCACATAAACTATGTTGTCAATTGTTATACCACACGGACGAAAGGAAACAAGTAAAAGCATTAAGTTCGGCCGTGTCCAATCTTATATACCCTCCACCATGGATTGCATTCAATTTTTATTACTGGAAAAATCTTTGGATATGGAGCAAATTATGAAACGATCTTTTGAATACATTTATTGTATTCAAATAAAATTGCCAAAATAAAGTATATACTGCACAGTTTCAGCTAAATTTCTTAGAAAATGTGGTGTTTTTGGCTTAAATAAGCCATTTTGGGAGCGACATCTCTAGGTGGACTATAACTAAATATGAGCTACTTAAAAAAATTTTTATTGCGATGAATTTTTTTCTTAATTAAATACAAACTGCAAAGATGCAGTTAAAATGCTTAGAAAATATGGTATTTATGGCTTAAATACGTATATTTTGGAGCGACCTCTATAGGGTGACTTTAACAAACTATGAACCGATTTGTAAAATTTTTGCTGTGATGAATTCTTGTCAAAATAGAATACAACCTGCAAAGTTCTGCTAAATTGCTTTCAAAATGTGGTATCTATGGCTCAAAAACCGTGACCTCTATAGGGGAGCTATATGAAAACATTGACCGATATGGCCCATTTGTAATCCCAAACAACCTGCAACTACAGGGCGGCTGATGAAAGCTGCTACCAAAAAAAATTTAATAACATTTTTTCTATTTAATGAATCTGGTTAATTTTTTTTTATTTTGCAGATTGATTTTTAGATTTAACAAAAATGGATAACTGGGACACTGAAACAAGAATTTGGATTGTCCGCCGCTGTTACGCACTGAAGTCCGTAGTCTCGGTTCAAAGAGAGTATAGGGGCACGTTTGGCGGCAATCCTCCGAGCAGATGGACCATAGAGAGACTTGTTAACAATTTTTCCGAGCATGGGAGAGTCAACAGAAGACCTTACCATCGAAACCCTTCAGTTCGGACGGAGGAAACAATCGATGCTGTAGCTGATGCCATACAAAACAATCCAAGAGTTTCGACAAGAACCTTATCTGCTCAAATGGGTATAAGCAGACAGTCATTGCAGTCAATTATGCACAAGGATTTGGAGTTATTCCCATATAAAATTAAAATGGCCAACAGAGTGAACTCAGCAGACTTCCCGATTCGCTTGGAATTTTGCCAGAAGATGCGGCGAAAATTTCCCAATAAACTGGTATCCAGAAACTCCACATTCCGTTGGCCCCCATGTCGTCTGACCTTACTGCACCTGACTTTTTCTTGTGGGGTTATTGAAAACAGGAACAATTTTCCAACAATTTTGAATGAACTAAAGCAATCCATTCGAGAAACAATTGTGGCTATTCACGTCTCAACTCTCCAAGCAGTAATGAACAACTTTTTGGTAAGATGCCGCACATGCATCAACGAGCAGCGGGGGCATTTAAATTCCATTATTTTTAAAACTAATTAAGCTATATTTAATTAAATTTAATGAGCTTTAACATGAATAAAAGAAAACTGAATTCCATACACTAAAGTTATTTGAGTTTCTTAATGTAGCAATATTCATCAGCCACCCTGTATAAGAACTATTTCTACTAAATTTAATCAACCTGTAGGGTGATTACAACAGACGGTCGGACGGACATGGCTAAATCATCTTAGAATTTTACGACAATTAAGAATATATATATATATCAATATACCCCCCATCATATGGTGCGGGGTATAAAAATGCTGAAAGCATTACTTTCATGTAGAGATTGAAGTTTAGTAATTGTCGTTAACACAATTAGAAAAAATCGATTTTTTTCAAAAACATTGTTTTTCTGGCACGTAAAACAACTATAAAAATAAAAAAAAATGTGTTTGTTCCATTTTTTTAAAGCTAGCATCCTAACGAAGAAAACAGTGCCTATTTGAAAAAAATCTAGTTGGATAGTTGTATC
Source organism: Eudasyphora cyanicolor (assembly GCA_963930755.1). Lineage (NCBI taxonomy): Eukaryota > Metazoa > Arthropoda > Insecta > Diptera > Muscidae > Eudasyphora > Eudasyphora cyanicolor. The sequence continues at coordinate 42,446,971 of OZ005735.1, forward strand.
AATTATCATCCATATTGTAAAAATAGGGAAATTCCAAAAAATAATTTTCATATTTTTTATTTTGGGTGTGGCAATTACGCCCATTTTTTAGTATACTATGGGTACTATAAAAACATTATACTGTAGCATTTGTATGGACTGGAATCAAAGTTATAACCCGTTAACTTTTTGTGCAAAATGGTACATTTGTATGGGAGGTACCAAAAGGGGCGTGGCAATAACGCCGATTTTTCTAAAGATGATAACGATTAATACACTAATACTATGTGTGTAATTGGGGCAGATTCTGGGTAGTAGTGTACATATACTTATGTTAGGAGATAATCACTATTTCACTAGGAGTGGACTTGATGGAGTGGACTAACATAGCCCATTTTTGACCTTTGTCTGAGATAGAAAAAAATATTGACACATACCAAATTTGAAGACAATCTGTTACTCTTGTCCAAAGCTATTGTGCGCACCAACCATACAGACAGACGGGCATGGCTAAAAGACTTAAAATGGCCGAAAAAAATGGAATTAAATCCATGAAATATGGAATTTTAAAGAAAAATGTTTAAAAAAAAATTCCATAAAATGTATTTTAATGTTTTTTTCGTATTTTGGGCTCTTTATTATACCAGAAAATGTTATGCGCAGCCTTCGGCAAAAAAAATTGTTGCATAGTGTAAACACCCTTTGCTCCTTAAGTTCTCCCTATGGCAATGTTTTAAATAAATTTGGGTCACAATTTATATTGAACGATTTCTTTGAAGAAGTAAAATAGATTGACTCTTGTCATATTTGGATATTAGAACTTGTGATCATTAATGCATTTTTTTATTTATTGAAAATACATATTTTGTTTTTGCACTCAGGCTCAATATCGTTATTGTTGTTTTCAGTGTATGAAAACAACTTTGTTAAAAATTAAAGAAGAAGTAAGTGACATGTATTGGGGGTGGTTGTAATGGTTGGATAGACAGATCTGTTTCGGGAGCCACCAAACTCCCATTATCAATATCCTTATTACAACGATTACTTCAGTCGAAATTATTAGAATATATAAGCACAGCCAAGTATCATTTAACGAGAACTGGAAATTTTATATTTTCTGCAAGTATTTAAAATGTACGGATTTTTACGAAAATATTCACTTGCTCCTTAAGTTCCTTGTCATTTGCATAGCACTCTCATGGATACTCCAGAAAGTCTTGCCGTTTTATATAAAATGTACATGTTCGTCAATTTTATATTTAAGAAAAGAATTATCTTGCAAAAAGTATAATCGGCAAATTTGGTGCTGATTTTTCTTGTTTTTTTTATAATTTTCAGAAAAAAAATATTTTAAAGAATTCTCATTGTTTTAAGGTGTAAGTGTGAAGTAAGGTGTAATTGTTGTGTAGTTACATGTATTTAAGTATCACCTTAACTGGAATGGAATGTGAATAGGGTTTTTATAGAAATGAAAAAAATGCTACAACTAAAATAATGGTAGAGATGCAATTTGGAGATTGAAGCTCTAGCTACGTGTGAGAAAAGTTTGCAAGTACATATGGGTGATTTCATTACAAGTTGAAGAAGTAACAAAAAAACTTTCAAAATTACAGAAATAAAAATTCGTAGTATTTTTTATTGTTACTCAAGATGAATTAAATTTATCATTGAAATATTTGCAATAAAAAATTTTCTTTCAAAATTAAATAGATACAAATATTTTGGTAACTTCGCCTCTTAGTTATATTTCCTTTAATATTTGTAAAGTTATGAAGTTCCTTAATGAAATTCTTTAAGACCTATTTGCTCCACCCCCCAAATTAACTAAGGGAACCCCAATATTTTCTATTTAAATTGCAAACAAAAAATCTTAGAACATCTAATTCACGTACACACACACGGACATATACATTCCAATCACCAGGAACATCACCATCAACATCATCGCCGCTGTCGTAGTCGGCGTCATCATTGTACACCCCATGAAATGAAAACATCTGATATAATAACCGATATTTCCATGGCAATGCATATGCAAATTTAAATTACTTTGCAACTTTGGTTTGGAGAGGAAACAACACTGCATCTAAAAGAAACTGCAACAGGAACAACAACCACAACAGCACAACAGCTCTGAGGACGGATTTCAGTTGCAACATTTGCCTTTTTGGAATTCATGCTGCTTCCACCAGTACTATCCATTCAGTGGTATCTAGACAAATAACAAAAGCAAACGAGAAACCATTGCATTCCATACTCGTACCGGTGATATGCAAACAAACATTTGAAAGCATAAAATCTTAAGGTTTTGTGCACCACAAAGCTTTACTCCCCCGTCACAGTGTTGCGACTGCAGACAAAAATTTGCAATAAGTGAAAATATTTTCTATATATTAAAGAGAAATTGGTCTCATACCAGACTTTGAATTGATAACAAAAGTTTATCTTATTCTCTCTACGGGATCTAAGGAGTTTTAACATTTTTTATGTTTAAGCCAAAAATTTTACCAAAAATAAGTGATCACAACATGTTTGCATTTCAGCTCTTGGGCTGAAAATTTAATTGTTATAACCATTTTAAATTTTGCTAAGGAAATTTAAAATTCTAACCGAGGCATTTTAAACTTTGCACAAACAATAAGTGAGTACAAAATGTTGTCCCTTTCAATCTTGTTCGCCACATCATTTATTATATAGCTTTAGCTCCTAGTGGAATTCGAATTTAGTAAAACAATAAGTGAGAAAATACTTATTTAAGAAGTTATAGGCCTTTTATGCTTTTTTCCAAAAAATAATAAACAATTAAAATTACTTTCTAGTGCCATTAGGTTAGGTTGAGAAGAGGAGGGAGATTGCTACACTTCATGCCCTTGGACATACACAGAAGCCAGCATTCGGCCTGTTGTGCTTTCTAATTGTTTGTTTCATGGACTAGTCCTGAGAAGGTTATTTTTGGAACTCTGTGCTATCGACATTTCCTTAATTGTGTTCCAGTCTACGCCCCTAAGTTGGGTCAAGTCTGGTAAAGAGTCGTTTCCCAAGAAAGGGGATCTATTGACTGGCTAAGGAAGTGTTCCAATATTTCGTCACCCGCCCCATATGTCCTACAGACGCTGCTATCCACAACTCCTATATTATGGCAGCCGTATTTTTTTTTTACAAGCTCACTTAGACCAGTTTAGGTCCCTAGTGTTACCACGGGCTGAAATGCCCCTCATCGAAACCAACCTGTTTGATATACAAATTTATCGATAGTACGAATATCGGTACTGGAAAGATCTGTTAGGCTGCCTAGAAAGGCCGACCCCAGTATGTCCAGTCGTCGTTTACTCAGAGCGGGACAGTCCCATAACAAGTGCTCAATGCTCTCCACTTCTTCCTCATCACCACAGCTTCTGCAGAAGTCATTGGAGTCAATACCCAATCTTTTGGCGTGTTCGCCGATCAAGCAGTGTCCCGTCAGAACTGATACTAATGTAGAAAATTTTTGCCTCTCTACATAGTGCGAGGAGATATTTTGATCTTCTTTGGTCATACCTTTGCCAGATTTGTCTAGCTACCCTGCAGGTGCCGATTTCTGTCCATCTTTCGTTGGACTGCCCGATTGCCTCTTGCCTAAGCCAAAACTTGCACGTGGATAGAGGCGCACCAATATATGCAAATTCTTCGAGAATTTGTAATGTCGTCCCTTTCCTAGCAAGTTCATCGGCTTTGCAGTTCCCCGGGATATCCCTATGCCCGAGCAGCCATATGAGGTGTATATTAAACCGCTCAGCCATCTCGTTAAGAAATCTGCGGCAGTCGAGGGCTGTTTGTGAATTTAGCGATGCTGCCTCCAGAGAATTGATGGCAGCCTAGCTGTCCGAATAAATGACAACGCCAGTGTTGGTTACTATGTTGCGACTCAGCCACTTGGCGACTTCCCATATTGCCATTATTTCGGCTTGATAGACACTGCAGGTATCTGGTAGTCTGTGAGCTATATCCAAACTAAGTTCTTCACAGTGTACTACGAAGCCAACAAGCTTCGAAACATCCGTGTGAAAGTGGAGATGGGTTATCTTACCTGGTATTCTATCAACCCATTCATCTCTGGCGGGAATCATAGTGATGTAATTTCTCTCGAAGGTGTACACAGTTGGTATATAGTCCACTCGGTCGGTGACAATAGCACTACACTTTGATATCCTCATGTGACCGTAGTTCTTGTACCTCCACATAGATAGGCAGTTTAATCTTATTGCCGCTTTGGTTGCAACTTCTCTCGCAACCATATTAATCGGCAGTATATGGAGTAGGGCTTGTAGAGACTCGGTCGCTGTAGTCCTTATGGCTCCGCTTATGCTGTTCTCTGAACCTTTGTTAGTAGGTTGGTGTTGGTTAGTTTGCCAGCTACCGTCCACCATACCACAATGACGTATAACAGTATTGGACGAACTACTGCTATATATATCTAGTGGACGATTTTAGGAGAGAGTCCCTACAGCCTTTTTGCAGGAATATGAGGCGACGTTGGCCTTCCTTACACGTTCCAATACGTAAAGTCTAAATAACAGTTTTCTATCTAGAATTATTCCTAAACATTTGGCGCTTTCAGAAAAGACTAGATCTGTTCCAATTATCCGTGGTGGAGGGTCCACATGTGGGACATTATTCGTCCTAGTAAAGAGAACCAATTCTGTCTTGTTTGGGTTTACGCCCAAACCGCTGCTTCTGGCCCATCTAGCCAATTTTTCCAGAGCCAGCTGTAGAATGTCTCAGAGGACGTTTTCGAATTTGCCACTCACTGCGATTATTTTCCTAATGAAATAATCTAAAAGTCTTTCCAGACCTTTCAATAGGAAGTTGGAGTCACCAGAATTAATGGGCGTGGGTACCTCCGCACTTCCAGATAGCCGTGTATCAACCACGGTGGACGACTAACAGTGGGAGCTATATCCTGCTTGTATACCTTCAAGACTATACTCTCGAATCCACATTGCAGGGTTGCACTTGCACGTGGTATGTGGGAGGTGGATTCAGCGTTAAGGATCCTCACCCCTTGCTGATTCTCCAACTATGGGCCGGCAGACCAGGATTGGAATCTTTTATTATTTCTAATATGTCAGCCGGGTTGGACGGCTCTCCTGTAACCCAGGTGATGGATCTAGGGTGACTAGGCCTACATCGTAGGAAGGTACTACGATGTAGGCCTTCCAGACTTTGTACAGATTTTTTTGGCGATTATGTAAAATGTACTGCGTAATAGGTTTTAACTATCCGCTCTGTGCTAAACACGTCCGACTGATCAGCAACGACAACGCTCCAGTAAGCCCGTGTGCCCTGTAAGGATAACTATAATCTTACTGGTCTCCGCACAGGGTTCTTGTTGTTTCACCAGTGGTACCACTATTCCATAGCGTCATATGGGCGTTATTCTCCCACGTTTCCAGTTCAGAACGCGTAGCTCCGAAGGGTTTTGCATTCTCTAGGTTTGTCGTTTGCAAGTCCCTGGCTCGTAATGCCAAGGCATTGGCTTTATCATTTCCTCTTACTCCGTGATGACCAGGCACCCATATGGTGCGTATTGTGCCGTATTCAGAGTAAGCGTTAATCGCCATTTACAATCAAAAACTGGCCTTGATTTAACCGTTTTAGACATTATTTCCTTGATAGCCCTTTGGCTATCTGTAACAAAATATTTACATTTCGCCCTTTGGCTATCTGTAACAAAATATTTACGTTTCGTCGGCTCAATGCTCTTTTTAATAGAAGTGCAACGCATTTTAAAACTTGAGTAAAAACGGAGCTGTAAAGTTACACCCTCTTTATTCTATAGGGTTCCCAACAATGTTTTTATGATTCTCATGCATTTCTATGCCATTCCATTAAAAAATAAGCAAGTTATAACAATTTTAGTACATGGCATTTTGGTCCATATCCATTTTTTTGGAAATACCTTTTCGAATTTGTATTACATGGACCACAATAATTGTGTCGGTTCGGAGGGAGAGAAATTTACAGTTTGCGTGCGAACGAAGGTGAAATAATATGTCAAAAAATAGGGTTATAGAAAAATCGAGATATAGAATAATAAAATAAAACCGATTTCCCATAAATATGAATTAAAATAGTTTACCCTACCAATATCTCGAAAACTAGACGAGATAGGAAAAAAATTATTGCAGAAAACACAAAAATGGCGTATGGACCCAAATAGCATTAAGCCGACGATTTGTTGTTCTTGTGTTACCGTTAGGCCAGCCCAGCCCACACACTCTGTAATTGCTCGGACTTTCGCTTGTAAGACCGTGTTATGGTCTTGTAGACAGAATAAACGTTCGGTTTCTGGTTCTTCGATATAAAGTCCTAGTCCCGTCATTTCCCCTAGTTCCGAACCACCTGTATAACAGCAAGCTCCAGCGGGTATCTGCGCTAGGGTTCCATCAATCCAAGATTGTCTGGCTGGTATCAGGGTTTCACTCTCAACATCTACTGATGTTTCAGGTATTCTCTCGGATACTTATGCAATGTCAGTTAAATTCCCTGGCACTACCTCGATTATTTTTTAATGATATGACCTGTAATCGCTTTCGATCCATTCGCACACCTAGTGATATTACTTAAAGATTTATAGCCAACGTAACCTTAATTAATGAATTTTTTCTCAAAATAAAATCTCAATAATTACATTATGCAACAAAATTTTGTTTGTGATTTTGTTTGTGTATTGATTGAGGCATTCTATTTTATAAAACCATGTACCACAGTGTGGTACAGGGTATTATAACTTTGTGCATTTGTTTGTAATACCCAAAAGGAGAAGAAATAGACCCATCGTTAATTATACCGATCGACTTGGAATCACTTTCTGAGTTGGTTTAGCTATGTCCGTCTGTCTGTCCGTCCGTCTGTCTGTGCATGTATTCTTGTAATCAAAGTACAGGTCGCAATTATGATCCGATTTCGACGAAACTTTACACATATCTTTTTTTTGCCCAAGGACGATCCCTGTCGAATTTGGTTAAAATCGGTTCATTTAGATATAGCCCCCATATGTATATACGTTACCCCCGATTTGACGTGTAAGCGCTGTAAAATTTTTATTTTATATCCGATCAGTGCGAAATTCGGCAAAAAGCGCTGTAGAAACTATATTTTATATCTGATTTAGATATAGCCCCCATATATATGTTACCCCCGATTTGACATGTAAGCGCTGTAGAGACTGTATTTTATATCCGATCTGTACGAAATTCGACAGAAAGAGGTCTTTTTACATGAATGAGTATTCAGGGAAAATCGGTTCAGAGTTATATATAACCTCCATATATCTGTTGCTCCTGATTTGGTATCAATGCGCTATAGAAGTTCCGATCATTAAAATTTTCCAGAAAGATGTTTCTCAATTTAGGAACGAATATTGCTTAATTTAGCGATTATCGGTTCAGAATTATATAATATGTTCCTACCCATTTACCAATTATTCCAAATTATTGTCGCAATGACCCTTGTCGCATTGTCAGGGTGGTGTAGGGTATTACATAGTCGGCCCGCCCGATCGTTTACACATTGAAAAGTTCTTAGCCTTTTACTCATACCTCGAAATATAACTTTATAATATTATTCAGAAAATCGACTTATCTCCTTAAGGCGCTGAATTACACTAATTTATTAATAAGAAATTTCATTTCATTTCAAAACCACAAATTTTGTTGAATGACCCTCTACCTTAGCGGATCTCATCTAATATAGCTCTCACATTGCATATAATGTTTTATGGAGGGATACGAACGGCCATAAAACCTCGTCCTCTCTATAATTTTATAATGTCTGACATCAATTCTCATAAAATAAAATGCAAGTGCAATATCTCTTATATGACTTTCTCACATATGGCGTGTTCAATATAAGCAAAAACATCATTTAACCAGTAAGGAAAGGCTAAAGTCGGGCGGGGCCGACTATAAAATACCCTACACCACTCTCGTAATATTGAATAACTCTAATATAAACATTTTGTAATTCATGTATAAATTGTTTAAATAAATTTTCTTTTGGGACATTTTATACTTAAATAATACCCTGTACCACAGTGTGGTGTAGGGTATAAAAACGATTAGATCTAAAGAGCCAAATCGGTTGAAACATATATATGGGAGCTATAGCTAAATCTTTACCGATTTTCTTCAAATTCGGCAATGTTGGTTCGTGGATCAAGAAACTCTACCATTCTAAATTTAAAAACGATTGGATGTAAAATATAGCTTCTATAGAACTAAAGGGCCAAATCGGACGAAACATATATATGGGAGATATAGCTAAATCTTAACCGATTTTCTTCAAATTCGGTAGTGTTGGTTCATGGATCAAGAAATCCTACCATTCTAAATTTCAAAATAATGATTGGATTTAAAATACAGCTTCTACAGGACTAAAGAGCAAAATCGGACGAAACATATATATGGGAGCTATAGCTAAATCTTAACCGATTTTCTCCAAATTCGGTAGTGTTGGTTCATGGATCAAGAAACTCTACCATTCTAAATTTCAAAACGATTGGATGTAAAATACAGCTTCTATAGAACTAAAGGGCAAAATCGGACGAAACATATATATGGGAGCTATAGCTAAATCTTTTCCGATTTTCTTCAAATTCGGCAATGTTGGTTCACGGATCAAGAAATTCTACCATTCTAGATTTCAAAATAATGATTGGATTTAAAATACAGCTTCTACAGGACTAAAGAGCAAAATCGGACGTAACATATGTAGGATCTGATGATTAAAACACGGCAACTTTGATGAATTGTTTGATTGTGTTTATTAATTCAAGTAGATCCCTAAAATTAGTTTACAAAATCGATGTTTTGTAGGAGTTAACTATTAACAATATAAAATTAACGTTCCGTGTCTTGTTAGTGCAAGAGTTGCTAATAGACTGACTTCTCACTCGTCCCAAAATGTAGGATCTGATGATTAAAACACGGCAACTTTGATGAATTGTTTGATTGTGTTTATTAATTCAAGTAGATCCTTAAAATTAGTTTACAAAATCGATGTTTTGTAGGAGTTAACTATTAACAATATAAAATTAACGTTTCGTGTCTTGTTAGTGCAAGAGTTGCTAATAGACTGACTTCTCAATCGTCTTCGTCGTAGGTCATAATATCGTCATCTCTCCCTGCACATCATGCCTGTCTCTCCTCTAAAATATCTAAGTATGTCAGTGAATCAGACCACTCTATACGGGTCATTACATCTATCCTTTTCTCGAACACCTAAGTCCACAATCCAGTTAGTGCCCAACGTAAAGGTCACGCAATATCACTGAGCATGCGTAGTCCGTCCGTTAACCCCAGTTCCCACACATATATAAGGGAGCTATAGCTAAATCTTAACCGATTTTCTTCAAATTCGGCAATGTTGGTTCATGGATCAAGAAACTCTACCGTTCTAAATTTAAAAACAATTGGATGTAGAATATAGCTTCTATAGAACTAAAGGGCCAAATCGGACGAATCATATATATGGGAGCTATAGCTAAATCTTAACCGATTTTCTTCAAATTCGGTAGTGTTGGTTCATGGATCAAGAAACTCCACCATTCTAAATTTCAAAACGATTGGATGTAAAATACAGCTTCTATAGGACTAAAGCGCCAAATCGGACGAAAGATATATATGGGAGCTATATCTAAATCTGAACCGATTTCAACCAAATTCAATAGCGATCTTAACAGCTGCGAAATACTCGAAACTGCAAAACTTCAGAACGATCGGAGTGAAATTGCGACCTGTAGTCGACGAACAACTTTACATGGACAGACGGACGGACGGACGGGCGGACGGACGGACGGACGGACAGACATGGTTAAATCGACTCAGCTAGTGATTCTGAGTCGATCGGTATACTTTAATGTGGGTCTAGCTGTGTTATTTTCAGGTGTTACAAACATCTGCCGTGAAACAAACTTATAATACCCTGTACCACAGTGTGGTGTAGGGTATAAAAACGGAAAAATATGAAACAAGATTTTTTTTCAATTTCCCTAACATTTACAAAATAGCTCATAACTTTTACATCTATCCATAGATTTTTTCAAATAGACAGAGTTCTCTTCGTTAGCATGCTGGCTTTTTAAAAATGTGATAAAATAATTGTTTCGACTTTTTTCTATTTATACCCTACACCACACTGTGGTACAGGGTATTATAAGTTTGTTTCACGGCACATGTTTGTAACACCTGAAAATAACACAGCTAGACCCACCTTAAAGTATACCGATCGACTCAGAATCACTAGCTGAGTCGATTTAACGATGTCTGTCCGTCCGTCCGTCCGTCCGTCTGTCCATGTAAAGTTGTTCGTCGACTACAGGTCGCAATTTCACTCCGATCGTTCTGAAATTTTGCAGTTTAGAGTATTTCGCGGCTGTTAAGGTCGCTATTGAATTTGGCTGAAATCGGTTCAGATTTAGATATAGCTCCCATATATATCTTTCGTCCGATTTGGCCCTTTAGTCCTACAGAAGCTGTATTTTACATCCAATAGTTTTGAAATTTAGAATGGTGGAGTTTCTTGATCCATGAACCAACACTACCGAATTTTAAAAAAATCGGTTAAGATTTAGCTATAGCTCCCATATATATGTTTCGTCCGACTTGGCCCTTTAGTCCTATAGAAGATGTATTTTACATCCGATCGTTTTGAAATTTGGAATGGTAGAGTTTCTTGATCCATGAACTAACATTGCCGAATTTGAAGAAAATCGGTTAAGATTTAGCTATAGCTCCCATATATATGTTTCGTCCGATTTTGCTCTTTAGTCCTGTAGAAGCTGTATTTTACATCCAATCATTTTGAAATTTAGAATGGTAGAGTTTCTTGATCCATGAACCAACACTACCTAATTTGAAGAAAATCGGTTAAGATTTAGCTATAGCTCCCATATATATGTTTCGTCCGATTTGGCCATTTAGTCTTATAAAAGCTGTATTTTACTTCCAATCGTTTTGAAATTTAGAATGGTACAGTTTCTTGATCCATAAACCAACACTATCGAATTTGAAGAAAATCGGTTAAGATTTAGCTATAGCTCCCATATATATGTTTCGTCCGATTTGGCCCTTTAGTTCTATAGAAGCTGTATTTTACATCCAATCGTTTTGAAATTTAGAATAAACAATTTATACATGAATTACAAAATTTATATTTCTGAGTTATTCAATAGTACTAGAGTGATGTAGGGTATTATATAGTCGGCTCCGCCCGACTTTAGCCTTTCCTTACTGGTTTTCTCATATTTTTGGCCACTGTTACTAAACCAAAGATTCTACGTGAATGTGATATTTGCAGCAAATGTAGCCCTCATAATTCCCTTTAATTTAACATGGCTCAATCAGGCTTATACTTGAAAAATTATGGTACCAATACTAAATGTACTTTCCATGAAAATTGGAATTTAAAAAAAAAATAAAAAAAAATTACCATACAATTTTTTTTTTATTTTTTCGTGTTTGTGACATCTAATTACACCAGAAACTGTTATCCACATCCCTTGGACAAACTTTTTGTTGCATAGTGTTATTCTCTAAAGTCACGCCATCGATGTGTTACACTTTTGGCACGCAGCATCTGATATATAACTTGTTCACAATAGTGGGGGTATAAAAACCGAATTATGTAGAAATTCTCTTATTTCTACACTTATAAATAGATTTTCTTCAAATAGGCATAATAGCATTCAAAGTTAGGATTATAGCTTTCAAAAATTGGAACGAACAGTTTTTTGGGAGTTTGTTTCTATTTATTATGGTTTTTTTCGCGCCAGCAAAAAACATTTTTTTTAAAAAAATATCAAATTTTTTCTAATTATTTTGTTTCCAAATGAAAATGTCATTACTAACATTTGTAGTCCTCACAAATTTCTTTAATTTGGAGTGTATCCCGATTTTATCAAGCATAAGAAAATATGGTCCAAATACTAAATGCACCATCCAAGAAAATCTAAATTATAAAGACAAAAATTTGTAAAAAAAAAATTTACCATAAAAAAAATTTTATATTTTTTTCGTGTTTTGGACACCATATTAAACCAGAAAATGTTATGCACAACCCTTCGACAAATATTTTGTTGCATAGTGTTATATTTCTTTTCACTTTCGCAATCTAATTAGATGAGTTATAGCCAAGGTTTTCAAAATGTTTATAACAAATATCGCTCACTCACTTCAAGAGTGGCATAACTAAAAGTTTTTAGGTTGCCTTACAGAAATGCGAATTTTGCAAATGTCCACAAATTAATCTCGGCAAAATTTATCTTATAAGTAAAAAAGTATACATATACGAGGTCTCTTCAATAGAAAAGGTGAATTTTGGAATTTCTCGGGCTACTTGCCTTTTAGCCTTTTTTTAATGTTGGCACACTTGTCCCGAGCATATGTTCTTAGTTGAGATTGTTTGCGAGGGACATAACAGTTAGACATATTTTGCTTGTTAAGCGATTCGATTTTTATCTTCTCATTTTATCTTCATGCCTAAAATTTCGGAAAAATTGTATAGTATGAGTCAACCGATATGCCGAGTTTTTGGTGTGATGGATCGTCCAGGACGAGCGTCCTGGAAGATCCATCTCGACCTTCTTTGAGAAGCTTGTACCACCATTTTCCTGACTCAGAGTACAATAACCATATGCCACTGTCAACGTTTCAATTGCTTTTGAGCACATAATTCATCATTTTACACAACATTTGATGCAAATTCTGCGATCCTTTTTTTTCCACAGCAGAAAATTGTCGAGCAAGCAAAACACATCTAACTGCTATGTCTCTCACAAACAAACTAAGCTGAACCGATACAAACTCAACGAATAACATAGGTTCGAGACAAGTGTGGCAACCTAAAAATAAAAAAGAAACGCTAATCGAATGCACGTAGCCCGAGAAATCTCAAAATACACCTTGTCTATTGAACATAGATACATACTTCGTATTTCGAAATATTCCAGAGTTTTTAAAAATCTTATTAAGTTCTACAATTTGCTTTCAAAGAATGTATCTAAGCACTGTGTCTGCCTTCATCTTACGCCCCTTTTTCGAAAACTTCTAAGATTTCCTATTTTACATTTTTTTTACAAATAAAAGTACATTTTGAAAAACATCTTGTTGCCACATCAGAGGATTTTTCCTTTTGGCTGTTTGTTTATTTGTTTGCTCGCCATCAAGGAAGCAAATGCTGCAGCAAATGAAATGCTTCACACAAAAAAGTGCAACAAACTACTGAAGAGGGTGAGTCTGGAGCAACAACAGCAGCATGTGTTTGCTCCTCATCGTTAGCAGTTACAGTACAGGGCCGCTATCAAGGTTCCGGCAGACCCAAAAGCCAAGAGTTGTCGGTTGGGTGCTCCTGCTTGGGGAGCTGCTGCAAATATTGTTAGTCATTGGTATGATTGCCGTTTTATTTTAAATGCTTTTAGTCTACCAGACCAAGCCAGACAAACGGGGAAAAAAGACACACACACAGCAAACAAAAAAGATAGTTGGTTCTTTTACATTTTCTTCGGTTTGGTTGGTTGATGTCTTCGCTGTATTCCATTCGAAGTAGCCGTTTGTATGTTTAGACCACAATTTGCATATTCACGCTGGGATAAAAATCAAAACAGTAGGAGACTTATGTTCACATAAGACAAGACACCAGAAGCTGAAGCAGCTGAACTACAGACTGAAAACTTGGCAAGTTGGGCTATCACAGCCCAAAAGTTGTTTTGGGGGCATACGATTGCCGGGAAAATATTCATAGTGTTCCATGTACAAATGCCGAAGAAATTGTATATTTGAAACATTTTTGTTAAGATCTTAACTTGCTTCAGTAACATGACCAATACTTAGTAGATTTGTTGTTTGGAAAAAACCAACAACGGCACCAGATATAGTAGTCAACTAAAAGAAGAGACTAACTGTGGGACAATGGGTATTGAGAAGAATTCAATACCCATTACGGTATAAAATGATTCATGCTTTCCTATTCGGCTTCACAACATCTGCAGAAGCCATCACTTCCGATGCCGTAGTCTATGGACCTATGAACCTATTACATATAGTCCATCACGTGCTTAAGGACTGATTGTATGTATTTTTGCCTTTTATGACTAAGTTTAACCACACCAATCTTAAGATTCTGCGTCTGTCAAACTGCCCTCGACTGCCGCACATCTCTTAACGAGATGGCTGAGCAGTTTAATATACACCTAATATGGGTGCCTGGGAATAGGGACATTACAAATTCTCGAATAATTTGCATATATTGGTGCGCCACTATTCACGTGCAAGCTTTGGCTTAGGCAAGAGGCAATCAGGCAGTCCAACGAAAGATGGACAGAAATCGGCCTCTGCAGGGTAGCTAGACAAATGTGGCCAAGGTATGACCTGAGAAGATCAAAATATCTCCTCGCACTAGAGAGGCAAAGATTGTCTACGTTAGTATCTGCCTCAGCGGTTCTATTGCTGCACCTGTCCTGAAAATATGATCAAACGAAGCAATCAAATTATAGTTTCTGCTTAAATGTACTGTTCTATATGCGTTCTAATTACCTTAGTTAAATAATTTCTTGTAAAAGATCAATTTAAAAAATCTAATAATTAATGACGAACACCGTTCGTCAATAAGATTATCCATTCATCATGAGAACGATCGACTTATTGGCCCTTTACGACAACGTCAACTCCTACAGCAAAACAAAGTAAGACATGCGACGTTGTTATGTTCGTACACGTGTGTGTTCCACGCAGCACCGATTGGTTCAAACAAACCGCACTGGCACGGCGTAACTGGTGTTTGTTTAACAAAACATCAGACACATGCATACTCGTACATGCAGCTAGACAAGCTGTATAAGTGTGAAACATTTGTGCTTGTGGTCTGTTGGCAAATACATTCCTTGATGTGATTATTTTTGATTTAAGATAGCAGAAGTAATGAATACTTCTCGATTGTTTGATTTCAGCCTTACCTGATAAGGTAACGAAACGAATATTCACAACTGAACCTAGCAATGCAGTCAAATAAATTTATTTTCCATACCATTTTAAATGGTTTAAAACTAGAAGATTATTTATAGAAATTTTTAAAATTTAAATAGTCGTGGTGATGAATGGGATTCGTCGTGATAATGGATGGGATTCGTCGTGGTGACGAATGGAATTCGTCGTGATGATGAATGGGATTCGTCGTGGTGATGAATGGAGTTCAGCATGGTGATGAATAGAGTTCGTCGTGGTGATGAATGCTATTCGTCGTGGTGATGAATGCTATTCGTCGTGATGATGAATGGGGTTCGTCATGATGGTGAATGGGGTTCGTCGTGGTGATGAATGGATCATCCTGAGGACGAAAGTTTTTGGAAACAGAAATTCGTCATGGTGACGAACAAATTCATCAAGAGGATTATTCCGTACGTTAGCTGACTTTTGACGAAAAAATAATCGTGATGATGTACAAATTCGTCGTCATGACGAAGCTTTTTCTATCAGTGCAGGACACCCAACTTTAAACTGCTTGTGGCCAACTGTGAAGGCACTCCAAGAACCTGCATATTGGCCAGGAAAGATCTAAGTATCTTTCTCCTGGCTAATTTAAGTGGTAAAGACCAAACATCTGCTAGTCTGGAGATCGGTAATCGCATATATTGGGTGGTCTCCAGTTACTTGCCTTATGAAGCTGTAGTACCGACTGCTTTATTCTGGGAAGTAGTAGAAGAAGCAACGGCTGACGAGGTCGAGCTGATTGTTGGCGCAGACACGAACGCTCATCATACTATCTGGGGTAGTACGGATATAAACAATAGGGGTGTTTCGCTTCTCGACTTTATTCTAACTACCAACCTAAGTATTTGTAACATAGGTAATAAACCGCCCTTTACAATTAAAGACAGACAAGAAGTACTAGACGTAACGTTTGCTACTGACCGGCTGTCAGATAAAATTATTGGGTGGAATGTACTGGACGACCACTCATTCTCAGATCACCATTATATTGAGTTCAAACTCACTGAAAAAGCGCCTGAACCTGCCGTCCACAGAAATGTGAGAAAGACAAAGTGGCACCTGTATGAAAAGAATTTCAAGAAAGTCGTCAACTCCAAACTTCTGTACGAACCGAATGACAAAGCCGGTCTGGATAATCTGGTCGAGCATATCACCACATCATTCAATAGTTCCCTTGAAGAAGCCTGTCCAAAAACAAGGTACAAGGGTAAAACTAAACCCCAATGGTGGACTTCTGAGCTAACGGCTATGAACACAGTGGGTTACTTGCAGGATGAGGCAAATAACTGGACAAAAAACAGCGAGCAGTCGCTGAATATACTGCTCGACACACATTTCCCGGGGAACTCACCAACAGAACACGAAGATCAAGAAGACCAACAACTATGCGAGTGGACTGCGAGCGTCGCTAGCTTGTTGACTGAGAGATCCAGAATAAGCTGGGCTATTAACAGCTTTGAGCCCTTCAAGTCACCTGGACCAGACGGCATCACTCCAGCAGAAATGCAGAAAATGTTGAAGTACATTATCCCCTGGCTGGAGAAAATGTATGTAGCCTGTATCAGGCTTTCATACATCCCGAATCGATGCAGGGATACCAAAGTTGTATTCATACCTAAAGAGGGGAAAATATCACATACTCCTTCCTATTGAAAGGTCTGGAAAGACTTTTAGATTATTTCATTAGGGAAAACCTGGATACAAAACTCCTGTCGGTGAACCAACATGCTTACAATATGGGGAAGTCTACAGAATCAGCCCTGCGCGAACTTGTGAGCACTATCGAATCGTCCCTGCATTTCAAAGAATTCACCATAGTGGCATTTCTTGACATAGAAGGGGCTTTTAACAACATTCACTCAGATGCAGTAATTGCGCCACTGTCACATCTAAAAGTTAACTCTAGTTTGATTAGAGTAATTCAAAGTCTGCTCAACAGAAGACGCATAACAGCATGTCTTGGTCGACAACTCTAACAAGGTTTGTAAACAGAGGGACCCCACAAGGAGGAGTACTGTCTCCACTAATTTGGAACCTAGCGGTGAATGAAATCATGCTAGATCTAAAACGTTGTGGCTGCAAGGTCGTCCTCCGCGACATTCTACAGGTGGCTCTGAACAAATTGGCTAGATGGGCCAGAAGCAGCGGTTTGGGCGTAAACCCATACAGACAGAATTGGTTCTCTTTACTAGGATGAATAAAGTCCCCTCCACCTCGGATAAATGGAACAGATCTAGTCTTTTCTGAAAGTGCAAAATTTTTTGGAATAATTCTAGATAGAAAACTGTTATTTAGACTTAACGTATTGGAACGTGTAAGGAAGGCCAACGTCGCCTTATATTCCTGCAAAAAGACTGTACGGTCGCGGTGGGGCCTCTCGTCCACTGGATATATAACAGTAGTTCGTCCTATACTGTTATACGGCTTTGTGGTATGGTGGACGGCAACTGACAAACTAACCATCACCAACCTACTAACAAAGGTTCAGAGAACAGCCTGCCTGAGCATAAGCGGAGCCTTAAGGACTACAGCGACAGAGTCTCTACAAGTCCTACTCCATATACTGCCGATTAATATTGTGGCGAAAGAAGTTGCAACCAAAGCGGCAATAAGAATAAACTGCCTATCAATGTGGAGGTACAAAACTACGGTCACATGAGGATATCAAAATGTAGTGCTATGGTAACCGACCGAGTGGACTATATACCAACGGTGTACACCTTCGAGAGAAATTACATCACTATGATTCCCGCCAGAGATGAATGGGTTGGAAGAATACCAGGTAATAGAAACCATCTCCACTTTTACACGGATGGTTCGAAGCTTGATGAAAAGGTTGGCTTCGGAGTACACTGTGCAGAGCTTAGATTGGATATAGCTCATAGACTACCAGATACCTGCAGTGTCTATCAAGCCGAAATAATGGCAATATGGGAAGTAGCCAAGTGGCTGAGTCGCAACATAGTAACCAACACTGGCGTTGTCATTTACTCGGACAGCCAGGCTGCTATCAATTCTCTGGAGGCAACATCCCTAAATTCACAAACAGCCCTCGACTGCCGCAGATCTCTTAACGAGATGGCTGAGCAGTTTAATATACACCTCATATGGGTGCCTGGGCATAGGGATATCCCGGGGAACTGTAAAGCCGATGAACTTGCTAGGAAAGGGACGACATTACAAATTCTCGAAGAATTTGCATATATTTGTGCGCCACTATCCACGTGCAAGCTTTGTCTTAGGCAAGAGGCAATCAGGCAGTCCAACGAAAGATGGACAGAAATCGGCACCTGGAGAGTAGCTAGACAAATCTGGCCAAGGTATGACCTGAGAAGATCAAAAGATCTCCTCGCACTAGTGATGCAAAGATTGTCTACGTTAGTATCAGTTCTGACGGGACACTGCTTGATTGGCGAACACGCCAACAGTTTGGGTATTGACTCTAATGACTTCTGCAGAAGCTGTGGAGATGAGGAAGAAGTGGAGAGCATTGAGCACTTGCTATGCGACTGCCCCGCTCTGAGTAAACGACGACTGGACATACTGGGGTCGGTCTTTGTAGGCAGCCTAACAGATCTTTCCAGTACCGATATTCGTACTATCGATAAATTTGTATAGCAAACAGGTTGGTTTCGATGAGGGGCATTTCAGCCCGTGGTAACACTAGGGACCTAAACTGGTCTATGTGAGCTTGTAAAAAAATACGGCTGCAACCCTTACCTAAACCAAAATCTTCTGCGTCTGTCCCCGTCTGACCGTCTAGTATTAATCTTTTGCTGGTTCTTCAACTTTAACTGCAGTTTTCAGGCAAATACGGGTACCAATTTGCTAGTTCCGGCAGAATTGTTTATATCAACTGATTCATCATATCTATAAGAGATAAGCGGCAGTCTTCGGTTTTATGCTACGTCTTGACTATTACTGTTTGTCAGTATACTATTACTTAGAAATTCCATAATTTCCTTGATTGGTAATCTCTCAGTTTGATATATGCTACCCTTGATCGGTAGCCCAAAAGCTAGATTCAAGTTAAGCTTCATGCTATGACGACCAAATCCCAAGTTTTCCGAGCCATCTGTACAAAAGTGTAGATAATCCATCCTGCCTGAAATCCTACCACACAATTCTTCTCTAACAAGCACTCTGGCTCTGCAATTTTTGTCAAATAAAGTAAGTGGAGTTCTAAAGTGATCGTAAATTTGTTCCGAATCTGTAATATCTCCATTTGAAATGTTTTCTGTCTTTACATAGAGAATATCCCGGAAAACTTTAACGCCGATGAACTTGCGAGGAAAGGGTTTACATATATTGGTTAGCCACTGTCCACACTCAATGTTTGGCTTAGAATGTGAAAGTCTAAAGAGAAATGGACAGAATTAGACACCTGCACGGTAGCTAGACATATACATATGACCATTGTTAGACCAGAGAAGTTCATATTAACTCCTAGCAATAGAGAGGAAAAATCTGTCTACGTTAGTGTCAGTTCTGACGGGCCACAGCCTGAACATGCCAGAAGGTTGGGAATTGAGTCCAATGCCTTCTGCAGAAGCAGATGATATGACGACGAAGTACAGAGTTTTGTTCTTTCCGCAGTGAGAAACGACGCCTGGATATACTGGGTTCGGCGTTTTAGGAAGACTGACAGATCTGACGGGTAAAGATATTCGTACTATTGAAAAATTTCTGTATCAAACCGGTAGATTCCGATGAGGGGCAACTGGTGCCGTGATTATATGTACTAGGAACCTGAATTGGTATATGTGAGCTGGTAAATTTGGCTAACCTACCTAAGGAGTTATGACTATTTTAAGGTTTTGTAATGAATTTAAGATGTTGACCAAAATATTTAAAGGTTAGAATTCCCATGACGCTCGTTTGAGTAATAGAGATTGCTTTTCGGAATTTATTTAGGTGAAATATGGTTTTGTTTAGCAGGTCTTTTCACACATAATTTACTACTTCCATAAATGTTTAAAGCTGAGTTAAGTTTAAGACATACATTATCGCAATTTAAGACTGAAGATGATATAGTGCCTAGTGGTGCCTATCGAAACTGTAGTCAGTTCTACCAAGCATTTTAAACTCTCTACCATTTTTATCCTCTCACCTTAGAGAGGAGGGTATATATCATTTGCTACGATCAAAATTGTAACACATCGAAGGAGTGACCTAAGACCCTAAGTATGTTCGGCGGATATCCGTTTTGCGTCATTTTAAGTCGAATGAGCAATGTCCGTCCGTCGGTCTGTCTGCTTGTTGGTGCGCACGATAACTCTCGAAAGGAGTAACCGATTGGCTTCAAATTTTGTATGTGGTAATATTTTCTTCTATCTCCGGCTAAGTGCGAAGATGCGCCATTTTGGTCCACTCCTTCTAGTACCTCCCCTACAAAGGGTTAACATTTAGTGAAATATTGATTATTTAATAACTTCTATTCTACTTATTTGAATTGTCTGAAAATCTACACAAAGTATTAGTTTATCAGTCACTATTACCTCGAGAAAAATGAGCGAAGGTGCCACTTCCCTTTTGGTACCTCCCACACAAATGGACAAGTTTGACGCAAAAGTTAATAGATTATAACTCTATTACCAGTGCATTTAAAGACTTGAAATTTTGTACATTGTAATGGTTTAATAGTACCTACAATACAGTGGAAAATGGGCATTATTGCCACGCTCCTTTTGGTACCTCCCACACAAATGGATCATTTTGTACCAAAAGTTAACAGCTTTAAACTTTAATACCAGTACATACAAATACTTGAAATATAGTACAGTGCAATGCTTTTATAGTACCTAGAGTCCAGAGAAAAATGGGCGGTATTGGCCCGCCCCTTTAGGTACCTCCCACACAAATGGACCTTTTTGTAGCAAAAGTTAACAGCTTTTAACTTTAATACCAGTGCATACAAATACTTGAAATTTCGTATAGTGCAATGCTTTTATAGTACCTAGAGTCAAGAGAAAAGTGGCCGTAATTGGCACGCCCCTTTTGGTACCTCCCACACAAATGGACCATTTTTTGTACAGTGTAATGCTTCTATAGTACCAAGAGTTCAGAGAAAAGTGGCCGTTATTGGTTCGCCCCTTTTGGCACCTCTCACACAAATGGACCATTTTGTACCAGAAGTAAACAGCTTTTAACTTTAATACCAGTACATACTTTAAAGTTATTAAATGCAATATAAAGTGATAATAATTTAAATAAATAAAAAATAAATAAATTTACTATTATTTTTTTTGAGACTCAAGGTGAGGGGATTCATTAGTCGGTTTACCCGACTGAACTTTCTTACTTTCTTACTTGTTGTATTTGTTTCTATTACCTTTTTGCAATAGACAAAATGCCGCTTAAACAAACTAAAATAAATAGTGACTGAATTTAAGAAAATTAATATTCTACAGAACGGCTTTGCTAAGAAATGTGGAACTTTAAATGGCTATAACTCGTTAAATAATCATCCTGGGGGGAAAAGTACGAAGTTTATTGATAATTTATTTTTATAAAAGCAATTGTTTTATTGATTCTTCATCCTCTTTGTCACCACAAATTCTAAATGCTAATTGTCTTCATATCGCTCATTTAGAAAAAGAACGTCACAACTCAAAATCGGAAATTCCGCCTATGAAAGATTTGTGTAGCCTATAGAAAATGAACCGGGCAAGCGAATAGGGAAAAATCAATTTCTACGTTTGTAAAATATAGTTGTCTACCCCATAAATTCAAAATATCCATCAATAACACTGTGCTCGAAAGTGACACTTTAAAAATGTAACAGAAAGGAGACCCTAGCACAGTGTAATCTTTAAATTTTGAAGAGCAGGGCATTTTTGTATGAGAACATAGAAATTTTAAAATTTTGAGTTGTGACGTTCTTTTTCTAAATGTAGTATTCTACAAGTTCCGGGGAATCGGATTTTGTTATGAAATCTTAAACAAAAACTAGAAATTTGAGTGAGTCTGATGATTATAATTCTGCACATCTTTGGAGGATCTCTGCGCTG
Source organism: Eudasyphora cyanicolor (assembly GCA_963930755.1). Classification (NCBI taxonomy): domain Eukaryota; kingdom Metazoa; phylum Arthropoda; class Insecta; order Diptera; family Muscidae; genus Eudasyphora; species Eudasyphora cyanicolor. The sequence continues at coordinate 42,468,983 of OZ005735.1, forward strand.
ATATAAATTTTAAAATCATATGAGGTCACAAAAGTTCGTGTAGCGAATATCTTTCTCAAAATTAGCCCACCGTTCCTCAAGATCTTTGCAAGCAAATCATACTTTGCTCCCCACCAATCCATTTCCTAGCAAACAACATATTTGCTCTGAAGCTCTCACAGCATGCATCAACCACATGCAGCCTGCCAAGCGAAGCAAAGCAATCAGAGGAACAGTGTCAGAATTGTAACAACAATCTTTCTCGTTCTTGTAAAGACAATATCACAACAGTGGCTTTTGCTACTTTCGTTGTTGGACAATGTAATGTAAATCGTAGCGATGGAATCAAATTCAGTTCCACAAAAAGAAAACAACAACGAAGGAATTCTCTCGGAATAGATTTGCCCTACAAAAAAAAAATATTTTTTCGTAACAAAAAGAGGAAGGGAAAGGAAAAGAAACTTAAAATATCAAAAACTCAAAAGGAATGAATTTAAGTAAACTTAATAATTTATTCCATAAGATGGGAAGACGAACAAGTAGAACCCTACTGCAGAACGTTCAACAGGGCACTGGTGTGTTAAGTTATTTGATTTTTTTATTAATTAAAGATATTTCGAAATAGCGCTTTATAATTTGTAATACTCTGAAATACTCCAAAGTAGTAGAACCCTACTGCAGAACTTTAGAACCCGACTACAGAACAAGTAGAACCCTACTGCAGAACTTCCATTCGGAGTGAGTTACGTTATACGATTTTTCTAATTTATACTTCAAAGAACTGGGACAACTACGGAGAAGAACTCACGCAGAACCAAAGAGAGAAAAGCTAAAAATTCGGAATAATAGGTTTCTCTAATAACTAAAATACTCATCATACTCGAAGTTTGACTATATGCTATGTTCTGGTACCATGAGAGCCAGGATCTCCTAGAACATAGGTTACAGCCTTGGTGTTGGTTTGATCCCTTGGGTAGCATTTCGTTGTGGCTGTGGGTTATGACCCAAATGGATGGGTCATCATAGCTCGAAGAGGATTTTAATTCTCAACCGGGTGTCCTTCCCTTACAATGTTAAATGGTTTAGTTAGGTTCTGCCCTTAACCAACGGGAAGCCATGTCACACTGACTTACTTATTCGAATTGATACTCGTCTATGGATTTCTGTTCTACATTAGCGGCGGTTGACACATTGTATTCATCCAGTATTGAGAGCCCATTTTTGTTTTGCCAGTGCGGAATGTACACACACTAATCTGAAGCACATCCACTCCAACCAGCAGCATGCCTATAACACCGTTAAATCTACAAAAAGCGCCCTGCATGAGGGAATTACTTATTTTGTTCATTTATTTATTTATTTATGCATTACAATACAAAGTAACTTGCCGGGTACAAAGACCTTGTGACTAGATTTTGCAGTGACAGACCAGATCCTCAGATGGGAATCGAGCCCCAAGCTCATAGGTGAGCACCCCACCTACTCACCTACTGGACCGATCAAAATGTATTGATGCCTTTATCTCTGTTAAGCAATCTGCAGTGGAAGATTTCTTAGATATTATAGCGGGTTGTCAATAACGTAAATCAGGTTCAGGCAAAACTTTGGGTTGATAACAACATATTAAGGTTCATTCTTAACCTTGTCATTAGGCTATAAATTGCAGCTAGCTTAGGGTTAGATTAGTCTGCAGAGGAATGGCTCAAGGGGTGGTTCTACCAGTCTTCTATGGAATGAGGGTAGATGAAAGTTTCGAAGTACTTTAAGAGACATCCTACAACAGGCCCTTAACACCACCGCAAAATGGGCTTCCGATCATGGTCTTAGAGTGAACCCGATCAAAAAGGAACTTGTTGTTTCCCGCAAGAGATGTATGGTAACAATTGATGTACCTACCTACTGGAGGATTATTGCAATTCCCTTCTCTGAAAGTGAACTAGTAAAAGCGTTATGTTCGGCCATGCCGAATCTTATATTCCCTCCACCATGGATTGTATTCAATTCTATTACTGGAAAAATCTTTGGATATAAAGCAAAACATGGAACCATCCGTTTGGTTTAAGCAGATTATTAAACCAGTAAGGAAAGGCAGAAAGTCGAGCGGGGCCGACTATATAATATCCTACACCTCCCTAACAATGCGAAAATGGGCATTACGATAAGAATTTGGCAGTGTTCATACATGTAATAAGAAAACTCTCTCTGCCGAATTTCGTACTGATCGGTTATAAAATACGGTTTCTACAGCGTTTCCATGTCAAATCGAGTGAAACATATATATAGGGGCTATATGTAAGTCTGAACCGATTTTGACTGATTTCAATAGGGATCGTCCTTGGGCCAAAAAAGAGCACTGCGCTTAATTTCATCACAATCGGACCATAAATACGACCTGCACTTTGATTACAACGATACATCTACAGACGGACATGGTTAAATCGACTCAGAAAGTGATTCCAAGTCGATCGGTATAATAAACGATGAGAATAAGCATTTTTGGGAGCGACATCTATAGGTGGACTATAACAAAATATGAACTGATTTAAAAAATGTTTACTGCTATGAATTCTTGTCTTAATTAAATACAAACTGCAAAGATTCAGTTAAAATGCTTAGAAAATATGGTATTTACGGCTTAAATATGTACATATATTTTGGAGCGACCTCTATAATGTGACCATAACAAAATATGAACCGATTTGTAAAATTTTTGCTGTGATGAAAGTTTCTGCAAAATTGCTCTAAAAATTATGGTGTCTATGGCTAAAAATCCCTATTTTGGAGGGACCTCTATAGGGGAGCTATATCAAAACATTGACCGATGTGGCCCATTTGCAATCCCAAACAACCTGCGACTATAAGAAATATTTTTACCAAATTTGATCAACCTAGCTCTATTATTACTGTAGCGTGATTACAACAGACGGACGGACATCGCTAAATCGTCTTGGAATTTTGCGACGATTAAGAATATTTATACATAATGGGGTCTCGGATCAATATCACAACGCAACAAAATAAAATTTTTGGTGTCCTAGACCTAAAAATTATTTTTTTTGTATAGACTGTGGCATACCAAAACCAAAAACTTTTTTATGGATAAATTTTTTTTAAAAATGCTATTATCGTCGAAGGTACCCTTAGTATTTGCACTATCATTTTTGGAGTATATGCCCGATCAGGTCGACTTATGCGTTAAATTGAAGCTATTAATGTGGGCTACCAATGTTGGGAATGTCTCTTTCACTTAGAAACAGTGGTTTAGTAACAGTCATTAAACAAATTGGAAAAGGTAGATTTTTTTAAAAAAAAAAATCCTGGGACAAAAAAAAACATAAAAAATAGAAAAAAATCTATTTTTTTATTTTTTAAAAGTTTGCATCCTAGCGAAGTTTTATAATGTCTATTTGAAAAAATCTATGGATAAATGTAGAAATTATAGCCCTTTTGGTAGAGGTAAGAGAATTTAAAAAAAATTACCATAAATTTTTTTTTAAATATTTTTTTGTGTTTTGCACCAGAAACTGTTATCCACTTCCCTTGGACAAAAATTTTATTGCATAGTGTATTTAGAGGTGTTACAAACGGCGTGACAAAATGAATATATCCCCCATCCTGTGGTGGAGGGTATAAAAATACTTTTAGATTTTACCGAAAAGGAATTTAAATTTCGAACCCAATATTCTGAAGAGAGCAAAAAAAGGCTATGCGATATATTGCAATAAAATGGTTCTGAACCCTCAACGCTTTATATTTTTATACGGCTGTAGCTGGACCGGTAATGTTGTATGACATTATCGTCTTGTTTACGGTTCTATATAAATCCACCTTCTACGTAAATAAAGTTCTGGAAATAGCTAGTATGTCTATCACTGATGTGTTGACATACTAGCTACCACCGACTAAATCGCTAAACGTTATACAACATTTCATACCGCTAGACATTATAGCAGCTACTGCTATAGAATTGCGGAACTGTTAGTCTGGTCAGTTCTACACAAATGGTTCCAAACTCAGCATCCATGGGCTACCTATCAATTGCAAAATAAATGCCTGCTCCTTGTGTTGTTTACCAGGGAGAACTCTTACGCTTTTTAAAGTCCCAGGAACTTTCATCCTTCAAGGCAAGAACTGCCCTTAACTGCCGCAAACGAATGTGCTTAACGGACCTTATAGAATCTCACCAACACACTGCTTTCATTATAGATACCGGACGTCTTAGCTGTCGTATCTGTCATAAAGAGTCACTGTATTATTGGGCGGCACGCAGAGATATTGAAGGCCTTAGCAAATGATTTTGCACTTTTCTCACAGAAAAATTTATGGCCATATTAAGTTTTAGAAAGGCAGTTTAAATTTCGGATAGATCCTAGTAATTTGGTGGGATATCACTCAAGATGTAACAAATTAATTGATAAACCCAAAACTCATCCCACCCCATTGTCGGGCCCAGAGAAACCTAACAACAAAATGCACGGTAGAATCACCAACAAACGAAATGCAAATGACTATGATGTTGTTGCTTCGTTTTCTCGGCTGTTGTTTGTTTACTTGCCTTTTCAGATGCTGGTTGCTGATGCCAATGCTACTGATGAAGATGATGATTGCTGCGGCAGCATTGCTGTTGTTGCTGCTGCTGTCGTTGTTCATTTGAATGGTGCATTTGCAGTATTTGCCACATTTCATCACTTCAACACTCTCCTCTGAAAACCGTTGCCATCAAGGCTTTAGTCCCAGCCCCTTTCGGACTGGGCTGGATTTAACATCATTGCAGAATATTTCCCAAAAACAACTTCCATAAGCAAAAACGACCACAGGGTTTATGTTTTTGATGTCTGCTGCAATTTGTTTATTGTTGGTATGGAAATTAAAAAATAAATTTTTTTCTCTGTTCTTCTCCCCGGGGAGGGAAGGACGAACTCCCGGACGGAAGTGGAAGTTGCAAATAACTGAGTAGATTTGAATAAATTTATTCATTGAAAAAGTATTTTGTTTTATTAAATTTAACAAGAAAATAAACCACAAATTTACAACTGTAAATTTGCCTTCCTCCCACTGGGAACATACAAAGGGTTTAACTTAATCAAAGAGCTGCATGTTTTACAAATTTAATTTACATATAGTAAAAGGCTATCTGGGAAAAAGAGACTAACTTAGTTCGAAGGAATTGATTTAGAAGAACACCAATCGTTGCATTAGGCGTTCATAATAATAATGCCAATTATATCACTGAGACAAAACTACTTTCCCAGAAGTGTATTGACGATGACTTCTGAGTCTTCCACAGAAGACGACTTTCCAAGTTGTGCTCAGAAGACGACTTTCCTGTCGTCTATGACAGTCGTCCATAGAAGACGACTTTCGTAGTCGTCTGTAGAAGACTACTTTCTTAGTCGTCTACTATAGTCGAATTTCCCTGTCGTCTACTATAGACGAATTTCCGAGTTGTCTACTATAGACGAATTTCCCAGTCGTCTACTATAGACGAATTTCCCAGTCGTCTACTATAGACGAATTGGGCTATAGCACGCGACATTCTACGTCCTATAGCAGACGACTTCCCCAGTCGTCTATAGAAGACGACTTCCCCAGTCGTCTATAGAAGACGACTTCCCCAGTCGTCTATAGAAGCCGACTCCCCAGTCGTCTATAGAAGCCGACTCCCCAGTCGTCTATAGAAGCCGACTTCCCCAGTCGTCTACAGAAGACGACTTCCCCAGTCGTCTACAGAAGACGACTTCCCCAGTCGTCTATAGAAGACGACTTCCCCAGTCGTCTATAGAAGACGACTTCCCCAGTCGTCTATAGAAGACGACTTCCCCAGTCGTCTATAGAAGACGACTTCCACAGTCGTCTATAGAAGACGACTTCCCCAGTCGTCTATAGAAGACGACTTCCCCAGTCGTCTATAGAAGACGACTTCCCCAGTCGTCTATAGAAGAAGACTTCCCCAGTCGTCTATAGAAGACGACTTCCCCAGTCGTCTATAGAAGACGACTTCCCCCGTCGTCTATAGAAGACGACTTCCCCCGTCGTCTATAGAAGACGACTTCCCCCGTCGTCTATAGAAGACGACTTCCCCAGTCGTCTATAGAAGACGACTTCCCCAGTCGTCTATAGAAGACGACTTCCCCAGTCGTCTATAGAAGACGACTTCCCCAGTCGTCTATAGAAGACGACTTCCCCAGTCGTCTATAGAAGACGACTTCCCCAGTCGTCTATAGAAGACGACTTCCCCAGTCGTCTACAGAAGACGACTTCCCCAGTCGTCTACAGAAGACGACTTCCCCAGTCGTCTACAGAAGACGACTTCCCCAGTCTTTTATAGAAGACGACTTCCCCAGTCGTCTAATGAAGACGACTTTCCCAGTCGTCTATAGTCTATGGAAGACGAATTCGACTATAGCAGTCGACTTTCTAAATCGTCTATAGCAGACGACTTTCTAAGTCGTCTTTTGCAGACGACTTCCCCAGTCGTCTATAGAAGACGCCATTCCATAGTAGTCTAAAGAAGACGACTTCCCCAGTTGTCTATAGAAGACGACTTTCCCAGTAGTCTATGAAAGGCGACTTTCCAAGTAATCTACTATAGACGAATTTGGCTATAGCAGACGACTTTCTAAATCGTCTACAGCAGACGACTTTCTAAATCGTCTATAGCAGATGACTTTCTGAGTCGTCTATAGATGACGACTTTCTAAGTCGTCTTTAGCAGAAGATTTTTTAAATGTCATTTATCAAAGCTATGACAAAGGACATTCCAATTATGACATTTGACAAAGCATTGGTGACAATATGTTTATTTCTATTCGCTGTTAAAAATTCTTTAAACTTAATCACAATTTAATTTTTCTACCCTTCAAAACATCGTATGAATAAAATCTAAAACCTCGTATGATAATATCGCATAAATTTACTATTTTGCATATTGATGCACAATTTAGCAATAAGGCAATCTATCATGTCATATGAGTAACTAGTCAAAAACCCGGAAAATCCATCCATGGCCGTATGAATATATCCGGCTGTCGTTGTTACATACAACGATGACAGACACCATGTCCCATATTCTCGTATCCTAAACATACTCGGATATTCTGGATGCTGGTTGAGGAGTAATATGAAAGATTCGAATTCGGCTGCATACTAAGGTATTGTTAGGCAATCAGGTATACGAATAACCAAGTGATTGGGATAAGGGGAATTGGTAATATATACATGCATGGAATGCTTGCCAACTGCAGCATATCGTATATTTGTGAAGGTTTATTCATGTCTACATATTTGAGATTTCAGGTATTTCCTCTCAAATTTTCCTATGTAATTTCTTCCTCAAAATCGTATGACAGTGACACGCTTCGTTGAAGCTATGTTATGGAAAAATCCATAAATACTACTTTAGCCAGACATAAGCACTGGAGGAGAGCATTCGATTTGATTGCAACATTTGATGTGTTATTTATACATATACACACAAAGATCATCATTATTGAGGTTTTTGATAAAATAAACGCTGTACATACTACATATATGCCAACTGATGTTTGTGTAGGATTGATTTGTAATTATAAATATTCAATGATGCAATGTTAATCGAACACTTTTAATGTGTATAAATACTGGGCATTTTGTTTAAATAATGAAATTGAACAGGAAAGACCTAGTTGAGGCTCAAAAATAAGGTTTGAATTTATTATTTTCTATTTACTATATACTATTAATTATTTACTCTTTATTCACTAAAAACAATAAATTAAATGAACAGATATATAAAATTTTCAATAATAAGTTGAATAAGAAAATGGTGTATGCAAAAAAAAACTTATTATTATAACCAATTTCTTAAAAATAGGAACAACACTCGCGTAACCTGGCAAATTATTAATAGTATCACGGCTAAAAAAGTAGAGAATATTGATGAGACTATTAAAAGAAACTTTAAAAATAAATGCACAGAAAAAATTGCCGAAAATTTCGCGGAAAACTTTAATAAAAACGTTCAAAACATAATTCAAAATTTTATATAAATACATTTAGTAACCAAAACACAAGTTTATACCATGTTCCTCGAAAATACAAATGAACAACAAAGTAAAAATATACTCAACTCTTTAAATGTGAGAAAAAGTGGCGGAATAGATTGATAGATCTCAAAAACAATGCCCTCCTATAATAACCCAACTAATAAGCAGAAGCTTAGAAGAAGGTATAATACAAGATCTGCTAAAAACGTTTAGCACTCGTGTATCACTTTTTATTGGTTTTAGCAAAGCCTTCGATAAAACTGATAAACGTATAAGAGAAAAATGGTATACGAGGCCACACGCTAACTTGGTTCACATATTACCTACAATGTAGAACTTTAAAGTACAAATTGCAAATCAACTGAGCAAAAACACTAATTCAAATCAAGGAGTTCCCCAAGGCTCAAAACTTGGACCAATATTATATATTTTATATGCGAGTGGCGAATGGAAATCACTGAAGAATAGTAAAGCTTTTGCCTACGCGGATGGCACAGCTATTGTCGTATCCAGTAACAATTAACAAGATGCAACAATCACAATGCAAACCGAACTGAACGTACAAGGTGGCGCAAAATTAACCTTTCGATCTTTTTTGGCTGTAATTTAAAAAAACATTTAAAAACGTTGATTCTTCTTGTGGATTATTTTTATTTGGTCTTTTAATTTTTTTTACATCAAGTCGAGAATATGATGTCATGTAAATGGCCGCCGCCACAGTTGATTGTCATTTGAACCCTTTTTATGGCATTTGCCATCACTTTGGCCAAAACTTCCGGCGATAGGTCCTCACATTCTTGACGGATATTGTCTTTAAGAGCTGCAAGAGTCTGAGGCTTGTTGACATAAACCCGCGACTTCAAAAAGCCCCACAAAAAGAAGTCTGGAGCGGTCAAATCAGGCGATCTTGCTGGCCAGTGCAAATCGCCAAAACGGGAGATTAGGCGCCCGGAAAATGCATCCTTCAGCACATCGGTTGTGGCACGTGCAGTGTGTGCCGTTGCACCGTCCTGTTGGAACCACATGTTTTCCAATCCCAATTCATCAAGTTGCGGCAAAAAGAACTCGTTGATCATTGCTCTGTAGCGCTCACCATTCACAGTAACCGTTTGGCCCGCCACGTCTTCGAAGAAAAAAGGTCCGATGACTCCTCCAGCGAAAACAGCACACCATACAGTGACTTTGAGCGGGTGTAATGGCTCTTCGTGGGTTACACGCGGATTTTCAGTGCCCCAGAAGCGTAAATTTTGCTTATTTACGTACCCGCTAAGATGGAAATGGGCCTCGTCACTCATGATTATTTTTGATGAAAAATCACCGATTATTGGTCAAATAAATAGTCAGCAATATTCCGCGTTCTGGAGCAGTGTAGCGTAACATTGTTTATTAACGTGTATTTCGCATGTGTTTACTACACAAATGTCAAAACAGAACTGACATTAGGGGCCAATCGCAAAATTTATAGCATTTTCTGATAGGAGGATTACTTTTGCGCCACCTGTTACTTAATAGATGGTGCCATGATAGCGGCTTAATAATCAACTCATCCAAAAAGACCCAGACATAGCACGAACAAACACAGACCTAATATTTCACAACACAGAATGTCTACACCAATCGGTAATAGGGAATCTCAGAAATGGTGAAAAATGTAAAACACTAATTGAACAAGTTGACACATATAAATATTTAGGGATACACCTGGATACCCAATTTAAATGGAAAATTCATACTGAAAACCTACATAAAAACTTACGAAAATCCTTATATGCGTTGTTCCACCTAAGCAACTGCTCTCCGTTTCCAATACTAAAACAAGCATACCTATCACTTGCCGAAACATATTTGAGGCATGGAATAACTGCTTGGGGTAATGCATCTTGCTGCAGACCGCTGCAAATAGCACAAGACAGAATAATAAAGATGTTAAATAAGCACTATCAACGACAGAGTAGAACTCAAACCCAAATTAATGCCAATGGCAATAATAACACAAGATTTTCGCGAGAATTAAATACCGAAACGTATAGCCAAATAATAATAAACAACATAAAAATATACAAAGACTTAAAAATTCTAAACATCAAAAGTCTCTTTCAAACAACAATAGCCAACGAATTTATCGATAAAAAGGAGCTACTCGAGATCATTAACCATCAACACAACACTAGAAGAAGAGCGCAAGGAATATACTAAGTTCCAAATTTTAAAAACGATTATGGAAAGCATGCGCCAGCAATAAGCCTACCAACAACTCTGAACGAGATACCACCATACGAGTATATTAAATATGAAAAACAAAAAAAGACGAAAGAAATTGATAAAGCAACATTTCTTACTGAACCCTAAATTAATCTAAAGAATTTTTATTTTATTGAATTAAATATCCTTAAATATTTGTAATCAAGCATAAATGTCTTTTTTAACTAATGTTTATATCTCATACACACTACAGTTGAATACAATGTAATAATACAACAAGTGAGAAAGTTCAGTCGGGTAAACCGACTAATGAATCCCCTCACCATGAGTCTCAAAAAAATATTAGTAAACTTTTTAATTTTTTTGTTTTATTTAAATTATTATCACTTTAAATGTCATTTAATAATTCTAAGTATGTACTGGTATTAAAGTTAAATGCTGTTTACATTTGGTACAAAATGGTACATTTATGTGAGAGGTACCAAAAGGGGCGAACCAATAACGGTCACTTTTCTCTGGACTCTGGGTACTATAAAAGCATTACACTGTACAAAATTTCAAGTATTAATATGCACTGGTATTAAAATTATAAGTTGTTAACTTTTGGGGTACAATGGTCCATTTGTGTGGGAGGTACCAAAAGGGGCGTGCCAGTTACGGCCACTTTTCTCTAGACTCTAGGTATTATAAAATCATTGCACTGTACGAAATTTCAAGTATTTGTATGTACTGGTATTAGAGTTAAAAGCTGTTAACTTTTAGTACAAAAAGGTCCGTTTATAACGCCCATTTTTCTCTGGACTTTAGGTACTATAAAAGCATTACACTGTACAAAATTGCAAGTATTTGTATGCACTGGTATTAATGTTATAAGCTGGTAACTTTTGGTACAAAATGGTCCATTTGTGTGGGAGGTACCAAAAGGAGCGTGACAATAATGCCCATTTTTCACTGTGTTGCAGGTACTATTAAACCATTACACTGTACAAAATTTCAAGTCTTTAAATGAACTGGTAGTAATCTTATAACCTATTAAGTTATGGTTCAAAATTCTCCATTTGTGTGGGAGGTACCAAAAGGGGCGTGGCAACTTCGCCCATTTTTTTCGAGGTAATAGTGACTAATAAATTAATACTATGTGTAGAATTTCAGAGGATTCAAGTAAGTAGTATAGAAGTTACTAAATAATCAATATTTCACTAAATGTTAACCCTGTGTGGGGGAGGTACTAGAAGGAGTGGACCAATATGGCCCATCTTCGAACATAGCCGGAGATAGAAGAAAATATTACCACACACCAAAGTTGAAGTCAATCGGTTACTCCTGTCGAGAGTTATCGTGCGCACCAGCCAGCAGACAGACAGACATACGGACGGACGACTTAAAATGACCCAAAACAGATATCCGCCGAACATACTTAGGGTCTTAGGTCACTCCTTCGATGTGTTACACTTTTGGTTCGTAGCAAATAATATATACCCTCCTCTAAGGCGAGGGGATAAAAATAGTCAAGCAAAAAATATAACTTTTAACCTGCAAACAAGCCATTTGGCTTCGCATGGGAATTATAATTAAAAAGTCCTGTAAAATATTAAAGTAAATAAAGAATAAATGAATGAAAAAAAATACTATTTACTATTTACTATGAACGGTAAGGTAACACTTATAAATTTTTGCGCACTTTCCCTTTAAGATTGTCCTCTCCTGTCAATCAATGGAATCTCATATAATCCTGGGTATTAGAAACGAGATGGATGCATATATAAATAAATTTAAGACAAATTATTTATTGAGAACTTTTGATAACTAAACAAATGTTGTTATGCTTAAATGCAACTTTTACACTTTTTACACTTTTGGTTCGTAGCAAATAATATATACCCTCCTCTAAGGCGAGGGGATAAAAATAGTCAAGCAAAAAATATAACTTTTAACCTGCAAACAAGCCATTTGGCTTCGCATGGGAATTATAATTAAAAAGTCCTGTAAAATATAAAAGTAAATAAAGAATAAATGAATGAAAAAAAAATTCTATTTACTATTTACTATGAACGGTAAGGTCAAAAATAATGAATAATAAGATATGTCATCCCGGAGCGAGTAAGTTGTCAGTTACGAACGAATAAAAATTTCAACGAGTTGGTGTTCAAAGAGTGAGTTTTTCCGCGGATTTCGGACCGATTTTCCCGAATTTTTTGTAATTGTCACAATTAAAAAAATAATATCAATCGATTAGTGCAAAAAAAGTTGAAATCACCTTCGCGGAAAAGTGTTTTTTCGCGTGTGACATTTCATTCCTATTCGTCCGTAACTGATAGATTTTGACAGTTCTCGGGATGACTTATCTTCATAATTTATAATTTTTGGGTAAGGTAACACTTATAAATTTTTGCGCACTTTCCCTTTAAGATTGTCCTCTCCTGTCAATCAATGGAATCTCATATAATCCTGGGTATTAGAAACGAGATGGATGCATATATAAATAAATTTAAGACAAATTATTTATTGAGAACTTTTGATAACTAAACAAATGTTGTTATGCTTAAATGCAACTTTTACTTAAGAACGAAATCAAGAAGGAATAATAAGAGGAGTAGGACGACATTGATATGGATGAGATGGCATCAACAAAATCCTGATATACTAAAATGGCAGCGACTGTAGGAGCCTCGCCAGAGTTGAAGGCAAAGAGCGATGAGGGAGATTGTTACAAAATATTCATCAAATATTTCGTATGAATGCATAATGAAATTATAAAGTCAATTGCAAATTAAATATTTAAAATACCTCAAGGTATCTCAGAAATTTTGTAATAATAAACATATACAGACGAAGTATGCATATGTATATCGTATATGTTCGTCCTTCAAATTAGAATGACACAGGAGGAGGAGAGGAGCAACTGCCAGATATGCTTTTGCCTCAACAGGATAATAACACAGTTCAATTACCAGGCCAAGAAGGCGGCAGCAATCGACAGCTTTAGATGGAATACCTATAAAGTGCTTCTTCTAAGAACAGTGTGAAGGCATCATAATCACTCAAGCGTCTCGAGTTTCCAAAATTCACAATTGTATCACTATTTGCATTTGATAAATTCTCCTTTGGCTGGCAAATTAATGCGCACTTCAATTCGATTTGCCAGCCCACACAAATAATGAACCTCCTACAAACATTTGCATGATGATTATGTCCTTACTCTGGTAGCTATGGGTTCTCGGAAGAACTGGTGGGTGTATACATACATATATGTATGACATATACCCACTTGGCACAACCAACAAGTAATTAGAGATTATTACCGGAGTGAACAATAATAATAATATTTGATTGAATTTATATTGCACTACATCATTTGAATTGTAAGGAAATTTAAATTAACTATATTGTTGATAAATTTGGGAAAAAGCGAAAGAATAGATAAAATTGGAATATTCTCTCAATAGTTAGTGAGGAGGAGAGATACAAAACAATTTATGTATATGCTTTGATCAGACTCACTTCAGAATATCGTAAATAACTTCAGCAGCGTAGGTACGAGTATGACTGACGATCAATGGTAAAAAGGGGTAAATACGCGCGCATAGCAGTATTATTTATCTCACGACTATACCATTAGAAATAGAGTCCTACCGTTTCTAGATAATTCTTAAGAGAAGCTACAAAATTTAGTTTAAAATCTATTTGAAAATTGCTATAAAAGTCTAACCCGGGCAATGTTTTTGAAATTGAAACAACTCAATAAAATAGGATAAAATTATGCTCTGAAATATATTTGATAGCTGATGTTTTGCAATAATAAATTTAACACTATGTTTCGTCGACTGATAATAAAGAGAAAGTCAAATAAAAAAATATAAATCGGTCCATCCTAGTGTACATAAAGTGCAGAAGTGTTTAACTATATTTTTGTAGTTTTATAGAAGTAGTAAACTTTAAAAATTACATATACCCTTATAAGCTTAAAAAGATCGCTACTTTTGATCGTAGGACACTACAAATTTGCAGCCATCTCAAAATCCCGACTATACTTGTTCTTTCAGTACCGTTCGTATTTATTATCCAATTTTTTCGAAATTTCGTATAATTTGCTTATAAAGATTAAATTCCAAAATTTTCGCCAGATCAATTGAAAAATGTGTGTCAAGAAGTGACATCGGTGGGAACCTTTATATGGGGGCTATATCAAGACCGATATGCCCCATTTTCAATAGAGATCGTCTCTAGTCTAAGAAATGCCTCTGTACCAATGTTCGTAAAGATCGCTTCACATTTGCGACCTGAACTTTGCAAAAAATAATACATGGACAGACGGGCATGGCTAAATAGACTCAAAAAGTGATTCTATGCCGATCGCTATAATAAACAATGGGTCTATCTATATGTTGTTAGGCGTTACAAACGGGAGCAATATCCTTTATACGGAAGCAATATCAAAACATGGACCGATGTTCCCCAAATCAATTTAAAAATTTGTGCTGTAGAGGGTCAAGAAGTGACATCTGTGAGGACCTTTATAGGGGGGCTATATCAAAACATGGTTCTATGTACCAAATTTGTACTAGGGACGAATAGGTCCAATATAAAGTATAAATTCTTAAATTTCAGCCAGATCAATTGATAAATATGTTCTTTAGAGTGTCAAGAAGTGACATCGGTGGAGACCTTAATATGGGGGCTATATCAAGACAAAATCCCGGGATTCGGGATTTTTCGGGATCGGGATTTCCCGGGATAGAGATTTCCCGTTTGACATCACTACCTACACCTCTCTCACAATGCGAGAATAGTTTGGAATAATTGGTAAATAGGTAGGAAAATATATATGTTGCTATATCTAAATCTGAACCGATTATCGCTAAATTAAGCAATATTCGTTCCTAATTGATAAACATCTTTCTGCCAAATTTTGTAACGATCGGAAGTAAAGTACAACTTCTATAGCCCTTTGATACCAAATCAGGAGGAACATACTTTATATATGGAGGTTATATCTAAAAATTAACCGATTTTCCCTGAATTCTCATTCATGTAAAAAGAAACCTTTTTCTGTCAAATTTCGTACTGATCGGATATAAAATACAGCGTTACATGTCAAATCTGCTGTAACATACATATGTCAAATCGGGGGTAACATATATATGGGGGCTATATCTAAATCTGAACCGATTTTCTCCGACTTAATCAGTATTCCTTCATGTAATAAGAAACCTCTCTTTGCCGAATTTCGCACTGATCGAAATCTCTTTTACAGCGCTTACACGTAAAATCGGGGCTAACGTATATATGGGGGCTATATCTAAATCTGCACCGATTTCTTCCAAATTTAACAGTGTTCATTCACATAATAAGAAACCTCTTTCTGCCGACTTTCTACTGATCGGATATAAAATAAAGTTTTTAAGGCGCTTATATGTCAAATCGGGGCTAACATATATATGGGGGCTATATCTAAATCTAAACTGATTTTCCCTGAATTTGGCAGCGTTCATACATGTAATAACAAAACTCTCTCTGTTGAATTTCGTATGTATGGGATATAAAATACAGTTCCTACAGCGCTTACATGTCAAATCGGGGGTAACATATATATGGGGGCTATATCTAAACCGATTTTCTCCGAATTTGGCAGTATTCCTTCATGTATAAAGAAACCTTTTTTTGCCGAATTTCGCACTGATCGGATATAAAAAACGGGTTATAGTTGGTTATACTTGGCTGTCGATCGAAAAATCGTTGGCAAAAGTAACAGAAATTAGGAAATACTTGTGGTGATTTCGCTTCTAGAAAAAGTACAGCATTTTCTTCACCCTCCACAATGGATTGCATTAAATTTTATTACTGCAAAAATCTTTGAATATGGAGCAAATCATGAAACTATCCTTTTTATACCCTCACTTTAGTGATGCGATGGTGTATATCATTTGCTACAGACCAAAAGTGTAACACATCGAAGGAGTGACCTTAGATCCTAAGTATGTTCGGCGGATATCCATTTTGGGTCTTTTTAAGTCGAATTAGCAATGTCCATCCGTCCATCTGTCGGTCTGCTGACTTGTGCGCACGATAACTGTCGAAGGGAGCAACCGATTGACTTAAAAATCGGTATGTATATTTTTTCTATCTGCGGCTAAGTTCGAAGATGGACCATATTGGCCCACTCCTTCTAGTACCTCTCCCACAAGGTTTAAAATGTGGTGAAATATTGATTCTTTAATAACTTCTATAGTAATTATTCGAATCTTCTGAAATTTCACACATAGTATTAGTTTATTAGTCGACATCACCTCCAGTAAAATGGGCGAAGTTGCAACGCTCCCTTTGGTACCTCTCACACAAAAGCACTATTTTGCACGAAAAGTGAACAGCTTATAAATTTAAACCATTTCATAAAAACACTTAAAATTTTGTCCAGTGTATTGCTTTTATAGTACACTAGCTGGACCCGGCACACTTCGTTGCCCCAGACTTCAGATTTCCGATCCCGTTCATTTTTGGACTACTTACGTAGACTGACACCAACTATGTATGCACAATATTACATTGATCTCTCTAACAAATTGCTCAAGATATATCAAACACAAAATTACAGCATTCTCGCTAACAAATTGTGCAAGATACATCAATTTAAAATATTGACTTATATGGCCGGGGCCACGCCCACTGGTCATATCCCGCCCATTTTTGGGTAAATTACGTGGACAACCACCAGAAACATATACACAAAATTACAGCATTATCGCTAACAAATTGTGCAAGATATTCCAATTTCAAAACTTGACTCTCTCGGTCGGTGCCACGCCCATTAGTCTTATCCCGCCCAATTTTGGACCACTCACGTAGACTCCCACCAGATACATATAAACAGAATTACAGTACTACTATGGCTAACAAATTGTGCAAGATATCTCAATTTCAAAATTGGCTTATATGGGCGGAGCCACGCCCTTTGGTCTGATCCCGCTCATTTTTAGACCAATCTCATAGACTTCCACCAAACACATATACACCAAATAACAGCCCTCTCGCAAATAGATTGTGCAAGATACTTCAATTTCAAAAGGTTCCTTACAAAATTACAGCACTCTCGCTAACGAAATGTCCAAGGTAGATAGATACAGTCCAGATTTGCGTTATTACCACGTCCCTTTTTGAACTTCCCACACAACGGTACCATTTTGCACAAAAAGTTTAGAGTTTGCAGAGTGAGTACCAATGCACGAAAATACAACAAAATTTTGCACAGTGTAGGTTAGATTAGGGTGGCAGCCGTTTTTTTTTCAAACGCGGTATGTCATTAAGCGATCTGACATCTCTGTCAAAAGTTATGGCGTTGCCAGATGGGTCCGTCGAATATGGGAGACCCTGTATATGCAAATTATTCGAGAATTTGTGACCGTAGTTCTTGTACCTCCACATTGATAGGCAGTTTAATCTTAGTGCCGCTTTGGTTGCAACTTCTCTCGCCACAACATTAATCGGCAGTATATGGAGAAGGGCTTGTAGATACTCAGTCGCTGTAGTCCTTAACGCTCCGCTTATGCACAGGCAGGCAGTTCTCTGAACCCTTGATAGCAGGTTTGTGATGGCTAGTTTGTCAGTTGCCGTCCACCATACCACAATGCCGTATAACAGTATTGGACGAACCACTGCTATATATATCCAATGGACAATTTTAGGAGAGAGGCCCCACCGCGACCCTACAGCCTTCCTGCAGGAATATAGGGCGATGTTGGCCTTCTTTACACGTTCCACGTGCACAGTGTAACGCTTTTGAAGTACATATAGCACTGTGAAAATGGGCGTTATCACCATACCCCTTTATGTACCTCCCACACAAAATAGCCAAATCATACAAAATTTAATATCTCATAACGTTAATATTCCAGAACATATAAAAGCTTATAATTCGCCACAGTGCAATATATTTAAAGTATATACTGTTCAGCGAAAAATGTGTGTATTTGTTAAACCCCTTCTGGTACCTTTCGCACAAATTGACAGAATAATTCATGTAATATTCAATATTACATTACTCACAAAATGAGGGTATACCTTAGTCGGTTTACCTGACTGAAACTTTCTTACTTGTTGTTTAAGTAAATTATTAAAAAAAACCAACGATGCAATTTTTAGGCCGCAAATTCTTTAGCCAAACTCTTCACCTAAAATATTTATGGCTTAGAATAGCTTTTTTGAGAGCTACATCAACAATATAAAAACTGAGATGAATTTATTGAAATGAATTCTTGCCAAAATAGAATACAAACTACAAAGTTTCTGCTAAATTTCTTAGAGAATGTGGTGTTTATGGCTTAAATAAACATTTTTGGCAGCGTCATCCATAGGTGGACTATAATAAAATTTGAACTGATTGATACCATTTTTACTGCGATGAATTCCCGTCTTAATTAAATACAAACTGCAAAGATTCAGCTAAAATGCTTAGAAAATATGGTATTTATGGCTTAAATACGTATATTTTGGAGCAGGTTGTTTGGGATTGCAAATGGAGCATATCGGTCTATGTTTTGATATAGCTCCCCTATAGAGGTCGCTCCAAAATACGACAGCAGTAGATACCACATCGTTAAAGCAATTTAGCAGAAACTTTGCAGTTTTTTTTTAAATTTTGACAAGAATTCATTACAGGTAAAATTTTATAAATCGGTTCATATTTTGTTATAGTCACTCTATAGAGGTCGCTCCAAAATATATGTATTTAAGCCATAAATACCATATTTTCTAAGCATTTTAACTGAATCATTGCAGTTTGTATTTAATTAAGACAAGAATTCATCGCAGTAAACATATTTTAAATCAGTTCATATTTTGATATAGTCCACCTATAAATGTCGCTCCCAAAAATGCTTATTTAAGCCATAAACACCACATTTTCTAAGAAATTTAGCAGAAACTTTGCAGTTTGTATTCTATTTTGGTAAGAATTTATCTCAATAAAATTTATACAAATCAGTTCTCAAATATGCTAATTTACACACAGTGGTCCAGGGTATTATGAGTTTGTGCATTTGTTTGTAACACCCAGAAGTAGAAGAGATAGACACATCGTTTATCATACCGATCCACTTGGAATCACTTCCTGAGTCGATTTAACCATGTCCGTCTGTCCGTCCGTCTGTAGATTTACCGTTGTAATCATAGTGCAGGTCGTATTTATTGTCCGATTATGATGAAATTGAGCACAGTGCTCTTTTTCATTCGGTTCAGATTTAGATATAGCCCCTATATATATGTCACTCCCGGTTTGACATGTAAGCGCTGTAGAAACTGCATTTTGTATCAGATCAGTACGAAATTCGGCAGAGGGAGTTTTCTTATTACATGTATAAACAATGCCAAATTCTTATCGCAATGCCCATTTTCGCATTGTTAGGGTGGTGTAGAGTATTATAGAGTCGGCCCGCCCGAATTTCTGTCTTTCCTTACTGGTTTTTTAATGATTTGGTTAAACAAAAAGGATCGTTTCATGATTTGCTCCATATCCAAAGATTTTTCCAGTAATATAATATAAATGCAATCAATGGTGGAGGATATACATATAAGATTCGGCATGGCCGAACATAACGCTTTTACTTGTTTTCTTATTGTTTTAACGTTTACTAAATTTCAGTTTCTACATGAAAGTCATAAATTCCTTTATATAAATGGTATCTCGGTTCTATCGAGCCTATACTTCTAAAGATGTGGTTCAAATACTAAAGGTACCTTCCATGAAAATTGGAATTCTAGAAAACACATTTTTTAAAAAAAATGTATCATACAAAAATTTGGTATGGTTCAATTATGTACGGAACAAAATATCGGCCAAATGGCGGCCGCGTCCTCGGCCGCACGCCGCCATCCGATGGTCCAAATTTTCGATGACGCTGAGGCATAATTGAGGTTATATGCCGTTAATGCGTCGAATTATCTCATTCTTTAGCTCTTGAATTGTTGCTGGCTTATCGACGTACACCTTTTCTTTCAAATAACCCCAAAGAAAGAAGAATAACGGAGTCAAATCAAATGATCTTGGCGGCCAATTGACATCGCCACGACATGAGACAACACGGCCATTGAATTTGTTGCGCAAAACAGCCATTGTTTCGTTAGCTGTGTGGCAAGTGGCACCGTCCTGTTGAAACCAAATATTGTCCACATCCATATCTTCCAATTTGGGCCATAAAAAGTTCGTTATCATCTCACGATATCGAACACCATTCACAGTAACTGCCTGACCGGCCTCATTTCGAAGAAGTATGGCCCGATGATGTCGCCAGCTCATAAGCCGCACCAAACGACCTGGGCGAGCATATACAGATGTTTTAACATCTCCTACAGACCCGGTTTGCTGAAATTTGCGCACAATTCTCCCGATTGTGTACACATTTGGTCGATTATGCTGATAAAAAAACATCACGATGTGCACGAAATGAATTTTGATGTGAACGCCCATTTTCGCAAAAGGCTTAAAAAAACTTTAACGCGTTGCGCACATTTAACATCGACCCTTATAATGTAACCACCCTTTAGTATGCCTTAATCTATATAAAAAAAAAGTTTTTAGGTCTCGGACAAAAAAGTTTTGTTGCTGCATAGTGTTATTTCTGGTTACAATGCCCATATATATTATAAACATTCTATTATAAACTTTAAAATGGCTGTATCTCCTTTAATAGGCATCATACGATGTTTGGTGATCACATATCTGCGGTAATTTAATTTCTCTATCAAAACTTAAAATGACCATATCTCCTTAAATATGTTTTTTTATTATTTTTTATTCATATTTTGAATTTCTTTAGAAAACCTAGGTTAGGTTAGTGGTCCTTACCATTAAGGGTCATATCAAACTTTTATATCGGTCTAGATTCCCGTAGCATACCTTTTGGATCACTAAAAGTCTATGTTTTCCACATCCTTCTATTTTCTTTGTTGATGGAAATGTATTCATTTAGAACATTTTATTTGTCGCCATCTGTATGTCATAAAATTACATATACACACATTCCTAGAAATCAATTTAATGCTATTTATTTATGCCGGGAAAATATCACTGATTGCATGCATACTTCACAATAAGACATACTCGTACACTAAATGATTTTATTCCTTACTCAAATGTGTATTTAATACTTCCCTAACAATTGTACGTACAACTTAATGCGAAACCATCTCAATTTCATGATATTAAAATAAATTCGTTTTGAGAGCTTAATTTTCTAAAGATTTTTACCTGGTATTTTATTGCATATTTTGTGTTGAATTTGTTTTGTACAATTTATTCTGAGTTTGTATGTGAAATGACAATGTTTATGCAAATTCTATTTTGTGAACAACAAATTTTCATTATCCCAGAGTTGCTTAAATCATATCCTGAAGTGTATTTGTGACATGCGAATGGAGCTGGATGTATGTATGTGCATTAAGCAAGAGTGTATTTTCTGGTGATCCAGAAATTTTTTGTCAATCGGAGGGGGGAAACATTTGCAAATCACAGTAATGGAGATAAATCCTGGTGATATGTTTTTTTGTTTGTAATAGCAATTTGAATTAAGTGACCAAAATAAAATCGCAGGTATGGTGCAGGTGTAAAATCGATTAAATCGTAAATATCAAAATGATCAAAATGTAATATTGTTATTTCTTATAGAGATTTTAATATAAATAGAAACATCGTGGTCATAATTCCTAACTCATATAAACACTGCACCGTTTTCAGCAGCTTAGTAAAGGGGGTGCAATAAAATGCACTTACTAAACTGACGAATAAGCGGTGACCGCTCCGGATCCAGTCGCTCCTTCCTTCTGCATTCAGGCGAAGTGAATGTTGATCCACTGCTGCTCGTCACACATTTCCCGGGGAACTCTCCTGCTGAACCAGAGGATCAGCAGGACCAACAAGAGTGCGAGTGGACTGCGAGCGTCGCTAGCATGTTGACTGAGAGATCCAGAATAAGCTGGGCTATTAATAGCTTTGAGCCCTTCAAGTCATCTGGACCAGACGGCATCACTCCAACTGGAGAAAATTTATGTAGGCTGTAGGTATTAGGCTTTCATACATCCCGAATCGATGGAGGGATACCAACGTGGTATTCATACCTAAAGCGGGGAAGATATCACACACTAGGCCAAAAGACTTCAGACCAATTAGCCTATCATCCTTCCTATTGAAAGGTCTGGAAAGATTTTTAGATTATTTCATTAGGGGAAACCTGGATACAAAACTCCTGTCGGTGAACCAACATGCTTACAATAAGGGGAAGTCCACAGAATCAGCCCTGCACGAACTTGTGAGCACTATCGAATCGTCCCTGCATTTCAAGGAATTGAGCATGGTGGCATTTTTTTTGACATAGAAGGAGCTTTTAACAACATTCACTCAGATGCAGTAATTGCAGCACTGTCACATCTAAAAGTTAACTCTAGTTTGATTAGACTAATTCAAAGTTTGCTCAACAGAAGACGCATATCAGCATGTCTTGGGTCCACAACTCTAACAAGGTTTGTAAACAGAGGGACCCCACAAGGAGGAGTACTGTCTCCACTCATTTGGAACCTGGCGGTGAATTAAATCCTGCTAGAGCTAGAACGTTGTGGCTGCAAGGTCGTGCCATATGCGGACGACGTGGCAATCACAGTGAGTGGCAAATTCGAAAACGTCCTCCGAGACATTCTACAGGTGGCTCTGAACAAATTGGCTAGATGGGCCAGAAGCAGCGGTTTGGGCGTAAACCCAAATAACACAGAATTTGTTCTCTTTACTAGGATGAATACAGTCCCACATGTGGACCCTCCACCTCGGATAAATGGAACAGATCTAGTCTTTTCTGAAAGTGCAAAATTTTTTGGAATAATTCTAGATAGAAAACTGTTATTTAGACTTAACGTATTGGAACGTGTACGGAAGGCCAACGTCGCCTTATATACCTGCAAAAAGGCTGTACGGTCGCGGTGGGGCCTCTCTCCTAAAATCTTCCACTGGATATATATAGCAGTAGTTCGTCCTATACTGCTATAAGACTTTGTGGTATGGTGGCGTTTTTAAAAGGATGATTTGGCATATGTCGATAGAGACTTTCCTACAAATTCTTCGAAGAAATATCCGCCCAGAATTGTCGTCGTTCTATTCGTCTTCACAACATCTGCAGAAGACATTTGTCTCATAGCTTTTTCCAGAAGAATGATTTGCATGTCGGTAGAGGCATTCCCACATATTCCAGGCCCGCGGGAATTAGTAAGGTTGTCCCTAGTGTTCTTTTTCTCTCCAAAGATTCTGTATAACTCGTTTGTAGCGAATTTCATTCTGCCAGCATGTCTTCCCATCAGACAGTGTTCCAGCATAATATTTAAAATAATTTAAATATTAAAGAAACACCTGGTCATGATACAGATAGCAGAGTGTGCGGTGGTTTACAATTTTCGAGAACTACAGATATCTGGAAGGTACGCAGTTACTGACGGAGGTCTACCTATTATTATCTATCTTATAGACTTTCTCCAGAAATACTCGTATGAGTTTTTAGGTAGAAAGTGTACTTAGGTACAGCGAGTTTATGTTCTCTATCATATCAGTTGAATTCTAAACTACTCAGCGTTCTCGGTAAGAGATCTGGTTCATTTAAGGATTGTTCTTGTGTTGAGGAAGGCTCATTCTAGACATTTTCTGGCAGTCTGACTATAGTACAGAATATATTACAACTTCAAATTTAGGCAGGGCAATAGATGTCTATCATAGGTCCTTTTCCTGAAATATGCGCTTCTCTGACGCTAGAGGCATTGTCCCCTAGTTTGTGTATTGTTCCTGGTATGCGAGTGTGTTGGTTGTTCCTGGTATGCGCATCTGCTCTACAGTTCTACAGTATGTCAGCATCCATATCAGTTTTTGGGTTCAGGAACTTATACGGTCCCAAAATTAGCCGACATAACAAGGAAAACACTACAAATTTGGGAAAATTTGTTCTTTATTTCTATACACTTTTTCCAGAGATTTTCAATAGCTTCGATACTCTGTTTATAGTAAGAACTGTAAGAACGCGGCACCCATCTTGCTCACAGCTTTCTCATCATAAAATTTTCCGCCATTATGCGATGCATAGCACTTTTTTAAATGCCTACGACTTCAGCTAGCTCACGAACCTTCAGCCGACGGTTATCCAATACCATTTTGTGGATTTTTTTACCCATTTCTGGCGTGGTCGATATGGCATGTAGCTATTGTAACTCCCGCAGTTTTAAGGTTCTCTTAACATTTTGAGGATGTCCATAGTTCAACAGCTCTGCAGTTGGCTTAAACCATGGTGCGTCATTGCACTATAGGGCCGCTACGTTGTGACGGCTAGCGCCTTCTTCCACAGTTTTAAGGTTTTCTGAACATTTGGAGGAACTCAGAATGCAGGGATTTTATGGCAACATGATGGAACTAATAAGTTTTATGACTATAAACCTCATTGGTTTAAACCATGGGCATAATTGAACTTGGAGGCCCTCTTAGATTTAGTTTTTTAACCAGGAAATAATTGGAACTGCTAGGTTTCCTCAGGGAATCTGAAGATTATCCTAAGGTACCAAATTGATACATTGCTATAAGGCCGTGCCCTCATCTTCTTGGTATGGGGTCGAGGTCTACCTGAAACCTGTACTACATATTCTAAAGCCCTGGTTGTTAGACAACTGAACCTGAGGTCGATTCTAGTATTAGATAAGAGGGAGATCGACTCAAGTATAGAGGAAGACCTCTGAGGTCGACTCCAATATGGAGGAAGAGGAAGAACTCTGAAGCCGACTCTAGTATAGAGGAAAACCCCTGTGGTCGACTCCAGGATAGAGGAAGACCTCTGAGGTCGGCTCTAGTATAGAGGAAGTCATCTGAGGTCGACTATAGTATAGAGGAAAACCTATGAGGTCGACTACAGTATAGAGGAAGACCTATGAGGTCGACTCTAGTATAGAGGAAGACCACTGAGGTCGACTCTAGTATAGAGGAAGACCACTGAGGTTGACTCTAGTATAGAGGTAGACCTCTGAGGTCGACTCTAGTAGAGATGAATACCTCTGAGGTTGACTTCAGTAGAGAGGATGACCTCTGAAGTTGACCCTAGTATAGAGGAAGACCTCTGAGGTCGACTCTGGTATATAGGAAGACCTCTGAGGTCGACTCTAGTATAGAGGAAGTCCTCTGAGGTCAACTCTAGTTTACAGGAAGACCTCCGAGGTCGACTCTAGTATGGAGGAAGACCTCTGTGGTCGACTCTAGTATGGAGGAAGACCTTTGAGGTCGATTTTTATACCCTACACCACACTGTGGTACAGGGTATTATAAGTTTGTTTCACGGCAGATGTTTGTAACACCTGAAAATAACACAGCTAGACGCACCTTAAAGTATACTGATTGACTCAGAATCACTAGCTGAGTCGATTTAACGATGTCTGTCTGTCCGTCCGTCCGTCTGTCCATGTAAAGTTGTTCGTCGACTACAGGTCGCAATTTCACTCCGATCGTTCTGAAATTTTGCAGTTTAGAGTATTTCGCGGCTGTGAAGATCGCTATTGAATTTGGTTGAAATCGGTTCAGATTTAGATATAGCTCCCATATATATCTTTCGTCCGATTTGGCCCTTAAGTCCTATAGAAGCTGTATTTTACATCCAATCGTTGTGAAATTTAGAATGGTAGAGTTTCTTGATCCATGAACCAACATTGCCGAATTTGAAGAAAATCGGTTAAGATTTAGCTATAGCTCCCATATATATGTTTCGTCCGATTTGGCCCTTTAGCCCTATAGAAGCTGTATTTTACATCCGATCGTTTTGAAATTTAGAATGGTAGAGTTTCTTGATCCGTGAATCAACATTGCCCAATTTGAAGAAAATCGGTTAAGATTTAGCTATAGCTCCCATATATATGTTTCGTCCGATTTGGCTCTTTAGTCCTGTAGAAGCTGTATTTTACATCCAATCATTTTGAAATTTAGAATGGTAGAGTTTCTTGATCCATGAACCAACACTACCGAATTTGAAGAAAATCGGTTAAGATTTAGCTATAGCTCCCATATATATGTTTCGTCCGATTTTGCCCTTTAGTTCTATAGAAGCTGTGTTTTACATCCAATCGTTTTGAAATTTAGAATGGTAGAGTTTATTGATCCATGAACCAACACTACCGAATTTGAAGAAAATCGGTTAAGATTTAGCTATAGCTCCCATATATGTACATGTTTCGTCCGATTTGGCCCTTTAGTCCTGTAGCAGCTGTATTTTACATCCAATAATTTTGAAATGTAGAATGATAGAGTTTCTTGATCCATGAACCAACACTGCCGAATTTGAAGAAAATCGGTTAAGATTTAGCTATAGTTTCCATATATACGTTTCGTCCGATTTGGCCCTTTAGTCCTGAAGAAGCTGTATTTTACATCCGATCGTTTTGAAATTTAGAATGGTAGAGTTTCTTGATACATGAAACAACATTGCCGAATTTGAAGAAAATCGGTTAAGATTTAGCTATAGCTCCCATATATATGTTTCGTCCGATTTTGCTCTTTGGTCCTGAAGAAGCTGTAGTTTACATCCAATCATTTTGAAATTTAGAATGGTAGAGTTTCTTGATCCATGAACCAACACTACCGAATTTGAGGCAAATCGGTTACGATTTAGCTATAGCTCCCATATATATGTTTCGTCCGATTTGGGTCTTTAGATCCAATCGTTTTTATACCCTACACCACACTGTGGTACAGGGTATTATTTAAGTATAAAATGTCCCAAAAGTAAATTTATGTAAACAATTTATACATGAATTACAAAATTTATATATCACAGTTATTCAATATTACGAGAGTGGTGTAGGGTATTATATAGTCGGCACCGCCCGACTTTAGCCTTTCCTTACTGGTTTCTCATAGGCTTTTTCTAACAATGTGAATTTCAATGTCGCTGGTGGCATTCCCACAGTTTCATGGCCTACTACAGTATTTACGGCTGTTCCTATTTTAGCGAGTTCATATGCGCCTAGCATTTTAAACTGATCAGATATCTGCTTAGGTGATGTGCTGCCGTTAACAAGGATATGACCATTTCAATTCATCAGGTTCAATCTGCAGTTAGAGATTCTCCTCACGAAATTCAAAACAATGTACTTGGTACGTTCTTCCATGATACTGACGATTTAATGTCTGAACAATGAATGTACTTATATTGAAATGTAATATACTTACACTACATTTGGTTTCATGACACTGTAATTCCATCTTAGTCAATGTAAAGGTATTTGTGCAAATGTGTGCGTTAAAATTTCTTTTTTCAATTGTATTTCCTAAATATCCTAAATATCATATATAATATTTGTGTACGATGTATATATGTATGTATATACAAATATATATGTTTTGTTATAATGCATTGTTATAAAAAATACATATAAATGAACTTACACATATACACAGAGAGGATTATGAGGGTATTTGAAACACTTAGAAAAATTCTGTTAAATAATCTATATTTTAAAATCACTTTTATAAGAAAAACACTTAATAAAATTAACCGAATGCTTGTACTTTTCTCTTCATAGAATTTGAATAAGGAAATGTATAAATATCAGAATTTATTTTCTGTGTACTCTCTGCCATTTCTGTTATTTCTTGTATCACTGATTCCAAATTGAAGAAACGCATATACACAATGTACACACAAACTCATACGCTTTAGAAAAATTACGACAATAGGAAGAATGAGAAAGAGGATTTTTTAATAAACCAAATGTAAAAATATTTTGATTTTCGGTACACAAATCAAAAATGCTGATGATTTTTCATTTGTGGTAAACCAATCAAATGGAAAGAGACCCCAATAGGAAATTCGGTATTGTTGAACAAATGAGAGAACTAAACATTAAATAAATAAAAACGCAATTATGCGGAACTTAAGGAGGAAACGGTCCTTTTCATAAAAATGGAACGTTTGCCTGAAATTTGTGTTTTTTAAGAATGGTTTTCATAAATCAGCAGGACCAATGCCGCATGAATATCGCAGATCTATAGATTTTTGCGAATATTGTAAATGGCAAGATTAGGTTAAGTTAGTTGAGAGTGGCAGCGAGGGGCCTTATAGCTAGGCTAAGTTACGTTAGATTAGGTTAGAGTGGCATATGTGATATATAGTCTACTGTGATACCAGGAAAATAAGAAATCAAGTACGATTTTCCTAGCCCCTGCCGTAGAACCAATTTGATTGCTTTAAAAAGCTAAAGAGTCGGCGGATGTTAATATTAGCCAAGTTTTCTAATTCCAAATAAAGGGCGGGACAAATAATGTTATACTCGTAAGCGTTTGCATCACATCCCACTAGGAAATCCCTTTTTATCTCCTCACCTTAGAGAGGAGGAGACAAATAATGTTATACTCGTAAGCGTGTGCATCACATCCCACTTAATAATCCCTTTTTATCCCCTCAACTTAGAGAGGAGGGTATATACAGTGTTGCCAGAAATGACGATTTATCGTCATTTTGACGATTTTTGAAGCCAAAAAATAGGACTTGACGATTTTTCCCCTGAAATGACGATATTTTATGATATGAAAAAAGTAAGGAACACTTCACAAATTTTTCTTATATTAAGGATTTTTTATAATTACTTCGGTATATAATTTAACTCCCATTTATGTTTTTTAAATGAAAATCAGAAATGCTAGAAAATTTCTCAAATATTATGAATGGCGTACACTAACAGGAAAATTTCAGAGTTTTGTTACACACAGAATACAGTTTGGTTGCCTCAACCGAATTATTTGCCAACCGAATTTTGGTAGTTCTGTCTACTAGCATGCGATTCCGTCAGGACAACCAATATTTTGGTTGTGGTATACTTCTGCTTCCATGTTGACAACAATCATATTTGGTTGCGCCAACTATGAGAATGGTGGCCTAAATTATCCGTTGTAGTTGCCACAACCAACTGCTTTAAAAAATTGGTTGTTCTGATAATTTGTCAGTCATATACTACCGACAGTTAATTAAAAACAGTTTTCATTAATTTTTATTTTATTTATTGAACAAAAACTAAAACAATTCATAACAAAAATAAAAATTCCATATTACAAATTCATTCACACATTTTAGTACACAAAAAAACACATAACTTGTATGCAAATATCGCTTAACCCTGTGCTTTCAATTTCACGATTGTTGCTTTTATTTTTTATATATGTAAAACATTTTGCACAACATATTCTGCATTCCACACATTATTATCCACACGAGATTATTTTTGATTATCTATACCGTTCTTGAACAAAATGTTAAAGATTTTTTTATGTCGAGTAATTTTATTTTTTGTTTGTCATATATCAGCAAAAGAACAGCAACCAATCTTTCGGTTGTATTTCCCAAAATACATTTATTCTAAATTTGGGAAATGATTGGGATAACCAATAAACGATTATTTATTAATATTTTTTCTGTTGTAGTAACCAATTATTGGTTGCAATAATAATCTTTGGTCTATTGATACAATTTCTGTTGTCAAGAATAAAACATTGGTTGTCACAACCAAAAATCGATCATATGGTACTATAATGAACATTTAAAATTGGTTACGACAACTAACCGAGTGTCAATGAAAAAAACAATCTTAATTCGATTGATGCAACCATCGATTTATTGCAAGCATTTTCATTTGATCGTATCCATGTTATTATTGTTGTTTCAACTAATTATGTATAAATACAACCGACAGACGGTGTAGGCAATATACTTTTTGTTGCTAGTACTATTTTTTTATTGTTACAATCGAATTCCAACCAATTATTTTCCTGGGTGTAAGTTGCAAAATTGGTAGATTGCAGTGAAATTTTGTGAGGTCATTTTATTTATTTTTTAGGAGGTCATTATTCCTACGAATGGTTTCGGTGGAAGTTAATAGCTTGTAATTAAAAGTTAAAATTTTTAAGCTGAATTGGTAGGAATTTTATCTTTGGAGCCAAGAATTCAATTTTAATGTGACCTGCGAACGACACTATATCAAAATATGGTCCAATGAGGCGACTTAGTCCTTGAAATAGTTCTGGGTAAAAAAAATACAAATTGCTGTATTTTTCACAAATCAATTGGTATTTGTGTTTTCTCAGGCCTTTAAAAGTCAAACCAAAATACAAAAAAATACAAATTGCTGTATTTTTGACAAATCAATTGGTATTTGTGTTTTCTCAGGCCTAACCAAAATATTGCCCAATGAGGTCAGTTTTGGGATTCTACGCGGACCATTTTTTGGGCAATACGACATACATCGTTTTGGGCGATATGACGCTACGCCGGTTTCTATATAAAAATGTTCACAATTAATTATGGGAATTTTCCGAAATAAAATTATATACGTTGTCAAAATTCAACGTAATCGGTTAGTACTAGTACTACACTGTGCCCTGTTGACGTGAATGGTTATATGTATTTTGTCAAAATTCGTCCCAATAGGTTGAAGTTTGTGGCTTTCAGGAAGTAGACAAATAAAATGGACTGGTATCCTTCTACTAGGAGAACCATTTCAATCCTAAGAAAAATAAAATATACGTTTAAGAATTTTTTTCGCCAAATTTGATGATTATTGCCGTTAAGGAATGTGAGATCCGTGAACAAAATTGATTTTATGTTCACTTTGAGGAAATGCAAAAATGATTTGATTCATCATTAAACATATCTGTCACTAAAACACGTTCTTCGTCCGGAAAAAAAACTCCGATGTTGATGATTTTTTGACGATTTCGAAAATTTATTTTGACGATTAGACGATTTTTGAGCCCCAATTTTAACGATTTTCGGCCAAATTCGTCTGGCAACACTGGGTATATATCATTTGCTACGAGCCAAAAGTGTAACACATCCAAGGAGTGACCTAAGACTCTAAGTATGTTCGGCGGATATCCGTTTTGGGTAATTTTAAGTCGAATGAGCAATGTCCGTCCGTCTGTCCGCTGGCTGGTGCGCACGATAACTCTCGAAAGGAGTTATCGATTGACTTCAAATTTGGTATGTGGTAATATTTTCTTCTATCTCCGGCTAAGTTCGAAGATGGGCCATATTGGTCCACTCCTTCTAGTACCTCCCTCACAATGGGTTAACATTTAGTGAAATACTGATTATTTAAAAACTTCTATACTACTTATTTGAATCCTCTGAAATTCTACACATAGTATTAATTTATTAGTCACTATTGCCTCGAGAAAAATGGGTGATGATAGCACGTCCATTTTGGTACCTCCCACACAAATGGACAATTTTGAACCAAAAGTTAATAGCTTATAACTTTATTACCGGTGCATACAAAGACCTGAAATTTTGTACAGTGTAATGGTTTAATAGGACCTACATTACAGCGAAAAATTGGCATTATTGCCACGCTCCTTTTTGTACCTCCCACACAAATGGACCATTTTGTACCAAAAGTTACCAGCTTATAACTTTATTACCAGTGCATACATAGACCTGAAATTTTGTACAGTGTAATGGTTTAATAGGACCTACATTACAGTGAAAATTGGCATTATTTCCACGCTCCTCTTTGTACCTCCCACACAAATGGACCATTTTGTACCAAAAGTTACCAGCTTATAACTCTAATACCAGTGCATACAAATACTTGAAATTTTGTACAGTGTAATGCTTTTATAGTACCTAGAGCCCAGAGCAAAATGGGCGATATTGGCACGCCCTTTTGGTACCTCCCACATAAATGGACCTTTTTGTACCAAATGTTAACAGATTTTAACATTAATACCAGTGCATACAAATACTTGAAATTTCGTACAGTGCAATGCTTTTATAGTACCTAGAGTCTAGAGAAAAGTGGCCGTTATTGGCACGGCCCTTGTGGTACCCCCCACACAAATAGACCATTTTACACCAAAAGTTAATAGCTTATAACTTTAATACCAGTACATACTTTAAAGCTATTAAATGCAATTTAAATTGATAATAATTTAATTAAAACAAAAAATTAAATAAATTTACTAACATTTTTTGGAACTCAAGGTTAGGGGATTCATAAGTCGGTTTACCCGACAGAACTTTCGTGTTTGTTTTATCCTGACAGTAGCTTATCAGGTCTCTAACCAATAGTGAGGTGGTTCTACTAAGTAGGCCGATGCGATTATATACTGTCTCGCATCTACATTTATAATCATGGCCGTTAGGTCAGTGTTTGATAACTGATTTAAAATAAAACACGTTAAGGTCTTTTTAATCAAGATACAAGTTCTCTTTTTATTACTACTTCCAAAGCATAAATTGTAGCCTGGATCTTTCAGGCCATTAATTTGGTTCCCTTTTATCCAAAGTTCCTGAATCAGGGCGATGTCTATGTCGTACATATGTAAATGGAGGATAAGATTAGTTGAAGCCAGTTCACAATGATGGAGATTTATTTGAATGAATTTCAGCATTCATTACTCACCCAAAATTCTTTCAATCTTTCTTCCACCCCGTTTATGGGTCTTGAGTACACAGGTTAAAGCGACGCTTACTGGAAATCCGTTTTTTTTCCAGTTTACCTATAGTATGTTGGTTTACTGCGAGTACTATACTCCTACCAGCTCCATTTGGTGGTTCCATTTTTAAAATTAAACAAAAAACACTTGAAAGCAGAAGACAGGTTTTGTTTCTCCTTTTTATTTTTAAAATTGTAAATGGTGTAGTCGATTGTTCTGAATTACTCAAACTTTTGCCTTTTAATGTCCCTTCTCGTACTTTGAGATGTAATAATTTGTTTTATGTGCCGTTCCACAGAACGAGTTATTCTTACCATGAACCTATCTTGAGGGCTTTAAATGAGTTTAACCGCATAAATTGTGTGGATTTGGATATAAATTCAAGTTTAGCAATGTTTTAAAATGCATTAGATTTAATTTATTTTTAGATATAAGTCGTAGTGAAATGAAATGAAATGAAATTTGCCAATCACTGTTACTAATATTTTGCGCCACAAAAATCTCGAGCAAACGATCTTTTGGGCCAGATATAAATAGCCTGGAATTTTTTCCGGGACATCAGAATTCGTTTTAGAGGTATGGTTCCTTCGGCAAAGTTCTTATTTTGATCCCTTGAATACGATTTTTTTGCCTCCCCACAAGTCGACCCGGCCTATATATGGTGGATTTTATTTTATTGTCAAAAAAATAGTTATTTTTAACTTTTTTGGCTTAAACGAAATCTTAGGTCATTTCCTTTCAGAGCTTTATGGTCTATTTGTGAGATGGGGCTTGTTCATCTTTCACCATCAAGAAGAAGACACTATCTGTTGAAGACATAGTCCTCATATTCCTCTACGACTTTCTTTGCTTTCTATTGCTTTCGCTCTCGTTAAGGCTTGCTTTATTGCTAAGCCTCCTTATGCTGAGACGTGCGTTCTTCACGGAGTTTTTCGAGGCGGTTGAGGAGGCATTGGTTGCTGAATCATCGGCCAACCTTACGCTGCAGTTATCACGCATTTTTCGGAGAAAAGCTGACTTTAGTTTAAATGTTTAAACGGTTTATCACCTTGAAGGTTTCGTGAAATCTTGTTTTTATCGCGAGAATGCGGAGCTAATGTAAAAACACTTCTTTCCTAACACAGCGGAACAAGAAGAATCTTTGTTTTGAAAATGTTTTGAAAATATTTTTTTAAATCATACATATTCCCTAATCTTAGATGTTTGCCCTTTACTTTGAGTTCTTCCTTTATTTCCTACCGGGGTTTTTTTTTTGGATTTTGCTTGCAATTATATGTGTTTGCTTTTAAATATCATGTGGTATTTTTAACTAAATCAATTAAGTTAGGCATAATAAATTTTATTTGTATTTTCTTAAATATTATAATTGAATTTTTGTTTAAGAAATTTACGAATAATTGAAGAAAACAATTACCATGGTTCACTGAAGCGAACCGTAAAGATAACATATAAATAAGTTGCCAGAACTCTCCCTTCTCCCAGTAAATCTTATTCATTTTATCATAGGCTGGATTGATACATGGTACACAGATGACATTTTGCACAATTTAAAGGCAAGTACACAGCTATGTATTGGAAGTCCTTTTTCAGGACATACACATATATATCACATATGTATCGTTTAATTTCATTTAAACGCATGATACATGGAAATAAGGTTGCTGCATTTGTTTCAATTTCAACTGTATGGAAATGAAAATTGTTACGAAAATTCCCAATTGTTATATCGTATGTGCCTTGTGGCAGTACTTCTTTTTAGTTTTCAAAAATAAAGTGAGCTATTGAGGAAACTGATGTATTTTATGGGATATATTGAAGTATGACAGCATTCAATATGAACAGTTTTGGGGTTCTTTCACATTACTCTATTTAGAGTGCTGACTTGGCATCCATTGGGTGCACTGAAAAAAAGTATTCAATAACACTGTGTAACAGTTGCAAAAAAAATTTTTTTTTTTGTTTCCGAGGTATAAAATTTTTTTTGTAAATAGATTGAGGCATACTATTTTATGAAGCCAAAGCATAATTTTTTTATGGCAAAGTTTTTTATTTTGTGGGAGGTACCAAAAGGGGCCTGGCAACAACGATCATTTTTCCTTGGACTGTAGACAATATAAAAGCATAATACTTTACAAAATGTGAAGTATTTTAATACACTGTTATTAATGTTATAAGCTGTTAACTTTTAGTGCAAAACGGTACATTTGTGTGGTAGGTACCAAAAGGGACGTGGAAACTTCGCCCATTTTTCTCGAGTTGATAGCGACTAATAAACTAATACTATGTGTGGAATTTCAGAAGATTCGAATAAGTAATATAGCAGTCACAACATTTTAACCCTTTGTGGAGGAGGTACTAGAAGGGGTGGACCAATATGGCCCATCTTCGAACTTAGCCGGAGATAGAAAAATATATTACCACATACCAAATTTGAAGCCAATCGGTTACTCCTTTCGAGAGTTATCGTGCGCACCAGCCAGCAGACAGACAGGCAGACCGACAGACGGACGGACATTGCTCATTCGACATAAAATGACCCAAAACGGATTTCCTCCGAACATACTTGGGGTCTAAGGTCACTCCTTCGATGTGTTACACTTTTTTCCGTATCAAATGATATATACCCTCGTCACACTAAAGTGAGGATATAATAATTTTTCATAATTTTGATTTTGGCAATTTTGTTTGGGAGGTACCAAAAGTGGCGCGGCAATATCGCCCATTTTGCACAGCACTATAGGTACTGTAAAGGCATAACACTTCACAACATTTTAAGTTTTTCTATGGACTGGAATCAATGTTATAAGCCTTTAACTTTTTGTGCTAACTGTTCCATTTGTATGAGAGGTACCAAAAGGGCCGTGGCAATAACGCCCATTTTTCTCAAGATGATAGAGACCAAGATACTAGTACTATATGTGGAATGGTTAAATATTTTGAATAGTAGTATAGAAGTTGTGAGATAATCAATATTTCACTAAATTTTTACATCTTCTGCAGGAACGAATTCGATGAACCCAATTTTCGAGCACTTTTTCCACTAAATCAAGTCGAATGTCATAAATGGCAAGTCCAATATTGACTTGTTCAGCTTGAAGAGAGTCTGGTTTAGTTAGAAAGACCAATAACTTCAAATAACCCCACAAGAAATAGTCTAACAGTGTTAAATCACAACTTCTTGGAAGCCATTCAATATCACAATTTCTTGAAATAATCGAATCTCCAAACTTTTCTCGCAACAATTCAATTGTTTCATTTGCTGTGTGGCACGTAGCCACAATCGGTCAGTGGCAACAAGATAGCTGTTAACGAGAGCTAAAATATTGCTCATGGGTGTCAAGGTCGCAGGTCGACTGGAAAGTGTTTTGTTGGATATTTAAAAAAATTGACTTAGAATCATTTTCAAATGTGAACGGAAAGTTTATTTTTGATCTAGATCCTTAACGGTACGTCGGATCGGGAATCGGTTAATGGAAAAAAGAGAGCTCTTAACTAGAGCTAAAATGGGTGTCAAGGTCGTAGGGCGACTGGAAAGTGTTTTTTTTTTATTTAAAAAGTGTTTTTTTTGGATATTTAAAAAAATTGACTTAGAATCATTTTCAAATGTGAACGGAAAGTTTATTTTTGATCTAGATATTTAACGGTACGTCGGATCGGGAATCAGTTAATGGAAAAAAGATAGTTCTTAACGAGAGCTAAAATGGGTGTCAACGTCGTAGGACGACTGGAAAGTGTTTTTTTTTATTAAAAAAAATTAATTTAGCGCACGAAAAGTTGCATTTGGAGAACGATTATTGTGATAATAAAACTGAATAATTTGAAAACATTGTTCATGACCGTTACTTCAAAAAATATCCAAATACTAAAACACCTTCCAAGGAAATGAAAATGTTAATGAATTTTTTAAAAACTATGTATTTACCATAATATTATTTTTATCCCCTCACCTTAGACAGGAGGGTATATATCATTTGCTACGAACCAAAAGTGTAACACATCGAAGGAGTGGCCTAAGACCCTAAGTATATTCGGCGGATATCCGTTTTGGGTCATTTTAAGTCGAATGAGCAATGTCCGTCCGTCTGTCTGTCTGCTGGCTGGTGCGCGCGATAACTCTCGAAAGGAGTAACCGATTGACTTCAAATTTGGTATGTGGTAATATTTTTTACCATCTTGGGCTAGGTTCGAAGATGGGCCATATTGGTTCACTCCTTATAGTACCTCCCCCATAAAGGGTTAATATTTAGTGAAATATTGATTATTTAATAACTTCTATACTACTTATTTGAATACTCAGAAATTCTACACATAATATTAGTTAATAAGTCACTATTACCTTGAGAAAAATGGGCGAAGTTGACACGCCCCTTTTTGTACCTACCACACAAATGGACAATTTTGAACCAAAAGTTAATAGCTTATAACTATATTACCAGTGCATACAAAGATTTGAAATTTTGTACTGTGTAGTGGTTTAATAGTACCTACAATACGGAGAAAAATTGTCATTATTGCCACGCTCCTTTTGGTACCTCCCACACAAATGGACCATTTTGTACCAAAAGTTACCAGATTATAACTTTAATACCAGTGCACACAAATACTTTAAATTTTTTACAGTGTAATGATTTGATAGTACCTAGAGTCCAGAGAAAATAGGGCGTTAGTGGCACGCTCCTTTTGGTACCTCCCACACAAATGGACCTTTTTGTACCAAAAGTTAATAGCTCTTAACTTCAATACTAGGGCATACAAATACGTGAAATTTCGTACAGTGCAATGCTTTTATAGTACCTAGAGTCTAGAGAAAAGTGGCATTAATTGGCACGACCCTTTTGGTACCTCCCACACTAATGAACCATTTTACACCAAAAGTTAACAGCTTATAACTTTAATAGCAGTACATATAATATTCTCAGGACTGTGACAATTTGTTGGGTCTACTGAAAAATTTGTTTTCATTCAAACTAATTAAATTACATATAGTATCAAGAAGTGCTGTAAGAAGTTCATTGGTAGGATAAAGTCTACAGAAGCCTTTCAGGACTGTGACAACTACATATAACACGGAACTCAGAAAATACAAAATATAGTACGGAAGTCTCACAATAAATCCTGAATTGACTTCTGCAGTAATGTGAAAGAATTATCTAAAGCCTATAGGCTAAGGAAGAATGTTTTTTTTTTCAACTTTTTGTATTCGAAAATATTAATTTATTAAGAAAAAACATACTCATTTGAATCTTATTCCGATTTACTTCTATAGCATTTTAAATATTAGGATACTATTATAAGCTTATAAAGAATATTTAATGCAGATAGCTTCTTTGATTTAATGCAATTAATTGTTTCAGTGTAACGAGGGTTAAGCCAATACTCAAGGCATAAAAGTATTTTAATGAAATTGCACATGAGTTGAAGTTTCTCCATTCAACCTTTACCCGTATGCAATTTAACTATTGATTCCAACTACAGAGTTAGTGGTTAAACGAGTCACATCCTTTATTCGTCTGAAAAGGGGAATATTCTAGTATTTCCTCTCATCTCCTCTCATCTCCCCACATCTCCTCTGTTGTAGACACAATGACCAAATATGAAAATGTAATTATGGCCTGAAAGAAAAAACGAACTTAAAAATGTCACAAAAATGTATTTTATAGGCTTAAGTTTCACAAATACATCTTCATCATTGAGTTGAGTTTTTGGAAATTGCCTACCTGATGGTCTGTTCGAATCCATAAGCAATTTTGAGGGAAAATTCTGTACTTGGAAAATGTATATGTATACGTCGGCCAATGTGGTTTCTTGGTTATCTGGAAAAATCAATTTGATGCAACTGCACATTTCTGCAGCAAAAAACTGACGTTTTGAAAATGAAACATTTTAAAAACTAAAGTGTTCTTGAGAAAAGTATTTAATTTAGTTTTGCAATTTTTGTGGCAACATTCGACAAACAAGATCCATTTGGATAATAACTAGAATGTTAGTACGTTTTATGCTAGAGTAATAGAGTAAATTTTGAAGGAAGGTAATTGATTCAAGGATAAAATAGTAAAAATTAATAGTACGTTAAAGGTTTTAAAATAAATAATTCCCTTATATTTCATTATTCAAATTAGGCGAAGATTTTCTTTATTATATACAGATATACAACTAATATAAAACAGTATTGTCGATATGTACCATTTTCATAAAACACTGGGAGAATTTCGAAAAATCTATGTAAACAGTCGTTTTTTAATCATCTAGTCGAATTCAGTGCAACTTCACTTAAGGAGCAAAGGGAGATTCTCATCGGGAATAAATAGTTATATTCCTTAAATATTATGTCATTTCTTTTTATCCATCAAAGTGTCTTGGGAATTCTTAATGTATCGTTATTTGCACTCTAAAATGCAATGTATCGTTTGAAGAAAATATAAGTTTTCTTTACATTGCCAAAGCTATTCTATAATTCACCAAAATGTCATGGAAATTGGAGACTAACTGATTATCATAAAAGTGTTATGTTTGCTTAAGTACTAAATTTGTGGGAAAATATATAGAATTTTGTAATAACTATATCCTATAAATTTTTATAAAACTTAAATATTTTCAAGAATTTAAAATTGTTGAAGAAAATATAAGAATTATATATTGCACTATGCAACAAAAAAAATTGTTTGTGTACGAGACCTAAAAACTTTTTTTGTGTAGATTAAGGTATACTATTTTATGAAACCAAAACAAAATTTTTATACCCTACACCACACTGTGGTACGGGGTATTATAAGTTTGTTTCACGGCAGATGTTTGTAACACCTGAAAATAACACAGCTAGACCCACCTTAAAGTATACCGATCGACTCAGAATCACTAGCTGAGTCGATTTAACGATGTCCGTCCGTCCGTCCGTCCGTCCGTCTGTCCATGTAAAGTTGTTCGTCGACTACAGGTCGCAATTTCACTCCGATCGTTCTGAAATTTTGCAGTTTAGAGTATTTCGCGCCTGTTAAGATCGCTATTGAATTTGGTTGAAATCGGTTCAGATTTAGATATAGCTCCCATATATATCTTTCGTCCGATTTGGCCCTTTAGTCCTATAGAAGCTGTATTTTACATCCAATCGTTTTGAAATTTAGAATGGTAGAGTTTCTTGATCCATGAACCAACACTACCGAAATTGAAAAAAATCGGTTAAGATTTAGCTATAGCTCCCTTATATATGTTTCGTCCGATTTGGCCCTTTAGTCCTATAGAAGCTGTATTTTACATCCGATCGTTTTGAAATTTAGAATGGTAGAGTTTCTTGATCCACGAACCAACATTGCCGAATTTGAAGAAAATCGGTTAAGATTTAGCTATAGCTCCCATATACATGTTTCGTCCGATTTGGCCTTTTAGTTCTATAGAAGCTGTATTTTACATCCAATCATTTTGAAATTTAGAATGGTAGAGTTTCTTGATCCATGAACAAACATTGCCGAATTTGAAGAAAATCGGTTAAGATTTAGCTATAGCTCCCATATATATGTTTCGTCCGATTTGGCCCTTTAGTTCTATAGAAGCTGTATTTTACATCCAATCGTTTTGAAATTTAGAATGGTAGAGTTTCTTGATCCATGAACCAACATTGCCGAATTTGAAGAAAATCGGTTAAGATTTAGCTATAGCTCCCATATATATGTTTCGTCCGATTTTGTTTTTTACTCCTGAAGAAGCTGTATTTTACATCCAATCATTTTTAAATTTAGGACGGTAGAGTTTCTTGATCCATGAACCAACTCTGCCGAATTTGAAGAAAATCGGTTAAGATTTAGCTATAGCTCCCATATATATGTTTCGTCCGATTTGGCCCTTTAGTTCTATAGAAGCTGTATTTTACATCCAATCGTTTTGAAATTTAGAATGGTGGAGTTTTTTGATCCATGAACCAACACTACCGAATTTGAAGAAAATCGGTTAAGATTTAGCTATAGCTCCCATATACATGTTTCGTCCGATTTGGCACTTTAGTCCTGTAGAAGCTGTATTTTACATCCAATCATTTTGAAATTTAGAATGGTAGAGTTTCTTGATCCATGAACCAACATTGCCGAATTTGAAGAAAATCGGTTAAGATTTAGCTATAGCTCCCATATATATGTTTCGTCCGATTTTGCTCTTTACTCCTGAAGAAGCTGTATTTTACATCCAATCATTTTGAAATTTAGGACGGTAGAGTTTCTTGATCCATGAACCAACACTGCCGAATTTGAAGAAAATCGGTTAAGATTTAGCTATAGCTCCTATATATATGTTTCGTCCGATTTGGCCCTTTAGTTCTATAGAAGCTGTATTTTACATCCAATCGTTTTGAAATTTAGAATGGTAGAGTTTCTTGATCCATGAACCAACATTGCCGAATTTGAAGAAAATCGGTTAAGATTTAGCTATAGCTCCCATATATATGTTTCGTCCGATTTTGCTCTTTACTCCTGAAGAATCTGTATTTTACATCCAATCATTTTGAAATTTAGGACGGTAGAGTTTCTTGATCCATGAACCAACATTGCCGTCTTTGAAGAAAATCGGTTAAGATTTAGCTATAGCTCCCATATACATGTTTCGTCCGATTTGGCACTTTAGTCCTGAAGAATCTGTATTTTACATCCAATCATTTTGAAATTTAGAATGGTAGAGTTTCTTGATCCATGAACCAACATTGCCGAATTTGAAGAAAATCGGTTAAGATTTAGCTATAGCTCCCATATATATGTTTCGTCCGATTTTGTTTTTTACTCCTGAAGAAGCTGTATTTTACATCCAATCATTTTTAAATTTAGGACGGTAGAGTTTCTTGATCCATGAACCAACTCTGCCGAATTTGAAGAAAATCGGTTAAGATTTAGCTATAGCTCCCATATATATGTTTCGTCCGATTTGGCCCTTTAGTTCTATAGAAGCTGTATTTTACATCCAATCGTTTTGAAATTTAGAATGGTGGAGTTTATTGATCCATGAACCAACACTACCGAATTTGAAGAAAATCGGTTAATGTTTAGATATAGCTCCAATACATATCTTTCGTCTGATTAGACCCTTTAGTCCTATAGATGCTGTAGACGCTGTAGTTTACATCCAATCGTTTTTATACCCTACACCACACTGTGGTACAGGGTATTATAAGTTTGTTTCATGGCAGATGTTTGTAACACCTGAAAATACTATAGCTAGAATCACTAGCTGAGTCGATTTAACAAAATT
This sequence comes from Eudasyphora cyanicolor, assembly GCA_963930755.1. NCBI lineage: Eukaryota > Metazoa > Arthropoda > Insecta > Diptera > Muscidae > Eudasyphora > Eudasyphora cyanicolor. The sequence goes on from OZ005735.1 coordinate 42,510,890, forward strand.
TATATTTCAGAGTTATTCAATATTACGAGAATTGTGTAGGGTATTATATAGTCGGCCCGCCTGACTTTAGCCTTTCCTTACTGGTTTTTACTTGGTAATTTTGTTTGGGTGGTACCAAAAGGAGGGTGACATCAAAGCCAATTTTTAGACCCTCCACCATAGGACGGGGGGCATTTTCATTATGTCACTCCGTTCGTAACTCCTCTAAATAGTGATCTTTGACCCCAAAAAGTATATATATCCTTAATCGTCGTTAAATTCTAGACGATTTAGCTGTGTCGGACAGTCCGTTCGTCTGTTGAAATCACGATATAGTCCGTAATAATAGAGCTAGGTTGATCAAATTTTGTGAAGGGTTTTCCAACAAGAGGTGTTATTTTGGTATTCAAAAAAAAATGCAATTTTTTGAGATAAATGATAGGATGTTTATTTCACAATAAAGAGGAAGGTATGCAGCTAATAATGAGAAACAACATCAGCCAAATGGGCACCACGACCACGCTTACAGGACCATATCCTTTTTTTGAGGTCTTGAATCGACGCTGGGCTGTTGGCGTATGTTTCACGTGGCCCAAAAGGAAGAAGTCGCAAGGTGTTAAATTACAAGATCTCGGTGGCCAATTGTGATCACCTCTTCGAGAGATAAGACGGTCCGGAAACTTTTCCCGTAACAGAGCAATGGTTTCGTTGGTTGTGTGGCACGTAGCGCCGTCTTGTTGAAAGTAAACGTTGTCCAGATCAATACCATCCAACTCCGACCATAAATAATCATTAATCATCTCTCGATAGCGCAATCCATTCACCGTAACTGTTGATCCAACCTCATTTTCGACCAAACAGTCACACGTTGAGGATGGAGAGGCTTCTCAACAATAACTCTTAGGTTTCCGAGCCCCAGATGAGACAATTTTGCTTGTTGACGTAGCCACCGATGTGGAAATGGGCCTCATCAGTCAAGATGATTTTTCGATTGAATTCCGGATCATTTTCATGCATTTCAAGGACCCAATCAACAAGACACGACGTTATTGATGATCGGACGGCTTGAGTTCTTGTGTTAACTGAACATTATAAGCCTTAAGACCCAAGTCTTTTTGCAAGATACCGTGTAATGACGTTTGTGGAATGCCCAATTCCAAAGAACGACGAGGAATGGACAAACTTGGGTTTTCTTTAACACTTTGGGCTACAGCAGCAATATTCTCAGTTGTTCTTGAGCGACGTGCATGGGTTTTATTCCTCACATCACTAACTTGTCCCAACAGCTCAAATTTTTCCACGGTATTGCGGTCCGACAAGGTGCTTCACGATGACCCACAAATGCTTTAGTTTTGCGAACTGTGACTGCAAGATTTTCACCATTTTTGTAGTGAATTTTAATAATTTCAATGCGTTGTTGAATCGTGTATCGTTCCATTTTTAGTAATGACGTACTTTCTTCTGAAATGTCAATGAATAAAAGCTTCAAAAGTGACAGCTAGCGAAATACCGGGTGATACAAAATAACACCTCTTGTTGGAAAACCCGATAGAAATATTTCTTACAGTTTCAGGTTGTTTGGGATTGCAAATTGGCCAAATCGGTCAATGTTTTGATATAGCTCCCCAATAGAGGTAGCTATAAAATACAGTTTTTGAGCCATAGATTCCACATGTTTAAAGCAATTTAGCAGAAACTTTGCAGTTTGTATTATATTTTGACAAGAATTCATCACAGCAAAAATATAACAAATCATTTTGTTATAGTCACCATATAGAGGTCGCTCCAAAATATACGTATTTAAGCCATAAGTACCACATTTTCGAAGCATTTTTACTGAAACTTTACAGTTTATATTTAATTAAGACAAGAATTCATCCCAGTAAAATTTGTTAAATCAGTTTATATTTTGTTATAGTCCACCTATAGATGTCGCTCCCAAATAGGCTTATTTAAGCTATATATGTACACCACATTTTCTAAGAAATTTAGCTGAAACTTTGCAGTTGGTATTCTGTTTTGGCAAAGAATTCATTTCAATAAAATTTATACAAATTAAATATTATTTTGTTGTAGTCACCGTGTAGATATAGCTCTCAAAAATTTGATGCCTAACATTTGGCTGAATATTGTAGCGTTCGTTTTTTTTAATAATTTACTTAGTGAGGGTATCTAATTTATTTAGTGGAGGGTATCTATGATTTGTCATGGGCGAACTTGACGCTTTTACTTGTTTTATATACTATGGGTACTATAGAAACATCACACTCCACAAAATTTGTGTATTTATATGAACTAGTATAAAAGTTATAAGCCGTTAACTTTTTGTGCAAATTAGTCCATTTGTACGGGAGATAGCAAAAGGGGCGTGGCAACTTCGTCCATATTTCTGAGGATTATTGAGACCAAGCAACTAATACTATGTGTGAAATTGTGAACGATTCTGGGTAGTAGTATAGAAGATATGAGATAATCAATATCGAAATTTTGACCCTGCGTGGGGGAGCTACTCGAAGGGATGGACCAACATAGTTCATCCTTGGCCTTATGCTGAGATAGAAAACAAATTGGCACATATCAAATTTGAAGTCAATCGATTAATCTATTAACCCACATGCGCACCAACCAGTAAGGCATACGGACAGGCTGACGAACATTGTTCAAATGCCATAAAATGGCCCAAAACGGATTTTCGCCAAATATTCTTAGGGTCTACTAGTACACTCCATCGATGTGTTACAATTTGGCCGCAGTACCTGTTATATACCCTTGTTCACAATAGTGGAACTATATTAGCGGAATTGTGTTGAAATTCTCTTATTTCTACCAAATGCTAGCTTTCAAATTATGGAACAAGCGAACAATTGTTGGAGATTTGTTTCTATTCCTTATGGCTTTTTCGCGTCAGCAAAAAACTTTTTTTTTTTAAAAAAAAAGAGTAACTTTTTTCTAATTGTTACTAAAAGTTACTAATTGTTGTTACTACACTTCAGTTTCCACAGTGTCATTATTAACATTTGTAGTCCTCATAAATTCCTTTAATTTAACGTAAATCACGGCATTATCGAGCGTATACTTCAAAAAATGTGGTCCAAATATTAAAGGCACCTTGCAAAATAATTGGAATATTAAAACAAATTAAAAAAAAAATTGCCACAATTATTATAATCAATGTTTCAAAAAACAAATATGGCCTGTACGTAACCATTCGACTCGCCGCAAAAAGTCATTAGTCGTTATGGGCACTTAAGGAGCAAGAAGAGAATAATGTCACATTTCTTAAATATTAAGTTTTTACAGAAAATATAAGATAAGATATATAAGATATCGTTTGCTGTTCCTTGTATGTTATAAAAGTACAATATTTTCTTAAATATTAATTTCTTGAAAAACTATAAATTTTCTATAAATACGGAATTTGCTCTTTATCATCTACAAAATGTCATGGAAATTCTACGGTATTTTAGCCAATTTGGGAAAAATCAATATTTCCTCAAATATTGCTTCCTTGGTGAAAAGGTATACATTTCCTAGATTTTGACCCAGATTTCGTTATTGTGGGACCTTAAGCAGCAACACGAGATTCTTTAGGAACAAACTATATGTTCTAAAATAGCAGGTTAGGTTAGGTTAGGTTGAAGAGAGGAGACGTTTCAACGACGTTTGTGATCCTTCACTGCCAAATTCTTTAACTCATCCTTAGTGTCTTCGAAATGCCATAGTAAACGCAATTGATCCATAGTATACGCAATTGACTGAGTAAACATTAGTCCTACACAGTTCAGGATTTGACCCTATCCACCATTATTGCTTTGATCGCCTTTTGGCTATCCGTGAAGATGTTGGCTTATTCAGGCTTTCTGGTATTACTGAGCCAGTTGACGCACTCCGTGATTGCTCGAACTTCTGCTTGAAATACTGGTTTATGGTCTGGGAGGCGGAAGAAATGTTCGACGTCTGGTGCATCAATGAAAAGTCCCAGACCCGCCTTTCCTCCTAGTTTGGACCCACTCGTGTAGCAGCTGGTTCCCACTGGTACATGAGCCAGTGTTCCGTTCTGCCAGGAGCGTCTCTCTGGCACAAATGAATCACATGTAGCTGCAAACCGTACTTCTGGAATGCGGTCGGAGATTTCTGGTGTATGAATGTGACCAGCTAGAGATTCTAAAATCTTCTGATGGTACGACTTGTAGTCTCGATTTATCCATTCACCCATCACATGTAGGCGTCTGGCTGTGAGTTCTGCCTCATACTTTATACCTATACCCATTGGTTGGATGTGCAGTATGGTCTCAGAGGATCTTGTTGATGCGGTTCTAACTGCTTTGCTTATGTCTAGACAACACATATGTTGAATTTTTACCAAAGGTATTCGTTGCACTTTTTTTCTTATAACAGTCATGTAAATCTAGTGTGTCATATTTGGACATAGTTCCCATTTTTAACCTATAGCTCTTTTGCACAACGTCCAACATCTGTGGGTCTTGGTAAGTCTTTCTTAAAGATGATCTTCCCAATTCAGTTGTTGATCCATGATTACTCTTAAGAATTTTACCTTTTTAGATTTAGAAATTGTAATTGGTGAAGATTTTCAGTTATTATAATGTAACTTCTGAACCAAAGTCGTCCCCAATCCAAAATTTAAGAAAAAAATTAGATCAATTCTGAAATATCGCAGTTTATTGTTTAATATAAAATTAATATTTTTTATGAAAAGTGCACGGAAAATCCATTAAGAAACAATATTTTCTATTTTCAATTTCTAGTGCGTTGTAGCATTAACATTTAATTCAAAACAGCATTACCGGGGAAATTTTTGTTTCTGAACTTTGACCTCGCTCCCTGCCTCCTATTTTCATTTAATTTTTTTAATATTGTGGGTCATTACTCCCACTTACTAGGGCAACATTTTCTGAGAATTAGAAAAAGATCTAATTTTTGATCTGGAAAACGCATAGGTGTGTTGTTTGCATTTTAACTTGTCATCCGCTATTTTACTTTTTACCATGTTATCAATTATTTGCTCCATTGTTTACGAGTATAACAAGATACCATTATTAAATTCTTGAAGAAAAAAACTCATTTTCTACGAATAGACGAAAGGCTCCCTTTCATGCATATTCCATTCTATATTCGGTTAAACATACTTAAGGAGCAAAAGGAGGTTTTCGTGAAAGTGCAAGATTTCTCTAAATATTAAAGTCTTGATGTAGTTTATTATTTTCAATATCCACTGAGGTGTCTACTGATATTTTCACAATGTTTTAAGATGGAAAAAAATATATGTATTTTCTTTTTTCTTCCAGTTCGGTATAAAAATGTAGCCCATAGAGATTTTTGGAATGTTCTACCATAGGAGAATCGATGGTAGAACAGAAAGAAGACAAATTCAAGAGAACATTTGCATGAGTGCTATATCGAAACTTGGATCTATATCTCCAATTTTCAGTATGATTGGTTCTTTACCCGAAAAGTACTATCTGCAAAATTTCAAGAAGATCGGTTCTTTTTTGCGATCTGGACCTTAACCGACATAGAAGGGGGCCCATACCCAACACCGCACTATGTTACAGGTTATTATGACTTTGTGTAAGGGGTTTCCAGCAAGATGTGTTATTTTGGTATTCAAAGAAAAATGCAATGTTTTGAGATAAATGATCGGATGTTTATTTCATAATAAAGAGGAATGTATGCCGTTAATAATAAAAAAACAACATCAGCCAAATGGCCACCACGACCACGCTTCCTCCTTTTCATCAAATTTTCCATAACCAAATCGCAAAGTGGCTGCCCTATGTCCTAGATAGTCTCACGAATTCTATGTTTGAGAGGGACTCGCAAGGAGGAGTACTAAGGAATCTGCAATTTGGAAAATAGCGGTGAATAGAATTCTGCTGATTCTAGAACGTTGCGGCTGCAAAATCGTGGTTTATGCGGATGACATGGAAATCGCAGTAACTGGAAAATTCCTGGACGTCCTTAGAGACATTCTACAGGTGGCTCTGAACAAATTGGCTCGGTGGGCCAGAAGCAGCGCTTTGGGCATTAACCCAAACAAGACAGAATTGTTTCTGTTCTCCGACATGTGAACCATCCTCGGATAAATGGAACAGAACTCGTATTTTCAGAAAGTGCAAAATATGTAGGAATAATGCTATATGGGAAATTTTTATTCAGACTTAATGTACTGTAACGTGTAAGGAAAGGCACCGTAGCATTATATTCCTGCATGAAAGTCGTAGGGTCGCGTTGGGGACTCCTAAAATCGACCATTGGTTATATATATCAGTCGTTTACTCAATACTGCTGTATGGCATGTGGTGTTCGGCAATTAATAAACTATCCATTACCAACCAATTATAAAAGGTTCGGAGAACTGCCTACCTATGCATAAGCGTAGCTGTAAGGACAACAGCGACTGAGTCTCTATAAGTCCTACTCCATCTACTGTCCATTGATATTGTGGCGAGAGAAGTTACCACCAAAGCGGTATTACGATTGAACTGTCTATAAATGTGGAGGTATAAAAACTGCCCCCATATAGGGATATCACAATGTAGTGCTATGGTAACCGACCGAGTATACTATATATGAACGATGTACACCTTCAAGAGGAACTTCCCCACTAAGATACCTGCCAGAGAGGAATGAGTTGGTAGAAGACCAGAAAACAGAAACTATCTCCACTTCTACGCAGATGGTGTGAAGCTTGTTGGTAAGATTGGCTTTGGAATACACTGTAAGGAACTCAGCCTTGATATAGTTCACAGAATACCAAGTACCTGCACTGTCTATCAAACCGAAATTATGGCAATAAGGGAAACCGCCAAGTGGCCAACAATGGCGTTGTCATTTACTCGGACAATCGATTCTCTAGAGACCACATACCTAAATTTACAAAAAGCCCTCGACTTCCGCAGATCTCTTAATAAGATGGTTTACTATGCATGTAATATGGGTTCCTGGGCATAGAAATCTGCAAAGCTGATGAACTTGTTGGGAAAGAGACGACAATACAAATTCTCAAAAAATGTGCATATATTGGTGCGCCATTGTGCACAGGCTTTGGCTTAAGCAAGAGGCAATCAGGAAGTCCAAAGAAAGCTGATAAGAAATGTAGAGTAGCTAGACAAATCTGGCCTAGATACGAACTGAGAACTGAGTGTACGAGTATATCCTACATTTTTAACCGATGTGCCTGGAATTTATAAATTTTCTGCATTTAACCTGCGAAAATGTATAGTAATAATTGTTTGGTATAGCCCCTACATATTTCTCCTTGCATTGTTTCGAAAAGATTGGTGGAAGGTATTATAGCGTCGGCCGCGTCCAACTTTAGTCTGGCACACTGGTTTATTAATATATTATTTTTAAAAATCTCCACTACATTTTTATTAATATTCGGACTTCCAGTTACTGTAAATTTGAAGACATTTCACAAAATACTAAATTTATGAGCAGCACACTCGCTGTCCTTCCCTTGCTTTGTATTATTTCTCACAATGATTTATATATCTCAATGTTTGATTAAAGATATACAGAAGCTATTTTTTTTACAGAGCAGTGAATTCGAAGTCAGTCCATAAAATGTTTTAAACTTAATTTAAAAATCCCCTTTAGAAGTTATAGACACACACAAAAGCACATCGAAAATTCACTTACTCACTTTCCCCGGCAGACAAAACAAAATTAATTGTAACTTTAAAAATTGTTTTGGGAAAATCGTCATCATTAGACAATGCAGAGCATTACATTCGTCATGGGTATTATTACGTTGGGGACAAGTGCAATCACAATAAATCTCTATTAAAGCTTCAAATGATATAAAAGCAGCTCTAACATAACACCAGGTTTTCCCTGCCAAATAAGTAGTCTGTCCTGGGGACAACGAGCTCTGATGATTCTGCACAGACATCAGACACCAACTCCAACTGCCGGAGATTTTTCGTTAGTCTTTGGTATGACTGACTTAAACAATATCAAATGTAATTTATCATTGGCAAATAATTCTTTGTTCTCTGGACTCTGGCCCCGGCAGTTTGCATTAGCAGTTGCAGCGTTATTGCAATAACGTTGCAATGAATTGCAATTTTTATTTGTAGCCATCCTTCTATCCATTCGTCCATCCGTTCGTATGTCTGTCTGTCTTTGGTTATTTATTTCTCTAAATCTGTTGTTAACATTTTCTTTTGGAATAACATTTCACTTTGGTAGCTTTTAGGGGGTGGCCGAGCAGTTGTTGGACCCACAGGATTTACAAAAAAATGTATAAATAAGGCATTCAATGTCTTGTCGTTGTAGATGCCTTCAGAACCTGCTGGGTGGCTGTGACACTAGGAAATTTTTGAAATCCCTTTTATCCTGTAAACGAGAACGACTATCCACTTTCCTGTTTGCTATATTCTCATAATGTCTTAAAACTGAACATAGTTAATTGTCCAACTATGCAAATAAATATCAAGTAGGAGCTGGTGGAAGATTTACTTAAACGAGATACTGGTCAAGGGTTGCCATAACCTAATTAATAAAGTTGTTCAAATTAAGAAGAAATAGCTAAAGTTATGCACAGAGAAACATTATATGAATAATACTCCAAATTATGTATAGATCACACTAAAACTGGATAAAGAAAAACATTTCCTGTGATAGGGAATTTTATTAAACTACTCTTCGTTTACCATTTGAATGTAATAACTTTAGTATTGTTGACATATTGCTTGTAAGCAATAGAGTAAGGATGAGACTCAACATAAATTTTTTGATATAATGGAAGTAATACACATAATATCGCACATATACCCTTTTAGTTGCCTGAACTTAATATTATCATCCAGAGATCTGTATGTTCGAATCGCAGTGTCATAATATGATCCTTAAGTGCCATGATTTTGTGGTCTCCACAACAGAGGAAAAACATGAAACGTGAAACCATCACCCTCAAAATGATGGAGCAGATCTATCCTTTACCAACCTGCTGAAAATTTAGCCATTGACAGTTGAAAATGCAAAATATTATAACACTGATGCATTTAATTTATGCATTTCTGAATGAGAATGCTTAACCAACCCGTTCGCAGGACGTCAAACAAGCCAAAGATCGACAACGTCTGAGATGACCTGATAACTGGTTCTTGGGGAAACGCCTTCCACTATGGGTTGTGTACCTAGACCGACTTACGAGAATGTGAACATTGAACTTTATTCCCAGTTCGTACTTCTTACCATGAGAATTTGACCAAGACAGAAGAACTATAAGATATAAGATACCAACTGTTATTTGTCACTTTAGGTGTGTTAACATTTCCTTCTATGAAAAAGGAAAATTCTTAGGTATTTTGGCAGACAGAAAGTAAATCTTCAAACCAAGGCAGTCCCTCCATAGGAACACTTTTGTGTATCTCCGCCAAGCATTGCTAGATTTGAGGGCCATCTCCAACTCCCTTTAGTTCACCAGTTCACTTTAGTTCACCAGCTCACTTTAGTTCACCAGTTCACTTGGCTCAATCCGACGTAAAAAGTGATCGTCACGGCCGACCGACAAGACGCAGGAACGCAACGAACAGCGTATAGCGCTCAGGGTTTTGACGAAGTTGGAAAGTACTGAGGTTTCGACTCTTACCGATACGCAAAAAGAGTCGCTTAACTGGTCTAAGAACATCATGGACGCTTCTAAAGCCACTGATTTGGGTAATAGGGCCACAACTTCGGCTGTGTTAACGGCTAGTAATAGTGCCAAAAGAATCAGATCAGAGGCTAGAGGCCATAACGTAACTGTCAACAGGATACTCACCAAACCCTTCAGTGGAGTGGCGAAGGAGAGTCTAGTAATGGCCATTATAGACTGAAGTGATGTGGAGGGCACCATCCCTAAGGACAAGAGAAATCGGTCACTACGGCCCATCCATCAGAGAGATTCCAGTCACACCACCAACCTGCAATAAAGTAGGAAGGCATTAGGGGTTAGTAAAGCATTTGGCTTTCGGTGATGCCAGATCAGTAAACCTGTATTAGGTCGCTCTAAGTCGAGTGGGTGAGGCCTGGCGCCCAGTTGAATGTCGTCTAGAAACCCGACAAACTTGTAGTCCTAGAATCCTCACCGAGGTTACAAAAGAACCATCCGACTTGTACACACTCTCGATCCTGGTTTGCCCACACATAATTGGAGACTTGGCAAATTCGATTAGGCTGACACTGAAGGGCTGAGAGGAGTTTCTGCACTATTCAACGCATCTGATGGGGATATGCTCCTACATTATACGGACAAAGAGTTCGGTAGCACCCTTGTCTGTCGGCTACCAATGATGGTTAGAATTCTATAGATTAACCTCCATCACCCAAAAGCAGCCTCAGCGGCTTTATTTCTGCGCCTATCTACAGGTCCACGTCTCACTTATCTGGTCAGTCATAACAGGCCACTGGCTTATAAATAGCACGCAGAGAGATTACAGGTCTAGAGAAATGATTTTAGCAGAAGCTGCAGAAACGAAGAGAACACATTCTGCGTCTGTTACCTGCTTGCTACATATGCTTCTGGCTAACTGTTACTGCATGTTGGTGAGGAAAGATATACATATTTTCTCTTACTCCAAATGAAGCAACGAACTGCTGTCATTATTTAGACCGGACATCTCACTTATCTGATCAGTCATAACAGGTCACTGGCTTATAAAAGGCACGCAGAGCGTGAGAACACATTCTGCGTCTGATCACCGCTTGCTTCATAAGGCGGCAGGCTATTATGAGCTCTCATTTCATAGGGATGTTCGCAATATTGGCTGATGTCAAAGCCCACCAACTCTTTAGCTAACAAGCAACTGCAAATGTCTGTCTAAAATCCAAACGAACCAACGCCCTGCTATCGTTATAGCGGCCACGAGACTTACTTATCGTGTTATCCACGACGGGTGAGTTAAGTATAGAACGGCACGTAGAGAAATTGATTGTATCGAGAACGGAAGGGGCTAGAATAATTTGTATTTCTTTTTTCGTCCCTGTGGACTACGTAGCCTAAGTGAGTCTGGCATACAGGCTGTCTTCTTCTGTCATCTTTATCTCCCACTGGAGCATAGGGCCTCTTTATGCGTCTTATCAAACTCTGTTATTGGTTTCTTGGATGATGTCACTCCAACAGAAATTTGCTGAGTTCAGCTCATCGTCGTTGGTTTCTTAGGTCTTAGCTGGGGCACCGGGTCGCCGTATAACTTGTGGTTTCCATCGTAATGCTGGTCGCGCTATATTTTGGCGGGGTCTTCAAAGAATGTGACCTAACCAGTGCCATTTCCGTTCTCTAATTTCGATTGGTGCTGGCTTTTGTTTAGTTCGGGTCCATAAGTCCACATTGCGTATACGACTGGGCCATCATATGCCGATGATATGTATAGATACAGGATGTCACGCTTAACATAAAGCTAAACCTAACCCTTAGTTGTAGAATAATCTCTCGAAAAATACTCCTTATGGAATTGAAAGTCTCCCTGTTGTAATTAAATTGTATATTTTCTGTAGATTGATTCATTATTGCATATGCTACCGTTTATGGACGGTCCAAGGCTTTGCGTTCAATAACTACCCAAAGCACTGGAATTAGATCCGATATGTTACCGATGTCTGTCCATCCGATCCGTCCGATTTGGCCCTTTAGTCCTATAAAAGCTGTATTTTACATCCAATCGTTTTGAAATTTAGAATGGTAGAGTTTCTTGATCCACGAACCAACACTGCCGAATTTGAAGAAAATCGGTTAAGATTTAGCTATAGCTCCCATATATATGTTTCGTCCGATTTGGCCCTTTAGTCCTATAAAAGCTGTATTTTACATCCAATCGTTTTGAAATTTAGAATGGTAAAGTTTCTTGATCCATGAACCAACACTACCGAATTTGAAGAAAATCGGTTAAGATTTAGCTATATCTCCCATATATATGTTTCGTCGCTATACCTCCCAACATTGCCGAATTTGAAGAAAATCGGTTAAGATTTAGCTATAGCTCCCATATATATGTTTCGTCCGATTTTGCTCTTTAGTCCTGAAGAAGCTGTATTTTACATCCAATCATTTTGAAATTTAGAATGGTTGAGTTTCTTGATCCACGAACCAACACTACCGAATTTGAAGAAAATCGGTTAAGATTTAGCTATAGCTCCCATATACATGTTTCGTCCGATTTTGCTCTTTAGTCCTGTAGAAGCTGTATTTTACATCCAATCATTTTGAAATTTAGAATGGTAGAGTTTATTGATCCACGAACCAACACTGCCGAATTTGAAGAAAATCGGTTAAGATTTAGCTATAGCTCCCATATATGTGTTTCGTCCGATTTGGCCCTTTAGTCCTATAAAAGCTGTATTTTACATCCAATCGTTTTGAAATTTAGAATGGTAGAGTTTCTTGATCCATGAACCAACACTACCGAATTTGAAAAAAATCGGTTAAGATTTAGCTATAGCTCCCATACATATGTTTCGTCCGATTTGGCCCTTTAGTCCTATAAAAGCTGTATTTTACATCCAATCGTTTTGAAATTTAGAATGGTAGAGTTTCTTGATCCATGAACCAACACTGCCGAATTTGAAGAAAATCGGTTAGGATTTAGCTATAGCTCCCATATATATGTTTCGTCCGATTTGGCCCTTTAGTCCTATAAAAGCTGTATTTTACATCCAATCGTTTTGAAATTTAGAATAGTAAAGTTTCTTGATCCATGAACCAACACTACCGAATTTGAAGAAAATCGGTTAAGATTTAGCTATAGCTCCCATATATATGTTTCGTCGCTATAGCTCCCAACATTGCCGAATTTGAAGAAAATCGGTTAAGATTTAGCTATAGCTCCCATATATATGTTTCGTCCGATTTTGCTCTTTAGTCCTGAAGAAGCTGTATTTTACATCCAATCATTTTGAAATTTAGAATGGTTGAGTTTCTTGATCCACGAACCAACACCACCGAATTTGAAGAAAATCGGTTAAGATTTAGCTATAGCTCCCATATATATGTTTCGTCCGATTTGGCCCTTTAGTTCTATAGAAGCTGTATTTTACATCCAATCGTTTTGAAATTTAGAATAAACAATTTATACATGAACTACAAAATTTATATTTCAGAGTTATTCAATATTACGAGAGTGGTGTAGGGTATTATATAGTCCGCCCCGCCCGACTATAGCCTTTCCTTACTGGTTTTCATTTTGAATTACTTATATCAATTTTAAATTTTATGTATTAAAAACACCCTTTACCAATATAATCGCTTTAAAAATTGTAATGAATGATAAGTGTTTTCTCGACATCTAATATTATGTTCCTCTGGAGTCACAAGAAACTCTGCAACTATATGTGTCCTTCTCGATTCATGGAAATTTGCAAAGTAACATTCAACCTTAATGGCAACCCGCTTTTGTCATTTTATAACGATTAACTTTCGAATAATACTTATTGTTTTAACTGCTCCAGAGTATATGCAAATTTCCCTAAAGATTTACTAAAACATTACTTTAAGCAAGCTTTCCGGGCTTTCATCATCGGCATCGTCATCGTCTTCATCATTATAAATGACAACAGGCGATGGAGAAGATAAAAGCACCAAAAACCTAGAAAATAGCTTAGAAAGATTTTGAGCGGTAGTAAGTCAAGTAGATATTCAAGGACACTGAATTAAGCACAGGAAAGTAATGTTAATTAAATCTATTTAAATAGAGGACGGAAGATAGTGAAAAGTGGGAGGTGTTCGTGACACAGGAAGGGCCTTGAAACCTTGAGAAAAAACATCATTAAATGTAATTTGCGGAAACTATTACAGTTTGAAGATTTGAAGGATTAAACTAAATTGACCAAACGTTAGGGGAAGAGCTATGGAGGGAGGCGATTTAAAAGGTGGACTGTAAAGAGGACTATTTTAAGTTTCTGTGTCAGTGTACTTGTCAAGGTTTGCAGAGCGCAGTTTTCTTTCCATTAAATAATTACATAGATGTTCATACTGTGAAGGTCATATCGTAATAGTTATTTTAGTTTATAGGACTAAGTTTATTTTTAACGTTTGTAATATTTATGTAGAAGAATATTTATATTAATGGAGTTCTTTACACAAATAATATTAATGTTCAGAATCACTTGGGAGTTTAATGTATAAATAGGTACGGTTAGATTAAAGTGATCACAGAGATAAGGTGGTAAGTCAATTGTGATACTGCAGGGATGTAGAGACGTTTTCCTAGTCCTTCCCTTGGAACAAATCCGAATGCTTTAAGAAGCTAAAGAGCTCAAAGAAAATTGAGCAAAGGTTTTGACTACCACCTTCTAGAGAAAGCGGAGAACAGGAACAGATGCTATTCTATGGAGTCCTCCTCCTCATCTTCGCTACAGGAGTTTCTCCAAAAGTACATAGTTTCTCAAGAGGTTCTGTCTCTCTGTTTGCAGGCCAAAAGGTTAAGGACCCGTCACGACAGACACGATAAGTAAGACGTACGGTCTCGAAAGCGACAGCAGAACATTGGTGCATTTCAAGCTTAGACAGGGCCACATCAGCTTCACATGTACACACAACTAGTGACCATCTGTCATAAGAGCGATATCACTTCAAAAGCGTCTAAATGCTACTAGAAGCATGTTCACATATTGCCGCTCCCCTGTAAACATGCAAGTTCATCTGCTTTGCAGTTTCCTGGTATGTCCATATGACTCTTGACGAACAGATTAATATATTGAATTGTTCAGCCGTCTCATTGAGATATCTGCGACAGTTTAGGGTTATTCTTGAATTCAGAAAGACAGTTTCCAGGAATTTTGTGACTGTCAGCGATAAGAATGATCAGAACAGTAATTCTCAGCCATTTCTCTACCTTTCTATAATGTTAAGTTAAAGTGAAAGCCTCTATATCAGGGTTTCTTAGACTATGTAAGGATGGAACTTTCCTAATCCGTCCCGTCGAACCTATCCGACTGTCTTAAAAAGTTCAAAGAGATGGCGGATGCCAACTATGATTGCCTGCGCTTTCGAGAGATATGAACAATTATATAAAGGGAATGTTTTACCAATTCCTCATTCTGACTTTGATAATGACCGCATCGCTTTTGTTGAATTTAGAGTTTATGCAGGGCCACATAAGCTTATAATACACCATCCTGCTATGTTTTATGTATAAGAACACTACCTGTCAGGAACAGTTGGAATGCTGCTAGAAGTACATATATCTCGAAGTTTTGTTCCCCTGGATCAAGTAAGGTAGTTCCTTGTCTTGTAAATGTGTCTGCTTTGCAGTTCTCTAGTGGAACGAACATACCACAAAAAACCAGGTGAATATAGAACTGTTCAGCAATCTAGTTAAGAGAACTGCGAAGGCAGTTATTGAGATCTGGAAGACCTGGCAATGACTACCAGAGAAAGTATTTATACGACTACTACCTTAGTCGGAGCATTAATTCTTAGCCACTCTGCTACCTGCTTAAAAGCTAAGATCTCCGCTTGGTAATCACTACAGTGATCGGGCAGTCTTTTGGCAATAGAGTCTTAGTTCCTAATTTAAACATCAGTAGCTGCATAATATTGTCTAGTGACATACATTTTTATACCCTACACCACACTGTGGTACAGGGTATTATAAGTTTGTTTCACGGCAGATGTTTGTAACACCTGAAAATAACACAGCTAGACCCACCTTAAAGTATACCGATCGACTCAGAATCACTATCTGAGTCGATTTAACGATGTCTGTCCGTCCGTCCGTCCGTCTGTCCATGTAAAGTTGTTCGTCGACTACAGGTCGCAATTTCACTCCGATCGTTCTGAAATTTTGCAGTTTAGAGTATTTCGCGGCTGTTAAGATCGCTATTGAATTTGGTTGAAATCGGTTCAGATTTGGATATAGCTCCCATATATATCTTTCGTCCGATTTGGCCCTTTAGTCCTATAGAAGCTGTATTTTACATCCGATCGTTTTGAAATTTAGAATGGTAGAGTTTCTTGATCCATGAACCAACACTGCCGAATTTTAAGAAAATCGGTTAAGATTTAGCTATAGCTCCCATATATATGTTTCGTCCGATTTTGCTCTTTAGTCCTGTAGAAGCTGTATTTTACATCCAATCATTTTGAAATTTAGAATGGTAGAGTTTCTTGATCCATGAACCAACACTACCGAATTTGAAGAAAATCGGTTAAGATTTAGCTATAGCTCCCATATATATGTTTCGTCCGATTTGGCCATTTAGTCCTATAAAAGCTGTATTTTACATCCAATCGTTTTGAACTTTAGAATGGTAGAGTTTCTTGATCCATGAACCAACATTGCCGAATTTGAAGGAAATCGGTTAAGATTTAGCTATAGCTCCCATATATATGTTTCGTCCGATTTTGCTCTTTAGTCCTGTAAAAGCTGTATTTTACTTCCAATCATTTTGAAATTTAGAATGGTAGAGTCTCTTGATCCATGAACCAACACTACCGAATTTGAAGAAAATCGGTTAAGATTTAGCTATAGCTCCCATATATATGTTTCGTCCGATTTGGCCCTTTAGTTCTATTGAAGCTGTATTTTACATCCAATCGTTTTGCAATTTAGAACAAACAATTTATACATGAATTACAAAATTTATATTTCAGAGTTATTCAATATTACGAGAGTGGTGTAGAGTATTATATAGTCGGCCCCGCCCGACTTTAGCCTTTCCTTACTGGTTTTGTGCTTGAGTTCATTCGTTGAACTGTATTTAGTATAACGCAGGATCTCAATTTATGTAGATTCTGATTACTGCCAATTAACTACAAATACGCGGGTTCAGACAACAATGTTTTTCTACTTATATTGTCCTTGTACAAAGCCGCTACCGCAGCCTCTTTTCGATCAATGTGTTCCCCTGCAGACTAATCCATGGAGGTCAGTTGACCATAAGCTAGCTGAAATTCGTTTCTTCATCTGAATGTTCTGAACCGTGTATTGCTATTAATGCCCAAGTTTTCCAGAGCGGTAATTTTTCGGCAGGATTTATGTGATTCCTTAATAGAGGAAGATTCTTCAATAAAGCTGAATAGATCATGCAGGGAGATTACGGAGAAGAGAATTGTAATACCCCCAAGGAGACAGATACAGCAGTTGGTGTCCTATATTTTGTGCTGAAAAGAACTGGTTCCGTCTTGGCCTGGATGACATCAAGACCATTATCGGTCTGATGTAGTATTTCTCTAAAAGGAACTAGGGAACTTCAATTTAACTGTAATTGCACATTATCTCTTTGGGCAATAAACTTAACGATCGTCTTCTCCAGAGAAAGTGGAATATATTTCATGGAGATATTCCACAGTCATAGGAGACAGAACGCCCCCTCGAGGTGTGACAGTGCTGAAAAGTCTATAGGAGTTAGCTGAACTTAATCTAGTTGAAATGCGTTTCCTTATCTGAAGGTTCTGGATAGACTTTCGTATAGTATTATCAATACCCAGCGTTGCCAGTGCCGTAACTTTTGCGGCTTTTATGTTACAGATGGCCCCTCTATATCGAAGAAAGCGACCATAGTATATTCCTTAACATAGGGCGATTCTACAATAAAGCTGTATAGATCATACAGGGCGGTTTCGGTGGATTTCTACTGGCTGCAGGCATGCTGTTGATTAGACCGTGGACTGTGTATGTGGTATAAAGCGCAACCTCAGCCATTTTGGCTCCTTCCAGAATGTTGGGTTTGAAAATGAACTTCCTGTCTAGTAAAATACGTAAGTATTTTGCAATCTCATGGTAGCAGAAATGAGTCTCCTTATCTGAAGGTTCCGAACAGACTTTCATATGTTTCTATCTACTAAATGTTGCCATTGTTGGATTTATGTTATTGAAGGCCCCCTGTTGATTGAACATTAGCCTGTGGGAGATTTTAGTTCTATGGTAAATATCGATTAATCTCTCCCAGGATTTATGGTGAAATTAAGATAGACTAGTCTGTCGGAAATCCTTAACTCCTGTGTGGGACGACTTCCCAATCTTAGTTTCTCTCCATTTCAATTGCAGGTATCCATTTACACAAGCGACCGGCCGTAGCTCTGCCAGCGAGGCATGGTCTGGTTCTCGCGACTTAAAAGATTTAAAACTATTTATTGCCCCCAGAATTAAAAAAAATGATAAAAATATCACTGGCTCTGCTGGCTGCACATCAATGGAATCTCCAACTGAAATATCCAATTGCTCTTCGGAATTGCCGGGAAAAGTGTATTCGATTCTTCACTGGAAGTGCTCCTAACACTTTCGTCGTACCTGGTGTTGATGCAAAATTTTTCGGATGAGCTATCTAGGAAGTTGGATAAATCTATGCAGGACTAATTTTGAGGTTTTCCCGTCGCTCTGTGCCACAGTTTGAGTTCTGCTTTGTAGCTGTCACATTCCTTTCTTGTGGGCTTTGTGTTATTAAAGCGCTTCTAACAGCACTTCCTCAACACAACTTTAAAAACGCCTTATTTCTGGAGGCTTATATGTATACTATAAATTAGGTAAATATAATTTTCAGAATCTGATGGCAAAAAGTACTATATGAATTTATTATAACGAAATTGTCTTTAAAATATTGGAAATATTTACCTTAGCTTTGTATATTTTGAATATTTAAACATTGTCTTTCATAGACACCATTAAATCAATTTCAAAATACTACTATGACCTGTTTGGAAGGATTTCCCTCATTTTTTTGAACTGTTAAAGTGAGTCCTATCCCTACCGCCTGTCAATTGTAAATCATATCCTGGTGATTTGTTATAACAACGATGCAACAGTAAAGTTGCCACAAAAAGGCTGAATGGTCTGTCTGAAGTTTGGAGGAACAAGTAAAAAGCGTAGGTTTGTTTTTTGCCCATATGAAAAATATGTTATGTTGCGTTTTTGTTCCATGCGGAAACATGCTCTTTCATATGCAGGAGGAGGTTTTTTATTCCTTGATATAGAAGCAATGCCATGGAGACACGCGTCCATCTGCACACAAACACTTTAAATTAAGATATTCAAATGACGGGTACAAGGCACAGTGTTTTCTTCAAATTTATTTGTATGTTTCAAATACATGATCTTTTTTGCCGAGTTTGCAGGTTCTTAAAAACTCTTGTCATACGAGTATATTAATTTTTATAAATTTTTAACAATGTAATTTTCGAGAAGAAAGTACATACTAAGTACGGCTAGCACCGCCTACAAATAACAGGGAGATTCGTCAGAAAGTTTTTTTTTTTGCTATTTAAGAATAAGAAGGTGGATCCTTATCCATTATCTTATTGTTGAAGACACCATCCTTAACGAATGATTTGTTGCACTTGATCATTTCTGCGTTACGGGATCGATTTTACAGCCCACGATTGAAGGACGCTGACTAGAGACTCCTTTTCAAGTGGTTTGGTTAGACTTCTCCGAAATGCTGGAAGATGGCGATCCCTTTTTCTTCTTACTCTCTTCCACAGCGCTATATTCTTCGGGAGATCTGACTATTTTAGCGGACGCAATGCATGTGTTATAGATACTGTAGCATATTCTGTCGGTCCATCTTATTCAGTTTCCTTCATTGTGTCCTTGAAGTCTCTTTGGCTTTGCTACAATAGTAATATTATTTTCATTGGATGATTCAGATTCGGCGTCCCCACTGGCTTATAAGGCAGAGAATCCGAGGTCTGTTTCGCAGGTACCAATTCGATGCTTAGCTGTTTGGGCTACACGGCACCTCTTGGTATGGGGCTGAGGACTAAATAATGCTTCTGCTATTTTAACTACCAGGGTGTTTAGGGTGGTCTGTCAACGACAACTGGAGTAAGTGCTCCACCACCTATTGCATGTTTAAGACACAACCACCTCGAAACTTCTCGAAAGGCCCTTCTCTACCAATAATCCTGTACAAGTAGTCATAGGATTTGGTATACTACTATCTATTACACTGTCAAAGTCACACCAAAATAGATTGGTTTACACATGATTACACACCTCATTGTCTTAAACCATGGTGTGCCATCGCGAATGTCAGCGCCCGTTATTTTTACCACCGAAATCCTTAGGAAGCGGTAGCTTTCCGCAAGGAATCCTATTCTGCAGGTACAAATTTAAATCTTTGCAATATGGACGTACACTTCTCATCTTGGTATTGGGTCGAGGAATATTAAAAGCCTCTGATACTGTAGGGGTTATAGCTCCCTGGTTGTTAGTCAATTCCACCCGCATGAAGCGCTCTACCTTGGATTTTAGTTTTAAACCACAACCATTACAACAAGCAGCTACATTTTCCTACGTTATGGGACGAGGAGTATATAATACTTATGATGAAGTAAAACTCGAAGTACCTGATTATTGTCTGTAACAAAGATATGGGTTTAAACCACAGGCACATCGGAACTGCCAAAAGACTGTTCCGGCCGTTCAGACCTTAATGACAGAAACATCACATAGATGACTATCAACACCCAATCAGGTATCCGCAGATGTACCCTTACTCTTGACGGGAGTTAGTTATATATAATACCTCTGCTGATGCAAAAGTCAGAACAAAAGATTGATAAGAACTCCACTGGGAGCTAATGCTCTACTCATATCCAGCAAGAAACTCCCCAACGGTCGTTTATTTTATTAATCAGGCTATTGCAACATATATATGACCCTACGGAGATCTCTCCTTCTACTCAGACAACGTTTAATAATAATCTCTATTATACGGAGCGGCCGATAACCGGGATCTTTATGCGCTATTTGACCTTTAGACTTCAACCACAGATATGGATTCTGAATTTAGGTGACTTCATGTCGTTAGGCTTCACCCCACCGTGCTCCAAGCGCCTGGGTGAAAACATGCGTCGACCAACGCCCCAACACACACATTGAGTAAGTGAGTGCCAAACAATTCCTTGTTTCAGGACACTTTTGCCATCCTCCCTGGTTAGGAGCGGATGCGACGAAGGGACATCATCAATAGTCAGGCCAGATCCTATGTTCAAGGCCGTTTAAAAACCCTGGTCAGACTGCGTAGCCGAAGATACTACCAGGTAGACTGCAGAAAGTCAAGGACAGGTGAGCCATCTTGGATCACTGTCCAGTCCCAATCATGAGAATAGATGGGAACTATGTATAGGGTTCGTAGATCCCCAGACTTTAAACGCAGTAGGTATTTCGGATTTGGGTGAATTCCTGCCGTTAGGCTTAACTCCACCGTGCTCCCACACACATTGGGCATGCGAATTAAACAAATCCATGTTTCTGGACACTTTTTCCTTCCCCCTTGGTTAGGAGAGGACCACATCAAAAACTCCTTATGATTCTATTTTGGTCATGTCAACCGGTTGGTTTGCACCTCCACATTCGCGACTGTTCTCTCCCAACGATTTTGGTTTTAACCACATCCACCACGATGCTCACGAAGGGACCACACCAATAGCCAGGCCAGAACGTACGTTCCACGGACGTTCCTTACTCCCGTGGTAACAGATTAAAGACCCAGGTTAGACTGTGTAGCCGAAGATACTACCAGTTAGACCCCAGAAAGTCAAGGACTGGTGACCCATCTGGGATCAATGTTTAGTCCCCATCCTGGGAATAGATAGGAACTATAGGATTCGTTAATGCCCCAGACTTTAACCACAGTCTCGCTACACACGATGCCGTCAACTCTCCATCAAGATCTTCAGATTAATGTTACCAGTACATATGTATCTGAACTACAGGGTGGAGCGCGGAATTTTGCTTTTTTGCACTGCAGGCTGTGGCGGCACTGATGGTCGAAGAGAGAGAGAGTAGGGTGTGCGTGGCTTATAGTGACTGACGGGAGATTTGTATTCGTCTGCCTCTCAGTTGCCATCTTGCATTGGACACGTGAGGAGAGGTCATTTTATGTTGAAGCGTATTTTTCAAATGCGCACTCGCTCTGGATGATGTGAACTGGCCGGGATGCTCACCAGGACTTAGCCCCATTCGATTTTTTCCATGCTAAGGTGTATATCAGCCGTCCCAACACCTTGGAAGACCTAAGTAACAATATTGAGGCTGAAATTGGCAGAATACCAGTCGACATGCTTACTAGAGTTCATGAAAACTTCAGAAAACGTATGCAGCAGTATGTGGAGAGCGAAGGTCGACATTTGCCAGATACACTATTTAAAATCATGTAATTGAAAAATTTCCTTACTGTTCAATATAATTAAAATATAAAATAAATTTTTATAAGGTTCGTAACATTTTCATTTCATTCCCAAATAAGCAAATTACCGCGCTCCACCCAGTATGATGCGCAATTGTACAATGATACCGTTTCGAAGTGACGTCCCTTAGGAAGTGGTAGCTTTCCACAGGGAATTCGAAGTCTATTCCGCAGGATAACAATTCGAAGCTTAGCAGCATGGGCGTGCAGCTACATTCTCCCACTTTATGGGTCCAGGATTATAAATATAATATTGCTATTAATGTAGGAGTCATCAATACCTATATTATATAGGAGTCAACGCCCCAATCGGGATTTTGTAGATATACCCTTCCTCTTGATGGGAGCGCGGCCTATATAATACCTCTGATGATACAGGAGTAAAAATATTACTTTGAGAGCAACTCCGCTGGATGTCAACGCTGTACTCGCGATATGGGTATGAAGTGTGAAACTCCCCGACAGTTTTTTCCCAATTAATCAGGCTATATGGGGAGGTATAATACCCCATGGAGATCTTTCCTTCGACTTCGATTGTATAATAATCTATTTTAAACCCAGTGGCAGATGTCCGGGATCTGCGATTCTGCCCTCGACTGTCGCAGATCTCTTAACGAGATGGCTTAACATTTCAATATTCACCTGATATCAGGGTTACCATAAACTTTTTTCGGAAAGGAGGACTTTTGTAACAGAAAATGAGGATATTTGTGACATTTACAAAAAGGTTTTTGGACTTTCGGATGACGTTTAAAAAATGCAGTAATTGGAAAGGATGGGTATTTACTTTGACCATAAATTAAATTTTAAAAGGTTTATATCTAAATCTGAACAGGTTTATTTACATTTGTTCTGCTTAATTTCAAAGCGATTGAATATAAAAAACAGATCCTGTAACGTTAAAAAACCAATTCGAAAATAAAATATATATGGGGTCTATATCTAAATCTTAACCGATTATGACCAATTTCTTCACGGGTGTAAAAGTGTATATTGTAAAATTTCAGCAATATCGGAGTGAAAATGCGACCTGTACTTAACTAACAACTTTGAATGGACAGATAGGCGGACGGACATTGTTAAATCGAATCATCAAGCGATACTGAGTCGATCGGTATACTTTAAAGTGGGTCTAGCTCCAGTATTATTAGGTGTAACAAACATCTGTCTCGAAACAAACTTATAATAATAAACAATGGAAAGCGGAGTTAAGTTCGGCCATGCCGAATCTTATACTCGTATACCCTCCACCATGAATCGCATGTCAATTGAAGCATAATCGCGAATAACGTTGTAAGCGTCATCAACGCCGTGTGAACAATAATAATTTGTAATTAATTAAATACACAAAATTTATAAGAAACATTTTTTTTATAAAACAGATTTTTAATACAGCTATGTCTATAATGATTGAAAAAAGGAAACATTTTAAGTGTCTGCTACATTTAAAACGTTTGTTACGAATTTTTGACTATTTTAATTTTGTCCTTTACAACGTTGTTCGCGATTATGCTTCAATTGTTTTGGGTCCAAATAAACTAATATTACCAAATTTCAACCCAATTTGTTGCAATTTGTGGTATTTGTAGCGCGAAGAAGTCTAATCTAGACGAATCTTTGTATGGCGACTATATCAAAGCATGGACCTATGACTCGCCTGAAAGGTTCCGGATAAACCTTAGTTATAAATTTTCAGCCTGATTAGTTAAGTCAAATCAGGGAGATTCCATATATGTATATGGGGGATATATCAAAAAATAGAATAACAATCCCATGTTAACTTCAGCTATAGTAAGTATCTGTACCACATTTCAATAATCTAGCTGATGACCCAACCATCCTGTGGTGGAGGGTATAAAAATGAAAAAATTATCTAACTTTGAATAAAAAGTAGTTGCGAATATTGTTCATGTGGAGGTTTACAGTTTGAGACAAAGTTGAATTTGTAACAAAAGGAGGACAAATCCAACATTTTTGAAAAAGGAGAGAAGACAGGAGGACTTTGGTTAAAAAGGAGGATTTGTCCTCCGATAGGAGGGCGAATGGTGACCCTGCCTGATATGGGGGCCGGGCCATGGGGACATACCGGGGAACCACAAAGCAAATCAGATGAACTTGCAAGGCTAGGAACTTCCATCACGCTCCCGGAGTACTGAAATATGTGTGCAAGATCTTCTTCAGCGATAGTGCCCTTACGGCAATAAATAACAGGTGGTCACTAGTCAGAAACTGCATACATTGCAGGCTAATGTGGGCCTGCCTAAAATCCAAAGCCACCATATCGTGTTTGTCATTGCAGATCACTGCCTTGTTGGACGGCACGCAGAGAGATTGAAGGTCTTGCGAAATGACTTTTGCAGAATCTGTGGAGACGAAGAATCATAGGTAGAACATCTTCTGTGGCAGTATTCCGCACTCTAGAAGGCGGCAGGCAACCCTCTCTTTTCTTTGGGGTGTTAGCAGTCTTCGATAATGTTTATGTGTGTAAGTCACAATTGATTAAGTAATCTAAGTGAGTACGTCATAGAGAAAAACTCAACTCAACGCCTATGGAAATAAGCGCCAGGATCCTGCAGATGTTTTTCTCAGTAAATAGGACAAGAATTACCTAAAAACTCACCTGATGTAGGGGTAACCGCACTAGATGAAAAGCAATGCCACTGGCAGTGAAAGCTCTACCCGCGACATTGACCCCGTTGTCCTATCTATTCTCCGTTTACCAATTTCTAATCCGATGTACCATTAAGAAACTAAAGTGAAAACATCCATTCTGGGTGTAAAACCACAATCTCTACGAAACTTTCCAAAGGACGTTATCAGATACAGTGATCCTACGAAGTACAAAAAAAGGCAATATGCCCTATTTAACCAGTGTGCATGTCTGCCTAACAACAGACGCGCGTAAAAAACTAGCCGCCAAACAGACCGTGTTTCATTTCGGCTATGAGAGTGAATAGAAAAATCACCCCCCAATACAACAGGGAACAAATAACCGTCAATCGTGTGCGTTTTGAAAGGACCTAGACGTACAAACCAACAACAAAAAAGTAGGAAAGAAATAAAACGCAACCAGGAAAAATGAACAGAAAATCTAGAACTCTTTTTTTTTTGTTGCTACAGTGTTTGTAGTAATTTCCACTTCGTCTAACTTTATAGTTCGTGACGTATTCTCAACGTTGACGTTGTTATGTTGTTTGTTTAATGTTGGTATGTACGAATAAAGAAACCGGGCGGACGGAGTGATGTCTATGCGCGCCGTTGGCAGCTATCGCGTGTTACCAATTTGTCAGCGGCAGTATTCATTGATTCATTCGTCCATTCAATCGTTCGCCCCTAGAATCTTTAGTCATTTCGAAAACTTGAAGTTTATGGTGAGGTATTTGTCAGGTTTAATGTTTGCCCAGGCAACCAAATCATTCCACCTACCCGCCTGTGCAGAACAGTTGGGTAGTCAGTCAGGCATGAAGTGAGTGAGCGAGAGAGAATAATCTATGAATATAACTATCACGTTAGGCACGTCAGAGCCTTTCTTCATTCATGCATTTGCCAGTTCCTTCCTTTCAACCTTTGTTGCGTTCATTCACTCGCCCAATTCTGCAGCGTTTATTTAGTTGCCAACAAGACGGCGCGACATCCACCAAGTCGCGTGTGACTGTCAGTCAGCCGACTCTGAGTGTTTATTCTTTAAAACCAAATTTAGACATAATTAAATGAGAACTGTTTATTCAAGGCTCACGTTTGTATGGCATACAATTTCCAACATAAACTCTACTATACACCATCCAAACAATGCCTCATACCTTCACATCGATTTTCCTTCAGGTTGTTGTTGTTTTTGGGGTGTTGTTATTGTTGTTTTCTCTATGGATTGGATAAATTGCCACACTACACGTTTTTGGCCACGTTCCCTCCTGTTTAACAACACCAACAAGCATTGCTGTTTTAGTGATGTTTGCCCAATGCTGGTTGTTGTTGGTGGTGTTGTTGTTGCTGATGTTACCTCCATTATTGTTGTTATTGTTTCGCCTTCTTCCTGGTTTTGCTTCCCCCTCCTTCTGGAGCACTTTATTTTGAACGCCTCCAGTCATCTACAACAATTGCCACAAATTGTACGTGTATTTTTGCCAAAGTACCTGAAACTAATTTTCAAGAATAATATTGCTTTTTTTTCGAGGCGTCATTTAAATTAAATTTTAAATACATACAAGAAATTTTTGCAGAACTTTTCCGGCAAGAGATTTTTAGGCAGTTCTTTGAAGAAAACCTGAAAGATGAGAACTATATTATTTAGAGCTGACAAAATGGGAGAAATTAACAAGTATTTTTAAAACCTCAACTTACTTATTGTAACACATCGCTGCATGCAGAAGAGTGCATCAGACGGCAAACCATCCTATCGGTCTGACAGGAGGAGTGTCTACATCATCAGTACTATGTATTTTATGTTCGTCCATTTTTTCGACTTGGGAGAGGCTCCGAATTCTTTTGGCCCGTGCCGAGACCGAACAAAATCCCGCATCAGAACAAGATCAATATTTCTGATCCCTACATATTTCTGTACCAATCCCCGAACATGCATCCTTCTTTCAATTTAATTGCAATGGTCTCCTCGGCAAAATCATCAAGATTATAGACTTCATGAATCGGAAAACCATCAAAATCGCTGCAATCCAGGAGAGTTGTCAGGGTTACAATGTGTTATGGAAGGATCGCACCAGAAGTGAATGTGGAGGACTTGCTTTCCTATTACACCATGCTGTGCAATACAAACCTATCTCGCCTGAGCTGGACTCCAGAGACCCATGCATTCAATATATGGAGGTAGCAATTAAGTTTGGGACCACCGAGATAGAGCTGTATTACGTTTATATATCCGCGTTATTTTCCGGCAATCAGTTCGTTACTGCAGTGCAATAACCGCGTGGTCCTAGGAGACTTCGATGCCCATCACTAGCTTTGACATTCTTAGCTAATGACCAGAGAGTCATAGCTTTGGCTGAACAAATAGATGGCTCTACGTTCTGCACAGAACAAGATCAATATTTCTGCTCTGTCTGCAGGAACCTGATCCATCGCCGTGCAACAGCAGAAAAGTGTACCCGATGTATGGAGTGGGTGCACTTCAGGGCGTGTTACACAATGCTGTGCAATACAAACCTATCTCGCCTGAGCTGAACTCCAGATACCCATGCATTGAATATATGGAGGTAGCAATTAAGTTTGAGACCACCGAGATAGAGCTGTATTACGTTTATATATCCGCGTTATTTTCCGGCAATCCGTTCGTTACTGCAGTGCAATAACCGCGTGGTCCTAGGAGACTTCGATGCACATCACTAGCTTTGACATTCTCTCTTAGCTAATGACCAGAGAGTCATAGCTTTGGCTGAACAAATATATGGCTCTACGTTCTGCACAGAACAAGATCAAGATTTCTGCTCTGTCTGCAGGAACCTGATCCATCGCCGTGCAACAGCAGAAAAGTGTACCCGATGTATGGAGTGGGTGCACTTCAGGGCGTGTCGCCTGGTCCAATAAATGACGTCAACCGCAGCTTCAATGAACTACCCATCCCATCGGATGTAAGGGTAGCTGAGAAGAAATTCCGATCATCAACGCTGCAGCCGCTTGTTTTATCCCTGCTGGTCTAATAACCGGACTCGCAGACGAGCGGGATTAAATGCGTGGTTCTAACACTGCCGATCCTAAAATCAGGGAAGTGAATCCAGAAAATAGTAGGAAAGTCAACGAATCAAGGCGGAATAAATGCCTGAATAATTTGAAGCAGCACAACGTATTTGGTGCTGCGCGCGTTGTTTTAACTGGCAATTTATAGAGCAGCCCGTGAGTGACAGAGCGCAAAGGAGAGTCATGCGTCGTATTCATGCTATCGTAGCGCTAATTCAACCAAAGCGCTTGGCCCCGACGGAATTTCTTTACAAACATGCGAGTAAGGGAGAATCGAACAGGCCTATCTTCTTCTCTCGCCAGTAGCAAACACGCTTGAGGCTTCAATCCTCCCGAGCCTGATTGGACATTTTGCAATTGCTGATCATCAGCACGGATTCCGAAGCAGCATAGTACGATTACTGTTTTACACGTATAAGCCGCGGGTTCGACATAGAACAAGCCCGTTGACAGGACCGTCCTCATGCCGCTTTACCTTTCGAAGACTTTCGATACAGTCAGCCACGCCACGCTTTTTGAGGACATCGCCAACACGTCCCTGTCGAATAGTTTGAAACGTCGAATCGTTAATTACATGTGTATGCGCCAGTCCTATGTGGAATTTAGAAACAAGAAGTCGAAACCCCGTAGAGTGATACAGAAAGTTCCCTAAAGTGGGGTGATATCTCTGACACTTTTTAACCTGAAAATATCCGCCACCAAATCATCGGTCACTCTGTTTACTACATGGACAGCGCAAGTGAAGGAGCAACTAGGTTCTTGGTGTTATCCTAAGGTTCTTGGTGTTACACTTGATAGCCTCTTCAGGTCTATCGCGCATGCCACAGCTATCTGCAATAAAATGAGAAGTAGGATCAGGTCCTAGCCGACAGCACTTGGGGAACAGAAAAAGAAACCTTGTTGCCTTAACTTTGCTGCACCAGTGTGATGAGCGAGACGCAATGTAAGAACATACAGACCTGCCAAAATGCCGCCCTATGAACTGATACAGGGTTCCTCCTCATGTTTTCTGTGGACCACCTACATGAGGTCAAAATGCCGCCCTATGAACTGCTACAGGGTTCCTCCTCATGTTTTCTGTGGACCACCTACATGAGGAGACAAAGGCCATACCCGTGCGACTACATAATTTTCTGCTGTCGAAGCGGTATCTGTTTTGTTGCTGCCGTCCCAGCCATCCCAACCACCATCTTGTGGATAGGCTTCCACCTCCCGGGCCAGATCAGGAAAGACCTTCATGATCGAAAGCGCGAAGTTTAAAGCTACAAGATAGAACCTCAACATCAAAGACCTTGCTAGGCAGGCCTGGCTGACATGCACTCTGACGCAGTTGCAAAAGCCGTGAATAATTACAGAGTCAATGTAGTGCTAGAAGAGCACCCTCCATCAGTGGCTGCGGAGGAAGAGGAATAACCACGACAGACAAGGGTACTTTTGGCCCAATTAAGATCAGTACGAATTGAAGCTGGTGTTGCCGCCAAGGATTGATGGGATTACGTCGAACACCTGTTCCGCTTGTAACCACCCAGCAAAAAATAAAAGAAGTACTTCCAAAAGAATAACAGTATAAGTACTTCAAAATAATAAGTATGAAAATTTTTTCGGCATTTAATGAAGTTCTTCTAAATAACTAACCAAAATGCAATTTCGGAATATAAATTTTTAACCCAAGAACGCATAATTTCAGAACGATTGGATGTAAAATAAAGCTTCTGAGGTGATAAACGTCCAGATCGGAAGGAACATATATATGAGGGCTATGAAATATATGTAAAATACTGCTTCTATAGTGCTAAAGGGAAGAAATATATATTTATATGGGGGCTATATCAGAATTAGTGAATGGTTCTGGAAGCTAGTCGACTTTCGACTTTTTCATCACCCAAATTTCGTTTCAGTCCACTAGGTCGATTAATCGGACCTTTTCATAGTCGATTAAAATAACATAAAGTTTTAACTTTGAGATCTTGTTTCGACTATGGGCTGTTAGACTTTAAGGTATATGTCAATGGCCCATAGTCGAATCAAGATCTCAAAGATAAAACTCGTACAGTGATGGAATACTTCATGAAAAGAATGTGGTCCTGCAACCTGGAAGATAAGGTATATGTCAATGGCCCATAGTCGATTCAAGATCTCAAAGTACAGTGATGGAAAATGTCATGAAAAGAATGTGGTCCTGCAAGCGTATCCGAGGCGGCCATTTGACTGATATTGTTTTTCATTATAAATGCCATACATATGAAACTTCTTATTGGAAGATCCTTTATAAGTATCAATCCGAATTTATGTATTTGGACATGTATTCCCCTTACGCAATGTTCAGATCCTACCTAAAACTGCTACCATTATAAGGATCATGGCAACCGGTTGAGATTGCAACTCGACGTCAAGTTGCGCTCTACCTGCGATTTTGGTATCCTAGTTCCAGTGGTTCCCAAAAATACAACCAGTTGGACCACAAATAGTGGATCAGATAGTAGTCGTATATCTGTGTATGTTGTGACAGAGCTATCAATTATATTTTCCAAAGTTATATACTATACTAATTAAGGTCCCTTGATGGAATTATACCCTGTCTTTTGCATAAAGTCTGAATATCTTGACCTTCCTCCACTTCTTGGTTACAATATATGGAAAATAAATAATACAAGTGCATTATTCATATATGACTTGAGACCTCAAATCGAGCCGACCGATGGTATTGAAATGGCTGAGCGACCACACGCAAACAGCAGAAATCTACATTCATATTACGGAAATATGGCCTGCAGTTAAATGGGAAAAATTTTAAAATGAGTGGACTTATTTCTTGAATGGAACGTAGTGCCAGTGCCCATGCCCATTGGATCTCTGTTGTACGGATTACACTATTCTAGGGAGAAAACGAGAATGACAGCTTTTTAAAATCAGCGATCAAACTTAAAATCCTCCTCTTAAGCCATAACACCGACACTTAAGCGTAAGTTCAATTAATCATGATAGGAGTGAACTGGGTCAGTAATAACACACCGTCAATATATGTTAACGTCTTCACAAGATAGCTAAATGACACTGAGAACAATAACTTCCGAAAATATAAAATCCAGAACTGTATTGGACTGTAAAAGAGTGATATATAAACACTTCTACGAGATGTCAGGAAACAGCTTCAAAGAGCTGAGCAATGGGGTGACCTAACTGTCCAGACATTCAGATATTTACTGAAACTATCATATCAACTGATAACGACAAATGCAGGACATGTAGAGAAGATATCGAAACATTGGAACAATTCCGAAGTTAATGCCCTGCTTGTGCACATGAAATAGAAAGAAAGAAAGAACATTAAAATTTTGTCCTCAAAATATCGCCGCCTTCCTTAAGGGGGGAAATATCAGAAGTGATTGCCACTTAAAGTTGAATGTTTTACAATGTAATTTTTATTTGATCAGGACAAGGAATATGATACAAAAATAGCTCTAAGGATCTTATTTAGAGAGTTAATTTTTGTTATAACTTAGTCAAAGACAATAAAATGTTGTTCCGAAGCACTCAAGAGGTCTTATAAGGAGTTATGGCCATTTAAAGTTTTGAAATGTTATATTTGAGAATTATCTTCGTGAGAGTGTAGTTTTGGATGCTGACTTTAGATTACTGCCGGAACTTAGCTTTAATGTTTTGGTAGTAGTAATCATACATCAATATGGCTAGGATTAGAATGGTGGATAATATTTTTAACACAGGTCACTATGAAAATGAAGGAGTCTTGAAAATGTAGATTGTATCTGTAGAGAGCCGGTTACTTTCTCTATTTTAAGTGTTCATTTGTGTGTTCAGTCCTTAATGAATTTTGATACAATTGATTGCTCCTGAGTAAGTTTGAAGAACAATTATTTCCTCTAGAAGCTCAGAAATCGTATTCCAAGAAGTTATGCAAAGCGACAACTTGTATACGTGACTTCTAACAAACCTGCGACATTAAAGTATATGTAAATGAGGATTCTATAGAACTTGGGTGCAAAATCTATAGGGGGTCATCAATGTCATATATCCAGCTGCAATAGTTGAAAACAAAATACAAAGGTTGATAACAATATACGAAGTAGGTGTGTAACGAAAGTGACTTTAGCGAAAGCAAATATTGAAATATATTTCTTGCGAATGCGAAAGCGAATAGTAAAATATGCATTTTTGCGAAAGCGAATGCGAATAATAGTTTGACCCTTTAGTACCAACAAATTTAAGGAACTGAATTGATACTTTTCCAGGATATTCAAGTAATAAGAATGTTTTCCACATTTTTACCTCCTGTTACCACAAGGACAAACATATTTTTTCAACTGTTTTGAAGAGAAGTGGCAGAGGTTTTCCTTGGTATTAATATCTTCAATTATGTGAAGAGAATAAGGAGTTTTAACACTTTTAACAAATGGAAGCGAATACTGAAATATATTTTTGCGAAAGCGAATAATCCAAAGATGGTTTTTGCGAATGCGTTACATCCCTGATACGAAGGTATACGAGTATATACTATACTAATCTCCAGTCATATATCAGCAGGAGAAATCCCTAAGGAACCGTTCTGTCTCCTCTGCTATGAAAGTTCTCCATGAACAGTATTATGCTTTCTCTGGCAAAGATGGCCGTTATGGTTATTGCCTACGCAGATGACGTGGCAATAATGATTAAAAGACAGTTTCCGAGTACTCTTATGGTGATTTTTATTCTGAAAAAACTGCAGTCGCGTCAACGCGAAATTCATAAAAATATTTGCCCTTTTTGGGTGGAACTGATGTAGACCATCGAATTAAACTTAGCTCCCATTTCAAAATTCCAAAATGTGAAATAAAAGTCTTGATTTCCGGAAAAGGGCAAAGACAATGTTGCACTTTCTTGCAGAAACGAAATAGCCATTAGATACATCCTACAACAAGCATTTCATACCACCGCAAGATGAGCATCCAATAATATTGTTAGAGTGAACCCGACTAAGACAGAACTACTTCTTTTCAGCAGGAGGTATAATGTACCAACTATTGCACCTATCTCCTTGTGCGTATTAAAATTCCCTTCCTTGAAAGGATCAGTGGGTAAAACACAATACTTTAACAAACGCTACAGTTTTTTGTTTTTTATATAACTTATCTTTAAAGTCGTTACATATTAAAGTAAAAATTTACGATTCACATTTCTTGTCACTGACATCTATGCAATTTGATACTATGGACATAAGTAAACATTTTGAACACAAATATTTTTATTTCTTTGTGGTACTGACAGTGTGGTTAGACAACACATAAAATCAACATTGAGTGACATTTTTCGGTTTACAAATAAGCTACAAAGTGTCAGATATCAATATGACAGTAGCAAAGATAAAAAAATTGATACAATTTATATACGAGTGTGTATTGTGAGCGTGTACCATGCAAGGAGGTCTGTGACATCCGAGAAACCAACCCCTTCCGGGAGCATCAATCAAAATCATTTTAATGATATTGTTTTGAAATTTTATTGCTTTCAAATAGGATTTCCATTATGTTTATGGATGGAATAGATGGATGGTTGGGGGGTTTGGGTGTTCGATTCGAACGTTTGTCTAAGGCACCCTAAAGAAAAGCTCACTAATGAATTCATTTTCTGCTTTTGCGGAACAAGGCTAAGAAATAATAACAACTAATGAAGCCGCATGTCAACAACTAATCTAAAAATCAACAAATAATGATATCAAAACACCACAAGAACAGCCACCAGTAACCAGTGCAACCACCACCACAACAATCACCCACTTTCACTTCCACCATTCATGCTTTGGCTGGCTGTCACTCTGACTCAGCCTAGTGAATCTGTCATTAGACAGACAGACAGACCTTTATTGACTAGCTTTATACCACCCACACTTTTTTCCCTAGCCCTTTTTTGGGCTATTCGCTTCCGTTAATTTTACTGAGGGAGTATCTATCAGACACAAGATATTGAAATATTGCCTTCTATACGTGGGGATATTTGCAAAGAGTTTTGGGACTTGGTATTCCCTTTTGCATATTCCTTTTAATATTGCTATTGGCAATTGATTCTATATGTGTGTGTTTGCAAAAGCCTTTGGTAATACTGAAATTTGACTTATCTTTTGCTAAAGAGTGTCACAAAATATTTATTTAGATGTGACATCTCTGTAGAAATAAAAACAAATTGATATATGTATATGAGGGGGTAGTATGCTAGCAATGGGGAAAAATAACTTAAACCAATAATTATGGGTTTCAAATGATTAGAAATATGCAAAAATATTCCCGGCGGGGAAGTCTGTAGTAATATATCCTCACCTTCCTAGAACTATAATATGGGTGTTGGTATTTTGCATGGTAGATGCCTGAATCGGTAGGGATAGTTTTAAGTTCTTTGCCAGATATAGAACTGCTTTACAGTGCAGAAGTGAAGTAAGACAACTATACGAATAATAACAATGGTTCAGTTTGGACACAAGGCTTCAAGAGGTTCTGATGTTTTCGTATTTACTTACCATTGCGAAAATATTCTAAAATACCGAATTTTTAAACAACACGATAGATAATTGGTGTAGAACATTGCATTTCACGTTTTGCAATTAGCTGTAGGTACTCTAAATTGTGACCCCGAAACAAGGCCATTTTCTCCTTTAAGTCTTTTTTAAGGAGTTATGGCCATATAAAGTGACCCCGAAACAAGGTAATTTTCTCCTTTAAAGTCCGACATATTGTCAGACTTGACTCATCTCAGAGGATATGACTGGAAGATACTGTGAAAATTCGTGTCTAGTATAGATTTTCTCTAACTCGTAAGGTATAGAAATATACCTTATATATAAATTAGGAGCGCACAACAGGCCGAACCTCTGGAGTGTATGTCCATGAAGTGTATGTCTGAAGGGAAGACGTTTAAACATCTTCTCCCTTCGACCTAACGTAAGGAGTTATGGCCATTTAAAGTTATGCAAAAAAGTCAACCAAATATATATATTCTGCTTCCACGGCCTGTTCCACATTTACCGATTTGCTTTATATAGGGTGAACCAAGTAGAGATGCTTCTTTCAATAGCCTTTTTTTGACAGATCACGTGTGAGTCGAGTCATGCTGTCATGTTATTTTTGTTAAGTATTGTTTTGCATTTCATCTTTGAAAGACTTACGCCTGAACAACGTTTACGCGTGTCGTTCGCCAGTTACTAGTCGAAATGCTCGAACGAGTCATCGAAAATTGGACTCAACGGATGGACCATCTGAGACGTAGCCGCGGCCTACATTTGTTAGACATAATCTTCAAAAAATAAATGCCAAAGAATGTTCTTTCAAATGATAATAAACATCCCCCATTCAATTTGAATTTTCTGTGTTTTTTTTTTCTTTAAAAAAGTAGGGAACCTCGAAATGGATCACGCTATATATGAAAACCTTTTGTGTCCTAGTCATTTCAAAAAGTGCTATAAATCGCATATTAACGGAAAATTTGGTGATGAGAAAGCTATGCGCTAGATGGGTGACAGCAATGAAGAGGTGGAGGTTGCGGTTGATGGATATTTTCAGGAGCTACGCAGTTCTTACTATAAACAGGGTATCGAAACTATTAACAATCGCTGGAAAAAGTGTATCGAGCTAAAAGGAGATTATTTTGAGAAATAAAGATAAATTTTTCCAAATATGTTGTGTTTTCTTTGTTAGGTCGGCTAAATTTGGGATCGCCCTTGTATGCCGAGAAAGAGACGACCACTGCATTAAAATTATAACGGAAGTGCTAAAACAGGTGGAACACTTCCGCTGTCTTGGATCTGTGATCAGTGAGGATGGATCTAAATGGATCGACAAAGATCTAAAAGCCAGAATATCGGCAGCAGATAGATTATAGTCAGATTTAAAAAAAAAATTACCTGAATAAACGAGAGGTGTCCACAAAAACAAAACTAGCTGTGTAGATATCTAACCTTAAATGCTGTGAGTCGTGGGCACTTCCTATAAAGACACAATGTCGAATTCAAGCAGTTGCAATGAAGTACCTCAGAAAAGTAGCTGGAATGAGCAGAAGGGACCAAAAATAATTTACTACGAAGATATTCCTTCAAGCCGAAATGTCAAAACCCTCAGTTACGAAAGAATAGGAATAAATTGTCACACGCGAAAAACAGTTTTCCGCGAACATTACACTTATCGATTAATATTAAAATATCGAGAAAATCTGTCTGAAAACCCGCGAAAACCCTTACTCGTTGAAATCAAATTCGTATTCGTTCGTAACTGACAATTACTCGCTACAGGAAGGAATGTCTTCTTAAATTGTGTTGTTTTTGGAAAAGACAAAATAAGGAACAAAATGATCCGAGGGCATCTAAGAACAGAACATTTACAAATTAGTACGAATCGGGATGTCAGACTCTCGACTTCGAAAAAGAACCTTAGAGGCTAGGCCAGAAGAGTTAAGGGAAAGAAGACGCAGCAGAATAACTTGGCCAGACACAATGGATAAAATATTGGTTTGTCTTGACAATAGTTCGTATGTACGTTTCTACTCGGTAGGTGGGACTGCAGTGGACTTATGTCCAATCTACATTTTCATTGTTCCCTGAAACTCTAAATGTATGAATTTTTTGCATGAATAAAAACGAATATAAAACCCAAACATGACGGCCAGGATAAAGTCTGCAGGGATCGGATAGTAAATATATATAGTTATTTTCCTCATTCCGTTATGAGTCATAGAATTTGCTAATCATCTCCATATATTTGATGGTCTTTCTCCTTTGCGGCTTCACGAGGTTTTCTGTGCGTGTGGCATTGTCTTTTCCTCTGGCGGCGCCGGAAAATTTAGTTTAGGCTTGAAAGAATGAGTAATCCCAAATATACATTATTTTTACTTAAGTGATCTTTAGAAGTTCTAACCATTTAATGTTTTGAAAAGAACATTAAAAAAATAGGTGATCCCAGTAATCGTAAATGTGGATAGTTAAAGTTGAACAAAAAATTATAATTTAGATCCAAAAATAGATATACCAAAAAATATTATACTTTTTATTCAAGTAGTCTTATTTGGGGAGTTATGACAATTTAAAGTTTTGTAAAGAAAATGAAAATGTTAACAAAAAATTGGTGATAACGTTCTTGCACTCTAGGGCACTTATTTGAAGAGTTATTGCCATATTAGTATAAGTTTTTGAAAGGCGAGTCAATGTTTCAATGCAACAATATCAAATGTTCTTAGCCCCTTCCGTAGAACCAATTTGAGTGAATTTGAAATGACAGGAACTTAAGGAGCTAACGAAGATTTATATAGAAAAGCAATGTGTTCAAATACAGGATCGCTGAAAGATTGTATGTGTAGAGAACTTAGCGAGAAAAGATATGTTCAAATGATCAGATGTTTATTTCATAATAAAGTGGAAGGTATGCCGTTAATAATGAAAAACAACATCAGCCAAATGGCCACCACGACCACGCTTACAGGACCATATCCTTTTCATGAAATTTTCCATAACCAATCCGCAAAGTGGCTGCCCTATGTCCTCGATAGCCTCACGAATTCTATCTTCGAGGTCTTAAATCGACGCTGGGCTGTTGGCGTAGACCTTATCTTTCACGTGGCCCCAAAGGAAGAAGTTGCAAGATATTAGATCACAAGATCTCGGTGGCCAATTGTGATCACCTCTTCGAGAGATAACACGGTCCGGAAACTTTTCCCGTAACAGAGCAATGGTTTCGTTGCTTGTGTGGCACGTAGCGCCGTCTTGTTGAAAGTAAACGTTGTCCAGATCAATACCATCCAACTCCGACCATAAAAAATCATTAATCATCTCTCGATAGCGCAATCCATTCACCGTAACTGTTGATCCAACCTCATTTTCGAAGAAGTAGGGCCAATGACCCCGCCGGACCATAAACCGCACCAACAGTCACACGTTGAGGATGGAGAGGCTTCTCAACAATAACTCTTGGGTTTTGCTAGCCCCAGATGCGACAATTTTGCTTGTTGACGTAGTCACCTAGGTGTAAATGGGCCTCATAAGTCAAGATGATTTTCGATGGAATTCCGGATCATTTTCATACATTTCAGGGACCCAATCAGCAAAGACACGACGCACTCAAAAAAAAGTGAACCCTAGAGCAAGTTAAAATGAACTTAACTGTAGGAATATTGAACTTCGTATTTCGCTAATGCTATTTTTCTTTAAATCAAGTTCATACATTTCCTCACAATTATGAAATATTTATAACTTATTTCTAGTTAACTCGTACTTCCTTTAAGCAACTATTGAAATTAAAATAGGGAAAATTAACTCAATACTAGCAAATTCGGACTTGAAATTATGCAAATTCAGCATACTTTTGTCCTTATTGCAAGTACATTTTTACCCAAATTTAGGAAAATTTAATTAAATTTATGCAAAAAGAAAAGAAAAATTAAAATTTGTCTTGGACTTTTTAGTCCCTGATTTTTTTTTGCGATTTTTTATCCTACTTCATCACTTTCCATTTATATGTTGGAATCTCTCTCTTACCACTTCCTCTTTGGATTTCTCTCTTCTGCTTTATTTTAGGAATTGAAATTTATTTTATTAAACATTAAACATTATCTATATATAAAATTTTACCTCCGAATACGATTCGATCCCAGAACCTTCCGTTTTATGAACCACATGTTTACCAACTGAGCTACGTAGACACTTAAATTTTTATGAAAAATTTGTTTTTAAATACAATTATATATCCCAAAATTTTCGAAACAATGTATTTTTATGTACACTTGAATTTGATAAAAGGATTGTCATCATTGAATGATAAATAGAGTTGCCATATACCATATTTATAGGCGACGAAGAAATTTTATTATGATTGACATTTTCATATCAATCCCAAAAGAGTTTCGTAGCTCGATATATAGTGTGTCTGGCTCACTATCATGAGGTTGCTGGTTCGACTCTCGTCCCGGGCGTAACATTTTTAATGTTTCTCCATAAATTTAAGTTTCTGCAAGTAACGATTTGCGAAAAAATAAAAATTGCGGAACGAAAAAGGACAGAATTTTTTGAGTTTTTAGCACTACAACATAGTCCGAAAATAGTTAATTTTTCTTTGATTTGAGTATGTTTTCCTAATTTTGAGTTCAAATTCATGGACTCGAAATAATGATTCATGATTATTTTTAGTTAAAATTACCTAAAAATCATGCTTTCCATTATTAGTTCATAATTTCCTTATGTCTATGTTGGGTGTCCACCGCATATGTTTAAATTTGATAAATATATGAATATTCGAACTTTTTTCAAGAAATATTATTTTAGTAAAAATATGTCCTTATTTGTAGTTAACGAACAATTCTACATATCCCCCAAAAAAATTAAATTTGGTAGTACTAAATAAAATTTCCCAGTTTTAAGAAAAAATTAACTCAATATGAATAGAAACATTGAACTAAATTGGAGTATGGATTTTACTAACATTTAGGAAATAAATTTTTTTGAGTGCGTTGTTGATGATCGGCCGGCTTGAGTTCTTGTGTTAACTGAACTTTATAAGCCTTAAGACCCAAATCTTTATGCTAGATACGGTGTAATGATGTTTGTGGAATGCCCAATTCCAAAGAACGACGAGGAATGGACAAACCTGGGTTTTCTTCAACACTTTGGACTACATCAGCAATATTCTCAGTTGTTCTTGAGCGACGTGCACGGGTTTTATTCTTCACATCACTAACTTGTCCAAACAGCTCGAATTTTTCCACCAATTTCTGTATTGCGGTTCGACAAGGTGCTTCATGACGACCCAAAAATGCTTTAGTTTTGCGAACTGTGACTGCAAGATTTTCTCCATTTTTGTAGTGAATTTTAATAATTTCAGTGCGTTATTGAATCGTGTATCGTTCCATTTTTAGTAATGGCGTAGTGTCTACTTGTCAAATGTCAAAGAATGAGAGCTTTAAAAGTGATAGCTACCGAAATACCGGGTGATTCAAAATAACACCTCTTGTTGGAAAACTCTGATTTCTATTTTTAAGAAAATATTTTTTTCTATAAGTCAGTTTAAGTAGGAAAACGAGCAAAAGAATAACAAAAAATGTTTAATTTAATATATATTAAATTCTTGAAAATGTATATTGTAGTAATATCAACTAAACATTTTTTGTTATAAACATTCCTGACAATTTCAGTAAATTTTTGCCAATTTTCATATTTCAAGATTGTAAGGAATAAGTATGAGCTTTCTCTCACCGCATTTATGCGCCCATGTCCACATGCTTCACCGGATGCTACATACATTCTCTACCAGGAGCGAAATTTATGCACGAGTAATAATCAAAATTTATATGGCTAAAAGAAAAGGAGTATTGATTCAAATGGTTCGAAAGTGAATAACTAGACATGTAAGTTAGTATGTACATACATACATATGTATGTGGGTGGTACATGTGAATAAGTATATGTTGTATGCAAGTATGCGTAACCTCTGTACGAGTCGGATCACACTCTAGGACTACTCGTTAATTTACGAAAGAAAAAAAGTGAACATAAATTGAAAGAAAGGAAAAAAGTTGCTATGAAATCAACCCTTAGAGCTAAGGAAAATTTATTTACGATACATAAAAGGGTATCTTTGCCATCATAAAAGGGTCTGTCCTTTAAGCTCCCCAACTCGAGAAGCTTACACTCCCACTCACGTATTTCTCCCACCAACACCCAGACGGACGACGGACGAACTGCGTCTTAGAGTGAGACTCTTGAGGTTTGCTAAATACTCGTCTTTAGGCCGGGAACACATATGGGCAATGATTTACAGCCCACCCAACCTAAGACGGACTGATGAATACACACCAAACATTGCACAGTGGTTCCGAAATCACTAAATAAAATCATAGAAAAAATAAAAAATGAAATGAATAAAATAAATAAAATAAATAAAATAAATAAAATAAATAAAATAAATAAAATAAATAAAATAAATAAAATAAATAAAATAAATAAAATAAATAAAATAAATAAAATAAATAAAATAAATAAAATAAATAAAATAAATAAATAAAATAAATAAAATAAATAAAATAAATAAAATAAATAAAATAAATAAAATAAATAAAATAAATAAAATAAATAAAATAAATAAAATAAATAAAATAAATAAATCAAATAAATCAAATAAATAAAATAAATAAAATAAATAAAATAAATAAAATAAATAAAATAAATAAAATAAATAAAATAAATAAAATAAATAAAATAAATAAAATAAATAAAATAAATAAAATAAATAAAATAAATAAAATAAATAAAATAAATGAAATAAATAAAATAAATAAAATAAATAAAATAAATAAAATAAATAAAATAAATAAAATAAATAAAATAAATAAAATAAATAAAATAAATAAAATAAATAAAATAAATAAAATAAATAAAATAAATAAAATAAATAAAATAAATAAAATAAATAAAATAAATAAAATAAATAAAATAAATAAAATAAATAAAATAAATAAAATAAATAAAATAAATAAAATTAATAAAATAAATAAAATAAATAAAATAAATAAAATAAATAAAATAAATAAAATAAATAAAATAAATAAAATAAATAAAATAAATAAAATAAATAAAATAAATAAAATAAATAAAATAAATAAAATAAATAAAATAAATAAAATAAATAAAATAAATAAAATAAATAAAATAAATAAAATAAATAAAATAAATAAAATAAATAAAATAAATAAAATAAATAAAATAAATAAAATAAATAAAATAAATAAAATAAATAAAATAAATAAAATAAATAAAATAAATAAAATAAATAAAATAAATAAAATAAATAAAATAAATAAAATAAATAAAATAAATAAAATAAATAAAATAAATAAAATAAATAAAATAAATAAAATAAATAAAATAAATAAAATAAATAAAATATATAAAATATATAAAATATATAAAATAAATAAAATAAATAAAATAAATAAAATAAATAAAATAAATAAAACCAGTAAGGAAAGGCAGAAAGTCGGGCGGGCCGACTATATAATACCTTACACCTCCCTAACTATGCGATAAGGTTATTGCCATAATAATTGGGAATAATTGGTAAATGGGTAGAAACATATTATCTAATTCTGAAACGATAATCGCTAAATTAAGCAATATTCGTTCCTAAATTGAGAAACATCTTTCTGGAAAAGTTTAATGATCGGAAGTAAAATACAACTTCTATAGCGGTTTGATACCAAATCAGGAGGACCATATATACGGAGCTTTAATATAAATCTGAACCGATCTTCCCTGAATACTCATTCATGTAAAAAGACCTCCTTCTGCCAAATTTCGTACTGATCTGATACAAAATACAGTTTCTACAGCGCTTACATGTCAAATCTGTTGTAACCTATGTATGAGGGCTATATCTAAATCTGAACCGATTTCCCTTAAATTTAGCAGTGTTAATTCACGTAATAAGAAACCTCTTTCTGCCAAATTTCGTACTGATCAAATATATAATACAGTTTCTACAGTGCTTACATGTCAAATCGGGAGTAACATATATATGGGGGCTATATCTAAATCAGAATCGATT
Organism: Eudasyphora cyanicolor; assembly: GCA_963930755.1. NCBI lineage: Eukaryota > Metazoa > Arthropoda > Insecta > Diptera > Muscidae > Eudasyphora > Eudasyphora cyanicolor. The sequence continues at coordinate 42,553,252 of OZ005735.1, forward strand.
TTCCCCAAATTTGGTATTGTCCCTAAGAGTGTCACGAGACTGCTCTCTATCAATTTTTGTATAAATCCGTTCAAAAATGTTGCTTATACAGTGCATATACGCCAAATCGGAGGTACATATGTATATATGGGAGCTATAAATAAATCTGGACCAAATTCAATAGGGATCGTCCATGGGCCAAAAAATAGATATATGTAAAGTTTCGTCGAGATCAGAACATAATTGCGACCTGTACTTTCGATTACCAGATTTCATGCACAGACGGACATAGCTAAATCAACTCAGAAAGTGATTCTTAGTCGATCGGTATAATAAACGATGGGTCTACTTCTTCTCCTTTTGGGTGTAACAAACAAATGCACAACGTTATAATACCCTGTACCACAGTGTGGTGTAGGGTATAATAAATAAAATAAATAATATAAATAACACAAATAAAATATATTAAATACATTAAATAAATAAAATAAGAAAAATAAATGAAATAAATAAATAAAATAACAAAAGCAAATAGTGTAAGATAATAAAATACAAATAAAATAAAATAAACACCACTGTTCATGTTTAATAGAATAATTAAAATAAATAAAATAATTAAAATATGTAATTGAAATAAATAAAATAAAAAATGCAAATAAAATAAAATAAACACCACTGTTCATTCATGTCACTAACACATCTACGAGTTTTATGTCCATAACTTCTGGGGGTAGTTTAGAGACCCCAGCATTGAACTGGGAATTCTTATTTTGATGTAATTGTCTATTTATACATTTTAACAGTGCCGAGCCGACAATGTTTCCAAGAAGTTTGGTGTGAGGCTGTCTGTGTTGTATGTGAGAAGTTTGGTGAAAAACAAGAAGTGAAATTCCTCATGAATTAGCAAAACCACTATTACATGGGAATTGAATGGGGGTGGTGCATTATCCACACACCCTATCTAAACTGAACAATATCCAAGTCTGTCAGTCGAGAGAGCATTCATTACTTCTTACCCCCAATCAATTCAAGTTTCTTGTTTTTTTTTCATTCTCTTTCGGAATAAAGTTGAGTGGAACATGACAGCATGAATAAATGTCAGTGTTTTTTTCTTCTAGATTCAATTCTTCGTTTGCATTCATTGTTAGCTTACAATGGTTGTAAAATGAAGCTATAACTTTGATGACTTGAAATTCGTTATCCAAATCGCAGCGGGCGACATTTTTACCACCGCCCCACCCGCAAAAAAATGCCTTCGAAAACACTAATAACGTAAAACCTAGAATTTTTGGTTCGAATCGAAAATGCATCCCGCTGTCAAGGTAAACAACTTTGCGGGCAATTTTGAATATTGGAAAATATATGTACTTGACTCAGACATGCTGGCGTTGCAGGAATTTGCCGACGGGATAATATCTAATTATGCTAAAAGTTATTGCGAGGAGGGAACAACTGTCGGTTGAAGAGACCACTTGACACTCAATTAAAGGTGTGGGTGTGGAATGCGATAACATAACAAACCAAAAGTTGCATTAAAACTCATAAATTTCAAAAATGTGCGAAAGAGGTTAAGTGAAAGCCCCAAATACCCAAAAAACAGTTAAATCAAGGGTTTCTATATCTAAACGTGGAATATACGAGTACATAGCATTTATGCCTAAATTTTTGCTATAAAATAAGGACACGGCATATTCCAATCGAGAAACAAAAAAAATTGTTTGATATATATTTTTGATTTTCTTAAAGAATGCAATATTTTTCTTCAGTTTTAAGATTTCGAAGAAATATTTATAGTTCCTATAAAGCAGCAAGGCGTATTCCCCGAAGAAAATCGTTTGGTGCACCTTGTGGCTGAAATTTGTAATTATAGGTAGGTTAGGTTAGGTTAGGTTGAAGAGAGGAGACGTTTAAACGTCTCATGTCCATGGACATACACTTAAGCCAGTGGTTCGGCCTGTTGTGCGCTCCTTATTTATGATCTTTTTATACCTCACGAGTTACAGAAAATCGGTACTAGACACGAATTTTCTCAGTATCTTCCAGTCATATTCTCTGAGATGAGTCAAGTCTGGTAATATGTCGGACCCGAAATGTTGGGATCTTGCATGTGTGAAAGCCGGGCAGTGACACAGAAAATGTTCCATCGTTTCGATGTTTTCTCTGCATGCCCTGCATTCGTCGTTTCCTGCTAGTCCTATGCGATGAAGATGTGCTTGTAAGCTTGAGTGTCCCGTTAGAACACTCATCATCTTACTAATATCGATCTTGTTTAGTTTCAGAAGACTTCGGGCCTGTTTCTGTAACTTATTTTCGTTCGTCTACGGCGATCACTCAATTATTTCGAGAAATCTATAAGTCACAGGAGTTTATAATTCGTTGAGTCTATAGAAAAGCAAGTAAAAAGCTCGTACCTAAAATATTTCTAACCTGCGTTTTATAGAATTCATGTAATAGTTGAGAGATTTTTGATCGTTCGCCGTGGACGAAAAAAAATAAGTTACAGAAACAGGCACTTCTTGTTTTCTTTTCATTTGGGTCACCCCACAGTATCTTTGCAGTTGCTCCTACTGTTGCGCTATTCCACACAGTTTTATGAGCCATCACTGCCCAGTGCTTCAACTCATTTTTCGTGGCTTGCTCGAACTTCTGCTTGAAATACCGTGTTATGGTCAGGGAGGCGGAAGTGAAGTTCGACTTCTGGTTCATCAATAAAAAGTCCCAGACCCGTCCTTCCTCCTCGCTTGGACCCATCCGTGTAGCAGCTTGTTCCCACTGGCACATGGGCCAAAGTTCCATTTTCCCAGGAGCGTCTGTCTGGCACAAACGTATCACAGGTAGCTGTAAGCCGCACTTCAGGAATGCGGTCCGAGATTTCTGGCGTTTGAATGTGACCAACTAGATATTCTAAAATCTTCTGATGGTACGACTTGTGGTCTCGATTTATCCATTCACCCATCACTTGTAGACGTCTTGCTGTGAGGGCTGCTTCATACTTTATACGGATGTCTATTGGTTGGATGTGCAGTATAGTCTCCAACGCTTTTGTTGGTGCAGTTCTAAATGCCCCGCTTATGCCTAGACAGCACATACGTTGAATTTTTTGCAAATGTATTACGTTGCAATTCTTGTCCATTGATGTCCACCACACTACAGAGGCGTAGGTGATTATTGGTCTAATCACGCTCATGTAAAGCCAGTGAGTCATATTTGGACGTAGTCCCCATTTTAAACCTATAGCTCTTCTGCACAACGACCAACATCTGTGTGCCTTTGTAACTCTTTCTTCAAGATGATCTTTCCAGTACAGTTTCTGATCCAAGATTACTCCCAAGTATTTTACCTTTTTAGTTATAGCAATTGTCTTATTCAGGAATCGAGACGGGGTAAAACGTGGGATCTTCGTTTTCCTTGTAAATAGACATATTTCTGTTTTGTCTGGGTTAACATTTAATCCCCTTGGTTGTGCCCAGTTATATGCTATGTTAAGTGCCTCTTCAGCTCTTCTGCATAATATATTTGGATGAAAGCCCCTTAGAAGTATTACAACGTCGTCTGCATAACAGACTGGTTTAAGTCCTTCATTGGTGAGGGCTTTTAGGAGACTGTGTATCGTCGTAACCCATAGAAGAGGCGATAAAATGCCCCCCTGAGGTATACCACGATTTACCTTGTCTCTAATTTTTACGTCATATGACCCACAAATAATCCACCTATTCCTTAGCATATTGTTGATCCAGTTTTTCAGCGCCCGGTCAACCTGAAACTCGTCTATGGACTGGATAAGTGTATCGGTCTGTACATTGTTAAATGCGCCCTCAATGTCTATGCAAACAGCAAGTGTATACATTTCTTTACTGAAGGACTCTTCTATGTGGTGCACTACCTCATGCAGAGCTGTTTCCACTGATCTTCCTTTGACATAGGCGTGTTGTTTGAATTTTAGCCTGTCATCCGCTATTTTACCTTTGACCATGTCATCAATTATTCGCTCCATTGTTTTTAACAGGAAAGAAGTAAGGCTAATGGGTCGATAAGCCTTTGGGGTCGTGTAACTCGCCTTGCCAGGCTTTGGTATGGAGACCACCCTTGATTCCTGCCAGTTTTTTGGGGTATACGAATGGGTTAGGCATGCAGTGAACACTCCAGCCAGATAAGTTGATACCAGATCCACCTCATTCTGCAGAAGTGCTGGAAATATTCCATCCGGTCCCGCAGCCTTAAAGGGAGAGAAACTTTTTATTGCTTCTTTAACCATACCATCTGTTATATCCGTAATAGGTACTTGATGTAACTGTTCCTCTGTTGGTCCAGCATTACCAGTCGGAAAATGAGTTTTCATCAAGAGCCTTACGGTATCCTCTATAGTTTCCATCCTTTTACCCGTTTCATCCACCAGTGTTTCGGTTTGGACATGAGTTTTTGAGAGGAACTTTTTCATTTTAGACATGCTGTTAGAGACTCCTACCTATCACAGAAAAGCCTCCAGGAGTTACGTTTCGCCGATCTAACGATTTTATTGTATTCTTTGAGTCTTCTGTGGTAGTCGTCCCAATATACTTATTGTTTTTTACGTCGAAGTCTATTGTAAAGTCTGCGGACATCTTTGCCAATCGAGCGAATTTGTCCTGTCATCCAGGGTTTCTCAAAGGCAGATTTCCTTTCTCGAAGTGGGCAACTATCGCCGAATGATTTTACAAGAGCCTCGGTAATCTTCTTAACATTGATATCAATGTCTTCTGCACATAGATAATCGCGTGTAGGCTGCCCCAATCGATTTCTAAGTAGATTTCCAAATTTAGTCCAGTCGGTCTTAGCCTTATTACGGAAACTTATGGGGTTTGGCGGTGGCCGTGCAATTTTAAACCTTATATAACGGTGGTCTGAATAGGAGTGTTCATCCGAAACCCTCCACTCATGAATCTCATCAATAAGATTTTCTGAACATATCGTTATATCTAATACTTCTTCCCTAATTTTGTTAACAAAGGTTGCAGTGTTTCCTATGTTAAGAGTTAAGAGGTCATTTGTATTCAAAAATTCGATAAGGGCGTGTCCCCTTTTATTGGTGTTAGTACTACCCCAAGCGATATGATGGGAGTTGGCGTCACATCCAGCTAATAACTCATTACTTGTGTGTTTGGATTCCCTCACCAGACGTTGTAATTCCGACGTAGGTGGCAATGTCGGCGCATCGAATGGCAGATATATTGACGCCAGGTACATATTTCCATTACCTTGCCTCAGCAGCGTTGCGTCCGATGTTGACAACTCTGGAGAGAAAATAAAACATAAGTTTTTATGGCACAGAATACAAGTCCTTGGACGAGTACCTGTGTTAGCGTAGAAAAGGTTATAGTTCACATGGCTTAATCCAGTAACCTTGTTGCTAGTTGTCCATGGTTCCTGGATCAAAGCAATATGAACCCTGCCTTTATTTATGATGTCCATCAGAGCGTTGGATGCTGTCTCGCTCCGGTGGAGGTTTATCTGGATGACCTCAATCATTGTCCTTCCAGTAAAAGTTTCGTTTGGGAGTCTATCCTATCTGGTGGCACCCCCTCTTTATTTGGTAGTGGGTCATTCTCCTCCTTTCGTTCACTACCTATTACACCATCTTCCAGTCGACAATTTTGGGAGGCGGTGTTATTTTTTGTCGCTCCCTCATTGGTTTGAATCGTTTTGTGGCTCTTTTTATTTTGATCACCACCTTTGCTGGGAACTTCCTGCAAAAGTGGCGGTACTATTGGTGAACTGGTGGTGTTATTGACTACTTCCACATCAGTTTTTGGCAGTGTCTCACTTGTCTCCATCCGTTCAATACCAGTGTTTGCCTCTTCAGACAGTATATTTGGACTCGATTCATTTGTCCTGCCAATCGGGACCTTTCCAATTTTGAAAAAGACTGTCCAGATCAAGAAGTACGCCATGCCCTTCGCCATGACAAGATTGTTCTTGGATTCTGGGTCTATGCCTAACACGAGGAGAGTACCCTCGGTATCATCCTTCCTATAGAAGACTTCCCACTTTCTCACGGAAAGTTTTGAATTATGTTTGCCAATGATGTCGAGTATGTACTCTGATGAGAACTTACTGGGACATCCCTTAACATATAGGGTCGTTTTTATGAGTTCAGGAATGTCGCTTTTCCTTACCAATTTTAGCTTTGCGCCGTCCCAACGTGAGGGGAAGCTATCCACAAGTTTTACGAGGACACCAGCGCAGCGTTGTGATGCCAGCCTTAGCATCAAAACACCCCTCTCAAACTTGCAACTCATTACTTCGATTGGTGGTTCAGCCTTAGATTCGAAGACGTATTCCGCTACCCTGCCAGATGCACTACTGCAATCAGTTATGGCGTAGCATAGATCGTCTCGAAAATGTTGTTTAGCTATATTAGAATAAGACGGTGGCTTCCTACCCTTCTTTACGGCCAATTTATTTTTCCGTGTCTGTAGAGTCTTTTTGGTTAAAGCCTCATCCTTAACGGATGATTTGGTTGACTTGACCTGCGTTACTGGGTCAACTTTACCGCCCACAATCGAAGGACCTAGATTAGAGACCTCTTTTTGTGTGGTTACGTTAGGCTTATCCGAATTACTGGAAGACGGCGAGCCCTTTTTCTTCTTAGTCACTTTCACAGCGCTATGTTCTTCGGGAGACCTGACTCTTTTAGCGGCCTCCATGTTTGTATTGGAGGTAGAATTGTCAGGTTCATCCCGTAATAGGTTCTGTCTGTTCAACTTATTCAGTTTCCTTCTTTGTGCCCCTGACAGTCTTTTTGAGTTAGCAACAATAGTGATATTGTTTTCATTTGATGATTCAGAGTCAGAGTCCCCACTGGCTTTTAAAGGCTGGGGTTGCTTAAAGCACCGGCTGGGTTCTGCTTCACCTGTCTTATCATTTGTTTTGCCTGCGGCTGGATGTGCTCTTGTTTCATTTTCGACTACGGGATCCAATGCACCAAAGCTCGTAGAAGTTGCTTGCTCACGATTGTTCGATAACGACGACACATGACTCGTGAGTGAATCAACGCTTGTCGCCGGCACTGGGTTTTCCCTCCCCTGCGCCGTAATCTCCTTCGTCTTTTTTGGTTTAATCATAAATTGGTTGGGGGAGACCAATTTATGATTAATCATAGCCAGTATTAGCCCGTAATAGGTACGTCGGTATAGACCTTCCAGACTGAGCTCAGAAATTTCTGTCCAGAGACCGATGCATCCAATTCAACCTACGCTTTATAAACAACAAACCTCCTGGTTGCGTAGTAGGTAGGTGAATAGGTATTGCGTAATAGGTTAAAAACTATCCGCTCTGCGATAACACGTCCGTTCGCTACGACAGGCGGCGACTATAGGTAACTTAAGAAGCAAAATGAATATATCGTTAAATAAAGGGTCCGCCAAATAACTTTTTTTTAAAACATCGCGCAAAACATCGAGTGTAGCTTCGGCTGTGTGGCACGTAGCGCCGTCCTGTTGAAACCAAATGTTGCCAATATCCTCCTCTTCAATTTTTGTGAACAAAAATTCGTTCAACATGGCCCGATAACGATCGCCATTGACTGTACCGGCCACTCCTTGCTCATGGCCCAATTATGACTCTGGACCAAAATCCGCACCAAACAGTGACTCGTTTTGGGTGTATCGGCTTTTCAATGTATGCGTGCGGGTTTTCTGTGCCCAAAATGCGACAATTTTGCTTGTTTACATAGCCGCCAAGATCAAAATGAGCTTCATCTGAAAAGATGATTTTTTTTGGCAAAATCGGCATCTTATTTTCAAAGTAATGTCGCAATATTTCCCAGCGTTGTTCAAGCGTATACACAACCATATTCGTTCAGCAGAAGGATAAAACTAATTATCTGTTAAATCAGACATGAGCTAAGTATTACCATTCACGAAATAAGCACTAGCTGAAAAAAAAACGTTAGATGGCGGAACCTTTATAAGTTCTTATATATGTTTTCATAGAAAAATGTTACAAACATTATCTAAATGTTTAAAAAATTAATGGAATTCAAAAATATTTTGTTGGTGGTAATTAAAAAAAAAAGTGGTTAAAATTTTCGTCAGTGTTAGCGTTTTTGGGAGATTTTGTTAATTTCTCACAGCGATTTTTGGCGTTTTTATACTTGGTTGGTAGTGATTTTGTGGTGGTTTCTGCACAGTTGTTCCGTAGTGATTTTTGCCTCGGAAGAGTTGGGAACACGGCCGAAGAGAGTTACTCTCAAAAATTTTTGAGAATAATTCTCTTCGGAACACTCTGATTCATCCTCGAACTCTTCGCGCGCATATTCCGCAAGGAGAGGATTCAGAGGATTGTAAAGTCGTCGGCTATACCGCCAAATTCTATAAAATGGTCGAGCTTTTGGGCTCTACACATTTTGGAAAATAGAAATTTGGCAAGATATCCCAGCATATTTTCCATCCTTCTTTCTCTCTTTGGCATTGCTCGCTTGGCGTGAGCCCAAGAACCCTCAATGGAGTTTGTATGTACTCCAGTTTCAGGACCTTTAAAACGCTTTGAATGGTTCACCGCAAATTGCTCTTAACCATGTTCAGCGAGACACGTGTATGCCGCTCAGCAATCACTGATAATAATGGAGCTTGGAAGAATCCATTTTTTATCAGTGGAAGCAGGGTGGCAGTGTCATGCTTTTCCACGGTGATCATAAAACACTTTCCTTCGACACGATTGCCCCGGTGGTACTTCCTATTTCCTCGATCCTAGACTACCTCTCGACAAAAACTCGCCCAAGGCTGTGAGGACTCTCTCTTCCAGCATACACCGCTATGAGGGTAAGATCGGCACCATCGCGCCAGAAATATACGAAGTTGCCTGTTTGCGAAATGGTCAGATGTGACTTTTCAAAAAAAGTATTAGTTCCCAATGATATTCCGTAGTTGCATCGAGTGGAGCCCTTCTTATGCTTTATACAGGCGTAGCATTTCCACTTATAATGTTCCCCGCTTCTACTTTAAATCAAATGTTTCTCGTGGCCGTTGGGGCACAACATTGTTCCTCTAAGAGGCAGGAGTCCAAACTCCATTAGCCTGACAACCAGGCGCATACCACCTCCTCCCTATCCCAATCATGGATTTCATAAGGTAAAATGCGCTTCATATTGCTCATTGTACGTCAGAAAGCAAAGTGACGATATGACGATTGGCATATATGCACTGTATAAGCAAAATTTTTGAACCGATTTGTACAAAAAATTAAAGAGAGCAGTCTCGTGATCTATTTAGAGACAATACAAAATTTGGGGAAAATCGGTTCAGATTTAGATATAGCCCCCATATATATGTTCCCCACGATTTGTCATGTAAGCGCTGTAGAAACTTTATTTTATATCCGATCAGTGCGAAATTCTGCAGAAAGAGGTTTCTTATTACATGAATTAACACTGCGAAATTTAAGTGGAATCCGTTCAGATTTAGATATAGCCCCCATATATATGATCCCCCCGAGTTTCAATGTAAGCACTGTAGAAACATTATTTTATATCCGTTCTGCATTCGATTTAGATATAACCTCCATATATATGTTCCCCCTGATTTGGTATCAATGCGCTATAGAAGTTGTACTTTACTTCCGATCATTGCAAAATTTGGCAGAAAGTTGTTTCTCAATTTAGGAACGAATATTGCTTAATGTAGCGATAATAGGTTCATATTTAGATATAGCTACATATATATGTTCCTACCTATTTACCAATTATTCCTAATTATTGTCGCAATGACCCTTATCGCATTGTTAGGGAGATGTAGGGTATTATATAGTCGGCCCCGCCCGACTTTGTGCCATTCCTTACTGGTTTTTAAATACTTTTTTTATTTGTGGGCCCCATTGTGGGGCCAATTTAGTTCTACTAAGATATATCTGAATATAATATCGATTTATGGACAAGGGTCCCCAAATTAATTGGACGCCGTTTTTTTTACCATATTTGCGTTTTACTCATCGTTCCCTTTTGTTGGAATATAAAATTGCCTATGTCGGGATCCGGGATCAATTTTTGAGTCCTGAGGGCCCGTTCGCAAATGTTTGCTTGTTTCAGGGGAGGACTGTTTGTGAATTTAGGGATGTGGTCTCCAGAGAATTGATGGCAGCCTATCTGTCCGAGTAAATGACAACGGCAGTATCGGTATCTATGTTGCGACTCAACCACTTGGCGACTTTTTATATTGATATTTTTTCGGTCACTACTGGTATCTGGTAGTCTGTGAGCTATATCCAGACTAAGTTCTTTCAGTGTAATCCAAATAGAAGGGGAGATAGTTTCTATTTCCTAGTATTCTGCGAACCTGTTCCTCTTTGGCTGGTATCCTAGTGCCAAAGTTCCTCTCGAACGTGTACACCATGGGTATATAGTCCATTCGGTCGGTTAACATTACACTACTTTGCGATATCCTCATGCGCCCGACCTCTGTGGACCTCCACATTAATAGACAGTTTAATCTTAATGTCGCTCTGGTTGCAGCTTCTCTAGCCACAATGTCAATCGGCAGTGGATGGACTGTCGCTATAGCTCTTAAGAGTATTGGACGAATGTTGGTTTGTCAGTTGTTGTTTTCCATACCACAATGCCGTATAACAGTATTGGACGAACTACTGCTATATATATCTAATGGACGATTTGAGGAGAGAGGCCCGATCACGAACCCACAGCTTTCCTGCAGGAATAAAAGACGATGTTGTTCTTTCTTACTCGTTATAGTACATTAATTCTGAAAGACAATTTCCTATCTAGAATTGTTCCTAGAATTAATGCCCTTTCAGAAAAGACTAGCTCTGTTCCATTTATCCGAGGAAGGTCTACATGTGAAAACTTATACTTCTTAGTAAAGAGAACTAGTTCTGCCTTTTTTGGGTTAACGCACAAACTGCTGTATTGTAGCCAAAACATTGTAGATGCAACAGGATCCCATTCGCCGCTAGATTCAAAGAGATAGTACTCCTCACTGTGGAGTCCCTCTGGTTTTTTAGGTTTAGGTTTAGGTTAGGGTGGCAGCCGTATTTTTTTACAAGCTCACATAGACCAGTTTAGGTCCCTAGTGTTACCACGGGCTGAAATGCCCCTCATCGAAACCAACCTGTTTGATATATAAATTTATCGATAGTACGAATATCAGTACTGGAAAGATCTGTTAGGCTGCCTAAAAAGGCCGACCTCAGTATATCCAGTCGTCGTTTACTCAAAGCGGGACAGTCGCAAAGCAAGTGCTCAATGCTCTCCACTTCTTCCTCATCTCCACAGCTTCGGCAGAAGTCATTGGAGTCAATACCCAATCTTTTGGCGTGTTCGCCGATCAAGCAGTGTCCCGTCAGAACCTGTACTAACGTAGACAATCGTTTCCTCTCTAGTGCGAGGAGATATTTTGACCTTCTCAGGTCATACCTTGGCCAGATTTGTCTAGCTACCCTGCAGGTGCCGATTTCTGTCCATCTATCGTTGGACTGCCTGATTGCCTCTTGCCTAAGCCAAAGCTTGCACGTGGATAGTGGCGCACCAATATATGCAAATTCTTCGAGAATTTGTAATGTCGTCCCTTTCCTAGCAAGTTCATCGGCTTTGCAGTTCCCCGGGATATCCCTATGCCCAGGCACCCATATGAGGTGTATATTAAACTGCTCAGCCATCTCGTTAAGAGATCTGCGGCAGTCGAGGGCTGTTTGTGAATTTAGGGATGTTGCCTCCAGAGAATTGATGGCAGCCTGGCTGTCCGAGTAAATGACAACGCCATTGTTGGTTACTATGTTGCGACTCAGCCACTTGGCGACTTCCCATATTGCCATTATTTCGGCTTGATAGACACTGCAGGTATCTGGTAGTCTGTGAGCTATATCCAGACTAAGTTCTTCACAGTGTACTCCGAAGCCAACCTTTTCATCAAGCTTCGAACCATCCGTGTAAAAGTGGAGATGGTTTATATTACCTGGTATTCTGCCGACCCATTCATCTCTGGCGGGAATCATAGTGATGTAATTTCTCTCGAAGGTGTACACTGTTGGTATATAGTCCACTCGGTCGGTTACCATAGCACTACACTTTGATATCCTCATGTGACCATAGTTCTTGTACCTCCACATTGATAGGCAGTTTAATCTTATTGCCGCTTTGGTTGCAACTTCTCTCGCCACAATATTAATCGGCAGTATATGGAGTAGGGCTTGTAGAGACTCGGTCGCTGTAGTCCTTAAGGCTCCGCTTATGCTCAGGCAGGCAGTTCTCTGAACCTTTGTTAGTAGGTTGGTAATGGTTAGTTTGTCAGTTGCCGTCCACCATACCACAATACCGTATAACAGTATTGGACGAACTACTGCTATATATATCCAGTGGACGATTTTAGGAGAGAGTCCCCACCGCGACCCTACAGCCTTTTTGCAGGAATATAAGGCGACGTTGGCCTTCCTTACACGTTCCAATACGTTAAGTCTAAATAAAATTTTCCTATCTACAATTATTCCTAAAAATTTTGCACTTTCAGAAAAGACTAGATCTGTTCCATTTATCCGAGGTGGAGGGTCCACATGTGGGACATTATTCATCCTAGTAAAGAGAACCAATTCTGTCTTGTTGGGGTTAACGCCCAAACCGCTGCTTCTGGCCCATCTAGCCAACTTGTTCAGAGCCACCTGTAGGATGTCTCTGAGGACGTTTACGAATTTGCCACTCACTGCGATTGCCACGTCGTCCGCATATGCCACGACCTTGCAGCCACAACGTTCTAGATCTAGCAGGATTTCATTCACCGCTAGGTTCCAAATTAGTGGAGACAATACTCCTCCTTGCGGGGTCCCTCTGTTTACATACCTTGTTAGAGTTGTGGACCCTAGACATGCTGTTATGCGTCTTCTGGTGAGCAGACTTTGAATTAGTCTAATCAAACTAGTGTTAACTTTTAGATGTGAGAGTGCCGCAATTACCGCATCGGAATGAATGTTGTTAAAAGCCCCTTCTATGTCAAGAAATGCCACCATGGTGAATTCCTTGAAATGCAGGGACGATTCGATAGTGCTCACAAGTTCGTGCAGGGCTGATTCAGTAGACTTGCCCTTGTTGTAAGCATGTTGGTTCCCCGACAGGAGTTTTGTATCCAGGTTTTCCCTAATGAAATGATCTAAAAGTCTTTCCAGACCTTTCAATAAGAACGAGGATAGGCTAATTGGTCTGAAGTCTTTTGGCCTAGTGTGCCGCAATTACCGCATCGGAATGAATGTTGTTAAAAGCCCCTTCTATGTCAAGAAATGCCACCATGGTGAATTCCTTGAAATGCAGGGACGATTCGATAGTGCTCACAAGTTCGTGCAGGGCTGATTCAGTAGACTTGCCCTTGTTGTAAGCATGTTGGTTCCCCGACAGGAGTTTTGTATCCAGGTTTTCCCTAATGAAATGATCTAAAAGTCTTTCCAGACCTTTCAATAAGAACGAGGATAGGCTAATTGGTCTGAAGTCTTTTGGCCTAGTGTGTGATATCTTTCCCGCTTTAGGTATGAATACCACTTTGGTATCCCTCCATCGATTCGGGACGTATGAAAGCCTGATACAGCCTACATAAATTTTCTCCAGCCAGGGGATAATGTACTTTAACATTTTCTGCATTTCTGCTGGAGTGATGCCATCTGGTCCAGGTGGCTTGAAGGGCTCAAAGCTGTTAATAGCCCAGCTTATTCTGGATCTCTCAGTCAAGAAGCTAGCGACGCTCGCAGTCCACTCGCACTCTTGTTGGTCCTGCTGATCCTCGGGTTCTGTTATAGAGTTCCCCGGGAAATGTGTGTCGAGCAGTACATTGAGCGACTGCTCGCTGTTTTTGGTCCAGTTATTTGCCTCATCCTGTAAATATCCCACTGTACAGGGTGAAGCAGATAATATCTTCCTCAGCCTAGCGGCGTCGGAGACCTTTTCCACTTCACCACAGAAGGTATACCAAGAGCGCCTTTGCGCCTTTCTAAGCTCCTTCTTATAGATCTTGAGTTGCTCTTTATAGGCATCCCAATCATTAGCGACCCCAGTAGATTTAGCCTTATTGAATAGCTTGTTGCAGGTCTTTTTCATAGCCGTTAGCTCAGAAGTCCACCATTGGGGTTTAGTTTTACCCTTGTACCTTGTTTTTGGACAGGCTTCTTCAAGGGATCTATTGAATGATATGGTGATATGATCGACCAGATTATCCAAACCGGCTTTGTCATTCGGTTCGTACGGACGTTTAGAGTTGAGGACTTTCTTGAAATTCTTCTCATACAGATGCCACTTTGTCTTCCTTACATTTCTGTGGACGGCGGGTTTAGGCGCTTTTTCCGCGAGTTTGAACTCAATATAATGATGATCTGAGAATGAGTGGTCGTCCAGTACATTCCACCCAATAATTTTGTCTGACAGCCGGTCAGTAGCAAACGTTACGTCGAGTACCTCTTGTCTGTCTTTAATTGTGAAGGTCGGTTTATTACCTATGTTACAAATACTAAGATTGGTAGTTAGAATAAAGTCAAGAAGCGAATCACCCCTATTGTTTATATCCGTACTACCCCAGATAGTATGATGAGCGTTCGTGTCTGCGCCAATAATCAGCTCGAGCTCGTCAGACGTTGCTTCTTCTACTACTTCCCTGAATAGAGCAGTCGGTACTACAGATTCATAAGGCAAGTAGCTGGAGACCACCCAATATATGCGATTACCGATCTCCAGGCTAGCAGCTGTTTGGTCTTTACCACTTAAATTAGTCAGGAGAAAGATACTTAGATCTTTCCTGGCCAAAATGCAGGTTCTTGGAGTGCCTTCACAGTTGGCCACAAGCAGTTTAAAGTTGGGTGTCCTAATACCGCACACCCTTCCTCCCACTACGTAGGGCTCCTGTATCAGGACGATGTCTACTGCGCCTGTGGACAGGCGCAGCAATAGAGCCGCTGAGGCTGCTTTAGCGTGATGGAGGTTAATCTGTAGAATTCTTACCATCATTGGTAATTGACAGATTAACATCCACCCCAACAAGGGTGTTATCGAACTCTTCGTCCGTATCGTCGAGAAGCATGTCCCCGCCAGATGCGTCAAAGAGTCCGGAGACTCCCCTCAGCCCCTCTGTGTCAGAAGTAGAGCTTTCGTCCTCAGAGTAGGACGTTACAGATCTTCTGTTAGAGTTGGAGTCACCAGAAATAATAGGCGTGGCTACCTCCGCACTTACAGAAAGTGCCACGGTGGACGACTCACCTTCTGCAGTGGGAGCTATATCCTGCTTGTATATCTTCAAGATTATAGTCTCGAAGCCATATTGTAGGGTTGCACTCGCACTTTGTATATGTCCCTCTGGTTACAAATCTTATTATGTAGAGTTGTGGACACAAGGCCTGCTGTTATGCGTTTTCTGTTGAGCATGCTTTGCAGTCTAATCATGTTATTGATAACCTTTAGATGCGACAGCGTCGCAATTACCGCATCTGACTGAATGTCGTTCTGGGCAGATTCTGTTGACTTTATCTTCTTGTAAGCAAGTTGGTTTCCCAACAGCAATTATTTATCCAGGTTTTCTCTAATGAAAGAATCTAAAAGTCTTTCCAGACCTTTCCGTACTCGTAAGAAGGAGGATAGGCTAATTGACCTGAAGTCCTCTAGAGTACGATATCTTTCGCGCTGTAGGTATGAATACCACTTTGGTATCCCTCCGATCGATTGGCGATGTATGATAGCCTGATACAGTCTTCATATATCTTCTGCAGCCAGGGCATGATGTACTTCAATATTTTTTGCATTTCTCCTGGAGTAATGCCGTCTGGTCCAGGTGACTTAAAGTGCTCAAAGTTGTTAAACGCCCAGGATTCCACAGTTAACAGCCTAGCGAAGCTTGCCGTCTATTCACTCTCTTGTTGGTTTTGCTGTTCCTCGAGTTCTGCCAGGGAGTTTCCCGGGAAATGTTTGTCGAGCAGAACGTTAAGTAACTGCTCGCTATTATTCCAGTTCTCCTTGTCCTGCAGATTACCCACTTTACAGGGTGTTGTGGATAGGATTTTACCCAGCCTAGCGGTATCTGAGACGTTTTGCCACTTCTCCACAGAAGGTGTACCATAACGTCTTTGTACTTTCCTAAGCTCCTTTTACAGATGTAGTGATGTGGTCGAACGGATTATCCAGATCAACCCGGTTACTCGGTTCGTAAAGAAGTTTTAAATTGTGGATAGCTGACGGCGCAACCACACCTTCATAAGGCCAGTTACTTGTCATCATCCAGAATCTCCGATTACCTATCTCTAGACTGGCAGATGTTTGGTCTTTAACACTGAAATTAGGTTAGGTAAAATGTTTTGATCTTTCCTGGGAAACATTCAGGTTCTTAGAGTACCTTCATAGTTGGCCAGAAGCTACTTAAAGTTGAATGTCCTGATACCACATACCTTCCCTCCTACTACGTAGGGTTTCCGTATCAAGACGAAGTCTACTACACCCGTGGACAGGCGCAGCAATAGAGCTGCTGAGGCTGCTTTTGTGTGATGGAGGTTAATCTGTGGAATTATTAAAATTATAACCTACAGATAAACCTACACCCCAACTCCTGGTACATATCAGCGAGAAGCTTGCCCCCTTGTATGCTTCGAAGAGGCCAGAAACTCCTCTCAACCACTCAGTGTCTGCAGACATGAAATTGTGGTCGAAAGTAGATGGTACCACCTTTGTGTTAGAGCCTGAGATTCCAGATATATATATTTTACCCAAAATAAATTTAAATTGTTATAAATTTAAATTCCATTAGCCATTCCAGGGTGAAAATTCCTATTGCATAGTAATATCTGCTTTCGTCTGTATTGCATTTTGTCCTCCTTACGATTACTACTACAATTTAGATTAAATGTAATTGGACAAAATGTCTTCAATTATCTAGGAGATCGTTGCACTTTCCGGGAATGTCTGACATTACAGTTTATTGGCACTTACAGACAATTTTCTAGCAGTGATTTTTGCCATCATCATCATCATCACCTGCAGTCATACCCCAAAGGTATCCTCTTCTAAAGTTACCTTGAGGCAGCGGGAGCAATATCCATTTGTCGAAATGCAAGCCAAAGAGATTGTTTTTAAGGATTACATTTCAAATATTTAACAGGACCAGACAAACACAAAGCAAATGTAACCAATGAACATAGCCAACCAAAAGAATCCTTAAATGTTTGTACAAAGGCATCTATGGATGCAAAAATCCTTGCGTGTTCAAATATGTTCGAGAGCTCATATTAGATGTTAGTTCCACTTTTTTTGCTTGTGTTTTTTTGTGATATTACAGAGCAATATCCATAAACATTTGCAGTACTATTTTCGATGGAAGCAAGAAAAAAAATAACAAGGATCAAAAGCTTTTTGTCGAAGAGTTTTTACAAATCTGTTTTCGCATTTTCGGTGTGTTTGCTCAAATGTGCTAAAATATTGTGTTCGTTGGGAAAATTCCTTGTTTTTTCGTGCTACATTTAACATTCGCATATAGTGGGAGTAAAAATTATTAGGGACACCTATGTAAGACTGCGTTTCGGTCCGCGGAAAAAACCTTTTCCTGAGCGCACTTATAGAAATGTACGATTTATACTCCCGTACATCACTCTGTAACCAGCCCCTATAGAGAAGGTAGGAGTGTTAAATGTATCCTTAGGTGTATCCTGCGAGATCTATTCTATTGCCTCTTAATCGCTTGATTTAACCCCTAGATCACTTTATGGGAGAGATAAATGCTGGAAAGCTCTGAGCGCAAGGAAATATGTAACAAGTAGGCGATCCTCTCATATCAGCTATTCAATGGAACCTGGTGACCAACGAAATCCTGATAAATCTTAACAGAAAAGGTACAAAATTCACAGAGGTACTAGATGATATGATTCTCCTGTTCAAAGGTACATTCCTACCGACGATTAGTAAAGACATGGAACGATCTCTGGAAAAAATCTCACGATGGGCAACAGAGAATGGATTAGGTGTTAATCCTGAGAGAACAAAACTGGTTCATTGTCTCGATTGTGAGCCAACGCGGCACCCTTTTTGCGCACAGCTTTCTCATCATAAAATTGCGAAGTATAGCACTTTTTGAAATGTCTATGAATTCAGCTAGCTCACGAATCTTCAACCGACGGTCATCCACTACCATTTTGTGGATTTTTGAACCATTTCTGGCGTGGACATCTCAATTCGACGACCACTAGCGTGTTCGTCATGGCAGCCCGTACGACCCCGTTTAAACTCTACTATTTTATAGTTGTAAACGAAGGAGGAGACTTTTGCAGAAGCTGTGGAGAAGAGGAGGAAGGGTGATATCCTCTGATCACCTGTTTTGTCCCGCATTGAGTAAACCACGTCTGGATATACTGGGGAAGTCAGACAGATCTTAGGTTAGGTTAAAAGTGGCAGGTTGTAACACAGACTCAGACTATACAGTCCATTGTGTTACCACAGGGACGTAAGGGAAAACATTAGTTGTCCCTAGCCCCGCCCGTTGAACCAATTTGATTGCATTAAAAAGGTCAAAAGTTGGCGGGTTCCCACATCAGGTCCCGATTTTGATGAAACTTGGTGGAAATGTTAAATATGGTGCTCTATATAGGATATACAATTTTGTTGAAAAATCTTCAAAACTATGGGAAATATGTACAGTTCAACATTCGAATTTGGGCAAAAAATATCGAAAAGTGCTTGCATTCGAATGGTCAGAACTTTTGTTCTACGAGAGATATTTAAATATTTTGTTTTGACCTAGATTCCTAAAGACTTCAGCTTTAGTTATATCGAGATGGATGTTGTTTGGAAGCTGCATGACATATTTTTATTTTTAAAACACTAATTAAAATCTAGATTTTTTCAAAAAGTAATATTTTTAAATTGAAAAATGTGGACCAGATTATAACCCATATTGTGCCCAACATGTCTAAAAAATTCAATTTTTGGAGACTAGGATAACTGCACAATTTTCTCGTATTTATGGGGAATACAATTTTCAAATCAAAACAATATAGATTTTGAAATGCAAAACATGTAAGAAAGTTTCAGTCGGTTAAACCGACTAAGGCATACCCCCACTTTGTGAGTAATGTTATTTGGAATATTACATTAATTATTCAGTCAATTTGTGTGAGAGTTACCAGAAGGGGTTTAACAAATACACCTATTTTCCCTGAACAATAGACACTTTAAATATATTGCACTGTGCCGAATTATAAGCGTTTACGTGCACTGGTTTATTAACGTTATGAGATATTAAATTTGGGTATTATTTGGCCATTTTGTGTGGGAGGTCCAAAAAGGGGCGTGGTGATAACGCCCATTTTTCGCAGGGCTATAGGTACTTCAAAAGTGTTACAATGTGCAAAATGTTGTTGTATTTCCGTGCATTGTCACTCATGCTGTAAGCTCTTATCTTTTTGTGCCAAATGGTACCTTTGTGTGGGAGGTACAAAAAGGGGCGTGGAAATAACGTAAATTTTTCACAGGGCTTTAAACACTATAAAAGAAATACACTGTACAAAATTTCAAGTATTTTTTTACACTGGTATTAATATTATAAGCTGTTAACTTTTGCTGCAAAATGGTACATTTGTGTGGAAGGTACCAAAAGGGGCGTGGCAGTACCGCCCATTTTCACTGGACTGTGGGCACTATAAAATGTTATAAGCTGTTAACTTTTGGTGCAAAATGGTGCTTTTGTGTGGGAGGTAGCAAAAGGGGCGTCCAAATAACGGACACTTTTCTCTACACTCTAGGTACTATAAAAGCATTGCACTGTACGAAATTTCAAGCATATGTATGCATTGGTATTATTGTTAAAAGCTGATAACTTTTGTGTACAAAAAGGTCCATTTGTGTGGGAGGTATCAAAACGGGCTGGCCAATAATGCCCATTTTTCTCTGGGCTCTAGGTTCTATTAAAGCATTACACTGTACAAAATTTCAAGTATTTGTATGCACAGGTAATAGAGTTATACGCTATTAACTTTTTGTTCAAAATTGTCGATTTGTGTGGGAGGTACCAAAAGGGGCGTGGCAACTTCGCCCATTTTTTTTCGAGGTAACAGTGACACTAATAAGCTAATACTATGTGTAGAATTTCAGAGGATTCAAATAAGTAGTATAAATGTTATTAAATAATCATTATTTCACCAAATGTTAACCCTTTGTGGGGGAGTTAATGGAAGGATTGAACCAATATGGCCCATCTTCGAAGATGGGCCATATTTGAAGTCCATCGGTTACTCTTTCCGAGAGTTATCGTGCGCACCAGCCAGCAGACAGACGGACAGACATTGCTCATTCGACTTAAAATAACCCAGGCCACTACTTCGATGTATTACACTTTTGGTTCGTTGCAAATGATATATACCCTCCTCACTAGGATGAGGGGATAGAGAGCGGGGTACATAGACAGAAGGTGTTTTATTGATTCCTCCTCCCCCCCTCCACTAAATCAGATGGAAATTCGGTAGAAAGAGGTTCCTTATTATATGAATGAACACTGGTAAATTTGGAAGAAATCGGTTCAGATTTAGATATAGCCCTCATATATACATTTATCGGTTCAGATTTATATATAACCTCCATATATATGTTCCTCCTGATTTGGTATCAAAGCGCTATAGAAGTTGTACTTTACTTCCGATCATTAAAATTTTCCAGAAAGATGTTTCTCAATTTAGGATAGAATATTGCCTAATTTAGCGATTAACGGTTCAGAATTAGATAATATGTTCCTACCCATTTACCAATTATTCCAAATTATTAGCGCAATGACCCTTATCGCATTGTTAGGGAGGTGTAAGGTATTATATAGTCTGCCCCGCCCGACTTTCTGACTTTGCTTACTGATTTTTATATATTTTTAAGACCAAAAATGCAGTATTTTGTTAAAGCAAAATATTTAAATTTACAAATCGTCGGTGCGCCGACGAAAACTCCTATGTGTTTTTTTACTAGTTTTCAGGAGAGACAAAAAACGTAGCTATTTCGTCAAATCGCGATATTTTTAATATCTCAGATTTTTGAATTTTTCTTTTAATTATTTACCACCAATATATCATAACAAAGATCGTATATGTGAAAAGCCCATGACGTGGTTAATGGTTTCCATGAAAATCGACACATAGGATGTTTTGTTTGGAGCATTTTAAATATTTATAGAACAAAAAAATTACACATAGCAGTTTTGATATTTGAATGTTCACAGCGTACCTCAAGCAAACGAAAGTTGGCCTGGATTGTGGCAAAAAAACGGCTAATGAGGTTTTGTACAGAATTATCCCCTCTACTCACACTGAAAAAAAAAAATAGTAATAAAACTAATGATGGCACATTCTTATATTAAGTATGCTACCTCGGCATCAATTCAATGACAATTTTCATTAAAATAATGAAAATTTACACGTTTTTTACGAAATTTTCCTTAATATAAAGTTGTTTGAATTTGAATTAATGACTATCTAATCATTAGTTTTGTGTACGCGCTTCTTTAAATGTACGCATTTAAATTAAAGAAAAAAATCATTATTTTTGTGACAATCCGCATTATTTTAAGTAATATTTCAATACTTTTAAGGATTTTCTACATTAACACTATGACGTAGACATGTCATAGTTTTAATGCCGAATCGGACTTAATTAACAGTATGAGATATTTGAATAATAAATTTAAGGCTATGCTCCCCTTAAAGGAAAGGCTGTCTTGGTAATAAATTTTATGACTATTGTCATTATTTTTAAGAATACATACGAGAGAATTATACAATCTCTCCCTCCCTCTCTCGCTCGGAGAATCAGTTTTGTTTGGTAATGTGTGAATCAATTATGGAATGCTAGAAGAGAAAATAGAGAACAGTTGTGTTGTTCGTTTTCTTTTAAATCGTCAGTTATTTACAAGCGATGGAAGGAAACGGTTGTCTGTTTTCGGGACGCGGATTGTGAAAAAATTTGATTGCTGTGAATATGTAAGTATACGTGCATACATACGTGCATATTGCACCGAAAATAATTTTAATATGGGCTGTTAACAGTTATTTTTGCTAAAGCATAGCAACAACAACAAATGAAACCGTGGTGTACATGTGTGTATGCATGTGGTTATGCCGTCGGCGTCACCATCGATCTCTGTGATAAGGGAGTGCGTGTGTTATAGTTATTTTTGCTGTATGTTATTTATGGCGATGTATGTACATGCGTTTTTGGAGGAGATCTTGTTTGTAAGTCCTGTGAAGAGATTTGTGCCAAATGAATGATAAAAATGTGAGTAATAGATTTTGTAATACTGAAAGAGACAATGGGAAAATGTTTAGGTACGTGAAAAATAACATTATTATCCTGAAATAAACATCTTATTGGCAATTACAAAATTAACAAAACACATTTTAATTGAAAGTATTTATTTATTAAAAATACCAGCGCATAATGCAGAAATGTAAAATTATTTGTGGCAATATAGAAATTTATTATTAATAATATGTTATACATATAACTATCTTTTTTTATTTTTTTAGTAAAACAATTTTAGAATGGGTCTTTTGTGAGAAGAGTGGCAAATTTTACAAAATATTTTAACGTAAGTATTATATATGAACGGCTGAAATATTTCTCTTAGTTTTCAGCGTTTTCCAATTGTGATATGATAAAATTTATTTGAATTTTTTTTTATAGATAATTTTATTTGATTTATTTTCAGAAAAAATTTAATTATTTTAATTTTAGATCACGCATTATTTGAAGGTAAATGTGGTGGATATATGAAAAATGCAGTGCTGAATGCCATTTATAAATAACAACAAATAAGTGAGATTTGGAAACAATATTTGTAAGTATTATGTATTTCTGAACAAATATATTTTATTTGAAAATCAAGAAATTTAATTTGGAACGCATACATTACGGTATTAGAACAAAATATATTTGCGAACTGACGTTAAAAAATTTTCCAAATATAATTTATTTAAAACGATGTTTTCCTTTTTTTAATTTTAGTTTAAATTTTTCCTTGATTTCGTGTTCATAATTGCTTCATAAGTACTTCATAATTAAACCTGCTGTTAGATTAGGCCCACTTGGTCCAATTTTTGTATCGTTTCTTTTATAAACGGTAATATATGTATGTATAAATATTGCCTTATAATTTGGTCAAAGGGATATTTTTGTTTTACTAAAATCTAAATAATAAGCGTTTTTGCTCAAAAATAATTGTAAATAAGCTGCTTTCTTTTCACGAAGTATTGAATAAAAATAAATATAAAATACTGTCTTCCATATTAATTTTATATGAAAAATGTAATGTTGACCAAATGGACTCTTAATCTAGGATTCGTACAGATTTGTTAATCTAACACCAGGGTTAAGAATGTCATAAGCAGCATTAGCTTTTGTCTTACAGACGTAATTTTTAATAAGTTTTTGTAGTTTTGTTTGCTAACAAAACTTAAGATTTTAAAATCTATGTCACGATTGTTTTTTTTTTGAGAAAATTATTTTTGATAACACAATTTATATGAAAAATGTCACTTTCGCCACTTTCAAAACAATCAGTTTCTATTGTTAATAATATCTTACATAAATATTTTTTTTAACTTTTAGTACAGCAAATTTTGTATGGATCTATTATGAGAATTTGTGTCGTAGAAGAGTGACTAAATATTTCAGTGTAAGTAAGTATATTCCAAAGATTTGAATATATCTCTTATTTTTCAACATTTTGTGACAGTTATATGATAAAATTTATTTTAATACTTTATCGTATATAAATCATTCTGTTTGATTTCTATTCAAATTATTTTTATTTTAGTTCGCGCTTATTTGGATATATGAAAAATGCAGTGGGGAATTATAAATTTACAAATTGCAGGAAATGATTGAGCATACAAACTATATGATATAATAATATAATATTTGTTTTATATAATTTCTATTTAAATTCCAGCCAAATCCTAGGTTAAAAATCATTACGGTCGGTTCCGATAAAAATTGTTCATGGACAACAAATAGAGAAACGAATCCCGCTATAGAATCGATACATAACAATACAATATTCGAATAAAAGTCAAACTTCATAGTGTGTTGGCCGATTTGTCTTTATACAATTACATATTGTTATAATTATAAAATGTTCAAGGTTATCCGTAATATGTATTATATTTTTTTGTATTTTCCAATATAAAATATAACAAATAAAATATTTATTTAGAAAGATAAAGTGTTGTGTTATTGAATTTTCTATGAATATTAAATGATTTCAAAGAAAATGATTCATTTAAAAGAGTAACATTATAATCAATATAATGTAACGAATTTTCCATACATATTTAAAAAAACTGTATTTAAATTCATGTATGCCTTAAATTAATTACCAGTATATTCTTGTATCAAGGACAAACATTTTAAATTTTATTACGATAATGTTTTAAATTATATGCTATTTTACTAAAAATAAGCACGCGCCATACTTAAATTTACGCAAAAATGTGCTTATTTTAAGACCAAACATAATTAGTTTTATTACCCAAATTCTTAATTCTATGAAATGCATCCTCAAAAGAAGTACTATTCACGTCTTTAAATTAACTATAAAACCTTCTTATTTTTATAGCGATTGTCTTTGGCTCGAAATCATTGCCGAAATCTTAAACTTTACGAAAAATTCATTGATTTTCAGTACGCTTTTTTTTTAGTGCAGATAAGAAGAAATCAAAATCAGATCTGCTTCCTTTCGCGAGTTATCGCGATAAAAACAATTTTTAACAAAAAACCGAACTTAATTACATTGAATCGCGGACATTTAAAACTATAACATAATTTCCCATAAATTTCCCATAATACGAAGACGTTTTGTAATGTCCGCGATATCTGCTATATTATTCTATAGCGACATTTTTGTAATCCAAAAATTCGACTTACACCGCTAAATTTGTACAAAAATATTATTGCGAATTTATTAAAATTAATATATTTACATTCTATGATTTCTGAGGGAAAACATTTTGCATTTCCTCCATAAACATCCCGCGACGAATACATTTCGAACAAAAAACATTTAAGTTCAGAATTATTTAACTATATAATGCTATTATTACGCGAACGGTCAGTCCTAGGAAAAAGTAGTTAAAGAAAGATTGGGAGATAGTAAAAACGACTCCAAGTCTTTCTTTAACAAAAAAAATTATAATAATTTGGTAGGGATTTACAATGTGTCAAATCAAAATATGCCTCATATAAAGGGAAAAGCATACAAAAGTTTAGACACACTGTAAATCCTTACCAAATTACTATAAATTTTGTTTGTTAAAGAAAGAGTTGTAGGCCTTTCGCTTATCTTCCAAACTGTCCTTCACTACTTTTCTCTAGAACTGGTAATTCGCGAGATAATAGCATTATATAGTAAAATAATTCCGAACTAATTTTTTTGTACAAAATTTATTCGCTGTAGAAACTGTATTTTATATCCGATCAGAACGAAATTCGGCAGAGAGAGTTTTCTTAGTGTGGAACAAACCTACCCGATAAAAGTGCATCCGGTGCCTTAAAATCGCAAAAATGTCCACAGTCATAAAATATCTGTCAGTAAAATATTGAAAAATACGTTTACGTACAAAACAGAGCATTATAAAACGGAACAAAACATTTTTGCAATTTTTAAGGCATTTGTCCCCTAGTTTCGGGTAGGTTTGTTTGCTTCAGGCACAAAAGAGATATTCCGTAGGGTATACCGAGAATAAAATGTAGAAAAAGTGCGCAAAAAATGCGTATGACCAATAAATTATTAATTGAGCCAACTTGACTAAGCGAATGATGCAGAAGCTCTTATTTTTGGGGCTACTTTCACATCGAATTCTCAGAATTGAGTCCCAAATCAATGAGCTAAAAAATGCTGTACTGTGTAATCAGCAACACTTTCCCTATCTTCCATCAAAATAAAATTCTTGGAATGTCATTTGTGATTATGAGTAACTTCAGGAGAAGTGAAATATTCTTAAAAGCCCTCTGTTTCATTCAATATTATGTTCTTGCAGAAAATATATACTTGCAATAGATTAGCAAAGCTCCCACTACTTCCACACAAATATAACAAATATTGTGATCCAATCGATTTTGTTGGCCAATTTTGGAGAGCTGCTTACACTAGTCATGTTTTCGTTACAAGCTGGCTACTTTAGTTCAGTACTTTGCAACGAAAACAAGTGACTTACCTAACTGGCGCATAAGCAGTAAGTGCCGGATTTCCACTACCTGGTGCCAATGGTGTCATAAGTTGTGAAGAAAGAACAGTGCGAAACAGACAACAAATTCGTACAATGCATTTATAAAACATAAATTTACTATTCTATGCCCAATTGTTTACACTATTTTGGCAAATATGAAAATAATTTTCCATTTTTGTTCTTTTTCTTCCTGTTAATTCACAATAATTAACAACAATCTCTCCAAAAATGAGATGCCATACTGCGAAATATAGGATGCCCAATCTGGCAACACCATACTCGATTAAGCCAGGAACACAAGCACCAAACTCGGGAACTAATAATGCTTAAAAGTGCTTAGCTCCCCATACAAATTAAGCAACTATGGTTTAACGAAAACACGCCTATTATGATTCTGAGCCAAACAAATATTGTCTTAAAAAAACTGCATTTCATAAATATTAATTTGTTGCAGGAAATATAAATTTTCTATAAATCATCTGCGAGTCCTATTATTTTTGCCCCAACTGTACTGTGTGTGTGGTGTTTGTGCGTAATCCTGGCATCCATTCATTCATTTATTCTGTTCTTTGATGGTTAAACTAAACAAATTGTTGTGTATAGCTCTGTTGGCTTGTAAATATTAGAAAGAATGTGAGCAATTTTAATCTTTTTATTGGCTTTGAAAACTATTCATATTTGTTCGTTTGCGCTGCAAAATGGGATTTTGTTGTTAATTTTTACGCTGTGGTTTTTAAAACTTTTTTCTATCGTTTTATATTTTATTACAGAGAGCATTTGTTGGGACTAAAAAACAAAATGTGAGATTTTAAACGTTAGCTTTATTTTTATGTACCAAAGGTTTGTCAGAAAAGCAGTAATTTTCCCCGAAATTTGCTATTCTAAAAGGTATTGTAGTGGCATTTTGATGGTTTTTCCTGAAAATTCGATATTTTAAAAGCTATTGTTGTAACATTGAGTCCATAGTTAAATAGTTTCGAGTATTCCAAAAAAAAAGTGGTTTTCGATGGAAAATTAAATAGATTTTAATACCGCAAATCATTGCTATTAGATAGAGTTTGGAAATTTACCAAAATGGAGATAAGCATGCTTAATAATTAACTTTATCAGTTTAGACACTTCCATTGAAATTATTTCATTTCCTTTCCAAACATAAAAAAAATTCCCAAAAAAAATTCCCTAGATTTTTTCTAAGCCCCAGAAAAGAACTTTAATATGCATTTAATATTGCATGTTTCATGCAGCCATTGTTAGCATATAATTGTTAAGTTTGACAGGCCTATATTTAAACATGAAAATTGAAAACAGAAAATTCTTGCAACCCTACAAAAAACTACAAAACCTACAAACTGAAGTGCCTCAAAGCAAGTAGTGTTTAACTTCCGGTTATTATGAGCACGCACAGGGGATTAGAAAGTCATTAAAATTAAAAAAAAAATCATAATTTCTCCCAACCACCAAATTCTAAACTCAAACTAAAACTAACAAAAAGAGAACATAAAACCCCGTGTATACCCCCAGAAATTTTAAAATAGTTGTCCATTTCTAAGATATGTGATTTTTTCAATTATCCAAAATAAAACTTCCCCATTATGCCCACTGACTGCATCGAGGCACTAAGTTAAGGAGCCTGGAATTGCTTTGGAAAAACGTGTATTTAAGTGTGTTTATTTTTCAAATAAACTTTAATTGTATTTAAAATAAATAGACTACAGATAGATGGATGAATGAATAGCTAGATACTGTGATACTCGTATGTTTAGCCAGTATTGTAGTGGAGCTATAAAAAGCTATTAACACAAATCTCAGCATAAATAACGAGTGGAGCAAGTGTCTAATAAACCAAAAACACAACGACCGAACGTACAACACCAGCGACACCATTCCAAATCCCAACAAATAAATGAATGCGATAGAATTCGTAGACAGTGTCTGCAGTCGCGAGGCCCTTATGATAAGTCAAGGAGAGGTGTGTTTAGTGTTTAGTTACACATTTTATCATACCACCTTTTCTTAAAGAAAAGTTGTCGGAGGCCACCCTTTCCTAAGGAAACGTTGTAGATGACCACCTTTTCCTAAGGAAAAGTTGTCGGAGACCACCTTTTCCTAAGGAAAAGTTGTCGGAGACCATCTTTTCCTAAGGAAAAGTTGTCGGAGACCACCTTTTCCTAAGGAAAAGTTGTCGGAGACCACCTTTTCCTAAGGAAAAGTTGTCGGAGACCACCTTTTCCTAAGGAAAAGTTGTCGGAGACCACCTTTTCCTAAGGAAAAGTTGTCGCAGACCTCCTTTTCCTAAGTGACTAAGAAAAAGTTGTCGGAGACCACCTTTTCCTAAGGAAAAGTTGTCGGAGACCACTTTTTCCTAAGGATAATTTGTCGGAGACCACCTTTATCTAAGGATAATTTGTCGGAGACCACCTTTTCCTAAGGAAAAGTTGTCGCAGTCCACCTTTTCCTAAGGAAAAGTTGTCGCAGACCACCTTTTCCTAAGTGACTAAGGAAAAGTTGTCGGAGACCACATTTTCCTAAGGAAAGGTTGTCGGAGACCACCTTTTCCTAAGGATAATTTGTCGGAGACCCCCTTTATCTAAGGAAAAGTTGTCGCAGACAACCTTTTCCTAAGGAAAAGTTGTCGCAGACCACCTTTTCCTAAGGAAAAGTTGTCGCAGACCACCTTTTCCTAAGGAAAAGTTGTCGCAGACCACCTTTTCCTAAGGAAAAGTTGTCGCAGACCACCTTTTCCTAAGGAAAAGTTGTCGCAGACCACCTTTTCCTAAGGAAAAGTTGTCGCAGACCACCTTTTCCTAAGGAAAAGTTGTCGCAGACCACCTTTTCCTAAGTGACTAAGGAAAAGTTGTCGGAGACCACCTTTTCCTAAGGAAAAGTTGTCGGAAACCACCTTTTCCTAAGGAAAAGTTGTCGGAGACCACCTTTTCCTAAGGAAAAGTTGTCGGAGACCACCTTTTCCTAAGGAAAAGTTGTCGGAGACCACCTTTTCCTAAGGAAAAGTTGTCGGAGACCACCTTTTCCTAAGGAAAAGTTGTCGGAGACCACCTTTTCCTAAGGAAAAGTTGTCGGAGACCACCTTTTCCTAAGGAAAAGTTGTCGGAGACCACCTTTTCCTAAGGAAAAGTTGTCGCAGACCTCCTTTTCCTAAGTGACTAAGGAAAAGTTGTCGGAGACCACCTTTTCCTAAGGAAAAGTTGTCGGAGACCACATTTTCCTAAGGAAAGGTTGTCGCAGTCCACCTTTTCCTAAGTGACTAAGGAAAAGTTGTCGGAGACCACCTTTTCCTAAGGAAAGGTTGTCGGAGACCACCTTTTCCTAAGGAAAGGTTGTCGGAGACCACCTTTTCCTAAGGATAATTTGTCGGAGACCCCCTTTATCTAAGGAAAAGTGTTCGCAGACCACCTTTTCCTAAGGAAAAGTTGTCGCAGACCACCTTTTCCTAAGTGACTAAGGAAAAGTTCTCGGAGACCACCTTTTCCTAAGGAAAAGTTCTCGGAGACTACTTTTTCCTAAGGAAGAGTTCTCGGAGACCACGTTTTCCTAAGGAAAAGTTGTCGGAGACCATCTTCCCTAAGGAAAAAGGCTATAATTTTTTATAAAAGACTATAATTTTGTTTAATTTCTTCTCTCTCTCCTTAATATAAAAACTAATGATAGGATCGGTATTACTCTATGAGAGAGCCCATTAAAATGTTTTGACAAGAAAAACACAAATTTGCAGAATAAACCTTAAACTCATAAAGACTGAGGGTATGGGAAAGTGGAAACTTGATCGATAGTTGTCACTAAAGATGTTTGGAAAATTAGAATATTATCTTTATGACTCAATGGTTTCTGTAATTATACTAATAGACTCTGAATATGGTGTGGGTGTTACGTTGGTTCATCCAGAACCTATTTCCATTTTTTTTTTGGCAGCCGAAAATCTGACAAGAATCCGAAAAGAAACAGAGCGCGAAGTGGAATTTTATGAATATGTCTTTATGAGTTCCAGTTCTTTGTTTATTACAACACCATCTTTATGTCAAGATCACCTTTTTCTGCAATTATAATTCTGTAGCACCTTTATTATATTTATTTATTTGACATAGACACTAAATTAGTAATCTACGTATTTGTCTGAAACTTTGCTATTTGTATTTTAGTTTGTTTATAATTTCATTGACAAAAAATCAAAGTATTTCGGTATTTTTATTCTCCCGCCTCCACATATAGAGGTCGCTTTCAAATGTGCTTCTTTAAGTCGGAGAGACCACATTTTTCAGGTAATTTTTTCTCAAATTTTGGTGGTTGAGTTCTATTTCTAGTAAAATTCTACATCGGATGATGTTTTTATGTAGTCCCCATGTAAAGATCGCGATTTAATATACCTGCTATAGCCGTAGATGCCACAATTTCCAAAAAATTAGCCTAAAAAGTTTACAGAGCAATATCCCACGACTAAAATTGGATATCATATGAGATTTAAAAAGTGTCACATCGGAACATGTTGGAAACTATATTCTGAATTTGCCTGTAGCAGATTTCTTAACTACAAGGCTGAATAGCTCAACATTTACCAGATCTGCGAGCCGGGTCATATGGACATACCAGGGAACTGCAAAGCACATTAACTTGCAATAGCTTACACGCTCCAACTGAACTGAAATATTTGAGCATGCTTCTAGCGACCTGAAAGCTTTTCTTGAAAGATAGTGAACTTACGCCAATTCGGCTTAGCATGTTTTGGAGTTGAGGTATACATTCAGTTATATTTTGAAGCTGTTAGTATTTGGCAATAAAATTCGTATATTAAGCGTCATTTCATGTAAAATGTATTATTTTTGTATCTTTTTTCAAATATCTATTGCGGACAGTTTAATAAATGATTAAAAGCGCAGATTTTGTGAGCAGGATAACAAATAGATATACCGACAATGACCTAATGTTGGGCGCCACTTTAAGGCCCAAATGTTAACCTTCCCGCAGAAATCAGGAACATTGATTTTCTAGAAATTCGATGATGAAAGTTGTACGTTTATCGACTTTTAAGAGAATCACACGGTACTGGTCTAATGACCAGTCGGCAATGACTTAAAGTTGGGCGCCACTTTAAGACCTAAATTTGCATAAGCTTGTGAAAAAAATTAAAACAACCATTATACGAGGGTTTCTATTTATATTTCGGTCCTGGCAATGCTGGTGTTGCCAGATTAAAACTGGAACTTCCATTGGAAAGTATGACATTTCATAGCATAACTTCACTCAGACCGTTTTGTCATTTGAGCGCGAATTGTTTTAGTTACAGTGTGTTGAAAATTCTCCTCCAAATCATGGTTTTTGAACGCTTCAACAGCTGATGTGATGTGAGTGAATAAGAAGAAGTCATTGGGTGTCAAATCAGGGCTGTACGGCGGATGACCCATCAATTCGACGTTTTGGCCGGTCAAAAAAGCGCTGCTTTGAGCTCGCATGGCCATGGTGCACAATGAATCGTCTTCTCGTGTTTGTTTTTCGAATTTCTCCGAAGACTTCAGGAAAACAAATTGTGTATGTACCACTCAGAATTGACCGTTCTACGTTGCTGAAGCGGAACAGTTGCCACATGACCAGTTTTGCAGAAGAAACAGGCGACCATTTGCTTCGAAGTGCTTCTTCCACGAACAACTTTCGTTGGATGTTGCTCGTCTTCGAAGACCCACACGGTCGATTGCAGTTTTGTTTCGGGAACATACGCATACAGAGATCTAAGATTCGTCACCTGTGACGATCTTATAAACGTCTTTTGAAGCACCGCGATCGTATTTTTCAAAATTTCTTTGCACAAATCGACACTAGCCTTTTTTTGAGCGATTGTCAAATTGTGCGGGATCCAACGAGAACAAACCTTTTTTACGGCCAGGTGTTCATGCAATATCGAATGTATGCTGGTGGAAGAAATGCCCAAGGATGCCTCTATCTCACGGTTTGTCACATGACGATCTTGCATTATCAGTTTACGCACGGCATCAATGTTCTCTGGCACAACGGCCGTTTTTGAACGACCTTCGTCTTTGAGCAAGCGTCAGCCACGATTGAATTCATTAAACCAGTTTTTCACAGTGCTATAGGATGGTGCTTCATCGCCATACAAAGATTTAAGTTCATCGATGCACACTTGTCGTGATAATCCACGTCGAAAGTTGTGAAAAATGATCGCACGAAAATGTTCGCGATAGATAAAAAAATAGAAATAGATTTTTCAAGTCACGGTAAACAACACATATGATGGTCGAACGTCAAAACGTTCTGAGTACGTTTATGCTAAAAAATTTCAAACTTTCCAATGGAAATGTCAGATTGCGCCAGGCAACACTTAGATGCACACTTGTCGTGATAATCCACGTCGAAAGTTGTGAAAAATGATCGCACGAAAATGTTCGCGAGTTAATTCCATGTTTTTGCCAAATAGATTTTTCAAGTCACTGTAAACAACACAAATGATGGTCGTACGTCAAAACGTTCTGAGTACGTTTATGCTAAAAAATTTCAAACTTTCCAATGGAAATGTCAGATTGCGCCAGGCAACACTTAGTGTTGCCTAGTCCAGAAATATATACAGCAGCCGTCGTATGCTGTTTAATGCTGCATTTTAAGTCAATAATAATACGAACAAAATGAAGCGAAGTAATAGGCATATATATACCAAGAATAAAAGTTTATCTTCGCTAATAAATCAGGAGAATCGCTTTTATAGAAATCCAAAAACGGAAACTGAACTTTGATTGTCTTTAAATAAAACCGTTTTTCCCATGTTGTGCAAATTCAAGACTTTAAATATTGCAACTCTGATGATGGGATCTTCTTCATGTCGATTTGCTTATTACATTTGTAGGGAGACCAGACTGAATTTAGATTTTTATTCCTTCATATGTTTGTCCTAACAATTTCCCAAGTCCAGAATATGTGCCTAATGCTACAGCTCCATTAGTATAACCATACGACCCTCGTATTATTTATTTTTTCGGATATACGAACATTTTTATACATTTCCCATAAAACCTGAGATTAACTTTATAGACTATTCGTACTATAGATCTCTTATGATACAGATAGATAGACAAACAGACAGACACACTGAGAGACGGATGCCTGGACGGACAAAAGAGACGGATAAATGCTACAACAACATTGAACCCAAAGCGGGCTACAGCATCCAACACATGCTATTTGGATGGCTATCTATTACCAGCAGCATATATTTTCTACATATACCAACTCATTTCTACACACACACAAACGAGGACTCATACACATGTATATATGTGAGCGATTGTATCGTTTTTGTTGCTGCTTTTTTTGGTTACTCAGCTATTGTCTGCATTGTTTTCGTCTTCGTTTTATCTGTCAGTTGCAATATTTATGGCAGCTACTTGAATTTTTTGACATTAATCCCCCTGTAACATACAGACCGGTAGACAGACAGACACACTCCAATCGCACACTCTTCTTATACCACCGCACTTCTGAAGGCAAACAGACGGATGGATGAAATGGACGGACAGATAGACAGACAGACACGAGCGCATAAACCTTTTGGAACACATATCATACCTACGCTTTTCACTACATCTATTGATGCATCAAACTTACGTTCGGATATATTCGGATACATTTTCAAGTTGATCGGTACATGAGTATGTTTTGTCTACTTTACACATGTAAAATTTGACACATTTCATAGAGTAGGGGGCAAAATTGAGGACGTTTTAGTCAGAAGGAGGATAACAAGGTTAGATGCATAAAAAAACCAGAAAGTTGGTCGCCAATTTCGCTATTCAGTTTTTCGATATATGTATCTATCCTCTCAAGTTGATCGGAGCACATTAGCTGAAGCAAACAATTTTATATGAATTTCTAAAGTATGTAGAACAAATCGTATCTCCTAATTTCCATTAGTACAATTTTTTTTGTCGAAGATGCCACTTAAAAAATCCGAACGTTGGGCGCCATTTCGTTTCTTCAGGATTTGTCTGCGAATTTCATGTAGAATCCTGCTTCGTTCTAATACCCATACATACATTTAGATTTTAAGGTAATTTGTGTGATGCGGAAAACCCAAAACGTTGGGCGCCGTTTCAAGACATAATTTCAAGTTTTTTGTAGAAAGGTTTTTAGCGAAATTTTGAAGACAATTTCAAAGGAAATATAAAATGCACTATTTGTGAGTAGAAAAATTAAAACATCAACCGGAAGGGACCTTAAGTTAACGCTACCATAAGACCAACATTTGCCTCATTTATGCAAAAATGAAAATAATTATTATATGCAGTTGTGTAGAGAATTTTAAGTTAAAAATAATGAGGACAAGATGAACAAAAATTAATAGGCATACGAGTATTGATAAACAATATAAATCTGGAACATCGATTTTTTACTACTTTTTTGTTGACAATTTTGTAAATTTGAATAAAATGTATGTCTCTCACTCTACATTTTTGGGCTGTGTGCATTTAACTCACTTTCAACTCATACTCATAGATTTCATTCAATCCCTTATACTCGCACACACTCTGCATCACATCACACATCCTACATTCTGCATTCGAACACTTTACATTTTGATGCATGACGCACTCACAGCTCCTGCTCCTACTTCCTCCGACCACCACTTCTTCATTGTTCTGGTGTAGTATAAAACCAAAAACACTGAACCCTCGAACCTCATGCGAGATCTCAACTTTAATCGTTAAACATTTGTTTGGTTATTAATTTTTGTTGTTATGGATTTTCTTCTCGTCAGCTCCAGTGTAGTCGACGTGCATAGACACACGCATGCTGATACATGGATTGATATTAGGGTGGATGGAGTAATTCGCCGTCGTATTCTCTATAACAACAATTCCCTTCCAACTATAACAACAAGTAAAAGCATTAAGTTTGGCCATGCCGAATCTTATATACCCTCCACCATGGAATGTATTGAATTCTATTACTGGAAAAATCATTGAATATGGAGCAAATCATGAAACGATCCTTTTTGTTTAACAAATTATTAAAAAACAAGTAAGTAAAGACAGAAAGTCGAGCGGACCGACTATATAACACCCTACCCCTCCCTAACAATGCGAAAATGGGCATTGCGATAAGATTTTGGCAGTGTTCATACATGTAATAACAAAACTCTCTCTGCCGAATTTCGTACTGATCGGATATAAAATACGGTTTCTACAGCGCTTACATGTCAAATCGGGTGAAACATATATATGGGGGGCTATATCTAAATCTGAACTGAATTTCCCCGAATTTGCCAGAGTACATTCATGTAATAACAAAACTCTCTCTGCCGAATTTCGTACTGATCTGATACAAAATACAGTTTCTAAGGAGCTTACATGTCAAATCGGGTGTAACATATATATAGGGGCTATATCTAAATGTGAACCGATTTTTACTGATTTCAATGATAAGGATAAGTCCTTGGGCCCAAATAGAGTACTGTGCTTAATTTCATCAGAATCGGACTATAAATACGACCTGCACTTAGATTACAACGATACATCTACAGACGGACGGACAGACAGAGGAACGGACATGGTTAAATCGACTCAGGAAGTGATTCCAAGTCGATTAGTATAATAAACGATGGGTCTATCTCTTCTCCTTCTGGGTGTTACAACCGAATGCACAAACTCATAACACCCTGGACCACAGTGTGGTGTAGGGTATAAAAACGAACACTGAAAAATTTGGTATTTATGGCTTAAATTAGCATATTTGAGAACTAGATCTACACGAAGACCACAATAATATAAAAACTGATTTGTGTAAATTTTCTTGAGATGAATTCTAGCCAAAATAGAATACAAACTGCAAAGTTTCTGCTAAGTTTCTTAGAAAATGTGGTGTTTATGGCTTAAATAAGCATTTTTCGGAGCGACATCTATAGGTTGACTATAACAAAATATGAACTGATTTAAAAAATGTTTGCTGCGATGAATTTTTGTCTTCATTAAATACATACTACAAAGATTCAGTCAAATGGCTTAAATACGTATATTTTGGAGCGACCTCTATAGGGTGACTATAACAAAATATGAACCGATTTGTAAAATTTTTGCTGTGATGAATTCTTGTCAAAATATAATGCCAACAGCAAAGTTTCTGGTAAATTGCTCTAAAAATGTGCTATCTATGGCTCAAAAACCGTATTTTGGAGCGACCTCTATAGGGGAGCTATATCAAAACATTGATCGATATGGCCCATTTGCAATCCCAAACAACCTGCAGCTATAAGAAATAGTATTACCAAATTTGATCAACCTAGCTCTATTATTACGGACTGTAGCGTGATTACAACAGACGGACGGACATGGCTAAATCGTCTTAGAATTTAACAACGATTAAGAATATGTATACTTTATGGGGTCTCAGATTGATATTTAGAGGTGCTGCAAACGGAGTCGTGCTGAAGATCAAAAGTTTTTTACAGATATTTTTTGCTATCGAAAAAAATTATCAAAGAATATGTATTTAAGTTTGTACCAAAAAAAAAATTAAGTCCTCCACAGACACTTAAAACGTTGAGCTCCGAATTTCGTTAGACTTCTTTGAACAAACAAAAATGTTCATAAGTATCACCCGCTCTGTATGCTCCAGAAAAAAGGCTTATTCCAAATGGCGAAACCATTCAGTCAGACCATTTTCAGTCTGACTTCTACAAAAAATCCTCCATCACAGATCTAAGGCTGCATTAGCTGCCTTAAAAGTCCCCCTGATACAAGGAAGGGCTGACATGGTCCTAATCCAGGAACCATGGTTGAGAGGAGATATGGGTTGTTGGCTTATGACGCCAGGGTTTAACATAGTTGCAAGTGTACTCGTACGTTCTTAAAGATGTAAAGCGTGATCCATTTCAAGGTTCCCTACTTTTTTAAAGAAAAAAACACAGAAAATTCAAATTGAACCGGGAATGTTTATTATAATTCGAAAGAACATTCTTTGGCATTTATTTTTGAAGATTATGTCTATCATATGTTGGCCGCGGCTACGTCTCAGATGGTGCATCCGTTGAGTCCAATTTTCGATGACTCGTTCGAGCATTTCGACTGGTAACTGGCGAATGACACGCGTGAACTTTTGCTCCAAGGCCTGAATCGAAGTGGGTTTGTCCGCATAAACTTTAGACTTTACATATCCCCACAGGAAAAAGTCTAAGGGTGTGATATCACACGATCTTGGGGGCCAATCGACCGGCCCAAAACGTGAAATTATCTGCTCACCGAAGTGTTCTCTCAATAAATCCATTGATTGATGCGATGTGTGGGAAGTGGCGCCGTCTTGTTGAAACCAAATGTCGCCGAGATCACGAGCTTCAATTTCAGGCATCAAATAGTCGGTTACCATGGCACGATAACGGTCGACATTGACGGTTACGTTCTCACCGGCATCATTTTTTAAGAAATATGGACCGATGATTCCACCGGCCAACAAACCACACCAAACCCTAGATGAAGTGGCAACTCTTGAATATCTTCAGGTTGCTCTTCGTCCCAAATGCGGCAATTTTGCTTGTTTACATACCCATTGAGCCAGAAATGTGCCTCATCGCTGAACAAAATTTGGCTCGAAAACGTCGGATCTTCTTGGAACTTTTCAAGAGCCCATAGAGCGAAGCGATGTCGCTTGGAAGGTCGGGCGGCTTCAGTTCTTGCACAAGCTGTATTTTATATGCTTTCAATTTAAGATCTCGACGTAAAATGCGCCAAGTCGTTCCATATGTCAGTCCGAGTTGCTGCGAACGGCGCCGAATCGGCTCTCCACGGTCTTCGTGTACACTCTCAGCTACGGCCGCTACATTTTTCTCACTGCGTGCTGGATGTGGTCTATTCGGTCGAATATTATCCAATAATGAATGCTGGGTCTCAAGATGGGTGATGGTGTTGCGAATAGTACGCTCAGTAGGCCGATTATGTTGACCATAAGTTGAGCGAAGTGCACGAAACACATTCCTCACAGAACGTGAATTTTTGTAATAAAGTTGAACGATTTATAATCGTTGTTCAGGCGTAAGTCTTTCCATGATGAAATGCCAAACAATACTTAACAAAAAAAACATGACAGTATGATACGACTCACACGTGATCTTTAAAAAAAAGGCTATTGAACAAATTATCTCTACTTGGATCACCCGTTATAAGTAGTGCCTGTATACTTGCAAATAAAACCAAACAGAAAAAACTATCATTACCAAGTAAACTGGCGGGTAAGTCAAATTCAAAAGATATAATGACTAACCATTTAGCCAACCTTCAGAGTTAACAAAAATAACTACTTACCCCTACACTTACCAATACCCCGCATATAAATAGTTGCTATTGTCATGTTAATAATAACACCTTACCAATTATGATTTATAATGGGTGCACTGAAAAAAATTTGTCATAAAATTAAAGAAAATACGTCATTAGTTTTCAAAATAAGTACAGTTTGTATTTAAAATATAGATAATTTTAATAATATTAAGTAATATACTTAATTTTAAGGAAATTTTCTTAATTTTAAGTCCAAAATTTACTTATTTTGAAGACTAAGGACGTCTTTGGAGCATTTCTTTAATTTTTTTTTTCATTGTGGTTAAATAGTAAGGGTCGATGTTGAATGTGAACCATTTCATTTGACATTTCTCAATTTCAGACTATCTCAATTTGAACCATGGTAAGATACACAATCGAGCAACGCGTTAATGTTTCCGAAACGATATCGTCCACCAACCAGTGACCACCCTTAATACATTTCACACATTTCTTATTCTTCTTTTTCAAAGAAGGTTTGTTTTTCTGTTTATCAGAGAACAAAAAAAAAACGATCTCGAACTCAATAGTCAAACAGATCGAATAACAACAAGTAAATGCGTTAAGTTCGGCCATGCCGAATCTTATATAACCTACACCATGGGTAGCATGCGACCACACATAATAACTCAAACCTAAAGAAAATAACACCGAAAAATATAGTAGATGAGAACAGTAGGAATCACAACAAGTTAGATTCTATATATGGGAGCTATATCTAAATATGGACCGATATCGCCCATTTTCAATCCCAAGTTACCTGCAGCTATAATAAGTATCTATACTAAATTTCAGCCACCTTGCTCTATTATTACGGACTTTAGCGTGATTACAACAGACGGACGGACATGGCTAAATCGTCTTAGAATTTTACGACGATTAAGGATATACATATATACTTTATTGGGTCTCAGATCAATATTTAGAGGTGTTACAAACGGAGTGACAAAATGAATATACCTCCATCCTATGGTGGAGGGTATAAAAACAAAGTTTTTTAAGCCTTTTTCGAAAATGGGCGTTCAATTCAAAATGCACTTCGTGATGTTTTTTGATCAGCATAATCGACCAAATGTGTCCACAATCGGGAGAATTTTGCGCAAATTTCAGCAAACCGGGTCTGTAGGAGATGTGAAAACACCTGTGCATGCTCGCCCAGTTCGTTTGGTGCGGCTTATGGGCTGACGACGTCATCGGGCCATACTTCTTCGAAATGAGGCCGGTCGGGAAGTTACTGTGAATGGTGTTCGCTATCGTGAGATGATAACGAACTTTTTATGGCCTGAATTGGAAGATATGGATGTGGACAATATGTGGTTTCAACAGGACGGTGCCACTTGCCACACAGCTAACGAAACAATGGCTCTTTTGCGCAACAAATTCAATGGCCGTGTTATCTCACGTCGTGGTGATGTCAATTGGCCGCCAAGATCATCTGATTTGACACCGTTGGAATTCTTTCTTTGAGGTTATTTGAACGAAAAGATGTACGTCGATAAGCCATTGATGAAACTTGGTATAATGGTTGTAATAAGTGTTGTCAACAAACCATGCAAATTATTTTGCAAAAAAAAAAATAACGAACAGGTCTACTAAAAAGATTATAAAATTTTCGAAATTGTGAATTTTGAGGAATATGGGATTTATTAAAAAAAATATTTCTTTTGATATGCAAAAGGGCGTTTTTGAAAAAAAAATACGTACTCGTACATAACTTTTTTAATAAGCCAACAGATTTTAGCGACGTTGGTACTGGATGAAAGGTTTAAATCTCTGCTTATGGCTAAATAAAAAATAATTTGGTTTCGACGGGATTTGGACAGATTTTCGGGATGGACAGATTTTTAAACCTGTAGGGTATCTAGGTACCTAAAATCCACGATGCGACCTGAGAAGGTCAAAATATATCCTCGCATTAGAGAGGAAAATACTGTGTACGTTATTGTCGGTTCTGATGGGGAACTACCATATGGGCGAATGCGTCAGCTGGTTGGGAATTGAGTCCAATGACCTCTGCAGAAACTGTGGATATGTGTAAGAAATTGAGGGCATAGAGCTCCTGCTTTGCTACTGTCCCGCATTGAGTAAACGACGTCTGGATATACTGGAAGTCTGGCAGATTTGGCCGGTACTGATATTCGTATTTTTGATAACTTTGTGTATCAAAGGGGTTGGTTCCGTGAGGGGCATTTGCGTCCATGGTTGCAAAAGCTGGTAAATACGCCTGCTGCTCTAACCTAACCCACCGGTTCTATGTGTACATAGACTAATATTCACTAACATTTATCCACTCCACCCTATGTTACACAAAGTATCTACTTATGTTTGTCGCTGCTACTGCTGTCGATGCTTCGGTTGCACTCTGGCATGGCATGACATTCCGGTTGCTGGTTGCCAGTTGTTGCGTGGCTTCTATGGCTATGATCTGCTGCTGTCGTTGTTGTTGTGTTGTTGTATCGTTGTGTTGCTGTGCATTTTGGAGTGTTGTAAGTGGCAATAGTTAATCAGATCTTAAATATTGATAAGTGTTGGCTTATGGTATCATGACAACAGATTATGTTGTAATGGCATGTGCAACATCAGTTCTTGATAATACTTTTTGATTTTTTAATAAATTAAATACACATCTAAAATATATAGACAGCACAACTGAGATGGAACAGCGGAGGAACTTTTTATAAGGCTAAAGCAAAAGATATAAGAAATTATAAAGAATAAACATTAGATGTAAAAATAATAACAAAATTGGCCTCAGTAGGTGAGTTGAAAGAGAGCTCGCCTCTTTGTTAGGCTGAAATGGGTTCGATTCTCTCTGGGGAGGAAATTTATGTAAGGTTAAGGATTATAGCTAAAATAAATATTAAAAATTTGCGCCTATTTAGGTGAGTAGAAAGCGAGCTCACCTCTAGACGCAAGGGTCCATTTCCACCTGAGACTCTGATCTGATGCTGCGGAATCTAGGTATATAACTTTTATCATTCGACTTTTTTCAGAACCATACATTAAAATGCATAATACATTTTACATTCATGGCATTCTTTTACAATACTATACTGTCCCTATACAATTTCCTTCCACTGTTCTTATTTAATTATTTACTTCAATCCGTAGGCTCAAATGCCATTTGAATGGAGTATTTAAAATATACCTGGATTTATTTTTCATTTTTCCTACGTTTTATTATTGATAATAATTAATGGTTTACATATGGAAAGAGTTAGATATTTATTTTTTTATTGCTTTTCTCTTTTAATTATCGCTGGATTATAATATGGGAGTAGATTAAAATTGCTGACAAGTTGATGGCGGGGCCCTGTGGCGTGACGGAATTCTTGTCAAATTGGAGCATTGAGATTAAATCAACAAGTGAAATTTTACAGATAGTCAGATAAAACTAATAACGACGTCTCGACAGGCAGTAAACGTTGAAATGAAAATATAAAATATTAGAAATAATTTAAAGAAAAATAAAAGCCATACTGCTAATTTTTAGCCATATAGATTTTTATACCCTACACCACACTGTGGTACAGGGTATTATGACTTTGTACATTTGTTTGTAACACCCAGAGAAGAGATAGACCCATTGTTGATTATACCAATAGACTTGTAATCACTTTCTGAGTCGATTTAGCTATGTCCGTCTGCCCATCTGTCTGTCTGTAGATGTTTTATTGTAATCAATGTACAGGTCGAAATTATGGTCCGATCTCAACGCAACTTTGCACATATCTTTCTTTAGGCCCAAGGACGAATTTGGTTAAAATCGGTTCAGATTTACAGATAGCTCCCATATATATGAACCTCCGATTTGAGATGTAAGCTCTGTAGAAACTGTATTTTATATCAAATCAGTAGGAAATCTTGCAGAGAGAGTTCTTCTATTAAATGAATGAACACTGCCAAATTAGGGGAAAAGCGGTTCAGATTTAGATATAGTCCCCATGTATATGTTACACCCTAATTGACATGTAAGCGCTGTAAAAACCGTATTTTACAACCGATCTGTTCGAAATTGGGCAGAGAGAGTTTTCTTATAACGTGAATGAACGCTACCAAATTCAGGGAAAATCTGTTCAGATTTAGATATAGCCCCCATATACATATGTTTCACCTGATTTGACATGAGCGCTGTAGAACCCATATTTTCTATCCGATCAGTACGAAATTCTACATAGAGAGTTTTCTTATTACGTGAATGAACACTACCAAATTCGTAGAAAATCCGTTCAGATTTAGATATAGCCCCCATATATATGTTTCACCCGATTTGACATGTAAGCGCTGTAGAACCCACATTTTATATCCGATCAATTCGAAATTCGACAGAGAGAGTTTTCTTATTACATGTACGAACACTGCCAAATTCTTATCGCAATGCACATTTTCGCATTGTTAGGGAGGTGTAGGGTATTATATAGTCGGCCCCGCCCGACTTTCTGTCTTTCCTTACTGGTTAGGAATGTCTTCTAGAACATAAAGATATCAATTCGAATGGGACCTTTAAATTTGACTATTTTACCTAACTGGATATCTACGGCCCAGTAAAAAAATAATTTTCGTATTCTTAGAAAGATAGATTGGAAAATATGACTCTTAAATAAGAAGGGTCCTGTCTATAAGCACAACACTAACCGAATAGCTAATTTTTTTTTTTATCTATTTCAATGGCTGACTTTATTTTATCCTCAGAAGATATGCCGGGTTAACACTCCTTCCAAAACTTTTTTGCTGAGACTAACTACAAAATTGATAAAATTTAATATACATTGTTAAGGAAATTCAAAAGTTTTTTATTAAATGTGGAGTACAATCGATACAATTAAGTTCAAAATAAAACGTCATTCAAATGGCTTCCACCACTTCTTCTGCAGGAACGAATTCGAACAACCCAATTTTCGAGCACTTTTTCCACTAAATCAAGTCGTATGTCATGAATGGCACGTTCAATATTGACTTGTAAAGCATGAAGAGAGTCTGGTTTATTTCGAAAGAGCAATGACTTCAAAAAAACTCCACAAGAAGTGTCTAATGGTGTTAAATCACAACTTCTTGGAGGCCATTCAATATCACAATATTACAATTTCTTCAATAATCGAATCTCCAAACTTTTCTCGCAACAATTCAATTGTTTCATTTGCTGTGTGGCACGTAGCCACAATCGGTCAATGGCAAAAAGATAGCTCTTAACGAGAGCTAAAATACTGCTTATGGGTGTCAAGGTCATAGGTCGACTGGAAAGTGTATTTTTTTGGATTTAAAAAAAATAAACTTAACATAATTTAAAATTTGAACGGAAAGCTCTAGCTTCTTAACGGTACTTCGGATCGGGAATCGGTCAATGGCAAAAAGATAGTTGTTAACGAGAGCTAAAATATTGCTCATAAGTGTCAAGGTCGTAGGTCGAGTGGAAAGTGTTTTTTTTATTAAATTTTAATAAAAATGGACTTATCCCATGAATAGTTGCAATTGGAGAACGATTAATTTGTTTGAATAATTTGTAAACGTTGTTCTTGCGTATATCTCTCCATGATTGTAAATTGTAAACTCTAATGAATTCAATGAAAAACAAATGGCAGATCATGACATATTACAAATGGCCGAAACGTCACTTCAAAATCATATCATCCCTATTGGAAACCCCGTTATTCGGAATTTTCGTTTAGTATTAAAAAATCTGACTCGATTGATTGACTGATTCGGTCTCTAATGTTTAATTTGTCTTTAACAAGATTGCAACTATCAGAATATTGAAAATCTACCAAACCTTCCATATTTAATCTATCATGCTTAAGTTAAGCTATTGGCCACACCTGACCTATTTTTATGTTTTCATTTTTTCTAATTTCCCATTAATTATT
Source organism: Eudasyphora cyanicolor (assembly GCA_963930755.1). NCBI lineage: Eukaryota > Metazoa > Arthropoda > Insecta > Diptera > Muscidae > Eudasyphora > Eudasyphora cyanicolor. The sequence goes on from OZ005735.1 coordinate 42,597,596, forward strand.
TTTATTAAAATAAACAGGAGCTGCTGACTATTGCACGAGTATGTATTAATTACAAACATAAATTTATGTATATTTTCAGGCATTTACTTGATATGTGGCTAACATATATTGGAGGCGGAAGTTAATGACTTTTATGTGTAAGTACACATGTTTGCTATGGCTTAGTCTCTAACTTAGTCCCATCCTTCATTAGGGGCTATAATAAAAAATGATGTATGTTTAACAAACATGGAAAATTTGGCATTTGTTTTGGTTATTACTAACATCCACGCTGATTTCCATTTTTATGTTTCTATTCGCCTTTTATTCGCTTTCGATTTTATTTTGTTGATTTGTATATTATTTTGTGTGTGTTTTGCTAATACCAAAATGAAATATTATAATGACTTTGTAGGACCAAACGAAAACATAATTTCTTGTGAAAGGAAAAAATTAAAGATTATTAATGCGTTAGGGCAATGATATGGACAGGAATTGTGTGAGGAAACTTATGGCATCGAAATCGCTACAGGAAAATATGTCGGCGGAATGGATTTTTTACAATTTGAAAATTACTACTTAATATAAACAGAATCTATATTAAAATGCCTTTTTATACCCTCACTTTAGTAATACGAGTGTATACAATATCATTTGCTACGGGCCAAAAGTAACACATCGCAGGAATGATGAAGGACCCTAAGTATGTCCGGCGGATTTTCGTTTTGGGTCATTTTAAATCGAATGAGTAACCAGTAAGGAAAGGCTAAAGTCGGGCGGTGCCGACTATATAATACCCTACACCACTCTCGTAATATTGAATAACTCTGATATATAAATTTTGTAATTCATATATAAATTGTTTACATAAATTTACTTTTGGGACATTTTATACTTAAATAATACCCTGTACCACAGTGTGGTGTAGGGTATAAAAACGATTGGATCTAAAGTGCCAAATCGGATGAAACATATATATGGAAGCTATAGCTAAATCTTTGCCGATTTTCTTCAAATTCGGCAATGTTGGTTCATGAATCAAGAAACTCTACCATTCTAAATTTCAAAACGATTGGATGTAAAATATAGCTTCTATAGAACTAAAGGGCCAAATCGGACGAAACATATATATGGGAGCTATAGCTAAATCTTAACCGATTTTCTTCAAATTCGGTAGTGTTGGTTCATGGATCAAGAAACTCTATAGCTAAATCTTAACCGATTTTCTTCAAATTCGGCAATGTTGGTTCATGGATCAAGAAACTCTACCATTCTAAATTTCAAAACGATTGGATGTAAAATATAGCTTCTATAGAACTAAAGGGCCAAATCGGACGAAACATATATATGGGAGCTATAGCTAAATCTTAACCGATTTTCTTCAAATTCGGTAGTGTTGGTTCATGGATCAAGAAACTCTATAGCTAAATCTTAACCGATTTTCTTCAAATTCGGCAATGTTGGTTCATGGATCAAGAAACTCTACCATTCTAAATTTCAAAACGATTGGATGTAAAATATAGCTTCTATAGAACTAAAGGGCCAAATCGGACGAAACATATATATGGGAGCTATAGCTAAATCTTAACCGATTTTCTTCAAATTCGGTAGTGTTGGTTCATGGATCAAGAAACTCTATAGCTAAATCTTAACCGATTTTCTTCAAATTCGGCAATGTTGGTTCATGGATCAAGAAACTCTACCATTCTAAATTTCAAAACGATTGGATGTAAAATATAGCTTCTATAGAACTAAAGGGCAAAATCGGACGAAAGATATATATGGGAGCTATATCTAAATCTGAACCGATTTCAACCAAATTCAATAGCGATCTTAACAGCCGCGAAATACTCTAAACTGCAAAATTTCAGAACGATCGGAGTGAAATTGCGACCTGTAGTCGACGACCAACTGTACATGGACAGACGGACGGACGGACGGACATCGTTAAATCGACTCAGCTAGTGATTCTGAGTCGATCGGTATACTTTAAGGTGGTCTAGCTGTGTTATTTTCAGGTGTTACAAACATCTGCCGTGAAACAAACTTATAATACCCTGTACCACAGTGTGGTGTAGGGTATAATGACCGTCCGTCTGTCTCTCTGCTGGCTGGTGCGCACGATAACTCTCGAAAGAGTAACCGATTGAATTTGGTATACCGTAATTCTTTTTCTATTTCCGGCTATGTTCGAAGATGGGCCATATTGGTCCACTCCTTTTAGTACCTCCCCCACAAAGGGTTAACATTTAGTCAAATATTGATTCTTTAATAACATATATACTACTTTTTTCGAATCTTCTGCAATTCCGCACATAGTATTAGTTTATTAGCTGCTATCACCTCGTGAAAAATGTGCGAAGTTGCAACGCCCCTTTTGGTACCTCCCACACAAATTGACCATTTTTCATCAACATTTAACTGTAAATAATTATAATACAAGTGCATAACAATATATGAAATTTGTACAGTATAATGTTTTTGTAGCGCCTATAGTCCGGTAAAAAATGGGCATTATTGTACAGCCCCTTTTGGTACCTCCCACACAAATGAACCGTTTTACACCAAAAGTAAACGGCTTATAACCTTAATGTCAGTGCATACAACTATTTGAAATTTTGTACAGAGCAATGATGTTATAGTGCCTACCGTCCTGTGAAAAGTGGGTGTTATCACCACGCCCCTTTTTGTACCTCCCACACAAAATTACCAAATCATACTAAAATTAAATAGCTCGTAACGTTAATATACCAGTGCACATAAACGCTTAAGTTGGACACAGTTTAATGTATTTAAAGAATCTAGAGTTTACTGAAAAATAGGCGTAGTTGTTAAACCCCTTCTGGTACCTCCCACACAAATTGGCAGATTAATTAGTGTAATGTTATATACTACATTACTCACAAAGTGAGGGTATACCTTAGTCGGTTTACCCGACTGAAACTTGCTTGCTTGTTATTTATAGAACTATAGTTCCATTTTACACTAGACAGACATAAGTATCTCTATACCTGAAATCCAAAATGACGAAACACACATTAAGTCGCTTTAGCAGAGGAATTAAAATACCTATGCTGGAGATAAAATATATCAAAAATCGTACGCTCTGTGCAGAGGTGAATAAACATAAGATTTTCGAAAAGGGTGTTTAAATTATAAGGGCCGATGTTGATTTTGAATAAAACACAAAATATTTAGGAAATTATTGTCATTTCTATTTATTATGATAATATTGGTATGGTTCAATTATGTATGGGACCTCGGCGGCACACCTCCGTCCGATGGTCCAAATTTTTGATGACGCTGATGCATAATTGAGGTTAATGTGCTGAATTATCTCATCCTTTAGCTCTTGAATTGTTGCTGGCCTTTCTTTCAAATAATCCCATAGAAAGAAATCCAACGGTGTCAAATCACATGATCTTGGCGGCCAATTGACATCGCCATGACGTGAGATAACACGGCCATTGAATTTGTTGCGCAAAATAACCATTGTTTCGTTAGCTGTGTGGCAAGTGGCACCGTTCTGTTGAAACCACATATTGTCCACATCCATATCCATATGGCCCGATGACGTCGCCAGCCCATAGGCCGTACCAAACGAACTGGGCGAGCATACACAGGTGTTTTCAAATCTCCTACAGACCCGTTTTGCTGAAATTTGCCCGATTGTGGACACATTTGGTCAATTATGCTGATCAAAAAAACATCACAAAGTGCACGACATGCATTTTGACTTGAACGCCCATTTTCGTAAAAGGCTTAAAATACTTAAATGCGTTGCTCGATTGTGTATCTTTCCATGGTTCAAATTGAGTTAGTCTGAAATTGAGAAATGTCAAATGAAATGCAGAAAAAACTTGACGTTTAGCACCCTTTATTTATATATATAGTCGGGCTGCTTCGATTTTAATTTCATTTTTGAGATAGTGACAGATAAATTATGAAAACAAGTAAGAAAGTTCAGCCGGGTAAACCGACTTATGAATCAAAAAAACCGACCTTGAGTCCCAAGAAAATATTAGTAAATTTATTTATTTTCTTGTTTTAATTACTTTATTATCAATTTAAATTGCCTTTAATATCTTTGGAGTATGTATATATAAGATAAAAGCTGTTTACTTTGGGTACAAAATGGTACATTTGTGTGGGAGGATACAAAAGGGGCTTCCCAATAACGGTCACTTTTCTCTGTACTCTAGGTACTATAAAAGCATTGCACTGTACTTAATTTAAAGTATTTGTATGTACTGATATTACATTTAAAAGCTGTTTACTTTTGGTACAAAAAGGTCCATTTGTGTGGGTGGTACCAAATGGGTGGTGCCGATAACGCACATTTTTCTCTGGACTCTAGGTACTATACACTGTACAAAATTTCAAGTATTTGTATGCACTGGTATTAAAGTTATAAGCTGTAACTTTTGGTACAAAATGTCCATTTGTGTGGGAGGTACCAAAAGGAGCGTGGCAATAACACCCATTTTTCACTGTATTTTAGGTACTATTAAACCATTACACTGTACAAAATTTCAAGTCTTTTTATGTACTGGTAATAAAGTCATAAGCTTTTAACTTTTGGTTGAAAATTGTCCATTTGTGTGGGAGGTACCAAAAGAGGTGTGTCAACTACACCCATTTTTCTCGAGGTGATAGTGACTAATAAACTAATATTATGTGTAGAATTTCAGAGGGTTCAAATAAGTAGTATAGAAGTTATTAAATAATCAATATTTCGCTAAATGTTAACCCTTTGTGGGAGAGGTACTAGAAGGAATGCACCAATATGGGCCATTTTCGAACTTAGCCGGAGATAGAAGAAAATATTACCACATACCAAATTTGAAGTCAATCGGTTACTCGTTTCGGACGGACGGACATTACTCAAATGACTTAAAATTAAACAAAACGGATATCCCCCGAACATACTTGGGGTCTTAGGTCACTCCTTCGACGTGTTACACTTTTGGCTCGTTGCAATTGCTATATACCCTCCTCTCTAGGGTGAAGGGATAAATATTTATTTAATGTTGATACTCTATCGAATGTTATCGTTCAAAATATGAAATGACCTAAAAGAGCCCCAAATAGATTTCCGCCAAATATTCTTCGGGTCTCTAAGATCACTTCATCGATATGTTCTGGTCCCAAATCACGACATTCGATATCCAGAACTTTTCGATCGAAAAGCCGTTATAATTCTTGTTAATAAGAAAAAGTGAGCATTGGAATTAATTAAAAACTATCCAGATAAGCTGCATAAAAATATGTCTAAACAATCCTCTTGAATTAGACAGAAGATTCTACTCTATTAACGACAATAAAAAACACATTTTACTCGTAAAGTACTCGATATGCCGGCGGAATGAAATTGGGTCCCAGGAAAATACACCCCACTATTCTTATGAATATGGGCGCCAAAAAATAACATATCAAACAACAAAAATTTTATCTGGGGCTTTATTTTCATTTTTTTACTGCTTTTTGGGGTTTACTTTCATTTCTTGTCTGCTTTTTGGGGCTTATTTTCATCTATTAATTTAGAAACAGGAGAGGCTACGCATAAAAGATTTGCTCCCGTTGCCAACTTCAGATCCTGTCCATAGGAGAAAGTCTTAAACAGAGGCCGAAGGCCGCAGGCCGTAGGCCGACCGGACAGGAATAGATTTATAATTAGAAAATATGTTTGTATACGTGTATTAATGCGTACTCCCCAGATTTAGGAAGAGAAAATGTCTTAGTATATTTGCGGTTTGTTGTCATTTCATGCTGTTTTCTTGATTGGGGTGTAATTTCCTAAATCAATTTTTGTAAAGAAAATAGGCCCCAAATTTGGGGCGCACTTTCATTTTCAATTTGGGGTGCATTTTCTTGGGGTCCAACTTCCGGCCGCCATCTAAACAATCCTCTTGAATTAGACAGAAGATTCTACTCTATTAACGACAATAAAAAACACATTTCACTCGTAAAGTACTCGATATGCCGTGATTTGGCCCCTGAATACAATGCAGAGTGTAGACCCCACATTGAAAGGTGAGGTATCAAACATGGTTACCAGCCAGACGTTTGGAAGTCCGCGGAGTCCACGCCAATAATTTCTGTAGACTCATGCTCTAATACCATTTATTTCAGAGGAAGAATGCATTTCTTCGGACACTAAAGGGCTATGATGAGTTTCCTGACTCTTCGATGCATCTGATGGACACATACTTCGATAACACACTTGTTGGGCTGGAGGTAAATCCGTCGGCTACCAATGATGGTTTGAATTTTACAGATTAACCTCCATCACGCAACAGCAGCTTCGGCGGTTCTATAGCTGACATCGTCCTGACACAGGAACCTAATGTGAAGGAGGCAAAGTGACACTTTTATGAGAATATTTTAAAAAGTCCTTAATTTAAAACTTCTTTACGACCGATTGACAGAGTTAATCTGGATAATGTGGTCGACCACATCACTACATCTTTCAATAGTTACCTTGAAGAAGACTGTGCAAAATCAGTTATCCCATATGTCTTCGGGCCTACCCTCACCCTGTCAAACTTGGTGTGGGGTAGATTCCTGCTAAAGCTGTCTGGGCTGGACGGTGATCAGTCAGGCATCACATCTAGAGAAAAACTCATCCCTTCTATAGCTGATAAAAGATTTTGTTATCTGAACTCTATTAAGTAACCGAGTTGGTCATCTTCTCTATGGTCCGTTGATATTATTTCGATCCTTAACTTTATACCGATAACCAATTACTTTATCTACACTAGGGTAGGTAAACAGTTGTATCATCTACTTTAAAGTAGTAGTAGTTGTAGTATATTACAAGATGGATCATCTATTCTGATCTAAAGTAGATAACCAGTTAAATGACCCTATTGCATACGCCCTATATCACATAACCTCTAAATAAAATAACCAATTTGGCTGTCTGGTATTTAGAAGTTAACAATTTAATATATAGTATATATACTAGTTGGATCATAATGCATATAGTTTATAGTAGACAGCTCTGTAGTGGATCATCCGCTCTGTATTAGATTATCAGTTGGATCACATAATCTTTACCTACTCTAGATTATGTGGTCCAGCTGGTAATCTACCAGATTATTTATCTAGTATCTATCAGATTATCAATTGGATTAAATTTGTCATCTACTCTACTTTACCTAACCACTTTAATTCTCTTCTCTATAATACGAGTAGATAACCATTAGGAACATGGATAAACAGTGTAATCTTCTTCTCAACACTAGATAATTAGTTGGATCATCTGCGACATAGTAGATAACCTGTTGAATCATTCACTCTATAGTAGATAACTAGTACCTTATAGCAGATAACCAATTTGGGTGTATATTTAACCCTTAGAAGACATCAAATTTGCTATCTGTATAGTAGACAAGATTACACTCTAGTTTAGGTAACCATTTGGATCATCTACTCTGTGGTAGATAATACTTGTACCAGTTTGTTTTTTTCATTCTATGTTAGAATCAACTAATCTAGTTTAGGTAACCAGTTGGGTCATCTACTCCAATGTAAGTAACCAGATTGAACATCTACCCAGGGCACATACCCTATATCTTATAACATTTAATGGACAAATGGTAATCTACTTTGCAGCAAACAAACATTTGGGACATAAGATTTCAATAAATATATTTTCAGACTTATATTAGATTCAACATATACAAATTTCTCTTTAAATATTAACAAATTATCTTCCCGATTAGACGTTTTGATAAATGGGTGACTAATGGGAAAGAGAAAAACTAACGTTCATTTCCATTTAAAACCCATTTCCTTTACGTCTGTGTTAGAAGATTCGATGCTGATCAGTCGTAGTGAACGGACGTGTTTAGCACAGAGCGGATAGTTAAAAATCTATTATACCTATTACGCAATCGCAAAAAAATAAAACAAAATCTGTACAAAGTCTGGAAGGCCTACATCGTAGTACCTATTACGGGCTAATACGGAAAAAAAAAATCATTGGCGGGGATGCCTTCGCGTTCCGATGGAGCGGGGTTCCCCAATCGTCCTACTGTCCGTCCGTTGGTCTTGGCCAAAGCCGACCACACCAAACATGGTGAAAATTTCCCCCCAGTACTCACAACAGGTGGTACGGTGAGGGGAAAACGTCACGTCCGACCGTCAAAACGGAAACACAATGAGCACCGGATAGCGCTCAGAGTTCTGACGAAGTTGGAGGCTGTTGAGGTTTCGGCTCTTACCGAAAAACAAAAAGAGTCACTTACCTGGGCTAAAGGCGTCTTAGATGCTTCTAAGGCCAATCAGCCGGCTGAAAGAGCCACAAATTCAGCTGTGTTAACGGCTAATAAAGTTAAAAGAATCAGATCACCTGATGAACCCCTGCCCTCGAAAAAGGCAAGAGGCCCAAATGTCACTATCAACAGGACACTCACCAAGCCCTTCAATGAAGTGGCGAAGGAGAGTCTAGTGATGGCCGTTATAGACAGAAGTAGTGAGGATGGATCCATCCTCAAGGACAAATGGAGCCATGTGCAATCAGCCATTATGGCTCATTACCTCGATGTCCGTAGAGAGATGCCGGGCACACCACCAATCTGCAACGATGCAGGATGGCATCAGGGGAGAGTAAAGCTCTTACATTTCGGTGATGCCAGATCAGTAGACCTGTATAAGGCTGCTCTGAGTCGAGCGGGTGAGGTGTGGCCGGGTGCCCAGTTGGATATTGTCGAAAAAAACAACATCCCTAGTCATCCTAGAGCCATCACCTGGGTTACAGAAGAGCCCTCCAACCCGGCTGACATATTAGAAATAATAAAAGATTCCAATCCTGGTCTGCCCGCCCATAATTGGAGAATCAGCAAGGTGGGTGAGGCGGATGGTAAAAAGCGGCAGGTCAATTTGATCCTTAACGCTGAATCCACCTCCCATATACAACGTGCAAGTGCAACCCTACAGTATGGCTTCGAGACTATAGTCTTGAAGGTATACAAGCAGGATATAGTTCCCACTGCGGAAGGTGAGTCGTCCACCGCGGTTGAAACACAGCTTTCTGGAAGTGCGGAGGTATCCACGCCCATTATTTCGGGTGACTCCAACTCTAACAGAAGATCTGTAACGTCCTACTCTGAGGACGAAAGCTCTACTTCTGACACAGAGGGGCTGAGGGGAGTCTCCGGACTCTTTGACGCATCTGGCGGGGACACGCTTCTCGATGATACGGACGAAGAGTTCGATAACACCCTTGTAGGGGTGGAAGTTAATCTGTCAATTACCAATGATGGTAAGAATTTTACAGATTAACCTCCATCACGCTAAAGCAGCCTCAGCGGCTCTATTGCTGCGCCTGTCCACAGGTGCAGTAGACATCGTCCTGATACAGGAGCCCTACGCAGTGGGAGGAAGGGTGTGCGGTATCAGGACACCCAACTTTAAACTGCTTGTGGCCAACTGTGAAGGCACTCCAAGAACCTGCATTTTGGCCAGGAAAGATCTAAGTATCTTTCTCCTGGCTAATTTAAGTGGTAAAGACCAAACATCTGCTAGTCTGGAGATCGGTAATCGCATATATTGGGTGGTCTCCAGTTACTTGCCTTATGAAGCTGTAGTACCGACTGCTCTATTCAGGGAAGTAGTAGAAGAAGCAACATCTGACGAGGTCGAGCTGATTGTTGGCGCAGACACGAACGCTCATCATACTATCTGGGGTAGTACGGATATAAACCATAGGGGTGATTCGCTTCTTGACTTTATTCTAACTACCAACCTAAGTATTTGTAACATTGGTAATAAACCGACCTTTACAATTAAAGACAGACAAGAAGTACTCGACGTAACGTTTGCTACTGACCGGCTGTCAGACAAAATTATTGGGTGGAATGTACTAGACGACCACTCATTCTCAGATCACCATTATATTGAGTTCAAACTCGCTGAAAAAGCGCCTGAACCTGCCGTCCACAGAAATGTGAGAAAGACAAAGTGGCACCTGTATGAAAAGAATTTCAAGAAAGTCCTCAACTCCAAACTTCTGTACGAACCGAATGACAAAGCCGGTCTGGATCATCTGGTCGAGCATATCACCACATCATTCAATAGTTCCCTTGAAGAAGCCTGTCCAAAAACAAGGTACAAGGGTAAAACTAAACCCCAATGGTGGACTTCTGAGCTAACGGCTATGAAAAAGACCTGCAACAAGCTATTCAACAAGGCTAAATCTACTGGGGTCGCTAATGTTTGGGATGCCTATAAAGAGCAACTCAAGATCTATAAGAAAGAGCTTAGAAAGGCGCAAAGACGCTCTTGGTATACTTTCTGTGGCGAAGTGGAAAAGGTCTCCGACGCCGCAAGGCTGAGGAAAATATTATCAGCTTCACCCTGTACAGTGGGTTACTTGCAGGATGAGGCAAATAATTGGACCAAAAACAGCGAGCAGTCGCTCAATGTACTGCTCGACACACATTTCCCGGGGAACTCTCTAACAGAACCAGAGGATCAGCAGGACCAACAAGAGTGCGAGTGGACTGCGAGCGTCGCTAGCTTGTTGACTGAAAGATCCAGAATAAGCTGGGCTATTAATAGCTTTGAGCCCTTCAAGTCACCTGGACCAGACGGCATCACTCCAGCAGAAATGCAGAAAATGTTGAAATACATTATCCCCTGGCTGGAGAAAATTTATGTAGGCTGTATCAGGCTTTCATACATCCCGAATCGATGGAGGGATACCAAAGTGGTATTCATACCAAAAGCGGGGAAGATATCACACACTAGGCCAAAAGACTTCAGACCAATTAGCCTATCCTCCTTCCTATTGAAAGGTCTGGAACGACTTTTAGATTATTTCATTAGGGAAAACCTGGATACAAAACTCCTGTCAGTGAACCAACATGCTTACAATAAGGGGAAGTCTACAGAATCAGCCCTGCACGAACTTGTGAGCACTATCGAATCGTCCCTGCATTTCAAGGAATTCACCATGGTGGCATTTCTTGACATAGAAGGGGCTTTTAACAACATTCACTCAGATGCAGTAATTGCGGCACTGTCACATCTTAATGTTAACTTTAGTTTGATTAGACTAATTCAAAGTCTGCTCAACAGAAGACGCATAACAGCATGTCTTGGGTCCACAACTCTAACAAGGTTTGTAAACAGAGGGACCCCACAAGGAGGAGTACTGTCTCCACTAATTTGGAACCTAGCGTTGAATGAAATTCTGCTAGATCTAGAACGTTGTGGCTGCAAGGTCGTGGCATATGCGGACGACGTTGCAATCGCAGTGAGTGGCAAATTCGAAAACGTCCTCCGAGACATTCTACAGGTAGCTCTGAACAAATTGGCTAGATGGGCCAGAAGCAGCGGTTTGGGCATAAACCCAAACAAGACAGAATTGGTTCTCTTTACTAGGATGAATAAAGTCCCACATGTGGACCCTCCACCTCGGATAAATGGAACAGATCTAGTCTTTTCTGAAAGTGCAAAATTTTTAGGAATAATTCTAGATAGAAAACTGTTATTTAGACTTAATGTATTGGAACGTGTAAGGAAGGCTAACGTCGCCTTATATTCCTGCAAAAAGGCTGTAGGGTCGCGGTGGGGCCTCTCTCCTAAAATCGTCCACTGGATATATATAGCAGTAGTTCGTCCTATACTGCTATACGGCATTGTGGTATGGTGGACGGCAACTGACAAACTAACCATCACCAACCTACTAACAAAGGTTCAGAGAACTGCCTGCCTGAGCATAAGCGGAGCCTTAAGGACTACAGCGACCGAGTCTCTACAAGCCCTACTCCATATACTGCCGATTAATATTGTGGCGAGAGAAGTTGCAACCAAAGCGTCAATAAGATTAAACTGCCTATCAATGTGGAGGTACAAACCCTACGGTCACATGAGAATATCAAAGTGTAGTGCTATGGTAACCGACCGAGTGGACTATATACCAACGGTGTACACCTTCGAGAGAAATTACATCACTATGATTCCCGCGAGAGATGAATGGGTTGGAAGAAAACCAGGTAATAGAAACCATCTCCAATTTTACACGGATGGTTCGAAGCTTGATGAAAAGGTTGGCTTCGGAGTACACTGTGCAGAGCTTAGATTGGATATAGCTCACAGACTACCAGATACCTGCAGTGTCTATCAAGCCGAAATAATGGCAATATGGGAAGTAGCCAAGTGGCTGAGTCGCAACATAGTAACCAACACTGGCATTGTCATTTACTCGGACAGCCAGGCTGCCATCAATTCTCTGGAGGCAACATCCCTAAATTCACAAACAGCCCTCGACTGCCGCAGATCTCTTAACGAGATGGCTGAGCAGTTTAACATACACCTCATATGGGTGCCTGGGCATAGGGATATCCCGGGGAACTGCAAAGCCGATGAACTTGCTAGGAAATGGACGACATTACAAATTCTCGAAGAATTTGCATATATTGGTGCGCCACTATCCACGTGCAAGCTTTGGCTTAGGCAAGAGGCAATCAGGCAGTCCAACGAAAGATGGACAGAAATCGGCACCTGCAGGGTAGGTAGACAAATCTGGCCAAGGTATGACCTGAGAAGATCAAAATATCTCCTCGCACTAGAGAGGCAAAGATTGTCTACGTTAGTATCAGTTCTGACGGGACACTGCTTGATCGGCGAACACGCCAAAAGATTGGGTATTGACTCTAATGACTTCTGCAGAAGCTGTGGAGATGAGGAAGAAGTGGAGAGCATTGAGCACTTGCTATGCGACTGTCCCGCTCTGAGTAAACGACGACTGGACATACTGGGGTCGGCTGTTCTAGGCAGCCTAACAGATCTTTCCAGTACCGATATTCGTAATATCGACAAATTTGTATATCAAACAGGTTGGTTTCGATGAGGGGCATTCCAGCCCGTGGTAACACTAGGGACCTAAACTGGTCTATGTGAGCTTGTATAAAAAATACGGCTGCCACCCTAACCTAAACCTAAACCTACGTCTGTGTTATCACAAAGGACTCCTTAGTCCTTTGCATGGAAATATTTTATTCTTTATTTATTACAAAGCAAAATAGCCAAAGTTGAGTGAGCAGACCTTAACGAATCCAAGCCACCCCTACCGAAAAAAAATACGAAAAATACTTTTTTTTCCTAATTTCTATGTAAAAACATACCAACAGGACTGGAGGGAAAAAGCACAGACCACAAATTTTCACATGATTACTTTAATATTAGTTTTGCTATGTTAATGAAGCAGAGGGGGAGAAGCAAACTCCCAACCAAAACAAAAGTGGAAAACAATTACCCTCGGGGGTAACAACTTCACCGGCTGGAAAAAAGAGTACACACTCACACATTTTTATACGGGAAGCTCCACATATGTTGCTACGAGGAGGAGGATGTGGTAGGAGAAGAGAGGAAGAAAACCACGAGCAGACATCTGTGAACATTTGTTGCAGGCATATGCGAATTTTATGTTCGATTACACATATGTGAAGTGACGTCCCTTCGCTTCACAGGCCCCCTCAGTTTATTAATAATATTTTCATAATAATTTATTAATGGCCCTATAATTGATATCAGTTGCAAATATCTAATTTTTGCTTTATTTAATTATTTTTAGCAGACTTGCATTAATTTACTTAATGGTGTATTAAGTTGGGGAGCTAATGTATTCGACAGCTTCTAAATATTAAATGCTCGAAAGTTCTCAGACACAGATGCCACATTCATTACCGGCGAAAGTAGTTTCTTCACACTCTATTAAATAATTAGTTACTCGTATGACAGTTTATGCCCGGCAGAACTACCCTGATTTGGTTAAGGAAGGAGGCTCTGGAAAATACATGATTATTAGATATTCTATGCCGAATTATAAATGAGAGTATAACCTTTATTAAAATCTCTTATTGGTACGTAGTAATGAATTTCAGCTTATACTCTGTAGCTTATAAACAGTTTGGTTGGACAGTATACAAGCAATTCAAATTCATCTACTCTATATTCTATAGCCATGTGGAAGTTATACTCTATAGCAAATAACCAGTTGGATCATAAACTCTAAAGTAGATAACAAGTTGTAGCATATTCTCTAGAACAGAGAACGAAGCCGAGGCAAAATTGTCGGCGGCGGCGGCTTGTCCAAAATTGGGTCGGCGGCGGCGGCTTTTCGGCTTGATTTCTGCTTACGATTTATTGTGCAACATAACAGATACACATTTATTATACAACTTAGTTGGAAGTATGAGCACGGTGTAAAAATAGATTTTTCCCTTAAAAATTAAATCGAGCAAAGGAGAAATAATTAAAAAATGGTCTGAAATTAAACATGTTTGCTGTACAAACGTATATCTGACAAATCTAGAAAGATCTGAAAGACTTCTTCTATTTGAAGTTTATTTTATATGCCTTCCAAAATATTTTGAATGTTACTACTTTCACTCGTCGAGTAAAAACTGGTAAAGGAAAAGACATTTTGTAAATTCTCTCTTAAATTTGCCTAATACTTTTACTGGTTCATTGATCGAAAAAAGTAAACACAAAGTTAAATTAGTTTTCTAAATTTTTTCTTTTTTTATAAAAATATTTATTTTTTGTTATAGTAAAACTTTAACACATTTTGAAAACTTAATGCTGATATACACATATTGTAATGCAATACAATATTAAATTTATATTTGTAAATTTGTGATATTAAATACCGATTATTTTCAATTCCACCGGTTGACACGATTTTGGGATTTTGCTAAGTGTAAAATTTTGGTTTCTTTTTTGTTTCTAATAAAGGGAAAAAATGTTTTGTTTGCTAAAATCTATTTTGTAAAAATTAGAGTAAATTTTCGAATTTTAAGAAAATGGAATTGTTTTCCTCTCTACAACATTATATACTATACATCGATTTTCTTCGGAATGGTCTCATTTTATTCATTACCGATCAGACTTTACTATAAAATCATAAAAATATAACAGTAGTGCGTTTTTTTTGAGGCCTTTATTTAAAAAGTATTAAAATTTTCAAAGAAATAGGATTTTTTCGCAATGTTTTGTAAGATATTGTGGAATCCGCTGAACGGATAGAAAATTGTATTGTAGGCAGTTGAATACTTAATTAGATTTTTTTTCCGGAACCAATTAGGAGAAATGGTTCTCAAGATGAAAGGCGTAATTAAAAAATTACAACGGCGGCGATTTAAAGCCAATTTTAGCCCACCTATCGGCGGCGGCGTGCTCACAAAAAAAAATCGCCTTCGGCGGGTTATCGGCTAAAACCTGGCTGGCTTCGTTCTCTGCTCTAGAGTAGATAACCAGTTCGAACATTTACTCAAGTAAGGTAACACTATGCAACAACATTTTTGTATATAAATTAGCATAAGTTTTCGCTTTACAATATTTAGATGAATTTACTAGAGCTTTGTACAATGACAAAATATATTTTTTTACGAAAACAAATTATGGATTTTTATACCCTACACCACACTGTGGTCCTGGGTATTATGAGTTTGTGCATTTGTTTCTAACATCCAACAGAAGAAGAGATAGACCCATCGTTTATAGACTTGGAATCACTTCCTGAGCCGATTTAACCATGTCCGTCCGCCCGCCTGTAGATTTTTCGTTGTAATCAAAGTACGGATCGTTTTTTGGTCCGTACTTTGGATTATTCGCTTTCGCAGAAATATATTTCAGTATTCGCTTCCATTTGTTAAAAGCGTTATATCTTCTTATTCGCTTCACACATTTTGAATACCAATGAAAACTCTTCCACTTCTCTTTAAAAAAGACGAAAAATATGCTTGTCCTTGAGGTAACAGGAGGTAAAATATGGAAAACATTATTAACACTTGAATATCCTGGAAAAGTATAAATTTAGTTCCTTAATTTTGTTGGTACTAAAGGGTGAAACTGTGATTCACATTCGCTTTCGCAAAAATGCATATTTCACTATTTATTTATTTATTTCGTCTATGGAAATACAATTCCTTACAGACTATTGCTTAATAATAAATTAATTCTAGTATACTTTTAAATTTAGACATTTTCATAGAAAAATCCAGATTATACAATTTAAAAATTTTGTTAAATTCCCTAAGGGATCTAACAATAGGCTCATTAAGGCCATAATTAGTTCTATGTAGTTGTACTTTAAAAAATTCATAGTTTCTTAATCTCCTAGAAGGCACGTTAAAAGGAATTAGATTTAATAAATGAGGGCAATCAATAAGTCCACAAATAACTTTATATAAAAACATTAAAGATTGTAAACATCTACGGTTAGATAATATCGGAAGGTGAATAAGTTTACACCTGGATTCATATGAAGGAAATGGATGAACAAAGTTGAGTGAAGACAGGGCAAATTTATTTCCTTTGTATTCTCTCAACTCTGTTGATCTGTGTAGAAGATGACGGGA
The DNA here is from genome assembly GCA_963930755.1 of Eudasyphora cyanicolor. Lineage (NCBI taxonomy): Eukaryota > Metazoa > Arthropoda > Insecta > Diptera > Muscidae > Eudasyphora > Eudasyphora cyanicolor. The sequence continues at coordinate 42,613,948 of OZ005735.1, forward strand.
TCCAAACAATTTGCGCGTTGAGCGGACAAAAGTCATGTACAAAATTTTCCGAGTATATGCGTCACTAAAATCAGAACTGTGGCGTTTAATAAATGCAAGCAGTTTATATGCTTTTGGAATGATGTAGTCAATATGAGAATTAAAGCTAAGTTTCGAATCAAACAAAATGCCCAGATCAAGAATTTCATGAACTTGCTTGACTCTCTCACCATTTGCATAAAATTCCATAAATATAGGACAGTGTAAGCGTGAATAACAAACGTAAAAGCTTTTTCTAACATTTAGGGACAGTTTATTAAAAACACACCAATCTGTAACAGATAAAAGATCACATTGTAAAAAAGTAGCATCTAATAAATTATTTATACGTTTAAACAGTTTCACATCATCTGCATAAAGCAAGCATTGAGAGTATGATATACATTTTGAAATATCATTTATAAACAAGTTAAATAGAAGTGGCCCCAAAACACTACCCTGAGGTACACCAGAAGTAGCAACGTAGGGCAAAGAACTGGAACCATCGATATGGACCATATAGACTCTGTTGGTTAAGTACGAATTGCTTTCGCATTCGCAAGAAATATATTTCAATATTCGCTTTCGCTAAAGTATCGTTACATCCCTAGTTTGTAATGAAATTTAGTATTGTGCTCTTTTTGACCATATTGAAATTGGTCAAAATAGGTTCAGATTTATATATATCTCCCATATATTTAAGGAAAATCGGTTCAAATTTAGATATAGCCCCCATATATATGTGTTACCCCCGATTTTATATGTAAACGCTGTAGAAACTATATTATATATCCGATCAGTTCGAAATTCGACAGAAAGAGGTTTCGTATTGCATAGATGAAAATTGCAAAATTTGTGATAAATCGGTTCAGATTTAGATATAGCCCCCATATATATATATTGCACCCGATTTGAAATATAAGAGCAGCGATCAGTATGAAATTCGGCAGAGAGACGTTTCATATTACTTGAATGAACACTGCATTTTTGTAGATGATAGAGAAATCTTGGATGATTTATAGAAAATTTTGCAAAACTTAATATTTCTATAAATATTAAGTTTTGCAAAGAAATGAACCTTATCCTGAACCTTAATATTTAAACCCAGTAAGGAAAGGCAGTAAGTCGGGTTGGGCCGACTATATAATACCCTAAACATCCCTAACAATGCGATAAGGGTCATTGCGATAATAATTTGGAATAATTGGTAAATGGGTAAGAACATATATATGTGGATACATCTAATTCTGAACCGATAATCGCTAAATTAAGCCCGATGCCATACATCTTCGAAATGAGGCCGGTCAGGCAGTTACAGTGAATGGTGCTCGCTATCGTGAGATGATAACGAACTTTTTATGGCCCGAATTGGAAAATATGGATGTGGACAATATGTGGTTTCAACAGGACGGTTCCACTTGCCACACAGGTAACGAAACAATGGCTCTTTTGCGCAACAAATGCAATGGCCGTGTTATCTCACGTCGTGGCGATGTCAATTGGCCGCCAAGATAATGTGATCTGACACAGTTGGACTTCTTTCTTTGGGGTTATTTGAAAGAAAAGGTGTACGTCGAGCAACAAGTCAAGAGCTAAAGGATGTGATAATTCGGCACATTAACGGCATAGAACCTCAATTATGCCAAAGCGTCATCGAAAATTTGGACCATCGGATGGAGGTGTGCCGCCGAGGTCGCGGCGGCCATTTGGCCTATATTTTGTTCCATACATATAATTGAACCATACCAATATTATCATAATAAATAGAAATGACAATAATTTCCTAAATAATTTGTGTTTTATTCAAAATTAACATTGGCCCTTAAAATTTAACCACCCTTTATATGGGGGCTATATCTAAATCTGAACCGATTTTCTCCGAATTTGGCATTATTGCTTCATGTAATAAAAAACCCCTTTCTGCCGAATTTCTGCGAAATTTACTGATCGGATATAAAATACAGTTTCTACTGCGCTTACATGTCAAATCGGGGGTAACATATATATGTGGGCTATATCTAAATCTGAACCGATTTCCCCCAAATTTTGTATTGCCTCTAAGTGTATCACGAGACTACTCTCTGTCAATTTTGGTACATATCGGTTCAAAAATGTTGCTTATACAGTTCATATATGCCAAATCGGAGGTACATATATATGGGAGCTATATGTAAATCTGAACCGATTTTAACCAAATTCAATAGGGATCGTCCGTCGGCTTAAGGAAAGATATGTGCAAAGTTTCGTTGAGATCGGACCATAATTGTTTTGTATATATATAATTGCAAATATACATCTACAGACAGACGGACATAGCTAAATCCGCTTAGAAAGTGATTAGAAGTCGATCGGTATAATAAACAATGGGTCTATCTCTTTTCCTTTTGGATGTTACAAACAAATGCACAAAGTCATAATACCCTGTACCACAGTGTGGTGTGGGGTATATATATTAATATTTGATGAAAATCTCCTCTTGCTTCTTAAGTTATGCATAAATGCAAAATTTTGAGGAAATCTGAACCAAAATTAAAATTTTAAATAGTAAAGAACTTTGGATCGTATTCATAAAATTGTTGAGATATTTATGGGTCTGATTATACCCTACACCACACTGTGGTACAGGGTATTATAACTTTGTGCATTTGTTTGTAACACCCAAAAGGAGAAGAAATAGACCCATTGTTTATTATACCGATCGACTTAGAATCACTTTCTGAGTTGATTTAGCTATGTCCGTCTGTCTGTCTGTCCGTCTGTCCGTCTGTCTGTGCATGTATTCTTGTAATCAAAGTACAGGTCGCAATTATGGTCCGATCTCGACGAAACTTTACACATATATTTTATTTGGCCCAAGGACGATCCCTATTGAATTTGGTTACAATCGGTTCAGATTTAGATATAGCCCCCATATATACGTTACCCCCGATTTGAAGTGTAAGCGCTGTAAAAATGTTATTTTATATCCGATCAGTATGAAATTCGGCAGAAAGAGGTTGCTTATTATATGAATGAACACTGTTAAATTTGGAAGAAATCGGTTCAGATTTAGATATAGCCCCCATATATACGTTACCCCTCGATTTGACATGTAAGCGCTGTAAAAATGTTATTTTATATCCGATCAGTGCGAAATTCGGCAAAGAGAGGTTTGTTATTACATGAAGGAATACTGCTAAATTCGGAGAAAATCGGTTCGGATTTAGATATAGCCCCCATATATACGTTACCCCCGATTTCACATGTAAGCGCTGTAAAAACTGTATTTTATATCTGATCAGTATGAAATTCGTCAGAAAGAGGTTTCCTATTATATGAATGAACACTTTTAAATTCGGAAGAAATCGGTTCAGATTTAGATATAGCCCCTATATATACTTACCCCCGATTTGACATGTGAGCGCTGTAAAAATGTTATTTTATATCCGATCAGTGCAAAAGTCGACAAAAAGAGGTTTCTTTCTACATGAAGGAATACTGCCAAATTCGGAGAAACTCGGTTTAGATTTAGATATAGCACCCATATATATGTTACCCCTGATTTGACCTGTAAGCGCTGTAAAAACAGTATTTTATATCCGATGAATATTATGTATTTTATATACATGAAGGAATACTGCCAAATTCGGAGAAAATCGGTTAAGATTTAGATATAGCTCCCATATATATGTTACCCCCGATTTGACATGTAAGCGCTGTAGAGACTGTATTTTATATCCGATCAGTACGAAATTCGACAGAAGGAGGTCTTTTTATATGAATGAGTATTCAGGGAAGATCGGTTCAGATTTATATTTAAGCTCCATATATATGTTCCCCCTGATTTGGTATCAAACCGCTATAGAAGTTGTATTTTACTTCCGATCATTAAAATTTTCCAGAAAGATGTTTCTCAATTTAGGAACGAATATTGCTTAATTTAGCGATTATCGTTTCAGAATTAGATAATATGTTTCTACCCATTTACCAATTATTCCAAATTATTATGGCAATGACCCTTATGGCATTGTTAGGGAGGTGTAGGGTATTATATAGTCGGCCCCGCCCGACTTTCTGCCTTACTGGTTTTCAATATAAAAACGATCCTGAAATCGATTAAAAATTACTATGAATGAGGCCTTTAATATCACTATGCAACAACATTTTTGTTGAAGGGCTGTGCATAACATTTTCTTGTGTTATATAGTGTCCTAAACACAAAAAAAAATATTAAAAAAATTTTGTATGGTAAATTTTTTTTAAAAAATTTTTCTTTAAAATTCCCATTTTCTTGGAAGATGTCTTCCGTATGTGGACCATATTTATCCCCTCACCATAGAGAGGAGGGTATATATCATTTGATACGAGCCAAAAGTGTAACACATCGAAGGAGTAACCTGAGACCCTATGTATGTTCGGCGGATATCCGTTTTGGGTCATTTTTAATCGAATGAACAATGTCCGTCCGTCCGTCCGTCTGTCTGTCTGTCTGCTGGCTGGTGCGCACGATAACTCTCGAAAGGAGTAACCGATTGTCTTAAAATTTGGTATGTGGTAATATTTTCTTCTATCTTCGGCTAAGTTCGAAGATGGGCCATATTAGTCCAGTCCTTCTACTTCCTCCCCCACAAAGGGTTAACATTTAGTGAAATATTGCTTATTTAATAATTTCTATACTGCTTACTTGAATCCTCCAAAATTCTACACATACGAGTAGTATTAATTTGTTAGTCACTATTGGAAAAAATTGGCGAAGTTGCCACGCCCCTTTTGTACCTCCTACACAAATAGAGAATTTGAATCAAATATTAATAGCTTATAACCTTAATACCAGTGCATATAAATACGTGAAATTGTGTACAGTGTAATGCTTTTATTGTATCTAGAGTCCAGAGAATGGTGACCGTTATTGGGACGCCCCTTTTGGTACGTCACACACAAATGGATCATATTGTACCAAAAGTAACAGCTTTTAACTTTAAATCTAGATTATACTTTAAAGTATATTTACAGAATGGGTCATAACTTACACATTTATCCATTGACTTTTAGCAAACAGGCATTATTTTCTTCGTTAGGATGCTATCTTTCAAGAAACAGAACAAATATTTTTTTGGCAATTTTTTATGGAATTTTTCGTGCCAATCAAAAGTGATAAATTTTTTTCTTATTTTTTTAACAATATTTACTAAGATTTCGTTTATACCTGAAAGTGATGTTTTTAGCAATTCTAGCCCTCATAATATTCTTTAATTTAAGTGGTATCTTGGCTTTATCGAGCTTATACTTCAAAATATATAGTCCAAATACTAAAGGTAAATACCAAGACAAATGGAATTTTAGAAAAAAACAATTAAAAAACTTTTCATTAAAAAAAAGGTTTTGTCTTCATAAAATAGTATGCCTCAATCTATTAAAAAATAGAAAGTTTTTAGCTATCGGACACAAAAAAAACTTTTTTTGTTGTATGTTTGTAACTTGTAATATAGCTTTATTATGAAAACCAGTAAGGAAAGGCTAAAGTCGGGCGGTGCCGACTATATAATACCCTACACCACTCTCGTAATATTGAATAACTCTGATATATAAATTTTGTAATTCATGTATAAATTGTTTACATAAATTTACTTTTGGGACATTTTATACTTAAGTAAATAATACCCTGTACCACAGTGTGGTGTAGGGTATAAAAACGATTGGATCTAAAGAGCCAAATCGGATGAAACATATATATGGGAGCTATAGCTAAATCTTTACCGATTTTCTTCAAATTCGGTAGTGTTGGATCATGGATCAAGGAACTCTACCATTCTAAATTTCAAAACGATTGGATGTAAAATACAGCTTTTATAGGACTAAAGGGCCAAATCGGACGAAACATATATATGGGAGCTATGGCTAAATCTTAACCGATTTTCTTCAAATTCGCTAGTGTTGGTTCATGAATCAATAAACTCTACCATTCTAAATTTCAAAACGATTGGATGTAAAATACAGCTTCTATAGAACTAAAGGGCCAAATCGGACGAAACATATATATGAGAGCTATAGCTAAATCTTAACCGATTTTCTTCAAATTCGGTAGTGTTGGTTCATGGATCAAGAAACTCTACCATTCTAAATTTCAAAATGATTGGATGTAAAATACAGCTTCTACAGGACTAAAGAGCAAAATCGGACGAAACATATATATGGGAGCTATAGCTCAATTTTAACCGATTTTCTTCAAATTCGGCAATGTTGGTTCATGGATCAAGAAACTCTACCATTCTAAATTTCAAGACGAGCGGTTGTAAAATACAGCTTCTATAGGACTAAAGGGCCAAATCGGACGAAACATATATATGGGAGCTATAGCTAAATCTTAACCGATTTTCTTCAAATTCGGCAATGTTGGTTCGTGGATGAAGAAACTCTACCATTCTAAATTTCAAAATGATTGGATGTAAAATACAGCTTCTATAGGACTAAAGGGCCAAATCGGACGAAAGATATATATGGGAGCTATATCTAAATCTGAACCGATTTCAACCAAATTCAATAGCGATCTTAACAGCCACGAAATACTCTAAACTGCAAAATTTCAGAACGATCGGAGTGAAATTGCGACCTGTAGTCGACGAACAACTTTACATGGACAGACGGACGGATCGACGGACATCGTTAAATAGACTCAGCTAGTGATTCTGAGTCGATCGGTATACTTTAAGGTGGGTCTAGCTGTGTTATTTTCAGGTGTTACAAACATCTGCCGTGAAACAAACTTATAATACCCTGTACCACAGTGTGGTGTAGGGTATAATTATCCTGTTGCTCCATAGGTTCCCCAAAACTACAATGTTATAAGGAAATTTGGACAAAAACAATAGGTCTAGTATTTTTATGATATTTAGCTGGATGAGAAATGAAACTTTTGTATGGAGTTTTCCTTTTGCTCTTTAAGTTCCATGATATTTTAGTGTATAATATAGGGCAACTTTCTTGAATTATATAAAATTTATATTTTCTTCTCCCTTTTTCATATTTAAAGCCATTTTGCTTTTTTTGAAACCAGCCTTTGCTTCTTAAGTACCCCAAAATAATATTCTCTTCGGGAACATAATTGTTTTTATGCAGATCATGAATAAATACAATTGTATACCCCGTTAAAATGTTGTAGAGAAAGCCCGATGAAATGCCTTTGTATCTATCTGAAGTTCTTGTAACCCTTCAAAATCTCTGCAGCGAATTTAAAAAAATAAATTAATTACCCAAGTAAGGTGCATAACTTTGACTTTGTTCAAAAATTAACATACAAAACACCACATTTTTTATCTCTTCACCCATGACTAATCCATTTGATATACCAGAACAAATTTAATTGTGCGACAAAAAGAAATACATATAAATCCTCAAAAGAAAAACGTTTATCGCCAAAGACATCGCTGCCATTAAAAAGTGTAAAGAAATTTCAATCATTTAAGGCCGGAACTTAAGATTTATCAGGATAAATTACGCACACACCACACTCATAGGAAGACGCACACACACACACGTCCAACATTCGGAAAAATAAAGGAAATCATTAAATGGCGCAAAACGATTTGTTATGGCACAAAACGCTGAAGAAAAAGAAATGAACAAAGATTTCTATCAATTTATTTACTATTAGACGGAAATGAGGAAGAAAAAGGACTGCGTTTTTTTGCGTTACAGAATCGCACGCTCTAAGAACACATGCCGCCGCCAAAGGACCCTTTGCCTCACACACAGACATGCACACACACATTAATAACAAAGGACAAATGTGTAAAAGTGTGAAATTTACTAAATGAAAAAATTAATTAATTTTTTCAATACATTAATGCACACAACACAACTGTGTATGTAATTCATATGAAGTCGGAGACGGCAACAGTGACGGCGACGGTGGCGATGGTGATTGTGATTGCAGCAAGAATGGATAATTAGAGAAATGTAGCCGTCCTTATATGAGAATGCGAAAGTCTTCCTGCCACGCTTTGTGACAGTGTGTGTGAGTGAGGGAATGGCTTGAGTACGGGGATGTCTTTGGGCTACATGTGTTCGTAGCGGTTGCACAAGATATGTGAGGACTGACTGCAAAAGATATGCGTTTTGGCGTAAGCCGGAAAACGGAGGGTGGTTTGATAAATTTGGTGGAGCCAAATAATATGCCAGCTTTTCAATTTATTCAGTGGTTGGCAAAATACTAAGAAAGCGTTAATGTATTTTGAATGTAAAAAACTTGATTTTTTGTAAAATAATGAATTTTTCTAAAAATACCTGTATATAATAAGCTCTTGAAGAAAATATAAACTTTCTATAAAGCACCTAGAGCTCTATGAAAATACCTAAAGATTGACAACTTTGATTATTTTGAATTGCAACTATAATTATGCCAAAAACTCGTGAGGGTACGAAGGAGCGCAAGGATGTTTTCATAACAATTAAATATTATTGTTAGGGAAATTCAAACGTTATTTTATTGAATGTGAAGTACAATCGATACAATTAAGTTCTAAAGAAAACGTCATTCAAATGGCCTCCACGACTTCTGCTGCAGGAACGAATTCGATGAACCCAATTTTCGAGCACTTTTTCCACTAAATCAAGTCGTATATCATAAATGGCACGTTCAATATTGACTTGTAAAGCTTGAGAGAGTCTGATTTATTTCGAAAGACAAATGACTTCAAATAACCCCACAAGAAATAGTCTAATGGTGTTAAATCACAACTTCTTGGAGGTCATTCAATATCACAATTTCTTGAAATAATCGAATCTCCACTTTTCTCGCAACAATTCAATCGTTTCATTTGCTGTGTTTCACGTTGCCACAATCGGTTAATGGCAAAAAGATGGCTCTTAACGAGAGCTAAAATATTGCTCATAGTTGTCAAGTTCCATTAAAAATGGACTTAGCATCATTTTCAAATGTGAACGGAAAGTTTATTTTTGCAGTAGCTCCTTAACGGTACGTCGGATCGGGAATCGGTCAATGGCAAAAGCTCTTAACGAGAGCTAAAATATTGCATTTTTTTGATTTTAAAAAAATGGACTTAGCGCACGAAAAGTTGCAATTGGAGAACGATTATTATCCCCTCACCTTAGAGAGGAGGGTATATATCATTTGCTACGAACCAAAAGTGTAACACATCGAAGGAGTGACCAAAGACCTTAAGTATGTTCGGCGGATATCCGGATAAGTATGTTCATTTTAAGTCGAATGAGCAATGTCCGTCCGTCCGTCTGTCTGTCTCTCTGTCCGTCCAACCAATTGACCAATTGTCTGGAGTAACCAATTGACTTGAAATTTGGCATGTGGTAATATTTTTTCTATCTCCTGCTAAGTTCGAAGATGGGCCATATTGGTCCACTTCTTCTGGTATCTCACCCACAAAGGGTTAACATTTAGTGAAATATTAATTATTTAATAACTTCTACACTAGTTATTTGTATCCTCTGAAATTCTACATGTAGTATTATTTTATTAGTCACTATTTCCTCGAGAAAAATAGGCGAAGTTGCCACCCCCTTTTTTGGTACCTCGTACACAAATGGAAAATTTTGTACCAAAAGTTAATAGCTTATAACTTTATTACCAGTTCATACAAAGACTTGAAATTTTGTACAGTGTAATGGTTTAATAGTACCTACAAAACAGTGAAAAATGGGCATTATTGCCACACTCCTTTTGGTACCTCCCACACAAATGGACCATTTTACACCAAAAGTTACCAGCTTATAACTTTAATACCAGTGCATTTAAATACTTGAAATTTTGCACGTTGTAATGCTTTTATAGTACCTAGAGTCCAAAGAAAGGGGACCCTTATAAACAGCTTTGGGACCAACAGCCAGGGACCAAAAGTAAACAGCTTTGAACTTTAATACAATTTAAATTGATAATAATTTAAATAAAACAAAAAATAAATAAATTTACTAATATTTTTTTTGACTCAAGGTGAGGGGATTCATTAGTCGGTTTACCCGACTGAACTTTCTTACTTGTTTTGATAATAAAACAGACCATGATGAAATTGTAAACACTACTGAATACAATGAAAAACAAATGACAGATCATGACATATTACAAATGGCCGAAACGTCACCTCAAAATCATATCATCCCTATTGGAAAACCCGTTACTAAGCTCTTGAAGAATTAGAAAAACTTTTGATTTGTTTTCAAGAAAAACATTGTTTTTGCTGGCACGAAGAAAACCGTAAAAAAATAGAAAAAAAAATAATATATTCCACTAGCTGAGCCCGGTGCGCTTCGCTGCCCATGTCAAAATTCGCGCTGTAGAAAATGTATTTTATTTTTTTATAGAGATATAGTCCCCATATATATGTTACCCCCGATTTGAAATTCAAGCGCTGTAGAAACTGTATTTTATATCCGATCAGTAAGAAATTCGGCAGAAAGAGGTTTCTTATTACATGAAGGAATGCCGCAAAATTCGGAGAAAATCAGTTCAGATTTAGATATAGCCCCCATATATATATGTTACCCCCAATTTGACATGTAAGCGCTGTAGAGACTGTGTTTTATATCCGATCAGTACGAAATTCGACAGAAACAGGTTTCTATTTTACATCAATGAGTATTCTAGGAAAATCGATTCAGATTTATATATAACCTCCATATATATGTTCCTCCAGATTTGGTTACAAAGCGCTATAGAAGTTGTACTTTACTTCCGATCATTACAAAGTTCTCCAGAAAGATTTTTCTCAATTTAGGAACGAATATTGCTTAATTTTGCGATTATCGGTTCAAAATACATTTACCAATTATTCCAAATTATTATCGCAATGACCCTTATCGCATTGTTAGGGAAGTGTAGGGTATTATATAGTCGGCCCCGCCCGACTTTCTGCCTTTCCTTTCTGGTATTAGTAATAAATTCACTGAATGAAAAAATACCGAATTCAGTGAAAAGTCCAGAAAATAGAAATGTATACTTATAAAATTTCCAAATTCTTGTTTCATTGATATTGCATCACATTATCATATTGCGATTGTATTGGAGTGAGCATCTGTAATTATCGCATACCGAGCATTTTTGTTCATGTATTTCCTATATAATACTTGTAAGATATATCAAAATATGGGCTGGGCCACGCCCACTGGTCCTATTCCGCCCATTTGAAAGCCAATCACGTAGACTGCTACCAGATACATATACGCAAAATTTCAACACAAAATTTCGCTAACAAAATGAGCAAGATAATTCAATTTCAAAATTTGGCTTATATGGGCGGTGGCCCGCCCATTGGTCAGATCCCGCCAATTTTTGGACCAATCACGTGGACTGTCACCAGATACATATCTACAACATGACAGCACTCTAGATAAAAAATTGTGCAAGTTATATCAATTTCAAAATTTGGCTTATAAGGGCGGGGCCACGCCCATTGGTCCGATCCCGCCCATTTTCTGACTAATTACGTAGAATGCCACCAGATACATATACACAACATTGCAGCACTCCCGATAGCAAATTGTGCAAGATATAAAAATTTCAAAATTTGGTCATTGTGGGCGGGGCCACGCCTATTGGTCCGAACCCGCCCATTTTTGGACCAATCACGTAGATCGCCAACGGATATATATACACAAAATTCCAGGTCTCTCGCTAACAAATTGTGCAAGATATCACATTTTTTAAATTTGGCTTATATGGGCGGTGCCACGCCCATTGGTTCGATCCCGCCCGTTTTTGGATCAATCACGTAGACTGCCAGCGTTTACATATACACAAAATTCCAGCACTCTCGCTAACAAATTGTGCAAAATATCTCAATTTCAAAATTTGGCTTATATGGGCGGGGCCACGCCCATTATTCCGGTCCCGCCCATTTTTTCACCAATTACGTAGAATGCCACCAGATACATATACGCAACATTGCAGCACTCCCGCTAGCAAATTGAGCAAGATATCAAAATTTTGTCTATGTGGGCGGGGCCACGCCCATTGGTCCGATCCCGCCCATTTTTGGACCAATCACGTAGACTGCCACCGTTTACATATACACAAAATTCCAGCACTCTCGCTAACAAATTGTGCAAAATATCTCAATTTCAAAATTTGGCTTATATGGGCGGGGCCACGCCCATTGGTCCGATTCAGCCCATTTTTGGAAAATTCACATAATCTGCCATTAAATGCATACAAACAAAATTTCAGCACTATACCTATAATAGGAGCAGAAATATCGGATTTTTAACCTGCGATTTGTATGGGAGGTACCACGCCCCTTTGTCCAATTAATTTTTTTTTCTATATAAACCATCTCGTGAAAATTTAGAATCGAATAAAAAAAAAATCATCCAAATCGCTCCAGCCGTTCTGACGTGATGCCATTACACAGATGGACCGTTTCATTTTTATATATATAGATTTTTCAATAGCCATCATCCTTACAAAGAAAATAATGCCAACTTGTATGTATGTAAATGTATGGATAAATGTAGAAATTATAACCATTTTTTACTTTAAGGTGACGAGGGTATGTATAATTTGCTACGAACAAAAAGTGTAACACACCGAAGGAGTGACCTAAGACCCCAAGTATGTTCGGCGGAAATAAGTTTTGGGCAATTTTAAGTCATTTGAGCAATGTTTGCCCGTCTGACTGTCTGGCTGGAGCGCACGATAACTCTCGAAAGGAGTTACGGTACTTCCCTCACAAATGGTTAACATTTACTGAAATGTTGATTCTCTAATAACTTCTATACTACTAATACGAATCCTCGGTAATTCCACACATAGTAACAGTTTATTTGTCGCTATCAACTTCATAAAAATGGGTTAAGTGTCCCGCCCCTTTTGGTACCTCCCACACAAAGGGACCATTTTGTACAAAATGTTAGCAGCTTATAACATTAATACGAGTGCATAAAAATACTTGAAATTTTGTACAGTGTAATGCTTTTATAGTGCCTCCCACACAATATTTTGTACAAAAAGTTAAAGGTGTAAATTTTCAGCTGACCTCTTTGGCAAGTAAACCCGATCATTTTGTTTCTTCACAAACTGCTCAATTTGGAATGGCTTCTCATCGGAGGAAACCAAATTCGGTAACTGGCCACTTTCGTGCAAGCGAAGCAACTCCTTGGCTCTTTCCGGTCTAACTTTTTTTTGTGCATCGGTGAGCTCTTGCACTTTTTGGAACTTCAATGGCTTTTGTCCAAGCTCATTTTTTAATATGTGTTGTATCGGTTCTCGCGATATGTTCAGCTCACGAGCAATTTTTCTACCACTGCGGCGTGGATTTCGATCAAATCTGGCCTTCACTTTTCGGATCTTTTCTGGTGTTGTTACCGTTTTTTTCGTCCACGCTTTGGACGCGATGCAACACTGCCAGTATCACGGTAACGAGCAATGGTACGAGAAACAAAAGATTTATTCACATTTAAATGCTGGAGGGCTCTAACGATAGCCACTTGTGTTTTTCCACCCAAATATAAAGCAATCACACTATCACGCTTGAATTCCATCACGAATAACTTTTTTTCTGAATCTGAAGATCAAAATGCTTTTGTAAGCTTGTAAACAATAAAATTAACTGTCACTGAAATAAATCTGCCAGCTATCAGACTAGCGGTTTAGAAATGATAGCAACCTGAAGTTGGTTGCAATACATATCAGCCACCCTGTATATCCTTTTTTTGGCCCAAGGAAAATCCGTACTGAAATTGGTAAAAATCGGTTATATATATATATCCACCACCGATTTGGCATGTCTGCATTATATACAATACATTGTTTTACCCATATGTATAAAATTTGGCTGAAAGAATTTCTTAATGTACAAGCTGACAATACTAAATTTGAAGAAAATATGTTTAGATTTATATATAGCCGCCATATATGTATATATATTTCTTCCGATTTCGGGCTTTAGCACTACAGAAGCTGTATTACACATTCAATCATTTTGAAATTTAGCAGGGTGGAGTGTCTTAATAGTAGGGCATGCACTGTCGAGTTTGAAGAAACTCGCTTCAGATTTAGACATAGCCCCCATATATATGTTCCTTCCGATCGGGGCTTTTATCACTTCAGAAGCTTTATTTTACATCCAAGTGTTTTGAAATTATGCATTGTAGGGCTAATATTTTATACTCCAAAATTACAGTTTGGTAAGATATTTAGAAGAACTTGTTTAAATGCCGAAAATATGTTCATACTTATGATTAGGAAGTTCTTATAATGTTATTCTATTGGAAGTACTTCTTTTATTTTTTGCTGGGTATGGGCAAGACCGCCACCGTTAACGCACTAGAAGCCAATATTGAAGAATTTGATCGTGAGATACTGGCTGATATATTGGGGAGAGTAAGCCAAAATTGGACCCAGAGTACTCGTATGAACCATTTGAGGCGCAGTCGCGGTCTATATTTACACACGCTGAAAACAAACGGCTTCTCTCGTATATTGTCCCAAACATATTGGAAATATACATATGTTTAGGGTACACTCCAATCATGTAATATTTGACTCATACAAATATTAAATGTTTGTTGTGGTCCTAAACAAAATTATGTTCCCGTCCTAATATTTTTTATTTGGAACTAATATTTCCGAAACAAAGATTAAATTGTATTTAAGTGTTTTGGCAATATATCAATCTATATCCTAATTTATAGGCAAATTTTCTGTTTTTTAGAAGATCAAAGAACAATTTTTTAAATTGTATAATCTTTCGTAACTATAAATTGCGTTGATGGATTGACAAAACGTGATAAATTCGTATATTTATAAATTAAAAACTAGTAAGGAAATGCTAAAGTCGGGCGGGGCCGACTATATAATAATCTACACCACTCTCGTAATATTGAATAACTCTGTTATATAAATTTTGTAATTCATGTATAAATTGTTTACATAAATTTACTTTTGGGACATTTTATATAATTAATTTTATATATAATAATACCCTGTACCACAGTGTGGTGTAGGGTATAAAAACGATTGGATCTAAAGAGCCAAATCGGATGAAACATATATATGGGAGCTATAGCTAAATCTTAACCGATTTTCTTCAAATTTGGCAGTGTTGGTTCGTGGATCAAGAAACTCTACCATTCTAAATTTCAAAATGATTGGATGTGAAATACAGCTTTTACAGGACTAAAGAGCAAAATCGTACGAAACATATATATGGGAGCTATAGCTAAATCTTAACCGATTTTCTTCAAATTCGGTAGTGTTGGTTCATGGATCAAGAAACTCTACCATTCTAAATTTCAAAATGATTGGATGTAAAATACAGCTTCTATAGAACTAAAGGCCAAATCGGACGGAACATATATATGGGAGCTATAGGTAAATCTTAACCGATTTTTTCAAATTCGGTAGTGTTGGTTCATGGATCAAACAATTCTAAATTTCAAAATGATTTGATGTAAAATACAGCTTTTACAGGACTAAAGAGCAAAATCGGACGAAACATATATATGGGAGCTATAGCTAAATCTTCACCGATTTTCTTCAAATTCGGTAGCGATCTTAACAGCATCGAAATACTCTAAACTGCAAAATTTCAGAACGATCGGAGTGAAATTGCGACCTGTAGTCGACGAACAACTTTACATGGACAGACGGACGGACGGACAGACATGGTTAAATCGACTCAGCTAGTGATTCTGAGTCGATCGGTATACTTTAAGGTGGTTCTAGCTATGTTTTTTCAGATGTTACAAACATCTGCCGTGAAACAAACTTATAATACCCTGTACCTAAATTTCTTGATTTTCAAATAAAATTTATTTGTTAACAAATATATAATATTTAAAAAATGTTTTTCCAAATATAATTTTTTTCAATTCACACTTATCAAAAATGACGATTTTCTCCCGTGCATGAAATCAACATTAAACATTGAATTGTATAGACCGTTCTATCGACTCAAATAATGACATTTCTCTAAATTGTATGTGTTTTCTTAAATCAAAGCCGAAAGCCTTTAAAAAATCACTCTTTATAATGATTGTACTAATCATATTACAGCCCTACTAACCACTTTATGGTCACAGCCCAGTTACAGCTAATTTCTGGTTGCACTTGTCGTTCATTTGATGTAACTGTTGGTGCTGAATTCGTGAGAACATTGTTTTTGTTGGGAACTTAAGGAACATAAAAATATTTTTTTATAAAAATACTATATATATACATATATATATAAATTTATATATAAAGTTCTCTAAGAAGCTAGAATTTGTAAAGATGTATATAAGCAAAGTGATCCTTATTATCACCCCCACTTTGGTGAAATTACTAATATGAGTTCAATAACTTACGATCCAAACTTCGTTTTTCTGCGATCGTTAGTTTGGCCACTTTGCCACACCCAATAATCTGATACCGCCTATTTATGGTGAAGTTTTAGGTAATAACGTATCTTCCACAGTTCGTTCTTCTGCGATCAACAATTTCTAACATATTCGAATTTAAACAAATACCACGCCCACTGTTAATTTGTTGTCTGTAATGGGTGTACGTACACTGAAAAAAAAAGTTTGTCATAAAATTAAAGTATTGCTCCAAAAACGTCCTTAGCTTTTAAAATAAGTACATTTTGTACTTAAAATCAAGAATATTTACCTACAATTATGTAAATCACTTAATGTTAACGAAATTATCTACATTTTAGGTACAAAAGGTACTTTTTTTAAAGACTAATGAATTCTTTGGAGCCATTCTTTAATTTTAGGACAATTTTTTTCAGTGTACATAGACACATTTTTGCATATGGGCGGGGTCACCTCCTCTTTTAGTGGTCTAAACCAGGGATGTAACGAAAGTGACTTTGGCGAATATTGAAATATATTTCTTGCGAAAGCGAATGCGAATAATAGTTTGACCCTTTAGTACCAACAAATTTAAGGAACTGAATTTATACTTTTCCAGGATATTCAAGTAGTAAGAATGTTTTCCATATTTTTACCACCTGTTACCACAAGGACAAACATCAGCTGTATTGAAGAGAAGTGGCAGAGGTTTTCATTGGTATTAATATCTTTAAATTGTGTGAAGGGAATAAGGAGATTTAACACTTTTAACAAATGGCAGCGAATACTGAAATGTATTTTTGCGAAAGCGAATAATCCAAAGATATTTTTTGCGAATGTGAATGTTAAAATTATGCGAATAATTCGCGTTCGCATATGCAAATGCGAATATTCGTTACATCCCTAGTCTAAACGTATATTCGAAATACAGCCTTTCCATTGAAACCTGTTTGTGGCACTGATTGTACTGAAATAGGCTATATCGGTTCGTGTTTTCATATAACCCCACACGAAAGTCCCAGCCGATTTAAAGTTATGGAGGCCACCTTTTTTAACCGATCTGGTTGAAATTTAGAAATCTTTGCTCTATTACACCGTAAAAAATACTTTTATATATTTCGTACATTTATTCCTCATTATTTCACTTTTGTACGCCCTAGGTGACACTATTACTTGGCAAATAAGATTGAGGGCTATTATACAGTCGGCCCTAACCGACTTTAGTATTTCCATACCTGTTTGTTTATAACGAAACTATTTTGCCAAAACTTTTTACACCACCCCTCCACATACATAAGTACGTATAAACAGTGAATAATATTTCTCTATAAAATTGTTCGTATTGTTTTTATGATGATAAAACACGTGCCATTATCGCAAATTTCCTGCACAAGAACATGTCCTGGAAAACAATGCACTCAAACATACACATACACTGTCGCTCCGGCGTAGCCGTACACAAGTAATAAACATATCTGCCCGTAAACACACATGCACGCATGACGCACACTACTCCTCGCTTGCACTAAAAACACAACCAGAAGAACGAAAGGACATCAAACAGGAGTAACAAAGAGGAGTGCTGCGATGAATGCATATCCCTATTTGTCTGAGTGCGGTGAGTGCGGCATTGGGTGTGTTTGCGAGTGATTGTACGTATCTGAATCGAATTTCTACAGGACACGAGTATTGCAATGCATTTGTAACGCCATTAATGTTAACCATAACGAAGGGAAGGGACGGACGCGTACTGAAACAGAGGCGATTTACCCGCAAGGAGTTTGAGGCGAATGGGAAACAATAATGTCGGCAAAGGCTTTCTCAACTATGAAAAGAAACGCACAAGTGGTGGGGTAGAAAAGTACCAAGGAAATTGCATGATTCCTGTACGCCGAAAGCGCACCCAAATACTCAAAGGACTTTGCATTTGTGTATGGGGCACAGTGTATACATACGTTGACACAATAATGGTTGTATTAATTGCGTAGGCTTCGTAGAGAAATCGTTTTGTCTTGCAGAAAATTAGAGCAATTTTTAGTCATATTATTTTAGTAATAATAAAGAGAACTACAATCACAGATCCCAACATTTCGGGTCCGACATATTACCAGACTTGACTCATCTCAGAGAATATGACTGGAAGATACTGAGAAAATTCGTGTCTAGTACCTAACAATCACAGATACCCTCGTGGCGTTACTATAATGCACTTTCGATTTCATATATTGAAAATCAATTTTGGACCATTTAGCCCATATGCAAATTTGATGAGTCTAATGCTATTTGCCACAAATATCAATTTTATTTTTTAACAAGTGGACTTGTATTCAAATCAATTCAGAGAAGTAGAAGCGTTAAGATCGGTCATGCCGAATCTTAAATACCCTCCACCATGGATTGCATTCAATTTAATCTTTGAATATGGAGCAAATCATGAAACGATCCTTTTTGTTTAAGCAAATTTTTAAAAACGAACGCTGCAATTTTTGGCCGGATTTTAGGCCGCAAATCCTTTAACCAAACCCTTCGCCTGATAAATGTGGTATTTATGGCTTTAAATAGCATTTTTGAGGGCTACATAAATATAAATTTTATGGAGATGAATTCTTGCCAAAATAGAACAAAAAAATGTGGTGTTTATGGCTTAAATAAGCCTTTTTGGGAGCACCATCTATAGGTGGAAAGCAACAAAATATGAAATGATTTACAAAAATTTTACTGTGATGATTTCTTGTCTTTATTAAATACAAACTTCAAAGATTCAGTAAAAATGCTTAGAAAATATGGTATTTATGGCATAAAGACATTTATTTTGGAGCGACCTCTATAGGGTGACTATGAACCGATTTGTAAAATATTTGCTGTGATGATTTCTTGTCAAAATAGAACACAAGCTGCAAAGTTTGTGTTGAATTGCTTTGAAAATTTTGTATCTATGGCTCAAAAAAAATTTCAAAACAAAACATTGGCCGATAAGGCCCATTTGCAATCCCAAACAACCTGTAATTATAAGAAATATTTCTAGCTGTATTATTACGGACTGTAGCGTGATTATGTACAACAGACGAACAGCCAGACGGACAGACGGACATGGGTAAATCGCCTTAGAATTTTACGGCGATTAGGAATATATATATTTTATGGGGTCTCAGATCAATATTTACAGGTGTTACAAACGGAGTGACATACCATCCTATACCATCCTTGTATACCATCCTATGGTATACAAATTATCAACAGGCTAAATGTAAAAGATATTGATTAAGGGAGTGATCTATGAGCTTATATTAAAGAGCTGTCATTTGAGCCATGCCCGTGCAGACAAAATTTTATCTCAAATAGTGCATGTAATAATTTGTATACCCTACACCACACTGTGGTACAGGGTATTTTAATTTTATCTCATGGCAGATGTTTGTAACACCTAAAAATACTACAGCTAGACTGACCTTAAATTATACCGATCGGCTCAGAATCACTAGCTGAGTCGATTTAACCATGTCTGTCCGTCCATCTGTCCATCTTAAGTCGTTCGTCGACTACAGATCGCAATTTCACTCCGATCGTTCTGAAAATTTGCAGTTTGGAGTCTTTCGCAGCTGGAAAGAACCCTATTGAATTTGGTTGAAATCGTTTCAGATTTAGATATAGCTCCGATTTAGCCCTTTTGCCCTATACAAGCTGTATTTTACATCCAATTGTTTCAAAATTCAGCGTGGTAGAGTTTCTCAATACATGGACCAACATTGCTTAATTTGAAGAAAATCGGTTCAGAGTTAGCTGAATCTCCCATATATATGTTTCGTCCGATTTTCCCCTTATGCCCTATAGAATCTGTATTTTATATTCAATTGTTTTGAAATTTGGCATTATAGAATTTATTGTTCCATGGACCAACATTGCCGAGCTTGAAGAAATCCCATTCAGATTTAGATATAGCTGCCATACATATGTTTCGTCCGATTTGGCCCATTAGCCCTATAGAAGCTGTAGTTTAAAACCAATCGTTATGAAATTTAGCATGGTAGAGTTTCTTCATCCATGGACCAACTTTGCCGAGTTTGAAGAAAAACTGTTCAGATTTAGATATAGCTCCCATATATATGCTTCATCCGATTTGGCCCTTAAGCCCTATAAAAGCTTTGGTTTAAAACCAATCGTTTTGAAATTTCGTCCGATTTGGCTACATAGGCAGAGGAGACGTACCAAATGTAAATTGTGTAAACAAGTTTTAGTTGAAGTATATGCTGGATATTTCATTGTTTTCCAATCTTACTAAAGTGGTGTAGGGTATCATAAAGTCGGCACCGCCCGACTTTAGCCTTTCCTTACTATTTTTTTTAAATTTCGTCTACAAATTATATCAAATTAAATAACATTTTATGTGCTCTGCCACACAGAGCAGTAAAATATTTCACATATATCGTCAGTAGAATATCATATCCGGACACAAGATCACCAAGCTTGAAAATACTACATGTCCCAAATTAAATACCTCTGACCCACGACTATGGTTATTGATCTCAGAAAAAAGATCAGTACACGCACGGCGAAAGTCTTTGAACTTCTCTGGGTAACTGTTGCCTCTGATCAGTTCCATTGATCGCTGATTTAAGGCCTCCGACATCTTAAAAAGGTCATTCATCTGGTCATGGACCCCTGACAGATAAAACTGAATTAGGACATGACGGCAGTGGTTATTGATTCCTATTTAAAGGAGCTGACTTCGACCAAACCACGTCAGAAAGTCTGTAAGACTGAAATACGGCCTGTTTCTGTATTTCTAACGAAAGTCTCTGCGAACGAAAACCAGTCACTCACTTTCGTCAGGAATTTGGTTTCTCTAAGGTTCGTTCGCCTGGCCTCACGTCAATGACGTTAGCAATTTACCAATTGGAAAAAATGTAATTGCCAGATCAATAATTTCACAACTTCCGGTCTAAAAAATCACACTTTTGTATGGTCGACCTTAGAAAATACACCTCTGTATCCATTACACTAGCGGTGGCCAAAAATCAACCCTGGGTGTGTCAGTTGAGCTGATGCAACACTCTCATTTCTTTCTCTCTCTCTCTCCCGTCTCTCTCATTGTGCACTGATGAATTTTTTCCATCTCAGCGAGTTGCAAATGTTGACTTCTTTATGCTTAAATATGTATACATATGTATAAAATGTTATCACTATTTTTTTTTACCATAATTATATCGATATCAACTTATTTTTTGCTTTAAATACCGTTTTTTTTGTCATTGTTCCTATCAGTCGACAAATTAAATAAAGTGACTCGATCTGACATTTGTGTTCGCCCAGATGACAGCAAAGAGAGATAGAGAAACCAAAATGTACACTGAAATGATTACGTTTGCGTACGAGTTCATTTTCGTGCGACTTGTCGTTGTGATTGTGGTTAGTGAAACCCAAATCAGCTGTTTGTCGTCTGGCAGGCGAACGAAAGCAACATTTTAAGTTACAGAAACAGGCTGATAATATCGAATAGGCCCATATACAAATCATTAACCCCTGCCACGGATCGTAGAATCTTGATGAAGATGTTAGAATGTTGTGTAATGCTTGCCGTACTGTGTCTATGATTTGTAACACCTGAGGCAAATCTAATGAGCTTTCGAATAATCATTGACTCCAGGTAAAAGGTGATGTACAATTGAGAAAACTCACTGAAGCTATACACTTCGTTTTTATAATCTCCACCATAACACCACTAAATATTGATCTGAGACCCACTAAGGTATATATATTATTAATCGTCGTAAAATTCTAAGACGATTTGCTCATGTCCGTCCGTCCGTCTGTTGTAATCACGCTACATTCTATAATACTTGAGCTAGGTGGCTAAAATTTGGTACATATACTTCTTATATCTGCAGGTATGTTGAGATTGAAAGTGGGCAATATCGGTGCAATTTTGAATATAGCCCCCATATATGGCATGGCCGAACATAACGCTTTTACTTGTTATACCCTCCACCATAGGATGGGGGTATATTCATTTTGTCACTCCGTTTGTAGCACCTCTAAATATTGATCTGAGACCCCATAAAGTATGTATATTCTTAATCGTCGTAAAATTCTAAGACGATTTAGCTATTTCCGTCCGTCCGTCCGTCCGTTCGTCCGTCTGTTGTAATCACGCTACAATCTATAATACTTGAGCTAGGTGGCTGAAATTTGGTGTAGATACTTCTTATAGCTGCAGGTAACTTGGGATTGAAAATGACCGATATCGGTCCATATTTAGATATAGCTCCCATATTCCTACTGTTCTCATCTACTATATGCTATCCATGGTGGAGGGTATATAAGATTCGGCATGGCCGAACTTAACGCTTTTACTTGTTTTTATTTTATTTATTTAACAAAAAACCAAACAATTCATAACATAATTAAAAATCCCATATTACAAATTCATCACTATTATGAGATGTGGAAATATTTGACACAAATTTTAGTGCACTAGAGTACAAAACTTTTATGCAAATTGGCTTAACCTTGTGATTTTAATTGCATGATTGTAGCTTTTATTTTATATTTATGTAAAAAATTTTGCACAACATATTCTGCATTTAAAACATTATTATCCACACGATATTATAATTGACCACATACACTCATGTCGAATAATTTTATTTTTTGTTTGTCGTGTATCTAAAAGAGCAACCAATCTTTCGGTTGTGTTTCCCAAATAAATTTAATTATTCTAAAATTGGAAAGTTATTGGGATAACCAAAAAACGATTAGTTATTAATATTTTTTCGGTTGTAGTAACCAATTATTCGTTGCAATAATAATCTTTGGTCGATTGATACAATTTCTGTTGTCAAGAATAAAACATTCGTTGTCACAACCAAATATCGATCATATGGTACTATAATGAAAGTTTAAATGTAGTTACCACTACCAACCGAGTGTCAATGAAAAACAGTCTTAATTCGATTGATACAACCATCGATATAGTTGCAATCATTATACCCTACACCACACTGTGGTACAGGGTATTATAACTTTGTGCATTTGTTTGTAACACCCAAAAGGAGAAGAAATAGACCCATCGTTTATTATACCGATCGACTTAGAATCACTTTCTGAGTCGATTTAGCTATGTCCGTCTGTCTGTCTGTCTGTCCGTCTGTCTGTCTGTCTGTCTGTCCGTCTGTGCATGTATTGTTGTAATCAAAGTACAGGTCGCAATTATGGTCCGATCTCGACGAAACTTTACACATATCTTTTTTTTGGCCCAAGGACGATCCCTATTGAATTTGGTTTAAATCGGTTCAGATTTAGATATAGCCCCCATATATATGTTAGCCCCGATTTGACATGTAAGCGCTGTAAAAACTTTATTTTATATCCGATCAGTATGAAATTCGGCAAAGAGAGGTTTCTTATTACATGAAGGAATACTGCTAAATTCGGAGAAAATCGGTTCAGATTCAGATATAGCCCCCATATATATGTTACCCCCGATTTGACATGTAAGCGCTGTAAAAACTTCATTTTATATCCGATCAGTATGAAATTCGGCAGGAAAAGGTTTCTTATTACATGAATGAACTCTGTTAAATTTGGAAGAAATCGGTTCAGATTTAGATATAGCCCCCATATATACATTACCCCCGATTTGACATTTAAGCGCTGTAAAAATGTTATTTTATATCCGATCAGTGCGAAATTCGGCAAAGAGAGGTTTCTTATTACATGAAGGAATACTGCTAAATTCGGAGAAAATCGGTTCAGATTCAGATATAGCCCCCATATATATGTTACCCCCGATTTGACATGTAAGCGCTGTAAAAACTGTATTTTATATCCGATCAGTGCAAAATTTGGCAGAAAGAGGTTTCTTATTACTTGAAGGAATACTGCTAAATTCGGAGAAAATCGGTTCAGATTTAGATATAGCCCCCATATATACGTTACCCCCGATTTGACTTGTATGCGCTGTAAAAATGTTATTTTATATCCGATCAGTATGAAATTCGGCAGAAAGAGGTTTCTTATTATATGAATGAACACTGTTAAATTTGGAAGAAATCGGTTCAGATTTAGATATAGCCCCCATATATACGTTACCCCCGATTTGACATGTAGGCGCTGTAGAGACTGTATTTTATATGCGATCAGTACGAAATTCGACAGAAGGAGGTCTTTTTACATGAATGAGTATTCAGGGAAGATCGGTTCAGATTTATATTGATTGTTCCTCCTGATTTGGTATCAAACCGCTATAGAAGTTGTATTTTACTTCCGATCATTAAAATTTTCCAGAAAGATGTTTCTCAATTTAGGAACGAATATTGCTTAATTTAGCGATTATCGTTTCAGAATTAGATAATATGTTTCTACCCATTTACCAATTATTCCAAATTATTATGGCAATGACCCTTATCGCATTGTTAGGGAGGTGTAGGGTATTATATAGTCGGCCCCGCCCGACTTTCTGCCTTTCCTTACTGGTTTTTATTTGATCGTATCCATATTATTACTGTTATTTCAACGTTTTATATATAAATACAACCAGCACACGGTGTATGCAAAATAATTTTTGTTGCTAGTACTATTTTTTTTATTGTTACTATCGAATTCCAACCAATTATTTTCCTGGGTGTAGTGCACATAAACGCTTATAGTTCGGCACAGTGCATTGTATTTTAAGAAAATACTGTTTACCGAAAAATAGGTATATTCGTTAAACCCCTTCTGATACCTCCCACACAAATTGACAGATTAATTAGTGTAATGTTATATAGTACATTACTCACAAAGTGAGGGAATACCTTTCATGCTTGTTTGCATTTTTGTGAATCTCAGGGCGAGTATAAAAATACAAAAATGGAGAATGGAGAACCAATCTTTAGATTTGGTAAATTGCATAATGATCAGATGTAAAATTGTTTTTTATAGTGCTTGGATGTTAAATCGTGAGAAATATAAGGATGGAAGTGTTTCCAAGTCGATTGGTATGAAAAAGACATAATACGTTAGAACACAGTGTAATGTAATTTAAAAAACCAGTAAGGAAAGGCAGAAAGTCGGGCGGGGCCGACTATATAATACCCTACACCTCCCTAACAATGCGATAAGGGTCATTGCCATAATAATTTGGAATAATTGGTAAATGGGTAGAAACATATTATCTAATTCTGAAACGATAATCGCAAAATTAAGCAATATTCGTTCCTAAATTGAGAAACATCTTTCTGGAAAATTTTAATGGTCGGAAGTAAAATACAACTTCTATAGCGGTTTGATACCAAATCAGGGGGAACATATATATGGAGCTTTAATATAAATCTGAACCGATCTTCCCTGAATACTAATTCATGTAAAAAGACCTCCTTCCGTCGAATTTCGTACTGATCGGATATAAAATACAGTCTCTACAGCGCTTATATGTCAAATCGGGGGTAACATATATATGGGAGCTATATCTAAATCTGAACCGATTTTCTCCGAATTTGGCAGTATTCCTTCATGTAATAAGAAACCTCTTTTTGCCGAATTTCGCACTGATCGGTCATAAAATACAGTTTTTACAGCGCTTACATGTTAAATCGGGGGTAACATATATATGGGAGTTATATCTAAATCTGAACCGATTTTCTCCGAATTTGGCAGTATTCTTTCGAGTAATAAGTAACCTCTTTCTGCCGAATTTTGCACTGATCGGATATAAAATACAATTTCTACAGCGCTTGCAGGTCAAATCGGGGGTAACATATATATGGGTGTTATATCTAAATCTAAACCGAGTTTCTCCGAATTTAACGGTGTTCATCCATATAATAAGAAACCTCTCTTTGCCGAATTTCGCACTGATCGGATACAAAATAACATTTTTACAGCGCTTACATGTCAAATCGGTGATAACGTATATATGGGGGCTATATCTAAATCTGAACCGATTTCTTCCAAATTTAACGGTGTTCATCCATATAATAAGAAACCTCTTTCTGTCGAATTTCATTCTGATCGGATATAAAATAAAGTTTTTACAGCGCTTACATGTCAAATCGGGGCTAACATATATATGGGGGCTATATCTAAATCTGAACCGATTTTAGCCAAATTCAATAGGGATCGTCCTTGGGCCAAAAAAAGATATGTGTAAAGTTTCGTCGAGATCGGACCATAATTGCGACCTGTACTTTGATTACAAGAATACATGCACAGACAGACGGACAGACGGACATAGCTAAATCAACTCAGAAAGTGATTCTAAGTCGATCGGTATAATAAACGATGGGTCTATTTCTTCTCCTTTTGGGTGTTACAAACAAATGCACAAAGTTATAATACCCTGTATCACAGTGTGGTGTAGGGTATAAAAACTTATTAGGTAGTCTAAATTTGAATGGAACACATTCTGCTGTTATACTGATGATTCTCTCTTCAAGGATTCTGTTGGGTATTTGATATTCATGTAATTATGTGGTTGATACCACAGTGTGGTTTTCACAACTTATATTCATACTTACCTATAAGCATGTGTGCAATCGAACTACAATATGTGTTTAATACCCAACACATTCACGTATACCTTGAGGACATACAACGCCGAAAATAATCAAGAAAAATCATAAATGAGTCTATAAACGACACCAGTTCCAGCTACAGTATTCAGCAGCAGGAACAGCTACAATCAGGGGAGGCAGAAATTGCAACCACCACCACACCTCATCATCATCATCGTCATCACAACGTTATTATTTGGATGCCTCCACGCAGACATGTGTGCATGTGTTGGTTGGGTGGGTGGTCGATTTTGCCCATAGTTTCCGGTTCCTTCTTTTGTCTAAATTACTTTTTTTTGTGGCTCTAAAATGTTTACTTAATACATGGCGAATGGTGAATGGTGTTCGTGTTTCTGAGTTGGAAAAACACTAAAACAGCGATTGCTTATGAAACAACATTTGTGTTGTTATTACATACAGCAATAACAACAACCACAACAGCGACTGCATTACCAAATGAACAACGTCCATGACTGTGACGGCTACAACGAAAACAGATTCAAACGAGAATTATTCGCGAATATGTTCCTCCGTTTGTTTAACAAATAGAATTTTGCGTTCGAGAACATGTTTAGAACAAACAATTGCAACAAATATTATTGTTTTCTTTATACGGCGTTGGCGTTTTTTTTTCAGTCAATCACAAACAAGTGTAAATACAACATGCTATTGCACTAAAGACACTCAGAGAAAAATGTTTGCGCGATTGGGAGTGAGATTTATTATCTGCTCTTTTCTTGACTTGATGTAATAAAATTGAGACTGGTAGTTTTATTTTCACAGGTAAAAAATACTATACTATTGTTTTACCGAATTTCGCATCACTGAAAGAAAAATAGCAAGAATTGGTATGATACCAATGGTTAACCTCGAATCATTACTTCTTATCGGAATCCGCTGTAATTTCACAGAAGTTTCTTCAAATATAAATGGATTAAAAACTATATTTATTTCATCAAAAATTTCAGCATGGGTTCTCCATGGGTTAAAAAAAATATGAATTAATTAGTGTCTGTCAGTTCGACTGAATGGTGCTAATGATAACTCTGAAAAGGACTGGCAGAATGACTTAAAATTTCGTACGTTATAATATTTTATTCAAACCCAGTTTATGTTTAATGGACAACCATATCGTCCTACTCCTTGTGGTACCTCCCCTGCAAATGGTTAAAATGTTGTGACATTTTAAAGCTCTTATAAATTCTATACTACTGATGGGTATCCTGTAAAATTACATACATAGTAATCATTTTACCGCATCTATAAGCTGAACAAACAGAATGCCACGCCCCTTTTGGTACTACCCACACAAAGAGACCAATTTGTACAAAATGTTCACAGCTTATAACATTAATACGAGCGCATACAAATACATGCAATTTTGTGCAGTGTAATATTTTTATAGTACCTACAGTCCAGTAAAAAGTGGGCGTTATTCCCCTCCCCTTCTAGTACCGCTCACACAAATGGTAACAATTGTGTGAAATGTTAAAACTCTTTATTTATATATTTACTTCAATAATATTGGGCATTTATTTTGACCCCATGGTCGATGAATACGAGCGGGAAGCGAACATCGGCCGTTACGGCGGCGCTTGAGTTCTGGTGGCCAATCGAAGGTGTAAGTTTTCAGCTGACCTCTTTGGCAAGTAAACCCGATCATTTTGTTTGTTCACAAACTGCTCAATTTGGAATGGCTTCTCATCGGAGAAAACCAAATTCGGTAACTGGCCACTTTCGTCCAAGCGAAGCAACTCTTTGGCTCTTTCCAGTCTAACTTTTTTTGCGCATCGGTGAGCTCTTGCACTTTTTGGAACTTCAATGGCTTTAGTCCAAGCTCATTTTTTAATATGTGTTGTATCCGTTCTCGCGATATGTTCAGCTCACGAGCAATTTTTCTACCACTGCCGCGTGGATTTCGATCAAATCTGGCCTTCACTTTTCGGATCATTTCTGGTATTGTTACCGCTTTTTTTCGTCCACTTTTTGGACGCGATGCAACACTGCCAGTATCACGGTAACGAGCAATGGTACGAGAAACAAAAGATTTATTCACATTTAAATGATGGAGGGGTCTAACGATAGCCACTTGTGTTTTTCCACCCAAACAAAGCAATCACACTATCACGCTTGAATTCCATCACGAATAACTTTTTTTCTGAATGCAATAGATCAAAATGCTTTTGTAAGCTTGTAAACAATAAAATGAACTGTCACTGTAATAAATCTGTCATCTATCAGACTAGCGGTTTAGAAATGATAGCAACCTCAAGTTGGTTGCAATACATATCAGCCACCCTGTACAGGCTTTTCCAACAAGAGGTGTTATTTTGAATCACCCGGTATTTCGGTAGCTGTCACTTTTGAAGCTTTATTATTTGACAAGTAGAAACTCAACATTACTAAAAATTGAACGACAACAATGCATCGAAATTATTAAAATTCACTGATTGGGTCCTTGAAATGCATGAAATTGATCCGGAATTCCATCGAAAAATCATCGTGACTGATGAGGCCCATTTCCACATCGGTGGCTACGTCAACAAGCAAAATTGTCGCATCTGGGGCTCGGAAAACCCAAGAGTTATTATTGAGAAGGTTCTCCATCCTCAACGTGTGACTGTTTGCTGCGGTTTATGGTCCGGCGGGGTCATTGGACCTTACTTTTTCGAAAATGAGGTTGGATCAACAGTTACGGTGAATGGATTGCGGTGAATGGATTGATTGATCGGAGTTGGAGAGTATTGATCTGGACAACGCTTACTTCAACAAGACGGCGCTACGTGTCACACAAGCAACGAAACCATTGCTCTGTTTCGGGAAAAGATTCCGGACCGTGTTATCTCTCGAAGAGGTGATCACAATTGGCCACTGAGATCATGTGATTTAATACCTTGCGACTTCTTCCTTTGGGCCACGTGAAAGATAAGGTCTGTGCCAACAGCCCAGCGTCGATTCAAGACCTCAAAGATAGAATTCGTGAGGCTATCGAGGACATAGGGCTGCCACTTTGCGATTTGGTTATAGAAAATTTCATGATAATGGTATGGTCCTGTAAGCGTGGTCGTGGTGACCATTTGGCTGATGTTGTTTTTCATTATTAACGGCATACCTTCCTCTTTATTAAGAAATAAACACCCGATCATATATCTCAAAAAATGGCATTTTTCTTTGAATACCAAAATAACACCACTTGTTGGAAACCCCTTTAGTTATTACTTTCGCAGGTTAAGAACCCAGCGTATCCGTACTTGCCTTTTACAGGGTAATCCGTTATATCTCAAGTAGAATAAAGTTCATAACCCTATATTTCAGCGGGACCAATTGAAAAATGTGGTTTCTACGGTAACAAGATAACTTTTTCTGGGTGCAATAGGAAAGTGTGGACCATTGGGTGTTTTTAACAAATTGAAATATACCCATCGCAATGACTTTTAACTACGCTGTTATACACGAAGCTATCAAAATGACTTATATCTGTAGCGGACATACATATATGTCAGACTTCCTAAAATGGCTGACACTAGTTATGGAGGCGTCGTTTGTTTAATGCGAAACAGTAGGACTATGCAGGTGCTCCCCTTAGAATTGATAGCAACGTACGCAGTTTTTTCAACTCTAGTACCTTTTTAGGTCACATCATGGCCAGCACTGTCTAGCTACCCTACGGGTGTCAATTTTTGTCCATCTCTCATTGGACAACATGCCTAAGCCAAAGCTTGCGTATAGACGCATCACTATCTGCAAATTCTTCGAGAATTTGTAATTTCGGGCCTTTCCCAGGAAGTCCGGCTTTGCAGTTTCCCAGGACATCCATATAAACCCTACAGACCCATCATACATCTAATATTTTAAAATACGTGTATCGTTTGAATATCTGAACATATGGACCCAACCAGTCTATGCCCATATAAAAGTGAAAAAAGTTTAATATAAAAATTTAGATATCTCGAAAAATACAGAGTTTTTTTGATACCACTTTATAGAATCCACACTTTCATGCAGGTTAACAAAGCGGCATATTTATTCCAGTTTAATGACACTACAATATCGGTATGGACTATATCTGTCAAGCTTTCTATGCTTCATATTTCCTTCAAATTCTGCAATTCTTGGCATGGTCACCGTTTAAATAGGGTCGCTCAAGATTTATACTAACGTGGACTTATTCGTCTTGTACAGTGATAGAAGATATATTGAGGTTTTCTGGTCACATTGTAGCCAAGTTTCTCTACGCAACAGGACATGTATTGTTCTGCCAATGTGTGGTTTGAAAGCATCAGTAGGATAGCTTAAATTTGGATATTGGCACACACATATGAGTTAAAATTCTTGAAGAATTTGTAGAGTCGTTCGCATTCCAGAAAGCTCATCAGCTCTCCAGTTGAGTTGAATGTGAAACTGCTCCGTCTTCTATTTAAGACATTTGCGGAATCCGAGGAGTGTCTGTGATTTTATGGAGTAAACCTTCAAAATTCTAATAACTGCTTAAATATCAACAATATTGAATAGAGCTTTTCTGGACGTAGAGACGTAGAGAGAGCTTTTCTGGACGTAGTATAACCAAGTCTATCTACCTACGCTTAAGGTATCTATGTACTTCTGTCTAGGTGTTGTTAGACATGTGTACTGGCGAACCTATAAGGGCATATTATTGAATAATTTGTGGTGTCGTCCCCATCCCAGGAAGTGCATTAGCTCTGCAGCCTTTCTGCATTCGAGAACTGTTTGTAATTTTATGGAGAAAGCCTCCAGGAATCTTGTAACAACTTGGCTATCCGCCGACCATGCAATATAGAATTTTAGAAAGTGATGGGAGGTAAATTACGTAGGCAACCTACGCTGAAGGTGTCTACTTCTGTACATCTGTGGTAAGGCAGCCTCAGTGAACCATACCTGAGCAAAAGCTTACACGTGGATTGTAGCGAACCTATACTTGTAAGGCCATATAATTGAAGAAATTTTATTGTCGTCTCCATCCTAGCAAGCTCATAAACTCTGTCGTCATTTCGTCAGGAGTCTTGCGGTATTTAGGAATGCTTGTGAAATTACGGATATTTAGTAGCCGATGTCCACCGATGTTAGTTACAATATTGAATATTAGCCAGTGATAGGAGATAACTTGAGCTTTTCTTACCATAGTGTAGTCAACTTACGCTAAAGGTATCTACTTCTGCCCGTCGGTGGTTAGACAGTCTCAGTGAATCATGCTAGAGCTAAAGTTTTTGCATTGAACCTACAAGGGTATATTCCTACAGTAGTTGCAGTAACGTCTCCATCCTAGCTCTGTAGTTTAGTTGTATGTGGAATTGCTCTGTCATCTTGCTAAGAGTTTTGCGGCATTCAAGAACTGTTTGTGATTTTTCCGAGGAAGCCTCCAGGGATCTAATAGCAGCTTGGATCTCCGCCGATATTACTTACAGAATTGAATTTAAGGCAGTGATAGGAGATAACTTCAGCTGTCTACCTATGCTAAAGGTTTCTACTTCTTCTCATCTGTGGTTAGAGAGGATCGGCGCATACTGCCTACGCTAAAGCTGACACATACATTTTGGAGAACCTATAAGGGCATATTCTTTAAGACATTTTGGTGTCGTTCTCATCCCAGCGGCAGGTTGAGGTGAATGTGGGTACTTGCGGTGTTCAAAGACGGTTTCTAAATTTTTGGAGTGAACCTCCAGGGATCTATTAGCTGCTTGGCTATAATCTGTTGTAAGTTACAATATTACATTTTAGCTAGTGATATGAGCTAGCTCTGGCTTTCCTGGTCGCAGTGTATTCAAATCAGCCTACCTACACGAAATGTATCTACTACTGCCCATATGTTATTACAGATCCTCAGTGCAACATGTCTGAACGAAAGCGTGCACATGGATATTTAGTAGTGAACCTATAATGTCATATTCTTAATTAAGTGTAGTTTTCGCTCATCAGCTCTGCAGTTGAGGTGTATGAGGAATTGTTCCGTCATATCGTTAAGAGTCATTCGGGGACTGTTTGTGATTTTACTGAGGAGCCTTTAGGGATTTGGCAGCAGCTTGGTTATTCGCCTGTTATTAGTTGCAATATTGCATTTTAGACAATAATAAGAGATTACATTTTACATTGTAACATTTACATTATAACATTAGACTTCTACAATTGGTAGGATTTCGCCTTGATTTAAACAACAAGTGTCTGGTAGCATGTGAGCTAAATTTAGGTTCAACTCCTTTTAATAAAGTCCTAAGGCGAATGTAGCATATACATAAGCTAGAATATAGTTCAACACACTGCAGTATAGTCCAAGGACATGGAATAATAGCAAGAATCATTCTTGTAAAAGTGAACGCATATTCTGTTCCCCGGTATCCGGTCATTCCATTGGTCTCTAACCGATGTCCTCGTGGCAAAGGTCTTTAGGGCACTGCAGTTTTGATTTCTTCAAGTGGCGGTAATATTTTGTAGTCCAAAATAATATTCATATTAGTTGTAACGATCCACCTTAACAGGTCCTATCTCTTCCGAGAGTGGCTAACTCCTTGCCCCGGCCATGCTCAGTCTTGGGGCGGTTCTTTCTCTTCGGAGATAGGCTCGGTTTCGTTGCCATAAAAGTAAAATAAGGTAGCTCTTTAGTAGATAGATAGTAAGAAGAACGAAAATGAAAAGAAACCCAAAATAGGATAGAATGTAGATAATAAAAAGCGAAAATGAAATACAGAAGATGGTGTTAATTTTATGTGCAGCAAGAGTTGTTATTTGGCTGCGTCTCTCATCCCTTCCAACCATGCCGAGACATTGCCTTCAGCCCATAAGATCAACCTCTACCTTAGATCCTCATTCTTTCGTGAATTGAAGACAGAAATTCAAAATTGCATTTTAAATATATTTAAATAAAACTATTTTATGTAAACAACATAGACAAAAATGAAGAATTATCGTATACGTCTTTTAAAAAGGAGTAAATGACCCAAAATGTATGTGTAGTTTAGTGTTTAGAGGTAAGTAGAAGAAACCGCAGTTCAATTTGTATTAATGTATTAAATACTAAGTTTATAAGTAATTGTATTTTTAAGAAAAAGAAATCTTTCATATCACCATTGTTGAATTAATCAAGTGAACAAAAAGATCTTAAATGAGCATATACAAAATATAATGCGAGTCACAACTCACCAGACTTATCCCACGATGTCCACAGGCCTGCTGACTCTTGAGGGTTTGAATCCAAAATTGGTATTTTGATTGGTGAATATATCAACTGCGTTAAAGGACTAGAATTTGCATAGCTCAGTTATATGAATTGTGATGTGCAAGATTCCGGTATTTTATAAACAGATGTATATATGTGTATAAGTGTAAGACAAAATCATGAGATGAACATTATCACAAAAACCTTAGATTATGAGAAACAAAAATAAAACTGATGAAGAGAAAGAAATATTTAACTACAAATGCTATAAGAATACTAAATCTTTTAATAAATTTTTTAATTCACTGGGTCAAACTGGTATTGGACGGGTATTGAGATTTATACCACGACTAAGCCGCAAAATTCTAATTTCCTTGGGGTTTTCTCTTTGTTTGTGGGATTTTTTTTAGATTTCGCTTTATTCTTGCTATTTATTCATTTGATGATCGTTTTCTGATAGAATAATTTTCGGTTACTATGCAGGTTGTATGCTGATGGCTTTGGATTCTTTAAAGATGCTGGTAACTTAAGATTCCTATACCACTATATTTCCATCGATATCGATATTTTCCATGCGTCTTATAGGCAGGAGGAGCTTGATGCTATCATATACAATACTTGCAATGAATCGGATCCCAAATCGTAGATTATTGAAACTTTTGATATTCTCACTACAGGACCCAATCCGTTAATTTGGCTTCAAGTATTTTCTGAATTGTCCTTCCGACCATTCAATAATCCAATATATATGGTGGATAAGTAAGAACAACAATATTCATTTTCACCGAATTCTATTCAGCACCAAGAAAAAATGTATATCTGTTCTTTTCAAATATTTTTTTTTCAATCCCCGAAAAATTCAAATTTTTTCATTTCACAAATATAAAAATTCAAGGCACATTCCGTCTAAAACTTTATAATTTAATTGTATGCAGTACTTGTAATACAGGATGTCATATAGTCGAAAAGACGCAATAATGGCAGGTTGTTTGGCCTTAATGTCGATCGGCAGGAGTTGGAAGAATACGTATAACGCCCATGTAGGGAGTCCTTAATGCTCCCCTTATTCTTACGTTGGGTGTTATCGACCTGTTTTTATGTTGAGTATTTTCTTTGAGTGTATCAGTTCATTCTATCCCTGTGTATCACATCCTCTGAGTGCAGGAGTAATTTGTGTGTGGCGAGCACTGACTGTGTTATTAGTTGGACGGACATATATCACGGTAGACGCAATTGTGGTGGCTGCAATTCCGCAAGTGCACACTTTGGTGACAATTTGTCTAGTGTCCACCACCCAATAGTATTGTAGTCCGTTCCAGTGGACGGTTTCGGAGGCGTGGAATACATTTCGCTTCGAAGCAGGGCTGTAATTTCTACTTACTATGGCCAATGCTACTACTATTGCTATTGCTACTACTCTTGTAGTTGTAATTCTTGTTAGTAACGCATGTTCCTGTTAACTGTGCTGCTAATGTGGTCACATTAGCTAGCGAATACTCACAAAAAAAAAATAAGTAGAGAACCAAGTTCAATGTCCCTGCAACGCATTCGTCGTCTGTTTGTGTGGTCATTGTTCAGGACTGGAACAAAATAAACAAAAGTCGCTAGAAGAAGAGGGGACAAGTGTTTTCGTTTGTTTCAGGGACACAATTCGAATTACTGTCGGTCTCTGTTTGTTTAGTGAGAAGAAAAACACAACAGCATTTGAACGCTTTATGTAGCATGACTTTCACATATTAACAAATTGCTGCCGTTTTTGCTGCAGCTTTTGCTATTTCTATTTCTTTTCCCATTCATTGTCTAGGGTTTTATTTTAACAATCAGGTGTTTATTTTTCTATCGAATGACATTGGCCCCGGATTGTGTTCGTGGTGATTGTGATGGTCAAGGTGCATTTAAGGATGAAAAACAGATGTTATTCGCAAAGTTATTATTTGCGGCTAGACACTCGTGAGTACGCAGTTTCGACATAAGTAACTATTTGTAGGGGTGCAATAAGCGATTTGTTTTGGGGGGAGGATTTTATTAAAATTGTTTATGGTTTTTTTTTTGGGGGAGAATTTAATTATTGCGAGTGCATCAACCGATGATAATGAAATTCAAGCAACACCTTTTCAGGACAAATCGAAAGGCAATGAAGTAGCAAAATCTTGGCAAACATAAAGTAAATTGGCAAACTAAAAGAAAATAAAATATAGTTGGTTTTACTGAATTACCATACAAATCCCATTTATTTCTACACGCTGAAAAAAGTCACTTCTGTAGTATATCGTCCCAAACATATTTTGCTTGAAATATACAAATGTTTAGGGTACACTCTAAATATATTATATATTGGCACACACAGAAATTATATATCAAATCTTTGTTTCCGTCCTTATATCTTTTATTTGGGATTATTGCTTACGAAACAAATATTTTATTTATTTTTATTTATATGAATTACAATACAAAGTAAATTTATATTCTAATTTTAAGGTCCAGGGAAAGGCCGGGTTACAAAGACCATATGGCTGAATTTTGCAGCGACAGACCAGAGCCTCTGGTGGGAATCGAACCCACGACCCCCAAACTCATAGGCGAGTACGCTACCAACTCGCCTACTGGGGCGCTAACAAATATTTATTTGCATGTAAGTATTCAAGAAATATATCAATACCTTAATTTTGAGACAAGTTTGATGTTTTTCAGTAATTTAATTTTTAATTTTTTCGGAAATTTTAAATGTTTGCAAAATTCCATTATGATTGAAATCGTATAATCTTGCATAGTGATACAATATGACTTGGAATAAATAGAAATTAAAAATTAGTGCTTTAAAGTAAGTACGAGTGCTACTGATTCTTGTGTCATATTAAATTTTAAGGTATATTTTGAAATCGATGAAAAATGAAATCCAAAAAAATTACAACGTTTTAAACATCTTTTTTAAACAAAATATGTTTAGAGAAATTCATATACAATAATTTGATTTATATATAAACACATTTTTTATTTAAGGAAATTTGTTTGCAAATATATTTTGTTGTAATATATTAAAACTAGCGTACCCGGTCCACTTCGTTGCCCCAGACTTCAAATTTCCGATCCCGTCCATTTTTGGACTGCTCAAGATATTTAAATTTCAAAACATGGCTCATATAGATGGGGACAGAGGAATCTCGTTAATCAATTTGTACACGCTGAAAAAAAATCGCTTCTGTACTATATTGTCCCAAACATATTCGGCTTGAAATATACATATGTTTAGGGTACACTCCGAATATATATTATTTGACACACACAAATATTATATGTTTGGGAGGATAGTGTTCTAAACAAAAATATGTTCGCATTCTAATATATTTTTATTTAGAACCAATTTTTCCGAAACAAAGTTTAATTTGTATTAATGTATTTTGCCAATGTATTAATGCCTAATTTAAAGACAAGTTTTCTGGTTTTCAAATTTATTTTATACATTTTATATGTTTTTAAAATTTAATTAAAACTTAAACGGTATAATCTTTGTAAATATAAATTGCATTGATGTGTGATGAATTGGAATAAAACTAACTAAAATTGGAATAAGACAGCAAAGTTTAAAAAATATATATTTGGAAAACTTCTTAAACAGTAACTTTGTTTGTGTGTAAACACATATTTTATTTGTGAAACTCAGTTTGCAAATAAATTATGTTCTAATATATTAATATATGCGCTCCAAACAAAACTTCTTGATTTTCAAATAAAATTTATTTGTTAACAAATAAATAATATTTAAAAAAATAGTTTCCAAATATATTTTCTTTCAATTCAAACATATCAAAAATGACGATTTTCCCCCGTGTATACGGTACGGGCAATACACGGGTGAAAATCGACATTTTTGAAACAAAATGTTTAAGTATTATATATTTATTTTAAGTATTATTTAAGTATATTTATTTAAGTATTATTTTTAAGTATTATATACAAACAAATTTTATTGAAAATCAAGAAATTTTATTTGGGCCGCATATATTAATATATTAGAATAAAATATATTTGCGAATTGACTTTTACAAATAAAATATGCCTTACACGCAAAAACAATTTTGTTTAAGAAGTTTTTTTTTATTTTAAAATGATCGAATTTAAGTTCGTTTTTTTTCTAGATTTCGATTTACTGCACTAATTTTAAATATTTGTCAATCCATCAATACAATTTATAGTTACGAAAGATTATACGATTTCAAATTTAAAGAGGATAGTTTGGAAAACAGAAAACTTGATACATTGCCAAAATACCTAAATACAATTTAATCTTTGTTTCGGAAATATTAGTTCTAAATAAAAAAAAATATTAGGATGGCATCATAGTTTTGTTTAGAACAATATCCTCCCAAATGTGTAAAATGTAGGAATCACTCAAAAAATGATAACTCCAAATTAGTTTATATCGGGGGGGGGGGGCCACGTCCCCCCAATCAATTACAATTTCACTCAAAAAAAAAAAAATAAAACACGAAAAATATTTGGAAGGCAGTTTAAAAAAAAACGATATAAAAGCGTAAGAAATGGTAACAGTAAAAGTAATAACAACTAAAAATAAGAAAAGTGCATGTTTTACGATTTTTTGATTGGTTCTAGCCAGACAGTTTGGCCTTTTAGGAGTCTGAAAAGTTAATGCCAAAAGCACTCACTGGCCTACGCTCTGTTGCTCAATAAAATTTATTTTACTCTGGCTCTCTCTTGTCGTCACTGTTTTGATGATTCACTGGACTGACCAAACAGCCACACATTTCTGCTGAGAGTGAAATAATTGATATATTTCTTTCAAAAAATCGAAGATTACATTTTTAACTCTTACGTATTTTATTTTATTTAGGAATAAAATTCGAATAAAAAACAATGGAACTTAACTTCCCTTACCTACACAATAAACGCGATTTTTTAATTGTTTATCTTTGTTATGAAAAAAGGTTGTGACCCCCAGAACCAAAATCCTGGATACGTTCCTGCCCTACACCACACTGTGGTCCAGGGTATTATGAGTTTGTGTATTTGTTTGTAACATCCAGAAGGAGATGAGATAGACCCATAGGACATTGTACCGATCGACTTGGAATCACTTCCTGAGTCGATTTAATCATGTCCGTCCGTCCGTCTGTAGATGTACCGTTGTGCAGGTCGTATTTACGGTCCGATTGTGATGATATTTAGCACAGTGTTCTTTTTTTGCCCAAGGACGATCCGTATTGAATTTGGCCAAAATTCCGATTTAGATATAGCCCCCATATATATGTTACCCCCGATTTGACATATAAGCGCTGTAGAAACTGCATTTTATATATCAGTACGAAATTCGGCACAGAGAACTTTGTTATTACATGAATGAACACTACCAAATTTGGGGAGAATCCTTTCAGATTTAGATATAGCCCCCATATATAGGGTGATCCATTTCGAGGTTCCCTACTTTTTTAAAGAAAACAAGTAAATGCGTTAAGTTCGGTCATGCCGAATCGTATATACCCTCCAACATGGATAGCATGTGACCTCACAAAATAACTCAAACCTAAAGAAAATAACACCGAAAACACACAAAAACAAGTAAGAAAGTTTTAGTTGGGTAAACCGACTAAGATATACCCTCACTTTGTGAGTAATGTAATATTGAATATTACACGAATTATTCTGTCAATTTGTGTGGGAGCTACCAGAGGGGTTTAACAAATACACCTATTTTTCGCTGAACAGTAGATACTTTAAATTCATTGCACTGCGCCGAATTATAAGCGTTTATGTGCACTGGTATAAACGTTATGAGATATTAAATAGTGGTATGATTTGGCCACTTTGTGTGGGAGGTACAAAAAGGGGCGTGGCGATAACGCCCATTTTTCACAGGGCTATAGGCACTATAAAAACATTACACTGTACAAAATTTCAAGTATTATTATACACTTGTATTAATGTTACAAGCTGTTAACTTTTGGTGCAAAATGGTACCTTTGTGTGTGAGGTACCAAAAGGGGCGTATCAACAACGCCCATTTTTCTCTGGACTGTAGGCAATATAAAAGCATAACACTGTGCAACATTTCAAGTATTTTTATACACCGTTATTAATGTTATAAGCTGTTAATTTTTGGTGCAAAACGGTGCATTTGTGTGGGAGGTACCTAAAGGGACGTGGCAACTTCGCCCATTTTTCTCGAGTTGATAGCGACTAATAAACTAATACTATGTGTGGAATTCCACAAGATTCGAATAAGTAGTATAATAGTTATTAAAGAATCAATATTTCACAACATTTTAACCCTTTGTGGGGGAGGTACTAGAAGGAGTGGACCAATATGGCCCATCTTCGAACTTAGCCGGAGATAGAAAAAAATATTACCACATACCAAATTTGAAGTCAATTGGTTACTCCTTTTGAGTGTTAACGTGCGCACCAGCCAGCAGACAGACAGACAGACGGACGGACATTGCTCATTCGACTTAAAATGACCCAAAACGGATTTCCTCCGAATATACTTAGGGTCTTAGATCACTCCTTCGATGTGTTACACTTTTTTCCGTAGCAAATGATATATACCCTCGTCACACTAAAGTGATGGTATAAATATAGTAGATGAGAACAGTAGGAATAAAAACAAGTTAGATGCTATATATGGGAGCTATATCTAAATATGGATCGATATCGCCCATTTTCCATCCCATGTTACCTGCAGCTATAGGAAGTATCTATACCAAATTTCAGCCATCTAGCTCAAGTGTTATAGATTGTAGCGTGATTACAACAGACGGACGGACTGACGGACAGACGGACATGGCTAAATCGTCTTAGAATTTTACGACGATTAAGAACAAAAGTAGGATACTATATATGGGGGCTATATCAAAACATTGACCGATATGGCCCATTTGCAATCCCAAACAACCTGAAACTATAACAAATATTTCTACCAAATTTGATCACCCTAGCTCTATTATAACGGAGTGTAGCGTGATTACAACAGATATATGGACGGACGGAATCACAAGAATGTAGTATATCGTCATTAGAAACGAAAAAGGGCCTATCATCATGTTTGAAAATTTTACAGGAGAAGCAAAAAACTAAATAAAATGAAAAGTGTTGCCGTTAGAAAAACGTAGTTTTCAGGATAATATCTAAACATAATGATGCATATATAAAATCACACAAACATGATTTATAACTTGTTTGTGAAAATTGCGTGAAATAGTATTTTTTAACTAAGAAAAAAGAAATAATTTGTTGTTAGGCCCTTTTGAATTTCCTTAATAAATCCGCCATTTTTAATATTACGCCGCTAAAAATTTGTCAGGATGTGTATTTTGATGCAGAGTACCGAAATCCGTCAAAAACTGAGTTTCCATTTTTCTTGTTGTTAAGCCCTTTTTCGTTTCTGATGACGATATGTATAGTAGATGAGAACAGTAGGAATCACAGTAAGTAAGATTCTATATATGGGAGCTATATCAAAACATTGACCGATATGGCCCATTTACAATCCCAAACAACCTGCAACTATAAAAAGTATTTGTACCAAATTTGATCAAACTAGCTCTATTATTGCGGACTGTAGCGTGATTACCACAGACGGACATGGCTAAATCGTCTTAGAATTTTACGACGATTAAGGGGTCGCAGAT
The DNA here is from genome assembly GCA_963930755.1 of Eudasyphora cyanicolor. Taxonomy (NCBI): domain Eukaryota; kingdom Metazoa; phylum Arthropoda; class Insecta; order Diptera; family Muscidae; genus Eudasyphora; species Eudasyphora cyanicolor. The sequence goes on from OZ005735.1 coordinate 42,655,587, forward strand.
CAATAGTTAGAGGTGTTACAAACGGAGTGACAAAATAAATATACCCCCCATCCTATGGTGGAGGGTATAAAACACAGAAAATTCAAATTGAATGGGGAATGTTTAATATCATTTGAAAGAACAATCCTTGGCATTTATTTTTTGAAGATTATGTCTATCAAATGTTGGCCGCTGCAACGTCTCAGATGGTCCATCCGTTGAGTCAAATTTTCGATGACTCGTTCGAGCATTTCGACTGGTAACTGGCGAATGACACGCGTAATGTTTTGCTCCAAGGCCTGCATCGAAGCGGGTTTGTCCGCATAAACTTTAGACTTTACATATCCCCACAGGAAAAAGTCTAACGGTGTAATATCACACGATCTTGGTGGTCAATCGACCGGCCCAAAACGTGAAATTATCTGCATTGATCGATGCGATGTGTGGGAAGTGGCGCCGTCTTTTTATTGTGCTTTTAGTAGTGTAATGGTTTTATTGTACCTACAGTCCGGCAAAGAATGGACATATTTGCCACGTCCCTTTTGGCACATCTCTTTGGTATGAAGGTTTTTCTTTCTGTATGAGAATACACATTTAAAATTTTTCTATTTTAATTGAGATTGAAATGTGGCTATTAAATATTTCTGTCATTATCTACTAATCCAACGATTTTGAAGTCTAGTATTATTTAAAAGTCTTGTCGGTATTTCCCTTGATGGTAAACCATTGCCTTGAATATGACAGTGAAGCTTATGGTTTATTGCTTCAACTTTTGGTTGTGGTTAAGCGTCGATAACATTCACCCGCGTTACCAGCTTTTTTGCTATTTTCCATAAAGCCATCATATATTTTGACACTCATATGACGGCTAATGGCATGTCCGTTTTCCATTAACATGTTCGACAAGCAAATTTAAATATTACCACGATAACGAAACAAACAAATATATATTCATATATGTATGAACCAAAGACAAAAAGGCCAAATCGACCACAATTTACAACAACAATTATTAACACTTAAGACATTATGGCCATAGCAGTAGTAATCGAGAGAGAGAGAGAGTAGGTAAGAAGTTTATTTATCCGTCAACAAATAATCATAAATTTATCGGGAATGACTCACTCAAGTGCTTCACGGCTCTATACGCTTTGCTTTGTGCTGTGCTTGGTAAGATTTTGGATTGAGCATTTGGAGCTGCTGTTGCCATTACTACGACTGGTGGTTGTGGATTCTGGAACGAACGCAGCCAAATCAGAGTTAATAACATGGAAAATTATTGTACGACCTGGAATTTCAGCTGAAACCATAACATTATTTTAGACTACACTTCGTAAATTCTTGCCATAGCTGCGGTGGGAAGACCAAAGACCACTTTGGCTGACTTGTTGACTGACTTCTTGGCTGTGTAGTGCTTTGCTCCTCCATAGGTCGTTGTTCGATTTTGTTCGTTTCGTCGTTTGACTACGGCTGATTTGTTAGACCGTTGGCACTGAACGCATCGCCTCACATCACATGGAATCGAATCGCATTGCCATCGGTCGGAATTTATTCATTTCTTTTATTCTTTCTAAATTGAGCTTGAATTGTAAGGTTTATGGTGCGACTGTAGACGCTATAGAACAAAAGACTCACTCACGCGGCAGCAGTCTCCTCCAGCCACAGCCACCAACAGCGCGCGAGCTCGTTGTTACGTTGCTATTCAGGTGAATACATTTGGCGATGACGTCTCTCTTCTTCGTCAATTTGAAGTGTGAATTGTTCAATGTTGTTTCTTCGTATTTTTGTTACTTTTTGTTCAGTCACTTTTCCATTGGCCTCGTTGCGTAGAGATTCAATAAAAAAATGTTTCAAATTCTGAACAGTGTTTCAAGTTGAAGTCTCAGCTGAATGAAATTTCATCAATTGCAAAAAACACTTCGAAATTATGACCACACCATAATATTCTTGAACGATCTAGATATCTATTCATAATCAGACCTAGCAAAATATTTTCTAAATTTTGGAAGCAGTTACTCAGAGTTCAGAACTTCTGAAGGTACATACAATAAAGCCATCATGACTAATGTGCGATAGAGTAAGCTAAAACTATTGTTTTTACAACCATAGTTGAAAAACAAAGATTGTTAAGAAAGAAATGCAGTATTACTTTTCTACCATCCTGCCGCATAATCTGTCATGTTTAAAAACATAGACAAATTTAGGTTCCTAGTGCTACTATGTGCCTAGTGCCTAGACAGTTGTCAGAAATAAAATTTTCGGTACCAGACAGATCTGTCGGACTACCTAGAAGGGCCAAACCCTGTATATCCAAACGTCGCTTACACAATTGGAATAGTAACGATACAGATGTTCAATGTTCTCCGCTTCTTCCATATCTCCACTGCTTCTCCCGAAATCATTGGGCTCAATTTCTAACCTCCTGGTGTGTTCACCGATACGGCAGTGTCCCGTAAGAACTGACACTAACGTATAGAATATTTTGCTTTCTAGTGCGAGGAAATATTTAGACCTTCTCATATCGTTGCCTGGTTAATGCAGACGTTAATTTATGAACTCTTTCATTGACTGGCTGCCTAATATAAGTGGCGCGCTAATATATGCAAATTCGTCTTTACAGTTCTTCGCTTTTGCAGTTCGCCGGGATATCCCTATGCACAGTTACCTATACTGCCCTCCTAAGAAAGAAAGTCCTATCTCCATTTGAGTAGTTTTGAGATATTTAGTTTTTACGTTTTATAACTTTCGCGCCTTTTGTTTTATGTTTAGGTTAGGGACCTAAATTGGTCTGTGTGAGCTGGTAGAATCGGCTGCCAGCCCACCGTAAAACTATACTTAAGGCACGAAACTTATAAGACGTAAAATGTAAATGTCTCAAAACTACTGAAATGGAGATACGACTTTCTTTCTTAGGAGGGCAGTATATGAGATATATGTTAAACTACTCAGCCATCTAGTTGAGTTATATGCGGCAGTCGCATTCTGTTTGCGAATTAAAGGATGTAGCAGCCTGGCTGACCAAATAAGTGACGATTCCTGGGTTGGTCACTACGTTCCGACAGGGGCCTGCTCTTAGCGATTTCTTTTACTGTCATTATTTCAGCTTGAAATACGGTCTGTGAGCTATATCAAAAACAAAGTTATTTAAGGAATAATCCGATGACGCCATTTTCATCAAGCTTCAAAATATCTGTATGAAGAGGAGATAGTTACTGTTTCTTGCCAAGCCATTCCTCCCTGGCAGGTATCTTAGTGGCGAAGTTATTCTCGAAGGTTTTTAAAATTGGTATATTATAGTCCATTCGTTTCGGCATGTACTTGGGAGACGACATCAAGATGGACAGACGACGAACGAACGGTCCGGCGAAACTAGATGGTTGGAACGCATCTTCTAGTGGTTCTGTGTAAATCGGAATATTCTAAGGTGGGTTCCTAGTTCCAAAATTTAGAGCATCTGGACCAAAACTAACTTGGGGGGTGTAGGGTATAATAGGTTACAACTTTTCCGACAACAGAACTTTTGCCGTCTATAACCATATTGATTTGCAGAACATTAAACGTTTTTGAACACTATGGGAAATTGGACAGTTACAACACCAAACGATTGATTCGACCACAGACATCAGAGAGATCTCTTATTGTCCCTTTTATATGATAGCAACCGATAACTTTAACATGGCTTTGTCGTTTGGGGTGGTTAATTGCCACAGTGTGACCTATCAAATTCGGAACCTCAATGTCAGACACAGCAAAATATAACACAGCTGAACATCTAATTACTAGCAGATTACCCTACTGGTCATTAACTAAAGGAATACATATATAACCTAAATGGTCATCTAATAAGGAACAGATAGCCCAACTGGCCGCCAACTAGGGTATAAATAACCCAACTAGTCCTCTACTAAGGAGTAGATAACCCAACTGGCTGCCTATTAGGGAGTAAAACTTCCAACTGGAATATATAAAACATGTGGTCGTCATCTAAGGAGTAGATAACCAAACATGTATTAAGGAGTGGATAACCCAGCTGGACGTCTACTGACCAGTAGATAAAACAACTGATATTTTTTAAGTAGTATATAACCCAACTGGTCCTTTACTAAGGAGCAGAATAACCATTTTTTATTTTATTAAGTAGTAGATAACCCAGCTAGGCCTCTGCCGAGCAGTAGATAAACCAACTGATATTTTATTAGGTAGTAGTTAACTTTACTGGTCCTCTGCTATGGAGTAGATAAACCAACTGTTTTTTTATTAAGTAGTAGATACCGCAACTGCTAAGGAATAGATAAACTTTCTAGTGGTCTACTAAGGAGTAGAAAAAGCAACTGGTCTTCTACGAAGTAGTAGATAACTCAAATGGCACTCTACTAAGGAATAGATAACCCCACCGGTCGTCAGCTAAGGAATATATATCCCAACTGGTCCTCTACTGACGAGTAGATAACCCAACTGGTCCTCTACTAAGAAGTAGATAACAAAACTGATCGCCTACTAAGGAGTAGATAACCCACCTGGTCATCTACTTAGCTGTAGATAACCTAACTGGTCATCTACTAAGGAGTAGATAACCCAACTGGTCATCTAGTAAGGAGTAGATAACCGAACTGATCTCCTACTAAGGAGCAGATAGCCCAGCTGAACGTTTACTGAGCAGTAGAAAAACCATTTGCTATTTTATTAAGTAGTAGATACCCCAGATGGGCCTCTACCGAGCAGTAAATAAACCAACTGATATTTTATTAAGTAGTAGTTAACACTACTGCTTTTCTACTAAGGAGTAGAAAAAACAACTGGTCTTATACTAAGTAGTAGATAACCCAACTGCCACACTAGGTAAACCAACTGGTCCTCTACTATGGAGCAGAAAAACCGTTTGTTATTTTAGTAAGTAGTAGATAACCTAGCTGGGCCTCTATCGTGCAGCAGATAAACCAACTGATATTTTATGACAGATTAGACAACTCCACTGGTCCTTTGCTATGGAGTAGATAAACCACCTTTTTTTATATAGTAATAGAAGGTTTGTCTAGGGGAATAAACAAACCATCTAGTCGTCTACTAAGGAGACGAGCAACTGGTCTTCTACAAAGTAGTATATAACCCAACTGTCACCCTACCAAGGAGTAGGTAATCCAACAGGTCATCAGCTAAGGAATATATAACCCAACTTGTACTAAGAAGTAGATAACCCAACTGGTTCTCTACTAAGTAGTAAATAACCAAACTGATAGCGTACTAAGGAGTAGATTACCCAGCTGAACGTCTAATTAGCAGTAGAAAAAATATTTGCTATTTTATTAAGTAGTAGATAACCCAACTGGTCCTCTACTAAGGAGTAGATACCCAACTGATCGCCTACTAAGAAATAGATAACCCAGCTGAACGTTTACTGAGTAGTAGAAAAACCATTTGTTATTTTATTAAGTAGTAGATAACCCAGCTGGGCCTCTACCTAGCCGGCATTTCGGATGCGATGAGAGGTGGTAACTTTTATACTGATGGTTCCAAACATCTTGGTAGGGTAGGCCTCGTGATAGCTGTTGCTTGTAAGCTGTCTGATCACTGCAGTATTTATCAAGCTGTAATGTCGGCTATTAGGTTGTAGTAGAATGACTAAAATATATGACTATTTTCTCCTTCAGCCAGACTGACTCTGCATTCTGCATTCCTCAATTAAAGAATAGCACTCAATCCTCTATGAGAACTGATATATATGGATATGCCTCTAGCAACATGCAAACTCTTCTTCACGTGGTGTGATTTAAAATAAGAGTAGGAGTCTACTGTCTCTCTCTCTCGTCTCTCTCTAATACGTGGGATTCTAGGACCACATATCTTTGATAAGTTAACGTATTTGGCTAGTTCTAGCTTCCGCCTAATCCTGGTCTTTTTATTGCTAGGAAAACAGACAGCTACGCTAACACTAAGCCCACACCTATCCTTTACCAACCAACTGGGACTTTATCATCAAAGTTTAGGTCTACTCAGACTTCTAGAAAACATTGATATTAACGCAACTTCAATAATGAGTTTAATTTTGCCATCTTACAAAATTCCATCTACACTTTTTTTCTCTAATCTATCAAATCCACAAGCAGCTAATACTTTCTTGTCTGTATTTCTGAAACATCTGCTCGAAATTGTGTACACACTAACATCTTTAGCAAGGGACATTTTCCTAGACTAATAACTCATATCTGTTACAGTTTCATAAACACTGAAAGGAAGAAGTTACTTACGAATTTTACCGAATGGATTTTGGTCGAAAATTTCGCCAGCATCAATGAAATAATACGGCCTCCGAAAAACTCAGATATCCCAGCACAGGATATGAACCTAGGTAATCTATAATCTGCCACAACATCTCTGCATTAAAATTGTGCAGTATAAATTTATAATCATTGTAGATTCATGCGGAACACCGTGACTTGCCCCTCTCCCTTAAAATTCGCATGTCAATCGAACGCTGTCTGGCATTTGATGAATCGCAGTGATAGGTTGTTGGCTGAAAAGACTCCAAGACTTTGGGTCGGGATGACTGACTCGCTGATGGACCTGAACTGAAATCATGCGTCAAAAAAGAAATTGCTTGGCGAAAGATGATGCCGACGGGAAAAAAATAACTTGACATGCATTTTTGTTCGCTATTCTTCGACTGTCTCGTTGTCAAAGCCCAATGACAATAGGTAAAGTGCCAATGTAGACGGTGTAAATTGAAAAATAAGCCAGATCTGGAGAAAAATGCGTCAACGCATTTTGAGAACATATTCCAATTGAATTTAAACCGAACCAAACCAAACATAGATAGTCAACCCATTCCAAGTCAATCCAAGCCAATCCATTCAAGCGATGACAACAATAGCGGTGCAGAGATTTTTAATACAAAAATCTGGTGTGCCCCATGTGTCAGTTGACAGTTAAAGCGATGAAAAGATATCTGTGCTATTGGCATTCCGGTATTACAATGAGAACGGGATGGGATGGCATGGCCCAGTTGCTGGAGGGGTTTTCAAAAGTCTTTGTAACTCAGTCCAACCATTCATTCGCCAGTGCAGATGTCCGTCTGTCTGTCCTTCATTTCCATGACTGACTCCGTTGGATTTTTTTTGCGGTTACAAATGGAAAATAAAAAAGATTTAAAATCATTGCATTTCAATACACAATCGTAAACAATTACTGTCAATTTCGATACAAAACTTTTAACTTTTGCCAACACTCAACACACCATAAGTACGGGATGACCGGAAAGTCAGGAAAAGAGGGAAGCCCGTTTGTTGGGACAGAAAGACGGACAGAGAGAGGACGGACTTAAATGGACAATGTGTCGATGCCTGAGTGGGTTGCTCTGTTTTCCGTTTGCGAATTGAGGCGGTAAATTATTCATTCATTCATTTATTGTGGTTTTGTGGAGTTTCCAGCAGAGCAGATCAGTGCCTCACCTCATTTGCTGCAGCAAACACACATTGGGGGAAACTCGAAGAAGATGATAAGTCATATAATAATTAGCCGGTCAACTGATCACAATGAAACATTGCACGCTTGTGGAAAAGGAAAAAAAAAAAACAAAATATAAGAAAAACTGTGTTAAAAATATTTATAAGAATCCCAAATTGTTTTTTTTTATATTTCTAATTTTCCTCCACTGTGTGGCACTGCTGATGTGGTACACTTTTCGCGTAACATTTATTTTCTCCTGCATTCGTAGCAGTTCCTGGTTTTAATGTTGACTGAATCCCAGCGAAAAATTAAAATCGTCATAAAAGCCAAAGCTGAGCCTAAAGGACGACGATTGCGACGACGTCCACCTCACACATAGCTCACACAAATCAGTTTAATGGTGGTGCTAATTGATGGCTTAAGTGCCTTTGATTTTTGTTTATGAGATCAATGAGTATTTGGGTCGTCATCGTCGTTTGAGTGTACAGTACAATTTTGTTTACGTCCACCGCACTCCAAATGAAAGCTGAAATGCTTTTGTCCGTTTTTCATGTGGATAATTTACAATATCTGACCGTACTTTGAAAGTTGTGTGTGTGTATGGGTTGCATCTCTGTAAATTATTTTTGCCTTAAATTAACACTGTTATTGAAAAATTTGCGGAAAAAATCACACCTTTTGTTGGCTCATTAAATGCATTGATTTTTGACCGACTTTTTCTGGGACACCTGAATTGCTCAGCAACTTTGGGTTATTATTTACTACAAACTTGTGAAATTTTTTCCCAATAATTTGAATTTATCCTGTAAAGATTTTTAAGTTGTAAATTATTTTCACCAGAGCTGTGGAGTAGAGGCAAAATGAAAACTTTATATGTACCGGATGACTAATTCTCATATTCACCTTCAGATAATATTTCAGCAGGGGACCATTTCCATTGGTATCATAGCTATAGCTATAGGTTATGTGAAACTTACCGAAAGGGGATATGTTTTTTTTGGGGCATTAAGAAGAATTAGGTATATGACGTGTTTTTTATACCCTACACCACACTGTGGTACAGGGTATTATGACTTTGTGCATTTGTTTGTAACACCCAAAAGGAGAAGAGATTGTTTATTATACCGATCGACTTGTAATCACATTCTGAGTCGATTTAGCTATGTCCGTCTGTCTGTCCGTCCGTCTGTATATGTATTCTTGTAATCAAAGTACAGGTCGCAATTATAGCCCGATCTTGACGAAACTTTACACATATCTTTTTTGTGGTCCAAGGACGATCCCTATTTCATTTGGTTAAAATCGGTTTAGATTTGGATATAGCCCCCATATATATGTTACACCGATTTGACATGTAAGCGCTGTAAAAACTTTATTTTATATCCGATCAGTATGAAATTCAGCAGAAAGAAGTCTCTTATTATATGAATGAACACTGTTAAATTTGGAAGAAATCGGTTTAGATTTAGATATAGCCCCCATATATATGTTACCCCCGATTTTACATGTAAGCGCTGTAAAAAGTGTATTTTTAATCCGATCAGTACGAAATTCGGCAGAAAGAGGTTTCTTATTACATGAATTAATATTGCCAAATTTGAGGGAAATCGGTTGAGATTTAGATATAGCCCACATATATATGTTACCCCCATTTTAACATGTAAGCGCTGTAGAAACTGTATTTTATATCCGATCAATAAAAAAATTGGCAGAAAGAGGTTTCTCATTACGTGAATTAACACTGCCAAATTTGAGGGAAATCGGTTCAGATTTAGATATAGCCCCCCATATATGTATATTAGGCCGGGTCGATTTGTGGGGAAAATCGTATTCTAGGGATCAAAATAAGAAACCTTGCCGAAGGAACCATACCTCTAAAACGAATTCTGATGTCCCGGAAAAAATCCCACTTTGACCCATTTAGAGTGCTCCAATCGAGTCCAAATGTATGGAACCCCAAGGGGTTCCAGGGGGTGTGCCACTGGCATGGGTGGGTCGGGCCTCCAAAGTTAGTGGGGGTCGGTCATACATTTGGACTCGATTGGAGCACTCTAAATGGGTCAAAGTGGGATTTTTCAAAATTTGGCCCTACCCAAAAGTTCGACCCAAATTCCGGGACATCAGAATTCGTTTTAGAGGTATTGTTCCTTCGGCAAAGTTTCTTATTTTGATCCCTAGAATACGATTTTCATTGAGCAATGGCGCCTTTTTTTGCCTCCCCACAAATCGACCCGGCCTAGTGTGTATATACCATTTGCTACGGGCCAAAAGTGTAACACATCGAAGGAGTGATCTAAGACCCTAAGTATGTTTGGCGGATATTCGATTTGGGTCATTTGAAATCGAATGAGAAATGTCCGTCCGTCTGTCTGCTGATTGGTGCGAACGATAACTCTCGAAAGGATTAACCGATTGACTTCAAATTTGGTACGTTGTAATATTTATACCCTCACTTAAGTGATGCGAGAGTATATATCATTTGCTACGGGCCAAAAGTGTAACACATCGAAGGAGTGACCTATGACCATAAGTATGTTCGGCTGATATTCGTTGTGGGTCATTTTAAGTCGAATGAGTAATGTCCGTCCGTCTGTCTGCTGGCTGGTGCGCACGATAACTCTCGAAAGGAGTAACCGATTGACTTCAAATTTGGTATGCGGTAATATTTTTATCTATCTATGATGAGTTCGAAGATGGGCTATATTGGTCCACTCCTTCTTCTACATATAATATTAGTTTATTAGTCACTAACACCTAGAGAAAAATCGACGAAGTTGCCGCGCCCCTTTTGCACTGGATACCTCCCACACAAATGGACCATTTTGCACCAAAAGTTAACAGTGAAAAATGGCCAATTTTGTACCAAAAGTTACCATCTTATAACTTTAATACCAGTGCATACAAATACTTGAAATTTCGTGCAGTGCAATGCTTTTATAGTACCTAGAGTCTAGAGAAAATTGGCCTTACACACAAATGGACCATTTTGTGCCAAAAGTACATTATAGTACATCATACCAGTACATACTTTAAAGTTATTAAATCCAATTTACATTATAGTATTTTTTTGTATTAGTTGGCATGTAATTTTGCTCATTTAACGTAAAGAGCTATAATTACAACGTTTGTGTCCTTGGGGAGCCCCACTGAAATTTTCCTGCAAACATTTTCGTAGAATATTTTAATCCTTAAATGTCCTTTTTGAAAGGACCTTTTTTATTATACCCTACACCACACTGTGGTACAGGGTATTATAAGTTTGTTTCACGGCAGATGTTTGTAACACCTTAAAATAACACAGCTAGACCCACCTTAAAGTATACCGATCGACTCAGAATCACTAACTGAGTCAATTTCACTCCGATCGTTCTGAAATTTTGCAGTTTAGAGTATTTCGCGGCTGTTAAGATCGCTATTGAATTTGGTTGAAATCGGTTCAGATTTAGATATAGCTCCCATATATATCTTTCGTCCGATTTGGCCCTTTAGTCCTATAGAAGCTGTATTTTACATCCGATCGTTTTGAAATTTAGAATGGTAGAGTTTCTTGATCCATGAACCAACATTGCTGAATTTGAAGAAAATCGGTTAAGATTTAGCTATAGCTCCCATATATATGTTTCGTCCGATTTGGCCCTTTAGTCCTATAGAAGCTGTATTTTACATCCGATCGTTTTGAAATTTAGAATGGTAGAGTTTCTTGATCCATGAACCAACATTGCCGAATTTGAAGAAAATCGGTTAAGATTTAGATATAGCTCCCATATATATCTTTCGTCCGATTTGGTCCTTTAGTCCTATAGAAGCTGTATTTTCCATCCGATCGTTTTGAAATTTAGAATGGTAGAGTTTCTTGATCCATGAACCAACATTGCCGAATTTGAAGAAAATCGGTTAAAATTTAGCTATACCTCCCATATATATGTTTCGTCCGATTTGGCCCTTTAGTCCTATAGAAGGTGTATTTTACATCCGATCGTTTTGAAATTTAGGATGGTAGAGTTTCTTGATCCATGAACCAACATTGCCGAATTTGAAGAAAATCGGTGCAGATTTAGATATAGCTCCCATATATATCTTTCGTCCGATTTGGTCCTTTAGTCCTATAGAAGCTGTATTTTACATCCGATCGTTTTGAAATTTAGAATGGTAGAGTTTCTTGATCCATGAACCAACATTGCCAAATTTGAAGAAAATCGGTTAAGATTTAGCTATAGATCCCATATATAAGTTTCGTCCGATTTGGCCCTTTAGTCCTATAGAAGCTGAATTTTACATCCGATCGTTTTGAAGTTTAGAATGGTAGAGTTTCTTGATCCATGAACCAACATTGCCGAATTTGAAGAAAATCGGTTAAGATTTAGCTATAGCTCCCATATATATGTTTCGTCCGATTTGGCCCTTTAGTCCTATAAAAGCTGTATTTTACATCCAATCGTGTTGAAATTTAGAATGGTAGAGTTTCTTGATCCATGAACCAACACTACCGAATTTGAAGAAAATCGGTTAAGATTTAGCTATAGCTCCCATATATATGTTTCATCCGATTTGGCTCTTTAGATCCAACCGTTTTTATACCCTACACCACACTGTGGTGCAGGGTATTATTTAAGTATAAAATGTCCCAAAAGTAAATTTATGTAAACAATTTATACATGAATTACAAAATTTATATATCAGAGTTATTCAATATTACGAGAGTGGTGTAGGGTATTATATAGTCGGCACCGCCCGACTTTAGCCTTTCCTTACTGGTTTTTTTCGAAAAAAGGGCCAAATTGACCCGTTAAGAGGGGAGCTAGAGGGTTAAGTTCTTCCACAAAAATGATCCTCATAAAATTCCACTACGTAACTCTGACAATGAGAAATCTCTCAGACATTAGCTTACATATTTTTTTTCATATAGTATAATGCTACCTTCAACCAAAAAATGAAAACTTGACCCACTGTAGAAAAAACTCAGACCAGCTGGACCATAAGTTTATTCTACAAAAATGAACTACTCAACATGCCCTTTCAGAATTATAGGGTCGTCATTCTGTTCCAATCAAAAAGTCTTAATTTGTTGGACAGTGTAATTTAAATAAAACGAAAAATATAATAAATTTACTAATATTTTTTTGAGACTCAAGCTGAGGGTATTCATTAGTCGGTTTACCCGACTGAACTTTCTTACTTGTTTTATACCTCAAGAGCAAAGGTAAATAGGTTCTAGACACGTAGCTTAAAATAGTTTAAGTTTGAGGAAGGAACATATTGGTAAGTACCTCAAGTAACTCAAGCACAAAGGATTTAAATTTAGTGACATATTTAATCAGTTAAAACATCTATATTACGTATTCGAATCTTCTATAATTTCACACATACTCAAGAAGTTTGTATCTATCATCTTCAGAGAAATGAACGACATTGTTACGTCTGTTTTGGTACCGCCCTACAAACGGTCAATTTTGTACAAATAACGAATATTACAAATTTCAATACCAGGGCACATAGTCACATGAAATTGGAATATAGTCATGATTTGTAAGTGCCTATTGTTCACTGAAAAATGGACGTATTTCTCAGCGACGTGTTGGTACCGATCTCTGAAAGAGAGAGTAAACATCAGCGAGTTCATTCGACCGAGAGTTTCTTATCCGTTTTATATAAAACTCAATTAGTTTTATCCACAAACATTGCAGCTCACTAAAAATCCCAAAAATTAGGTCGAACAATAAATCCGACACCAGAACGAGTGTTTTTTATACCCTACACCACACTGTGGTACAGGGTATTATAAGTTTGTTTCACGGCAGATGTTTGTAACACCTGAAAATAACACAGCTAGACCCACCTTAAAGTATACCGATCGACTCAGAATCACTAGCTGAGTCGATTTAACGATGTCCGCCCGTCCGTCCGTCTGTCCATGTAAAGTTGTTCGTCGATTACAGGTCGCAATTTCACCCCGATCGTTCTGAAATTTTGCAGTTTAGAGTATTTCGCGGCTGTTAAGATCGCTATTGAATTTGGTTGAAATCGGTTCAGATTTAGATATAGCTCCCATATATATCTTTCGTCCGATTTGGCCCTTTAGTCCTATAGCTCCCATATATATGTTTCGTCCGATTTGGCCCTTTACACCTATAGAAGCTGTATTTTACATCCGATCGTTTTGAAATTTAGAATGGTAGAGTTTCTTGATCCATGAACCAACATTGCCGAATTTGAAGAAAATCGGTTAAGATTTAGCTATAGCTCCCATATATATGTTTCGTCCGATTTTACTCTTTAGTCCTGTAGAAGCTGTACTTTACATCCAATCATTTTGAAATTTAGAATGGTAGAGTTTCTTGATCCATGAACCAACACTACCGAATTTGAAGAAACTCGGTTAAGATTTAGCTATAGCTCCCATATATATGTATCGTCCGATTTGGCCATTTAGTCCTATAAAAGCTGTATTTTACATCCAATCCTTTTGAAATTTAGAATGGTAGAGTTTCTTGATCCATGAACCAACACTACCGAATTTGAAGAAAATCGGTTAAGATTTAGCTATAGCTCCCATATATATGTTTCGTTCGATTTGGCCCTTTAGTTCTATAGAAGCTGTATTTTACATCCAATCGTTTTGAAATTTAGAATGGTAGAGTTTATTGTTCCATGAACCAACACTACCGAATTTGAAGAAAATCGGTTAAGATATAGCTATAGCTCCCATATACATGTTTCGTCCGATTTGGCCCTTTAGTCCTGTAGAAGCTGTATTTTACATCCAATCATTTTGAAATTTAGAATGGTAAAGTTTCTTGATCCATGAACCAACACTGCCGAATTTGAAGAAAATCGGTTAAGATTTAGCTATAGTTCCCATATATATGTTTCGTCCGATTTAGCCCTTTAGTCCTATAAAAGCTGTATTTTACATCCAATCGTTTTGAAATTTAGAATGGTAGAGTTTCTTGATCCATGAACCAACACTCCTGAATTTGAAGAAAATCGGTTAAGATTTAGCTATAGCTCCCATATATATGTTTCGTCCGATTTGGCTCTTTAGATCCAATCGTTTTTATACCCTACACCACACTGTGGTACAGGGTATTATTTAAGTATAAAATGTCCCAAAAGTAAATTTATGTAAACAATTTATACATGAATTACAAAATTTATATATGAGTTATTCAATATTACGAGAGTGGTGTAGGGTATTATATAGTCGGCACCGCCCGACTTTAGCCTTTCCTTACTGGTTTTTCTCTAAATTTATGTATATGTGTGTTCCGTCTTAACATTTAAGGGAAAATTTGCAAATGTCACCTGGAAAGGGTATTCTTATCATTAGCAAATGCTCAATGCTTTTGCAGCCATAAAACAATCGCAACGGGCACTTTCTCCCAAAAAATTGTTGTTTATCATGTTTTTTAATTTTTATGTGTTTTTAAATCGCCGCCCTTTGTTTACTGGTTAATAAAAATTCATTGAAATGAAAATTAAATGTTTTCTCGTCAACGTCGTCCTTAAAAATATCCTCTAAAGTAAAAGCTTCCAAGGGTGTATCAGGTTTTCAGGGGTGGTTTTTGGTGAAAATCCAAGAAGGAACGAAGGAAATCTTATCGCCGATCCGAAAGACTAAAAGCCAATTAAAGAATTTCACTAAATATCTTTACGTTGGGTTTTTCGGAAAAGATAACATCCAGTGGACGGCAGGGGATAAAAGGACCACAACTACAACAGCAACAACAACGGGAGAAACAATCTTATCTTATTATGCCACACCACCAATCATTTGTTCAATTGTAAAATACACCAGTTAAACAGGACAAGCGGCCAGAAACCGCCACTTTTTTTTTTGCTTGAGCTGTGCTCATCACAGACACCAACAACAAAACCAAGAACAACAGCGGCAAATGCAGCCAACCATAACGAAAAATAGAGGAATAAAACAAAAGGACACGTTCCCTGACAACGTCAGCATCACAAGGATATCATTCGCATCAATTCATTCATTCGCCTTGCCTCATCATATAGCCCAGAAGGGAAAAAAATACGTCCAAAAACTATGTTCAGCAGTTGTTAGAGCTCTGAGATTTATCAGCGCAGCTTGAGTGTGCCAGGACGCGTACACACCGCTCCAGCAATCACATAGGATTCATCAGCATATTTGGCGGCGTTGTCGTTCTCATCAACATCGACATTGAGCGTTGTCCTCCTCTCTCGTCGTCGTCATCATCAGGACACAAAGTCAAGCGAAGCGTTTATAATGCCATCCAGCCAGCACAAATAACCAAAGAAATTAGTGTAAAACTTAAATCCGATTTTCAGGAAACAATGCCAACAACCAGACCCAGACCAGACCAGTCTGGCATTCATAGAATATTCGAAAAGTATTATAAATGCAATCGCATTTCCCGTTTTTGTTGTTGTTGTTATTATCCTGATGGATTGAAACGAGGGAGGGAAACATGAAAGGGTTTAAGGAGATGGATGGGAAATTTAAATAGTAATACCAATATACTTGAACCTACATCGTCCTTTTGGTACCTCCTTAACTTCCAGAGAGCCCTGTCTCTTTGTTGCCTTTCTATACCCCCAGCAGCAACCACAATTCCTATATTCCTCTCACCTTGCTTCCGGTCTGGCTTACACACTTTCTCCTAAGGAGTTTTCCAAATTTTGTAGTGCTATGAAAAGTTTGCCTATTCTCGAATCGTTTGATAACGATTACTTCAGCAGGTAATTCTTCCAAATCAGCTACCCAATAAAATGTTTTGCATGCAGTGCCAGCCTTTGGCAGAGCTTACAAACTTTCGTTTATACACAGTTCTAAATTCGAAATCGCAATGAAAAGTTTTCCACAGTTGGCAATCTTCAAGATTGCTTGTACTGCAATGTAAAGTGTATGTCGACGGGCCCATTTTCAACCATCACGGTTATATGCACAAGTAATTCTTTAAAATAAGCTACCCAAAGAAAAGTTGTGCATGTATTGCCAGCTTTTGGCGGGGCTTAGAGACTTTGAATACAGAAAGATCCAAACTCGGGATCGCAGTAAAAAGTTTTCCTTCATTGCCGATCTTCAAGATTTATTTCTTATATTTATACCCTACACCACTCTGTGGTACAGGGTATTATAAGTTTGTTTCACGGCAGATGTTTGTAACACCTAAAAATAACACAGCTAGACCCACCTTAAAGTATACCGATCGACTCAGAATCACTAGCTGAGTCGATTTAAGCATGTCCGTCCGTCCGTCCGTCCGTCCGTCCGTCCGTCCGTCTGTGGATGTAAAGTTGTTCGTCGACTACAGGTCGCAATTTCACTCCGATCGTTCTGAAATTTTGCAGTTTAGAGTATTTCGCAGCTGTTAAGATCGCTATTGAATTTGGTTGAAATCGGTTCAGATTTAGATATAGCTCCCATATATATCTTTCGTCCGATTTGGCCCTTTAGTCCTATAGAAGCTGTATTTTACATCCAATCATTTTGAAATTTAGAATGGTAGAGTTTCTTGATCCATGAACCAACACTACCGAATTTGAAGAAAATCGGTTAAGATTTAGCTATAGCTCCCATATATATGTTTCGTCCGATTTGGACCTTTAGTCCTATAAATGCTGTATTTTACATCCAATCTTTTTGAAATTTAGAATGGTAGAGTTTCTTGATCCATGAACCAACATTGCCGAATTTGAAGAAAATCGGTTAAGATTTAGCTATAGCTCCCATATATATGTTTCGTCCGATTTGGCCCTGTAGTCCTATAGAAGCTGTATTTTACATGCAATCGTTTTGAAATTTGGAATGGTAGAGTTTCTTGATCCATGAACCAACATTGCCGAATTTGAAAAAAATCGGTTATGATTTAGCTATAGCTCCCATATATATGTTTCGTCCGATTTTCCTCTTTAGTCCTGTAGAAGCTGTATTTTACATCCAATCATTTTGAAATTTAGAATGGTAGAGTTTCTTGATCCATGAACCAACACTACCGAATTTGAAGAAAATCGGTTAAGATTTAGCTATAGCTCCCATATATATGTTTCGTCCGATTTGGACCTTTAGTCCAATAAAAGCTGTATTTTACATCCAATCGTTTTGAAATTTGGAATGGTAGAGTTTCTTGATCCATGAACCAACATTGCCGAATTTGAAGAAAATCGGTTAAGATTTAGCTATAGCTCCCATATATATGTTTCGTCCGATTTGGCCCTTTAGTTCTATAGAAGCTGTATTTTACATCCAATCGTTTTAAAATTTAGAATAAATAAATAAATTTATTCATGAACTACAAAATTTATATTTCAGAGTTATTCAATATTACAAGAGTGGTGTAGGGTATTATATAGTCGGCCCCGCCCGACTGTAGCCTTTCCTTACTGGTTTTATATAAGAAATGTCCAAAAAAACTACCCAAAGAAAAGATTATTTCTGATGGGCTTCGATCGGACTTGAAATCTTTCTTTCTCCTATGAACAGATCCAAAATCGTAAATGTAGTGGAAAGTTTTCATTAGTTGTCGATCTTCAAGATTTCCTATTCTGGGAAATATCCACAATCACTTACTAAAGAGTAGTTCAGACGGCTTAATGACTTTCTCCTATTGACAGGTCCAAAATCTAGAACGCAATACACAGGAAGGTTCTTCTTATATTGCGTTATATTGCGTCCGTCATCAGGGTTTAACGCCTATATTCCATTGGTAGGTCCAACATGGGGATTAAAAAGAAAATTTGACCTACATTGTCAACCTTCAGGGTTATCTCCATTTGCAATTCTTCACAATCAGATCTGCAAGATTTCCTCCTCTGGATAGTGTCCTCATCCAGCTACAAAAAACTAAAAAACAAGCAAGAAAGTTCAGTCGGGTAATTCGATTTATGAATCCCCTCACCTTTAGTCTCAAAAAAATATTAGTAAATTTATTTCTTTTTTTTGATTTATTTAAATTATTATCAATTTAAATTGCATTTAATAACTTCAAAATATGTACTGGTATTAAAGTTAAAAGCTGTTTACTTTTGGTACAAAATGGTCCATTTGTGTGAGAGGTACCAAAAGGGGCGGGCCAATAACGCCCATTTTTCTCTGGACTCTAGGTACTATAAAAGCATTACACTGTACAAAATTTCAAGTATTTGTATGCACTGGTATTAAAGTTATAAGCTTGTAATTATCCCCTCACCTTAGAGAGGAGGGTATATATCAATTGCTACGAGCGAAAAGTGTAACACGTCGAAGGAGTGACCTAAGACCCTAAGTATGTTCGGCGGAAATCCGTTTTGGGCCATTTTAAGTCGAATGAGTAATGTCCGTCCGTCCGTCTGTCTGTCTGCCTGTCTGTCTGTCTGTCTGCTGGCTGGTGCGCACGATAACTCTCTTAAAATATCCGCCGAACATACTTGGGGTCTTAGGTCACTCCTTCGATGCGTTACACTTTTGGTTCGTAGCAAATGATATATACCCTCCCCTCTAAGGTGAGGGGTAAAGATGTGCATGCATTGCCATTCGGAAATCAACTAATCAAACAAAAGCCGGGTTGGACACTTTGGTACTTTGAAGTGATCTCTCATTTTAGTTCAGTTCAATTGGTTGAACTAGTTTGTTTATTTAGTTCACCAGCTCCTTAGTACGTCAGCTCTTTAGGTTTAGGTGGCAGACGTTTTTTACCAGCTCGCATAGACCAGCATGTCGCCAGCTCCTTAGTTTCTCAGCTATTTAGTTCAACAGCTATTTACTTCACCAGCTCTTTAGTTCACCAGGTCTTTAGTTCACCAGCTCTTTATTTCAACAGCACTTTAATTCACCAACTCTTTAGCTCACCAGCTCACTTTAGTTCAACAATTCATTTCGTTCAGTAGATCACCAGTTCAAATCATCCGCTATTAAAGGAATCTGATTGGAACATGAATGGAATCATACAGTAATTATTACATAAAACTGGAAGCAACACATTACAGCTGAGAAATCAAAACGAAATTAAATGATTGAAGAAAAAATACATGGTGAGCTACTGAGCTGAAATGAACGAGTTGTATGAACATTGCTCTATCTAAGAGTATATCTTGCATTTACGGCATTCGGTTAAGCTTAGAGAGATTCACCTTGGGACAAGTCTAAACTTGGGAGCGCAAAGATAAGGTATCTTTAATTGTATGTCTTCAACATTTCTTACACGGGGAATCTTTTAAAATCAGATAAAAGTATAACTTGTATTTACGGCCATTGATCGGAATTTCTTCAATTTACAGGTCTAAAATTGGTTATAAAGAAATGTCTTTTCCTATATTGTCAACATTTAATATTACCTCCGCTGATAATTATCCAAAATCTTTTTTCTTGCACTGCGACCTTCGACCAAGCGTTTAGACTATCAATTAGAAAAGAAAAGTTTTCCTACATTGTTAAATTGCTTTCTGTAAGGCTTACAGACCTGCTTTACCTTTGAACAGGTCCAAAAACAGAACGCAAAGAAAAGTTTTCCTTCATTGCAGACTCTTTCAAGATTTCTTACTTTGGGAAACGTCTGCAATCGGCTATGCGAACAAAAGTATATTTTGTATGTACGGCCTTCGAGCGGGCTCAAGGTATTTTTCAATAGATATGTTGAAATACAATGAAAAGTGTTCCTTAATTTTTCTAAGATCCTACTAAAACCTAGGGCTAAGCATGTATCGGTGTACTGTCTGAACAAGTTCATTCTTTGCTGAAGGAGAAATGGATCGATATTATCTTCCATCAAATGCTCTAGCGTCATCCAAACCGAAGCATATGCCATCAACAAAGCAAGTTAATTATTATCACCCAATTGTCGTGACGGGACTCATACCCAGCAAAATATCTCATTACCAAATAACCTGACGGGTAAGCCAAACTCAAAACTAGTAACTGCTTATAATTTGGCCTCCCTTCGAACGCATGTCATTGGAGGAAAGTGCTTCCACTTAAACATACCAGATGCTGAAAAATAACCACTTAACCCCACGCTTACAAATATCCAAAAAGTAAGCGTGGATGTGTAATAATTTTGAATAATATTGAATAACTCTGATATATAAATTTTGTAATTCATGTATAAATTGTTTACATAAATTTATTTTTGGGACATTTTATACTTAAATAATACCCTGTACCACAGTGTGGTGTAATTTTTCATGGATCAAGAAACTCTACTGTTGTAGCAGGCCTTGACAAGATGGTTGTTTTGTCAATGTAAAAAAAATATAAATTAGTTTTGAATTGAGTTTTGGATTTAGACGTCTACGAGTTTTTTTGCTTTTTGGTTTTTTTAAATAAACATAATTTTATAACAGCTCATTTTTCTTTCTGTTATCGAACTACAACAATTGGCGACGAGGATTGTTAAGAATACACGCGATGTCTTTTCAAAACATTTTGGAACAGCTACTGATTCAACAGCAAGAAGCTGCAAATCGTCAACAGCAACTGATCGAACTTTTCGCGAAGAAACTTGATGCAAACATCAGCACATCATCAGAAGCAATGCAATCACAACAACAGGAGGCATTAATGGATATTATATCCAGAAATATACAGGAATTCCACTACGATCCTGAAGATAATTTGACATTTTCAACTTGGTATGCTCGATTTGAGGAACATTTTGCAGAGGATGCCAAATCTCTGGACGACAGTTCTAAAGTCCGTTTGTTACTGAGGAAATTGAGCCAAAAGGACTATACAAAGTATGCGGATTGTATTCTACCACGGAAACCGAAAGATTGTAATTTTGAACAGACAGTGGATCAACTTTCGAACATATTTGACAGAAAAGAATCGCTATTTAGCATTCGTTTCAAATGTCTCAACACTGAGAAAAACGATATGGAAGATTTTCCCAGCTATGCGGCCAGAGTAAATAAACAATGTGAACTTTTCGTCCATGGCCAAATGACCTGCGATGAACTCAAGTGCATAATTTTTATTATGGGTCTAAAAAGCACTAAGGAAGCAGAATTACGGTCGAAGTTAATATCATTTTTGGATAACGCGTCATCGAAAATTACACTTGAATCTTTGCTATATGAAGCCCAACGGTACAAATCACTCAAGGAAGACGTAAAATTGGTGGAACGACAAGCATCTGCAAGAGAAATATGTTCACCGGAAACATCGGTTCAGAAGGTAAAGTATAATCAACGACCGAATATAAAAAAAGAGAAACCATCTCCGAGAAGACCGTGTTGGCAATGTGGTGCCATGCATTTTGTAAAAGATTGTTCCTATTATAATCATAAATGCAAGGTTTGTAACAAAATCGGACATAAGGATGGATATTGCGCCTGTGTTAACCAAAGTGGCAGCCGGGTGAAACAAGCATTGTGTGACAACACACAAGAAGGAAGTCAACGTGATTCGCAAGTGATTTCTATAAATTCAAATACGGCTGTCCATCCATGGAAACAGCAACGTTCTGCAAGAAAGTTTATTACTATAAAAGTTTGGGACATATCACTCGAACTTCAATTTGACACTGCTTCGGATATTACAATAATTTCTGAATTAAACTGGAAGACATTGAGTTGCCCAAAGCTGTCGCGATGTAATAGAAAAGCGTCGGATGCTTCTAACAATTATATTCAACTAGTAGGCGAGTTTACTGCAGCAATCAACCATGGCGATAAAACATTTTACTCGACAATATATGTGGCAAAGTCTAATACCTTGAACATATTTGGCATTGATCTTATAGAGAAGTTCGGTTTCTGGGAAAAACCGCTAAATTCCATTTGTTTTAACATTCCAAGTTGTAACCTCAACAAAGACATGGTATATGATATCGTAAAAACGCAGTACCCAGATGTTTTAGATACAAAAACGGGTCATTGCAAGAAATTTAAAATTACATTGGAATTGATTCCACACAGCAAACCCGTGTTTAAACATAAACGCTCAGTGCCATACGCAATGTTACAGGTTGTGGAGGAGGAGTTGAATCGACTACAAGCAGCGGACATTATTACACCGATAACGCATTCCGATTGGGCAGCCCCCATTGTGGTCGTTCGAAAACCGAATAATAAGATTCGTATTTGTGGTGATTACTCCACGGGGTTAAATTCATGTCTTCAGAAAAACCAGTACCCAATTCCACATATTGATGATATATTTTCGAAGATGGCTAATTGTTCCGTGTTTAGTACAATCGATTTATCCGATGCATACTTACAGTTCGAGGTTGATCATGAGTCCAAGAAGATATTAACAGTCAATACTCATAAAGGTTTATATGCATATAATAGACTTCCATTTGGCGTTAAATCTGCACCAGGGGCTTTTCAACAAGCTATAGAGAAAATTTTATCCGGTCTTGATAACGTTATCACCTACTTGGATGATATAATAATAGCAACACCCAACATGGAACTTAACTATAAATTAGTGATGAAAGTGATGGAGAGATTTCAGGAGCATGGATTAACTGTCAACTGGCAAAAATGTGACATCTTCAAATCATCAATAAAATATTTGGGGCACATATTGGATTCAGAAGGAATTCACCCAGACCCGGAAAAAATTTCTACCATTCAGAAATTACCACGTCCCACAAATGTATCCGAAGTAAGATCATTTTTGGGAGCTGTAAATTATTACGCAAAATTTGTTCTTGAAATGAGACAGCTTCGACATCCACTGGATGAACTTCTCAAAGCTGATGTAAAATGGAATTGGTCGGAAGCATGTGAAAATTCGTTTAAAAAATTTAAATTGATGTTATCATCAGATCTGGTTCTTACACACTATAATCCGAATTGGCCCATTACAGTCGCTGCTGATGCCTCAAATGTGGGAATAGGCGCACAAATTTTCCATAGCATGCCGAATGGATCCAACAAGGTTATTTATCACATAGCTCGTAATATTACTCCTACTGAGAAACGATATAGTCAAATTGAGAAAGAGGCTATGGCAATTGTGTACGCATGTACCAAATTTCACAAAATGATTTATGGTCGGAAATTCACTCTACTGACGGATCATAAACCACTATTGGCGATTTTTGGATCAAAAAAAGGAATACCTACACATATTGCAAACAGATTACAAAGGTGGGCGCTAGTAATGATGAATTACGATTTCGACATTCAATACGTGAGTACGACAGAATTTGGCAATGTTGACGTGTTATCAAGATTAATCGATAACAAAACGGATAAGGAAGAATTCGTAGTTGCGAACGTAAATGTAGAAAGCGATATTAAATTGGTGATACAAGATAATATTAAAGAACTTCCTGTTACTAGAAGGGACATATTGGATACAGCGGCAACAGATTCGGTACTAATGACAGTAAAAAAATATATAGAAGAAGGTTGGCCTACAAATTCTAAAACAATGTCGAAAGATATCCTACAGTTTTTTAATAGAAGAAACTCAATAAGCATTGTAGATGACTGTTTGGTGTACGGAGAAAGGATTATAATTCCTTCGGAAATAAAACCTTCTATTTTAAAGGAAATGCACCGAGGACACCGAGGCATTGATCATATGAAAGCTGTTGCAAGGTCATACGTATACTGGCCCGGTATTGATTTGGATATAGGCAACTATGTCAAACAGTGTTATGGATGTAATTTAGCAGCGAAAGTACCTACCAAAACAATACTTAGTTCATGGCCAAAACCTCAGGAAGTGTTAGAGAGACTCCATATCGATATCGCTGGGCCCGTTCGAGGACACTATTATCTGGTAATGGTAGATGCATTTTCTAAATGGCCAGAAATTATTCAAATTTCATCAATATCATCAAAGACAATCATTACTAATTTGGAGGAATTTTTCGGGAGATACGGTTGTCCGAAAACGATTGTATCTGACAACGGGACACAATTCACGAGTGCAGAGTTTAAATTGTGCTGCCAAAAGTTTGGAATCACCCATATAACTACCCCGCCATACCACCCTCAATCAAACGGGCAGGCAGAACGATTTGTTGACACCTTTAAACGATCTTTAAAGAAGGCTTATGAGGTGGATTCTAAAAACGACAAACAAAACTTAATAAATTTTCTTGCCGCATATCGTTCTACACCAAATCGGAATGTCCCTGAAAATAAAACACCTGCTGACTGGTTTATTGGCAGAAATTTAAGGTCACGTCTCGATTTGCTGCGGGTGGATAAGCAAAATGTCACCATTAAGGATAAAGAAATGGAGTATGCCTTCAACACAAAACATGGGGCGAGAGAAAGAACTTTTCAAGCAGGGGATCTGGTTTATGCACATATGTTCCATAACGGAAAGTACAAATGGTGCCCTGGAAAAATAGTTGAAAAACTTGGATCGGTTATTTATAATGTTTTGGTGGAGTCGGATGGGGATTCTATCTTACATCGAAAGCATTGCAACCAACTCCGGAAACGAACCTGAGCAAAATGAAGAGGGAAGGATGTTGTAGCAGGCCTTGACAAGATGGTTGTTTTGTCAATGTAAAAAAAATATAAATTAGTTTTGAATTGAGTTTTGGATTTAGACGTCTACGAGTTTTTTTTGCTTTTTGGTTTTTTTAAATAAACATAATTTTATAACAGCTCATTTTTCTTTCTGTTATCGAACTACAACATCTACCATTCTAAATTTCAAAATGATTGGATGTAAAATACAGCTTCCACATGACTAAAGAGCAAAATCGGACGAAACATATATATGGGAGCTATAGCTAAATCTTAACCGATTTTCTTCAAATTCGGCAATGTTGGTTCATGGATCAAGAAACTCTACCATTCTAAATTTCAAAACGATCGGATGTAAAATACAGCTTCTATAGGACTAAAGGGCCAAATCGGACGAAAGATATATATGGGAGCTATATCTAAATCTAAACCGATTTCAACCAAATTCAATAGCGATCTTAACAGCCGCGAAATACTCTAAACTGCAAAATTTCAGAACGATCGGAGTGAAATTGCGACCTGTAGTCGACGAACAACTTTACATGGACAGACGGACGGACGGACGGACAGACATCGTTAAATCGACTCATCTAGTGATTCTGAGTCGATCGGTATACTTTAAGGTGGGTCTAGCTGTGTTATTTTCAGGCGTTACAAACATCTGCCGTGAAACAAACTTATAATACCCTGTACCACAGTGTGGAGTAGGGTATAAAAATGTCATTTACCGGGAGATGGGATTGAACTCGCGACCTCATGGTTTCTTAGTTTAGCATAATAATCACTGGCCTACGTCGCGATTCATATTCAAATCGCTTAATAACCAAGAACATAAATATAACACATCAATATCTTGGTTAGTACACGCTCGGCAAATCGAGCGACCTGTACTGTTTTGTGAATAAGTTTTGATTTGGTTAACGGATAAACACCAAATTTTGACTGAGTATAATTTGAAATATTTAGAAATTAAAAATGCATGCTAACTCGACTTAGTATGTTTTAGAATAGAGATATCGATATATCGTAAACCATTTAAATAAAAGTTTTTTAGTTCAAATTAGATTACTAGTAATAACTTATTTTTTTCATTATTTTGTTAGTCGTTATTTATTTACCGAAAGTAATGCTGGCGATAATGAGATATCATTACCTGGTAATCCCGGTGGTAATGGCATGTACTTACCAAGATTTTGCTGGGTATCCATCTGTGTCGACAGCTAGACGTCTCTTGTAGCTCATAAGTGCCAGTGACATCTCCATCACTGCATTGTACATAAATTTACTGAAGAGCTAGTCAAATTAAGTCCGAAGCAAAGTCTCGTGTAGATTTGAGGACAAGAGTGGTACCTGCCACTAGCAGCTACCACGCAGTAGTAATACCAGCACGGATAGGACAGGCTAAGAAGAGCCATTGCAAACATAAGTAAAAATCGACCAAATTTTGCAGAAACCTTTTGCGATATAGTGCCTAAATGCCTTGAATATTTTAAAAAACCAAGTCGCCTCTTGAATTGGATCTCATTTGGATTTCATAATATAGGAATTACTATGGGTACAAACTAGCAGCTACCAAAGGCGGAATAAGTCACAACGATAAGGTCAGTTATAGAGAGCCCCCAACGTCACCACGCACCTAAAGACTGCTAATGGCACTGGTCTCTATATGGTACCTAAATATGAAGTCTCATTAGGATTTCAGGAAATAGGAAATTTTTATGGGAGCGGAATTAGCTACAGCAATAGGTTAAAATTTTCTGAACATCATAGGCAAACTCCAGATGTAAAGCTCATCTCATCTGCTCCTAAACCCTGCGCTGCTTCTTCTGCTTGACATCTTAATTAAAAAAGTTGCAGCAGCTCCGTGGTTAGTTGAACACGTCCTGTTTACGAATGTTCAACCATGATCGGTTGCCGCTTCCTTAGCCTTTTTCTAGTTTTCTGCATGACATCTCCGGGACATGTAATATTGATACAGATGGCCTCCCCAATTATCTCTATTTGACGGATTTCAAGAAAAATAATTGTCAAATTCATAATATCATAATACCTATATGAAATAGGAACTTTCAAATCCCTCCCAAAGTAGGGGAGTATAAGAACTAATGGACAAACTTACTCGCCACTGCGGGACCTTCTACTAGGAGCTACCACGTGGTGGCATTACCTGCACCTAGAGGATCAGTAAAATTAAAGGTCCATCAAGAGCACGAGGTGGGAAGCCATAGAATCTAGCAAAATATCGCAGATTATGTGACCCGAATACAAGAGGACATGAAGAAAATTCTTTATATTCCACAGTTGGAACGATGGAAGGGTGATTTAACCTGCATCGACAGAGTCGGAAAAATCATTCGGATCACCACATAATTGCAGTGAAAAGCCATAGAATCAATTTTCATCTTGAAGCAGACGCGAATACAAGAAGACATTAAAGTCCACTTGAGGAAAGATGTTTCACGAATAAAATATTTTTTCTACCTCAAAACATTCTTTCTTTAGGTTCGAACGACCTGTAAGTCACTACATTTTACCTAAATTCAAGAAAAGAGCTGGTAATATTAAGCATGACGCTTGATTTCAGAATATAGGAATTACTATGGGAACAAAAGAGGCAGACGAGCTCACAGGAGCGGCATATGCCACTAGCAGCTACCACCCGGTGAAATAATCTACGCCAATAAGGTTAGTTAAAATAGGAACGCCTCAGCATCAACAGTCAGACTCCAGTAGGAATGCGACAGAACCTTGCAGGGCATCTGAGCCACCCTTTCTTCACTACATGGTACATAAAAGCAAAGACGAACTACATAATAAAATTAAGTAGTTCATCTTAGTTAACTCCAATTTAGGTTCCAACATATAAATTATTCTGGAAATGAGAGTGGAGATGAATTAGCAAGAGCGGAATCTGCATCAGGAAGATACCACGCGGTGTTATTATCTCCCACAGACGCGACGGGGTGATTGTGCTTTTATATATAACTAAGCGTCCTCTCTGTCTCATAAATTCGTCATTACAGAATACCTAAATGTAATGGAGAACTGGTAAAATTAACTCTACCCCTCCAAGTAAGACTAATTAGGATGACCAGACAACCACACAAGCAAGCTGCACCGATAGGATCATAATTTTCAGACTCCAGGTGGAAGACAATATGATATTCCTGAATCTTGAAGCAATGTTACCCGAATACAACAAGAAACCAACGAAATTCCTCAAGTCCACAGTAGCAAGGATGTTTTTTTTAGAGTGATTATGTTGCGGTTGTAGTAATTTAATATAAACAACAACACAACAATTAATATTTTACTGCTGCTTACTTACATAGCACTAAATATTGCTTCTGTTCCTCAGTCCACTGAATCGCTCTGTTGTCATTTTTCAAATTTCCATTATAAATGATATGTAGAATTGCTTGTGATTTTGCAGCTTCTGGCAAAAAAACAGCGATAAAAATTGATCATACCCAGGAAACGGCGCAGATCTTTGACGGTGCTGGGAAGCTTGTAGTTTTGAATAGCATCTACCTTACTAGGTAGCGGCTTCACACCATTTTCGGTCACAAGATATCCAAGAAATTCCAATTCAGACACTCCAAAAACACTTTTTCAACGTTTATCTTAAGATCATAGTCGAGCAGTTTTTTGACGCAATCAGAATATCGTCGATGTAAACATATACCAAATCTAGATCTCTCGCTACTTCATGCATGAATCCTTGGAACATCTGTGCAGCGTTGCACAGACCAAATGTCATTCGAGGAAATTCAAAATTTCCTATCGGTGTTGTTATTGCAGTCTTCTTAACATCGTCTTCTGCCACGGGTATATGATGGTACCCTTTCACCAAATCTGTTTGACTAAAAATATTCTTACCATCAAGTAGTGCACCGAAGTCATGGATATCAAGGGACTGCATATCGGGAGCATTTGGGACTGGAACTGTGCGAGCATTTAATACACGGTAGTCTCCGCATTGGCGCCACTCTCTATTGGATTTCTTCACCATATGTAGTGGACTAGCTCAACTGCTACTTGATGGACGACAAATACCAAGCCGGACCATTTCATCAAATTCTTTCTTCACTATGTGCAATTTTTCTGGTGAAAGACGTCTTGGTTTGCAAAAACTGGTGGTAATTTGATAGTTACAATATGATGTTGAACTGAATGCTGGGCTTTGGAATAGAAGTTAATCTTTGTTAAATCATTGAATTCTCTGAGCAATAATGAATAATCAGATGAACTTGAGATGCATCTTATAGAGCAATATTGTAAACCTGCTATAGAACCTTTACAGCTTCGGTTTGTGTTGGGGTTCTATCAGACTATTATTCTTGATATCAATAAGTAGTCCATATTTACCTAAGAAATCTGATCCAATGATCGGCTTCTGGATATCAGCAATTACAAAATCCCAATTGTATAATCGGTTGAGTCCCAAATCAATAGTCAGGGTTTTGGTTCCAAATGTCCTGATAGGCGTTTGATTTGCGGCATACAAAACAAGAGTGCTCGGAGGCTGATTGCGTAGAGACTTCGATACAGGATAAACGGTTAAATCTGCTCCTGTGTCAACTAAAAACCTGGTTTTCGATTTAACATCTCGAACAAATTTCTGTGGTGCACACATACGTCACCGAAGATGGTGCGCCCATTAGTTTTCCGGATTTGGTTTTTGGTATGTGCACGGGCAATGCATTTCTTGGCTCTTTCTCCAAATTTGAAATGGTACCAGCAGAAGGGTTGTTTTCCAGCCTTTGAACGTGCACGTCTATTTGATGACGACTTACTTCGGCTTCTTGATTTTCCAAATGATTCTATCTGTGCACAAAGACTTGCCAATTTCTTCTATATTTCCTCTAATCTGGAGTACTGTCTCCACTAATTTGGAACCTAACGGTGAATGAAATCCTGCTAGATCTAGAACGTTGTGACTGCAAGGTCGTGGCATATGCGGATGACGTGGCAATCGCAGTGAGTGGCAAATTCGAAAACGTCCTCCGAGACATTCTACAGGTGGCTCTGAACAAAATGGCTAGATGGGCCAGAAGCAGCGGTTTGGGCGTAAACCCAAACAAGACACAATTGGTTCTCTTTACTAGGATGAATAATGTCCCACATGTGGACCCTCCACCTCGGATAAATGGAACAGATCTAGTCTTTTCTGAAAGTGCAAAATTTTTAGGAATAATTCTAGATAGAAAACTGTTATTTAGACTTAACTTGGAACGAGTAAGGAAGGCCAACGTCTCCATATATTCCTAGGGTCGCGGTGGGGCCTCTCACTTAAAATCGTCCACTGCATATATATAGCAGTAGTTCGTCCAATACTGTTATACGGCATTGTGGTATTGTGGACGGCAACTGACAAACTAACAATCACCAACCTACTAACAACGGTTCAGAGAACAGCCTTCCTAAGCATAAGCGGAGTCTTAAGGACCACTGCGACCGAGTCTCCATAAGCGCTACTCCATATACTGCCGATTAATATTGTGGCGAGGGAAGTTGCAACCAAAGCGGCAATAAGATTAAACTGCCTATCAATGTGGACGTACAAGAACTACGGTCACATGAGGATATCAAAGTGTGGTGCTATGGTAACCGACCGAGTGGACTATATACCAAGAGATGAATGGGTTGGCAGAATACCAGGTAATAGAAACCATCTCCACTTTTACACGGATGGTTCGAAGCTTGATGAAAAGGTTGGCTTCGGAGTATACTGTGAAGAACTTAGATTGGATATAGCTCACAGACTACCAGATACCAGCAGTGTCTATCAAGCCGAAATAATGGCAATATGGGAAGTAGCCATGTGGCTGAGTCACAACATAGTAACCATCACTGGCGTTGTCATTTACTCGGCAAGCCAGGGTGCCATCAATTCTCTGGAGGCAATATCCCTAAATTTACAAACAGCCCTCGACTGCCACAGATCTCTTAACGAGATTGTTGAGCAGTTTAATATACACCACATATGGGTGCCTGGGCATAGGGATATCACGGGGAACTGCAAAGCCGATTAACTTGCTGGGAAAGGGACGACATTACAAATTCTCGAAGAATTTGCATAAATTGGTGCGCCACTACCCACGTGCAAGCTTTGGCTTGAAATCGGCACCTGCAGGGTAGCTAGGCAAATCTGGCCAAGGAGATCAAAATATCTCTTCGCACTAGAGAGGCAAAAATTGTCTACGTTTGTATCAGTTCTGACGGGACACTGCTTGATCGGCGAACACGCCAAGAGATTGGGTATTGACTCTAATGACTTCTGCAGAAGCTGTGGAGATGAGGAAGAAGTGGAGAGCATTGAGCACTTGCTGTGCGACTGCAAGTGCTGTGCGACCCCGCTCTGAGTAAACGACGGCTGGACATACTGTGGTCGGCCTTTCTAGGCAGCCTAACGGATCTTTCCAGTGCCGATATTCGTACTATCGATAAATTTGTATATCAAACAGGTTGGTTTCGATGATGGCATTTCAGCCCGTGGTAACACTAGGGACCTAAACTGGTCTACGTGAGCTTGTATAAAAAAATATGGCTGCCACCCTAACCTAAACCTTCCTTTAATCTGCTGTTTGAAGGTAAAAAACTGCATATTTCCGAGTCGTTGCAGTCGGAAATTTTGTCGGCCAATGTAGATAATTTCCCGAGGCAATCATCGCTGACAGATAAGATTGCCATCATTTGAGCAGGCAGGCGCTGCATCCAAAGTTGCTTCAAAATGTCGTCGGATACCTTACCTTGTGATAAAGACCGCATTCCGCACAATAATTCGGATGGTTTCTTGAGACCTAGTTCCACATTCGTCAACAGCTTCTTGAGACGCTTTTCTTCAGAATCCGTAAAACAGCTTATAAATGTTTCCTCAAATATTTCGTACATATTTTCCGCAGGGGGTTTATGATTAACTCTGATACCTACTCCAAAATGTTTCTCTCGATTGATTCGACAACGGTGTGAAATTTGGTTTAATCTTGCGCAACTCCGGCCATTATAATTTGCAATTCTGTTTGCGTGAACCACAGCAATGGGTCGGAGCACCAAAATGAAGGAGCTTTAACCACTATACGAGAAACTTCCATTAATGTTGACGAACTATCTTCGCTCGATGTTATGGTTGTCCAATTGTCGGTTTTCCTTCGTCGGGGTCACCAATTTGTTGCGGTTGTAGTAATTCAATTTAAACAACAACACAACAATTACAATTTTATACAAAAAATCTATCCTTTTATTTTGAACACAGTACGCGAATGAATATAATTTTTCAAGTTTTCACAATTTATCAAAATGAAAAATCAAAGGTAACTTGATTACAAAATTTTTAATTTCAAAAGTAAAATATATACAAGTTTTTTTTCTAATCGCCACAAATACTTTACTGATTGGATATCAGTTGATTGAAATTCATGCCAATGGAGTAGGACTGCAATATAGTCGTAATGATTATTGTCGCAGCTCCGACAGCGTGGATGAGGTAGAGATAGTTCGAGTGTGTGGCACTGATAAGTAACTTCTACCAGAACTCTTTTTTTGTTATTGTAAATTATATCTCCAGGATATATAGTACTGATAGCGGCGATCCCATCAAAATTATGTTCTAAAATAATTCCTTCCAGTTTGTAGATAAATCTGGAAAATAGGTCATACTGATTCGTCTCGCCCCGACGTACAACTCGAGAACGACAAAATTAAAATTATTTAATGCCAGCGTCAAATCCGTCAACCTGCACGGTTGCGAAACATGGAACACGGCTACAAAAGAAATATGGTCCTACAAGTATTCGCTAACAACTCTTTAAGAAAATACTGCGTATATTCTGGCCAAATACAATCTTCTACACCCCTCTATGGTCCATAACAGAATAGAAAACAATCCTCCGACAAATCCGGCGTCGTAAATGGAAGTGTATCGGGCACACATTGACATAGCCTTATGGCGATATCAGCCGAACAGCCCTTGACTGGAACCTGCAAGGCATTAGAAGACTTGGTAGCGCAGCAAATAGCTGGAGAATGCTCATAGAAGCAGAATGGAGAGAAACAAATATTTAGCTATAGCTATTCGCCAACACCACGATTTATGCATGCAAATTTCTTCCCCCGGAACATTTGACCATCCTCTCCAAATCACCCCCGTAATGTTTAATGGTTTTGCTACAAGTATTAGTGGTTGCAATTCTCATTGATGTTTTGTTTCAATGGATAAAAATGATACAACTCCTGTGGGAATATCCATCTAAAGTACATTGGATACTTTTATGCTCGGAAACATTTTTTGTTTTGAAAAACATAAAAGTCTTTCTACCGAAAAGTTCTTTATTTCCAGCAGAGATAAAGAGTGCGAGAAAGGGCAAGTGGGGGAAGTTTTACGGGCAAAAGAGGGTGGATGGATATTGTACTATTTCTATAATAATAGTTTTTGTGTTCGATTAAGATTTTTTGCTGGCTCTAGCTTCAGATAAAAAACTTTGTTACCCAACTTTTGTTGGTAAAATCAATCTAGACTAGAGCTCTATCTGGATGGTTGGTTCGGTGGCTGACTGTTGGGATTTATGAAACATACTTATGGCCACATATGCCTCAGTATTTATTGTTTATTTTAATCGCATTTAAGTGAGTTAAATTAATCCATTTTGGACCAACGACCAGCACACCAACCAAACAGTCAGTGTGTACGATGGCAGATAACAACAGCCACAATTGTTTGAGAAAATTGAAGTTAGATTTTGTATCTGATTTTGCTAGAAAACCACTTCACTTCAATTTGTTGGCCGCAACTGTTCAAATTAATTGTGGGAAATTATTGTAGTGAAATTGCAAAACAGAGAATAGAATAGAAGTGTAGCAGAAGCTGTGATGTTGTCCATCTCAACCTAGATATAAACTCTGTTTTGGTACAGCTTAAATATTTCATTATTAAAATCAATAACTATTACAAGTAAAAAATTTTATTATTTTAATTTAGGAACTATTTCAATGAATATGTATATCACTAATGAATTTATTGAAAATCATCGCATCACTGCTACAAATCAAAATTATTTTATTTACCTGAAAAAAACAAACTGTCTACTTATATCGATGAATTGCCAAGATGTTATTTTGCCAAAATTGAGAAAACTAGCAAAATTTGTTTGCATATTTAACTAACGGATAGACAAACAAATAGTTTCTTATGGGATCATTTATTTGGGGAATAAATACGCTAATATAATAAATCCTAATCAAACTAAAGACATGTTGTTGTGCCAAGATTTTATCCAGCCAATATGAAGAAAAATAAAATAAAAAAAAAACAAAATGTTGATAGACCAAGAAAATACAAATCGTCTCAGGCGGACATGAATACGGTTCAATTCACCATTTATTATATTAAAAACACTTTGATTTATTTTCACAAAATGCAATTTATACTCCGCCATTTTTCCTCACATTGTATTTAACTACCAACGATAAAACTTTGATTGAGAGAAGATAAATTTAAGGAAAATGCATTTGAAATTATAAATCCAAGAAAAGTGATAACCGATGGGCTTAGTACCGTGTATTGCAGGAGGAGTCATTCCTAATCTTGTAACCAATTGTCCCTCCTAGGACAGACTTTAATTAATTTACCACATCAACGACTAAAGACCCTATATTGAAGATCATTGACTGTAGATTAGATACAATAAACAATAAATTAAACATCATGACGCCAACAAAAGGTAATTGAACCTGACTATCGATTAAGGTCATATTCCCTAAATTAAAATACGATAATTTTCCTTAAACTAAGAGCCATCATATAGGCAATCTAGTCGAACTGGTTGAACCGTCGTAATTTGGCCCATCGTGACAAATGAACAGCAGCCCAAGCAAGCCAACCATTCCTTAGAAAGTCTGAAAAACACACCGAGGAGATGTTTTACTGGCACCTCTAACTCTTCGTTTCCACAGCATTCACAGATGTTGTTGTTAACAAAGTTCAATTACACTATGTGACTTCCTCTCAGACACTGACTGACCTGTTGTGATGGACACGATAAGTGCAACTACTAGTCTTGGCAAGTTTAGACGACTTTGGAAATGTTTCTTGAATCGAAGATCATCCTCAAAGTGGGTGTTCTCACTGTATTGTAACCTATTAGGTTTAGGTTAGGGTGGCAGCCGTATTTTTATTTATACAAGCTCACATAGACCAGTTTAGGTCCCTATTGTTACCACGGGCTGAAATGCCCCTCATCGAAACCAACCTGTTTGATATTCAGATTTAACGATAGTACGAATATCAATACTGGAAAGATCTGTTAGGCTGCCTAGAAAGGACGACCCCAGTATGTCCAGTCGTCGTTTACTAAGAGCGGGGAAGTGGCATAGCAAGACCTCAATGTTCTCCAATTCTTCCTCATTTCCACAGATTCTGCAGAAGTCATTGGAGTTTATACCCAATCTTTTGGCGTGTTCACCTATCAAGCAGTGTCCAGAACTGATACTAACGTAGACAATCGTTGCCTCTCTAGTGCGAGAGGATATTTTGATCTTCTCAGGTCATACCTTGGCCAGATTTGTCTAGATACCCTACAGATGCCGATTTGTGTCCATCTTTCGTTGGACTGCCTGATTGCCTAAGCCAAAGTTTGCACGTGGAGTGTGGCGCACCAATACATATATGCAAATTCTTCGAGAACGTCGTCGTCCCTTTCCTAGCAAGTTCATCGTCTTTGCAGTTCCCGCGATATCCCTATGCCCAGGCACCCATATGAGGTGTATATTAAACTGCTCAGCCATCTCGTTAAGAGATCTGCGGCAGTATATGCCTGTTTGTGAATTTAAGGATGTTGCCTCTAGAGAATTGATGGCAGCCTGGCTGTCCGAGTAAATGACAACGCCAGTGTTGGTTACTATGTTGCGACTCAGCCACTTGGCTACTTCCCATATTGCCATTATTTCGGCTTGATAGACACTGCAGGTATCTGGTAGTCTGTGAGCAATATACAAACTAAGCTCTTCACAGTGTTCTCCGAAGATCCGTTTAAAAGTGGAGATGGTTTCTTTTACCTGGTATTCTGTCAACCCATTCATCTCTGGCGGGAATCATAGTGATGTAATTTCTCTCGAAGATGTACACAGTTGGTATATAGTCCACTCGGTCGGTTACCATAGCACTACACTTTGATATCCTCATGTTACCGTTGTTCTTGTTCCTCCACATTGATAGGCAGTTTAATCTTAATGCCGATTTGGTTGCAACTTGTGTCGCCACAATATTAATCAGCAGTATATGGAGTAGGACTTGTAGAGACTCGGTCGCTGTAGTCCTTAAGGCTCCGCTTATGCTCAGACAAGCTGTTCTCTGAACCTTTGTTAATAGGTTGGTGATGGTTAGTTTGTCAGTTGCCGTCCACCATACCACAATGCCGTATAACAGCATTGGACGAACAACTGCTATATATGTATATCCAGTGAACGATTTTAGCAGAGAGGCCCCACCGCGACCCTACAGTCTTTTTGCAGGAATATATTGTCCTTCCTAGGACTGAATCTACCTTTGATTAAAGCTTACTAACCGAGTATTTAAGGTGAATGATCCCTTATTAAAGGTCGTTAAATCCTAAGAAAGGTCATTCATCACAGCTCAGTTTCATTGACCACTTTTGAGGACCCTGTTGACTCTTATTTAGAGAGAATATGAATAAAGGTCATGAAAGCAAGCTAACTGAACTCGATTCTCAAATACGACCAAATTAAATTAGAACCCTCCAACGCAGAATAAATCTAAATCTAGGTTAGGTATTGTTGTAGTTTATGGTCAGACAGAATTAGGCTCATAGCTCTTTGTGAGAACTCAGGGATTGACTATACTATGCAACAAAATTTTTGTCGAAGAGCTGTGCATAACATTTTCTGGTTTAATATGAAGTAGTAAACACGAAAAAGACTATATAATACCCTACACCACTCTCGTAATATTGAATAACTCTGATATATAAATTTTGTAATTCATGTATAAATTGTTTACATAAATTTACTTTTGGGACATTTTATACTTAAATAATACCCTGTACCACAGTGTGGTGTAGGGTATAAAAACGATTGGATCTAAAGAGCCAAATCGGATGAAAGATATATATGGAAGCTATAGCTAAATCTTTCGGCAATGTTGGTTCATGGATCAAGAAACTCTACCATTCTAAATTTCAAAACGATTGGATGTAAAATATAGCTTCTATAGAGCTAAAGGGCCAAATCGGACGAAACATATATATGGGAACTATAGCTAAATCTTAACCGATTTTCTTCAAATTCGGTAGTGTTGGTTCATGGATCAATAAACTCTACCATTCTAAATTTCAAAACAATTGGATGTAAAATACAGCTTCTATAGAACTAAAGGGCCAAATCGGACGAAACATATATATGGGAGCTATAGCTTAATCTCAACCGATTTTCTTCAAATTCTGTAGTGTTGGTTCATGGATCAATAAACTCTACCATTCTAAATTTCAAAATGATTGGATGTAAAATACAGCTTCTTCAGGACTAAAGAGCAAAATCGGACGAAACATATATATGGGAGCTATAGCTAAATCTTAACCGATTTTCTTCAAATTCGGCAATGTTGGTTCATGGATCAAGAAACTCTACCATTCTAAATTTCAAAACGATTGGATGTAAAATACAGCTTTTATAGGACTAAAGGGCCAAATCGGACGAAACATATATATGGGAGCTATAGCTAAATCTTCAAATTCGGTAGTGTTGGTTCATGGATCAAGAAACTCTACCGTTCTAAATTTCAGAATGATTGGATGTAAAATACAGCTTCTACAGGACTAAAGAGCAAAATCGGACGAAACATATATATGGGAGCTATAGCTAAATCTTAACCGATTTTCTTCAAATTCGGCAATGTTGGTTCATGGATCAAGAAACTCTACCATTCTAAATTTTAAAACGATCGGATGTAAAATACAGCCTCTATAGGACTAAAGGGCCAAATCGGACGAAACATATATATGGGAGCTATAGCTAAATCTTAACCGATTTTCTTCAAATTCGGCAATGTTGGTTCATGGATCAAGAAACTCTACCATTCTACATTTCAAAACGATCGGATGTAAAATACAGCTTCTATAGGACTAAAGGACCAAATCGGACGAAACATATATATGGGAGCTATAGCTAAATCTTAACCGATTTTCTTCAAATTCGGCAATGTTGGTTCATGGATCAAGAAACTCTACCATTCTAAATTTCAAATCGATTGGATGTAAAATACAGCTTCTATAGGACTAAAGGGCCAAATCGGACGAAAGATATATATGGGAGCTATATCTAAATCTGAACCGATTTAAACCAAATTCAATAGCGATCTTAACAGCTGCGAAATACTCTAAACTGCAAAATTTCAGAACGATCGGAGTGAAATTGCGACCTGTAGTCGACGCACAACTTTACATGGACAGACGGACGGACGGACAGACATCGTTAAATCGACTCAGCTAGTGATTCTGAGTCGATCGGTATACTTTAAGGTGGGTCTATCTGTGTTATTTTCAGGTGTTACAGACATCTGCCATGAAACAAACTTATAATACCCTGTACCACAGAGTGGTGTAGGGTATAAAAATTATGATAAATTGGATAAATGTAGAAATTATAGCACATTTGGTAGAAATTAGAGAATTCGGTTTTTTACCCCCACTATTGTGAACAAGGGTATATATCAGATGCTTGGACCAACAGTCTAACACATCGATAGGGTGACCTAATAGACCCCAAGAATATTTGGCGGAAATCCGTTTTGAGCTTTTGAGCAATGCCCGTCTGTCTTCGAGTACCTCCCCCACAAAGGGTCAAAATTTAATGAAATACTTCAAATTTGGTATGTGTAAATATTTTTTTCTATATCAGCATAAGGTCAAGGACGGACTATGTTGTTTCACTCCTTCGAGTACCTTCCGCACAAAGGGTCAACATTTAATGAAATACTGATTATCTCATAACGTCTATACTACTACCCAGAACCTTTCACACTTTTACACATAGTATTAGTTGCTTGGTCGCAATCATCCCGAGAAAAAGGACGAAGGTGCCTCGCCCTTTTTGGAACCTCGCATACAAATGGACCATTTTTCACAAAAAGTTAACGGCTTATAACTTTGATTCCAGTCCATACAAATACTTGACATTTTGTGAAGTGTAATGATTTTATTGTACCTACAGTCGCGTAAAAATGGGCGATGTTACCACGCCCCTTTTATACAAATGGACCATTATGAACAAAAATTTAACGGCTTATAACTTTTATTCTCGTACATACAAACACTTGAAATTTTGTGCAGTATAGTGTTTTTATAGTACCCAGAATATATTGAAAAATGGACAAGATTGCCACGCCTCTCTTGGTACCTCACAAATAAAATTGCGGAATTAAAAAAATGGAAAATGTTTTTTTTTTTTAATTTCCCTTACTTTTACAATAAGGGACATAATTTATACATTAATCAATAGATTTTTTCAAATAGGCATTGCTTTCTTCGTTAAGAGGCTTGCTTTCAACATATGAAACACACATGTTTTGCAAAAAACAAACGGACAAAACTGTCCGTCTGTCTGTTGAAATCACGCTACATAGTACATAATAGAGCTAGGTGGATCAAATATAGAGGTCGCTCCAAAATACGGGTTTTGAGCCATAGATTCCGCCTTTTTAAAGCTATTTTGCTGAAACTTTGTACTTTGTATTCCATTTTGACTAGAATTCATCACAGTTAAAATTTTGCAAATCGGCTCATATTTTGTTACCCTATAGGAGTCGTTCCAAGTTAGCTTATTTAAATCATAAATACCACATTTTCTAAGTATTTTAAGTGAATCTTTGCAGTTTGTATTCTATTTTGGCAAGAATTCATTACAGTAAACATTTTTTAAA
Organism: Eudasyphora cyanicolor; assembly: GCA_963930755.1. Classification (NCBI taxonomy): domain Eukaryota; kingdom Metazoa; phylum Arthropoda; class Insecta; order Diptera; family Muscidae; genus Eudasyphora; species Eudasyphora cyanicolor. Next base: position 42,695,335 of record OZ005735.1, read on the forward strand.
CCAGTTCATATTTTGTTGTAGTCCACCAATAGATGTCGCTCCCAAAAACGCTTGTTTAAGCCATAAACACCACATTTTCTAAGCAATTTAGCCGAAACTTTGCAGTTTGTATTATATTTTGGCAAGAATTCATCACAAACAATTTAGACAGTTTATATTTTGTTGTAGTCCCCGTAGTCCCCCCAAGCCATAAATACCACATTTTTCAGATGAAGAGTTTGGCTAAAGAATTTGGGGCCTAAGATTTGGCTAAAAATTGCAGCGTTCATTTTTTCCATATTTGCTTCAGCAAAAAGGATGGTTGAAGATTTGGTCCATATCCAATGATTTTTCCAGTAATAGAATCGAATGTAATCCATGGTGGATGGTATCTAAGATTCGGCATGGCCGAACATAACGTTTTATACTTGTTTCAAAATATAAATACGCCTGAAATCGTATAGCAAATTTTGTTGTCAATTCAGAAAAGTTGATGTGAGAGAAATCGGTCTATATTCTGCACGGATATTAACAAAATGCTAGGACAGGTACAGGAAAAAAATTAAAAAATCAATTTTCAAATGCAGACAAAAAATCTAATAACGACATAAAATATTTAAACATGAATATATTTGAATAAAATATTTTTTAATTTGTATGTATTAATATCACAAATAGGAAGTAATTCGCGAGTCATAATATTTGCAAAATTTAATCTCACAATTCCCAAAATAATTAATAAATAACTTCTTATACAGGGTTTCCAATAAGAGTGATATGATTTCTTTGAAAAAAAAAAACACACCTATTGTTAAGGAAATTCAAAAGTTTTTTATTTAATTTGAAGTACAATCGATACAATTAAGTTCTAAATAAAACGTCATTCAAATGGTCTTCACGACTTCTTCTGCAGGAACGATTTCGATGAACCCAATTTTCGGGGACTTTTTCGACTAAATCAAGTCGTATGTCATGAACGGCATGTTCAATATTGCCTGGCAAAGCTTGAAGAGAGTCTGGTTTATTTCGAAAGACCAATGACTTCAAATAACCCCACAAGAAATAGTCTAATGGTGTTAAATCACAACTTCTTGGAGGCCATTCAATATAACAATTTCTTGAAATAATCGATTCTCCAAACTTTTCTCGCAACAATTCAATTGTTTCATTTGCTTTCTGTGTGGCACGTAGCCACAATCGGTCAATGGCAAAACGATAGCTACTTAACGAGAGCTAAAATATTGTGTCAAGGTCGTAGGTCGACTTGATTTTTCCACTAAATCAAGTCGTATGTCATGAATTGACTTGTAAAGCTTGAATAGAGTCTGGCTTATTTCGAAAGACCAATGACTTCAAATAACCCCACAAGAAATAGTCTAATGGTGTTAAATCACAACTTTTTGGAGGCCCTTGAATATCACAATTTCTTGAAATAATCCAATCTCCAAACTTTTCTCGCAACAATTCAATTGTTTCATTTGCTGTGTGGCACGTAGCCGGTCAATGGCAAAAAGATAGCTCTTAACGAGAGCTAAAATAGTGCTTATGGGTGTCAAGGTCATCCGTCGACTGGAAAGTGTTTTTTTTTTTGGATTTTAAAAATAATGGACTTAGCATTATTTCAAATGTGAACGGAAAGTTAATTTTTGCTCTAGCTCCTTAAAGGTACGTCGGATCGGAAATCGGCCAATGACAAAAAGATAGCTCTTAGCTATAGCTAAAATATTACTCATAATTCAGCAATTCGGTGCATATTGTGATCCGATATTCACAAAATACTAGGACAGAGTGGGGGAAAAATTAAAAATAAAATTTTCAATGGCAAATATCTCGGTAACTATATGAGCTAACTCTTATGCGTAAAAATTCCATTGTAGGCCTCGGTTAGTAGAATGCGCACCGAAGGGTACACGCGCTTGAACATTTTTTTCACCCGAGGTGGCCAAATTTGAGGTCCTACAGCTCTGCCCCTGAATACCATAGGCGGCTCAACCTTAAGCTCTCTAAAACCTTTTCTACAATCGTGGCAAGTTTGGTCGCAATCGGTTTTCTGGCTAAGAAACGGCCGAATTATTTCCTTTTTCTTTATTCTTTCCACCGAACGACGTTAGAATTTATAGGGTTTTCCAAAAAGAGTGATACGATTTCTTTGAAAAAAACACGCTTATTGTTAAAGAAATTCAAAAGTTTTTTATTTAATGTGAAGTTCAATCGATACAATTAAGTTCTAAATAAAACGTCATTCAAATGACCTCCACGACTTTTTCTGCAAGAACGAATTTGATGAACACAATTTTCGAGCACTTTTTCCAATAAATCATGTCGTAATTCATGAATGGCACGTTCACTATTGACTTGTAAAGCTTGAATAGAGTCTGGCTTATTTCGAAAGACCAATGACTTCAAATAACCCAACAAGAAATAGTCTAATGGTGTTAAATCAGAACTTTTTGAGGCCCTTGAATATCACAATTTCTTGAAATAATCCAATCTCCAAACTTTTCTCGCAATAATTCAATTGTTTCATTTGCTGTGTGGCACGTAGCCACAGTCGGTCAATGGCAAAAAGATAGCTCTTAACGAGAGCTAATATAGTGCTCATAGGTGTCAAGGTCATGCGTCGACTGGAAAGTGTTTTTTTTTTTTGGATTTTAAAAATAATGGACTTAGTGCACGAAGAGTTTCAATTGGAGAACGATTATTTTGATAATAAAACTGAATAATTTGTAAACGTTGTTCTTGCGCATACCTCTCCATGATGAAATTGTAAACACTACTGAATACATTGAAAAACAAATGACAAATCATAACATATTACAAATGGCCGAATCGTCATTTCAAAATCATATCATCCCTATTGGAAAACCCTTTATTTATACTGAAATTTAAGTTGCAATGAGGTGTCAGAGTATTATATATTAACATGGAATGAATTTAATATAGATATTGTATTCTAAATTGTTGTAATTTTTATAAACAATATATTTGTCTCTTTTTTAAACCAAGCTGAGGGGTAACAAAAATTAGTTCAAGCTATATTTGCTAGCCCATGCCTACTTTTGAAGGACGAGATTTATTTTTTATAAAATTTAACTACCCTCCATCCATCATATTGAGTTTTTTGGTAATATTTAAGTACATGCTTGCGACGAGATCATCACCCATCTTAACAGTTAACTGAAATGCAAGTAATAAAAATTAAACTCAAGAAATCAAAAAGGCTGATAAAAATGGCCCTTTTGATGATGGTTATGGCATACTTTTAAAAATGTTAAGCATTTATATTTCTGTTTCTTGTTTTTGCTATGCGTTTGGAATTTTTTTACCGGTACTTATTGACTTTTATGCCATTTCAACTAAAAATGTGGGAAAGGAAATTTTTCGAGCCTTCACTTCACTCCTCAAAGTCGTTGCTGTTGATGATTATGAATCTAAAAACCACAGCAAGGACAAGAAAACAAACAAATATCAGTTAGAAAAAGGATATCTTCCTTCAAACAGGAGGTAAGTGAAAAACACGACAAGAGCCACAATAAAACAACCAGCAAAACTTTAGACAAAAGTGGAGACTAAATATTTTATAAATTCTTTCTAATGGAAATAATGCTCATTAATGATGCAGCGAAGTAGAATTCTCAAGAAATATTTACAAAACAACCAAAAAACAAACTGAGGACAACAAACAAACAACTTTACCGGACAGAACAGAAAAAAAGGTGAATTCCTATGCCGTACATTTTTAAAGGAGGTAGTCAACAACAGAAAGACGAACCACCAAACCAAAGGCAGTCAAAAAGACAGTAAATAAATGAGTTAAAAATACAATTTGCTTTTTCGCGTTAAGAAGGAGAAACAGAAAAAAATAATATTTTTGTTTAAACAAAAGGAATATGGGTTTGGATCATAATCAAGATGGTACGAGCGGAAATGAATGGTCCAAAGAAAACAGAAACTGGGATGGCGAAAACAAAACCTACAAATTAGAGGCGCCGTTAATGGTAACCTTGCGTTTACACAGGACAATTGACCGAAGACAATTGAGAATATGTATTGGTTGTCAAAAATAGGAAGAAAATACATTTTAAGCAACCCATGTTAGTGTCGTTTTGTGCTCTGATTAGCTGTTTACATCAAAATGGATGCTTACGTCAAGACAATTGCCGAAATTACTGTCATCAAAAAATCAAAGACAGCACGAAGACAATGAGAGATGTGTAAGTGTATTAGCAAATGATAAATACCCGCGTATCACTAAAGTGAGGGTATAAAAAGTGTAAAAGTATTGCTATTGTCCGGGTAGGTATTTTTGAAGACAATATTGCAGTGCAGTGCATGTATTCAATGCTAATATTACACTAAAGGCATAAATTGTTTTTCTCTCTGGAAACTAAGATATTATTATACCCTTTCCTTAGTGTGGATGAGTGAACTTATCATTTGCTAAGAAAAAATAGATGTATTTGGAGCTCGACTTAAGAACCTATATACGTAGTATTTTCAAACAAATTTGCGAATTTTGTATTTTTATACCCTACACCACACTGTGGTACAGGGTATTATAAGTTTGTTTCACGGCAGATGTTTGTAACACCTGAAAATAACACACCTTAAAGTATACCGACACCTTAAAGTATACACCTCAAAGTATACCGATCGACTCAGAATCACTAGCTGAGTCGATTTAACCATGTCCGTCCGTCCGTCTGTCCATGTAAAGTTGTTCGTCGGCTACAGGTCGCAATTTCACTCCGATCGTTCTGAAATTTTGCAGTTTATAGTTTTGGTTGAAATCGGTTAAGATTTAGCTATAGCTCCCATATATATGTTTCGTCCGATTTGGCCCTTTAGTTCTATAGAAGCTATATTTTACATCCAAACGTTTTGAAATTTAGAATGGTAGAGTTTCTTGATTCATGAACCAACATTGCCGAATTTGAAGAAAATCGGTAAAGATTTAGCTATAGCTCCCATATATATGTTTCATCCGATTTGGCTCTTTAGATACAATCGTTTTTATACCCTACACCACACTGTGGTACAGGGTATTATTTAAGTATAAAATGTCCCAAAAGTAAATTTATGTAAACAATTTATACATGAATTACAAAATTTAAATTTATATATCCGAGTTATTCAATATTACGAGAGTGGTGTAGGGTATTATATAGTCGGCACCCCCGACTTTAGCCTTTCCTTACTGGTTTTCAATTTCGTTAGGCAGATCTGAGTGTGCTACTCCAGAGAAGGATCTTCTAGCGATGTAGATTTATATATATGATCCTGCCACTTTAGTATTAAGCGCAATTAAAACTGTAAAACTGTAAGTTGTTCATTGAAGTTGATGAAAATCTGTTTAGATTATGAATAGTCCCATCTACATATTTGTTCCTTTCCAATCTTAATCTATGAAAGAATAATGCTCATTTTAAGGTTATACTTTCAAATCTAGTTTATTATGATCAACATCCTCAACCCTACTTGAAATAAGCCTGGATGAGGAGGTGGAGCTAAGTACTTTGTTAAGTGAAACGAAACCAATTATTCCAAATTATTATCGCAATGTCCCTTTTCGCACTGTAAGGGAGGTGTAGGGTAATATATAGTCGGCCCCGCCCGACTTTTAATCTTTCCTTACTGGTTTTATTTTACATTCGCCTTGCTTTTTTCTGTTGTCTCAATTTTTCTGCGTTCTTTGTTATGCTTTTTTTCTCCCAACAATTTTTTATACTGAAATTGAAGCAAAATATCATAAAAAAATTTACTGGTCTAGAGCATCAAATAGAAATGAAATATACCGCCATTATATGTTGGTTTCATGTGAGAGGCGGAGGGAAGGGAATTGTTTTTTGTTTCGCATTTTTCCGGGGAGATGGTCCTACCAACTGCGTCCAGAAGCAATTGTTCTTATGATTGTTGACAAACATTATAACAAAAAACTAACGACGAGATGAAGGTTAGAGTTTCTTTTCTATGAAGATGTTCGTTTTTTATTATTTTATATATATTTCCTGTTGACTTTAAGGGCTCATGAAGATGTCAGTTGGTTTATGTAAACAATCATCTAAAAATTTACACGTAGGACTGTTAAAATGTCATTATTTTACTAGTCTCGAATCCCCAAATGTTCTTAACGTTTATGACTGCAATAATATTCAAAGACATTTTCGCTAAAGTTCTGTTTGGGGGCACTTTTAAGTTAAGTGATAACAAAAACGTAATATACGTTAATATAGAATATGTAGAATTGTTATGTAGATAGCATATTGCTGCTCCTTAACTTCCCTATAATTGCATTGTTTCAAACAAATCTGTAACTATAGCAAAACATTGTAAAATATAGCAATTTTATGAAGATAAACTTTTTCTACTTAACTTGCCTATAATTTCATTGTTTTAACGAAATCTGGTACTTTCATGAAACATTGGTGGATGATGCAGATCGCTTTGGTGGTTTATAAAATAGAAATAAAAATTTAGAAAAAATCTAGAACTAAAATTTAGAAATATATTACATTTTTAAGGATATCTTGCTTTGCTTCTTAAGTTCCCCATAAATGTAAAAACCGCTTTCAAATTGGCGAAAATCGAAAGATCCAGAATTACCGTTTAGTGTTTATAAGTCGCTTTTCTTTGTTAAGGAATATCTCTAAATTCGTTTCATTTTTTTATGAAAATAGCCTTCTGCTATTTAACTTTACTATAATTTCATTGTTTCAACGATGTCTGAATTTTTCAAGAAACTTTGGAGCATAATCGAGAATATATATGTATTTAATATATAATAACATAAAATTTTATTTCCTAAAGAACTTTGTTTAAACAAATAAATAATTTTTGTGAAATTGTCCATTGGCTTCTTAACTTCCTCATTATCGTTTTTAAAAAAATAACCTATGCCTGGCCAGACCCCTATACGTTTTCATGCATTTGTATGGCAAAAAGGGTACCGTAACTTTGAATTTATGACTTTGAGTATGTTCGTATATTATTTTGGTCTTTGGACTAAATGTAAACATTTTTTTATTTTTTATTATTATTTTTTATTCATTTTGTGGAGTGCATGAAAAACAAGTATAATCAACTTTAGAATGTTGTTGGCACACAGGATTAGTGCATTTGGTGCAGTAAAAACGTGTCTTCCTACGCAGGCAGTCTTGCGTGAAACAAATTCTACAATCTTTTCTGGAACTCAGTGTATTAGGGCCGCTTTGTTGTTTAGGCAGCATGTTGCTGGGAATATTCAACGGCCTTCCAAAGAAAGATTCAATGGCCAAACGGGTTGAATGTTGTCCCAAAATATGGTTGTTGTTCATGCGATTTTCAGTATTAGCAAGCACCAATTGTTTACTCAGCGTATTCAAGAACAATCGTCGCTTCTCTTTTCTGGTTCCTTCTATATATTCATTCCATATGATGTAAGCGGCTAATCCCATGACGTCTATCATGTTGCAGAAAATGCTAATGGCCAACTTCTGGTTGACCGTTTTGTGGAGTAATGCGTTACAATTTGGTCCATTGTATCAACGCCGGCATTTGTTGAATTGAAAAATAATATAGCTTCCGGTTTTTTTGCTACGCCTTCAACTTTCTTGGTGTAGTGGCCACTGGTTAGTAGATTTACTGCTTTGTTCTTCTATCGAACGTAGCTGCACAGTGATATAAGGTTATCATAGAAACCGAACACAGATGAAAGCACTGGCCGTTTGCTGTCTTTTTTCACTTCTTTGGGAAGAAACCTTTTGTTGGATCTAATGGTGCCAACGTATGCTAGTCCAATCGACGAAAGACGTTTAGCTGCTTCTAATGTTGTAATGAAGTTTTCAGCAATAATAGTTCTGCCGCTGTTGGTGTATCGATTAGCCAAACTCATGAGCACATTTTCGCCTTGGTTTGTCTCTCGTTGTTCTCCCTCCTTACCAGTGTACAGTTTTCCTTGCAACGGATATTTGGTTTTCGCATTGCATGCCCATTATACTTTTATGCCATACTATGCGGGCTTTGATGGGATGTTTCGAGTGAACTTTGTGAGCCCACGGTATGGAAATAGCTGCTCATCGATGGTTACACTTTCGTATGGTTCAAAATTACAGGCAAGATTGTTATTCAAGAAGTTCCATATGTAGCGAACGGGAGCAGCTTTGTCGGTTTGATGACGAAATGCGCGCGTACGACTATCGTCAAATCGAATACAGCGCATCAAAGTAACAAATCGTCTATGTGACATGGCTGCACGGAATATTGGAAGTGCATTATTTTGCCACATCAATCTTGAGAGCTGCATAGTATTATGACTGACACCAAAAGCCAATATTATCCCAATAAAAGCGTCTAGCTCAACACTTGTCATATCAACCCATATTCGTGGTGTGCAGTTTGCATGTTCTGCGTTCCATTTGCGTGTAAATTTTTCTCCATATAGATTTGTTTGTGTTACGATGATGAACGTATTATTCGGTAAAAAGAAAAGCTTGAACATCTCAAGCGGAATGGTCAGGTTTGTTTTTGGTCCACCTCCGAAACGCATGATGATGTGCTGGCGGAATCTCACTGTAGCGGGTTCAGCTGTACTCCACTTGGTACCATCTTTTCCAAGCAAAAAACCGTCTGCAGATTGAGTTGGTGCATTCTCACTTTCTTCTTCGGATTCTTCATCGCTGTCGAATATTTAATTTGCTTTAATTTCCAATTCATGTTCAATGTCCGAGGCGTCATCTTCGGGCACAAAATCTGTGTTTATACCGCTTTGGTCTTCAAGTAAATCTAGTTCTTCGTCTGCTTCTGTGTGAAGTGCGAAATCACACTGTAACGCTGATGATAGTTGTTGTTGGAAATTATCAGTAAGGCTGCCTGTACGCAAGCGCGTATTGTACACAAATTCTAAATACTCTGCCATAATAATAATAATAATAATTTCACTTTAGTTTCCGCACAAAAAATTTATATTTCGGACTGTCGATGTTGTATGTTCAGCATTCAATAATAAACTAACTGAACTCAAAACCGAAATCACAAACGAAAGAAAGAAATAAGAGAAAAATTAACACAGAAACTTCCTGGAAGTAAACATCTGCATTGAAGTCACAGAAAAACAACCCAAAATGTGTATAATAATAATTTATTTCATACAAATTGTGTAAGACTTCTGACATATTCCCTGTGCTGCTTATGTTCAGCTTAAGTGTAAAAAATCTCTCCAAAAATGTCAAAGGGGATAGGTTTAAAATGTTCAAGACATTTTGGTGCATAAACCTATTATGGGAATATACATTTTCTCCTTAACTTCTTTATAATTGCATTGTTTCAACGAAATTGGAATTTTCATGAAACTTTGGACTATGATAGAGAAAAGTTTGCTAATATATACAAAACGTAAGTTTTCTCTAAGAACTTGTTATAATTCAAATATAAAAAATTTATGATAATTTGATTTTCCTCCATAATTTTCGCATATGCGTAAAATTTTTTTTAATAAATCTTTAGAAAATCGTTAGATCTAGAATTTCCCAAACGTTTTGGTGGATGATACCTTTCTATGAAAATTACCTTGTGCTCCCTGACTTTCCTAGTATATATTTCTTTGTTTCAACGAAATCTGGAATTTTCATGAAACTTTGGAGGATCATAGCTTTGCAGATTTAGGGAATATTTATATTTTCTTAATAAATCGTAATTATTAAAATGGTGTCGAAAAAAAGCGCTGTTCAAAGCTTATATTTAAGTATATTTGCCAAATATTTCGTTTATGCGATCGCGAAATTAGGGGCTATTTGCGGTTTAAAAAGCCTCTAAAAATCAGGGATTAGGAATTGGCCACTGGACATTAAAATCTACACCACTCTTTATAGGGCGACGTGACTTTCTTAAAAAAATTGGAATATAAGTCACTTTTCTCTCAGTTATAGTGCAATTTTTAGTTAATTTTTTACAAAATCGGATATTACTTGTACAATTTTGATCCGATTTTCTCTTTTTCGTTATAGCAATGCTGACTTCTAGGTTTATTTGATTTTTAAAATTAATCCTTTCAAGGCCGTAAACTTGTTATTTGATTGTTGCTCCCAAATGAGTTAAAGCTAATTATTTGCCATAAAAATGATCCTACACTCATTACTTTAACCCACAACATTTGACATTTATGTTCGATAAAGACGGGATGCACTTTAAATTAAAGGAAATTATGAGGACTACAAATGTTTATAATGACACGATCACTTGGAAGCGAAGTTTAGTAACTGTCGTTAACAATATTAGAAATAAACGTTTTTTTTTGACACGACAAAAACCATTAAAAATAGAAAAAAATCGCAAAAAAATTGTTTGTTTCAATTTTTGAAAGCTAGCATCTTAACGAAAAAAGCAATACCTATCTGAGCCGATATGGCTCATTTGCAATCCTAAACAACCTGCAAATATAAGAAGTATTTCTACCAAATCATGTCTCTATTATTACTGTAGCGTGATTTTAACAGGCAGACGGACATCGATAAATCGTCTTAGAATTTTACGACGATCAAGTATATATAAAATATCTATGGTAAATATATTTTTTAAAGAAAATTTCTTTAAAATTCCAGTTTTCTTATGAGGTACCTTTAATATTTGGACCATATTGTTTTAAGTATATGCTCGATAATTCCGGGAAACACGTTAAAATTGAGGACTACAATTGTTGGTAATGACACGGTCGAAGATACCACGCCCCTTTGGTACCTCCCATTCAAATAAGTTAGTATACCCCCATCCTATGGTGGTGGGTAAAAAATCACTCCAGGCAATGTATTCTAAAAGTTGCGTACATATGTTTTCGAATATACATCGCGTCGTGTTATAGATGTGTGTGTATTTGATGAGAGTCGTTGAGCGTAATTGCATTGTGCTGTATAACTTTTCTCTCTCTCAGAGATTAAAGAAAGATTTTTCTCTTTACTTTATGCCATATTAGGTTTAATTTGTAAAAAAAAACTTAATATTTAAGAAAATTTTGCATATGGGTCTGAATATTTAATATCGACCTATGTAGTTATTTTTGGCTAAAATGTTTATGAGCAGTTACAAATAGGTAAAATAAGATCTCGCTATCATCTACGAGGGTTGATATATACATATATGGAAAGTTCCATTGGAAAGTTTGACATTTTTTAGCATAAACGTACTCAGAACGTTTTGACGTACGACCATCATTTGTGTTGTTTACAGTGATTTGAAAAAATCAATTTGCCAAAAAAATGGAATTAACTCGTGAACATTTTCGTGCGATCATGTTTCACTACTTTCGATGTGGATTATCTCGACAAGAGTGCATCGTTGAAATGAAATCTTTGTATGGCGATGAAGCACCATCCAGCACTGTGAAAAACTGGTTTAATTAATTCAATCGTGGCCGACGCTTGCTCAAAGACGAAGGTCGTGAAGGTCGTCCAACGTTGTGCCAGAGAACATTGATGCGGTGCGTGAACTGATAATGCAAGATCGTCATGTGATATACCGTGAGATAGAGGCATCCTTGCGTGCAAAGAAATTTTGAAATTTTGCTTCAAAAGACGTTTATAAGATTGTCACAGGTGACGAATCATGGATGTATGCATATGAGCCCGAAACAAAACAGCAATCGACCGTGAAAGTTGTTCGTGGAAGAAGCACTTCGAAGCAAATGGTCGCCTGTTTCTTCGGCAAAACTGGTCATGTGGCAACTGTTCCACATGACCAGTAGGACGGTCAATTCTGAGTGGTACACCACAATTTGTTTGCCTGAAGTCTTCGGAGAAATTCGAAAAACGAACAAGAGAAGACCAATCATTGTGCACCATGACAATGCGAGCTCTCACACATCGGCTCAAACCAGCTCCTTTTTGACCGGCCAAAACGTTGAATTGATGGGTCATCCGCCGTACAGCCCTGACATGGCACCCAATACTTCTTTTTATTCCCGCACATCAAAAAAAAAAATGCGTGGTCAACGATTTTCGTCGCCAGAAGATGCTGTTGAAGCGTTCAAAAATCATGTTTTGGAGGTTTCGAAGCACTTTTTCCAATCGAAGTGGAAAAAGTGCTCGATAATTGGTTTGAGCGCATGCGCAAGTGTATAAATCATGCTGGAGAATACTTTGGAAAAACAATAAAACCATATTTGATGATAAATATTTGCATTTTCATTATTAGGCCAGAAATATATATAGCAGCCCTCGTATACGTTGGATATGTAAAAATTTGATTTTTTCCTGTATAGAGGCAGGCTGGCCCAAAATGGCCGAAGCTGTTTGTATTCCTTATAACTTTTTTAATATCGTTTTTTTATTTGTTTTCAGTATTTTGTAAAAAAGATTGGGGAATTTAAAGTGGAATAGAACGCAATTGAACAACGTGGCAAAAAACCCAGTAAGGAAAGTCATAAAGTCGGGCGGGGCCCTACACCTTGCAAACAATGCGAAAATGGGCATTGCGATAAGAATTTGGCAGTGTTCATTTATGTAATTAGAAAACTCTCTCTGTTGAATTTCGTACCTATCGGATATAAAATACGGTTTCTACAGCGCTTTCATGTCAAATCGGATGAAACATTGAGACTTTGTTTAAATCTGAACCGATTTCCCCCGAATTTGGCAGTGTTCATATTTGTAATAAGAAAACTCTCTCAGTTTAATTTCGTACTTATCGGATATAAAATACGGTTTCTACAGCGCTTTCATGTAAAATCGGATGAAACATAAACATGGGGGCTATCCCTAGATGTGAAAGGATTTTCCCCGAATTTGGTAGTGTTCATTCATGTAATAAGAAAATTCTCCCTGCGAATTTTATAGTGATCGGATATAAAATAGGGTTTCTACAGCGTTTACATGTCAAATCGAGTGTAACATATATCTGGGGACTATATCTAAATCCGAACCGATTTTCCCCGAATCTGGCAGTGTCCATTTATGTAATAAGACAACTCTCTCTGCCAAATTTCGTACTGATTTAATATAAAATGCAGTTTCTACAGCGCTTTCATGTCAAATCGGGGGTAACATATATATGGGGGCTATATCTAAATCTGAACCGATTGTGACCAATTTCAATAGGGATCGGGTCCATGGGCCAAAAAAGAGCACTCTGCTAAACTTCATCACAATCGGGCCATAAATACAAGAATACATGGACAGACGGACAGTGCTAAATCGACTCAGAAAGTGATTCTATTTCGTTTGGTATAATAAACTATGGTTCTATTTCTTCTCTTTTTGGGCGATACAAATAAATGCACAAAGTCATAATAACCTGTACCACAGTGTGGTGTAGGGTATAAAAATAAAGTACTCCATTATTAAAATATTATAATGAATTTAAAACCTTTCCGTCATTTTGGCCCCCTCTATTTCAGATATAATTGTACATACGAGTATATGTCTAGAATTTTCTTGATGTTGTTGGTTGTAGTTTAAAGATACGTTTTATTAGACTAAATTCAAATTACACAAAAAATATTTGGCAAACTGAAAAAACAACCGAATACATATTCCAAAGCCAAAGCCTACCACCTACATTCTATAATAATAATATAGTTGGATTGTTTACGGTACAAAATTCAAAATAGATATATTCGTTGATTTCATGAAGTGTTGCTTTATAGATTTTTCCATAAACTTTTTATTTAAGGATATTTTGTAATTGTAATATTTTAACGAAATTTGAGCCAAAATAAACAGCATACATCGTAATACGAGATGTATAATCCCATCCGGTATAATATACAATTGTTTTGTAATTGAGCTCTTGGAACCTCTTGACAATTAACAGCCTAAATAAATTTTTTTTAAAAATTGTTTATTTTTTTAAAACCAATTCACTAAGAACTCTCATCATTTCAAGCATGTCACCAAAACTATTCTCGTTTCAATTTTTTTGCTGCTTTTAGATTTCCGTTCTCTAAAAACTGTGAACAAAACACCGTTCAGCGTAAAATTATCATATCAACTGACAAAATGATGACGCGACGATGACTTGACAAAGTGTAAATGTGTGAAATACCATTGTGACAATTACACCATTGCCAGTAGTCAACAACAACAGCAGCAACAATCAGTGGTGTTCGAAAAGCCAACAAAAGCTGTCATGAACTCATGTGATAAATTTTTTAATTGGATTTAAAACTACAATTAAGCTGAATTTCAATTATAAACAAAGTTTAAATAACTGTCCCGAGTAACGAATTAAACAAACTGAACCAGCAAAACACAACGCACATCAACTCAACTATAGTATCTGCATGCTCAAGCTCACATAGCCATAAAAATAATACAATTTTTATATTATTATTAAATTGTAATGAAAAGCGTAATTTGGCCAAAAGAGATACAAAACACCATGCGGAAACTTTAATAAAAATACACAGCAATGACAAATAATATAGCAAATGGGTAGATTCAAATAATTTTTTGTGATGAGCAAAAAATAGTTTGTATGTGGTAAATATTTTTGCGAGTTTGCGAGCTACAGCTTGTTATTAAAAAATTTCTTTGGCCTAAAAAATTGATTTTTTTTAGAACATTTTCTGTTTAAAATAGTATTTAGAAAATTTCAAATTAAAATTTCTTTGGGAAATTTTCTTGGTCTTGGAATTGACTGCAGTTTCGATAGACACCACTCTATCATCTTCAGAATTCAGTAGCAATAGTGCATGTCTTTAACTTTTTTTTTAATTCCAACTTTCATTGAGAGTACATTTAGTATTTGGACCATAATTTTTCAAGTATAAGCCTGATTGAGCCTTGTTGATTTGAGGGCTACATATGCTGCAAATATCACTTTCACCTAGAATCTTTGGTTTAGTAACAGTCGTCAAAAATATGAGAACTTTTTTTTTATAAAAAAAAACCAGAAAAAAAGAAAGAAAGTCGAAAATTTATTTATTTTTAAGAAGCCAGCATACTAACGAAGAAAACATTTTTTATTTGAAAAAAATCTATGGATAGATGTAAAAGTTATGAGCCATTTTGCAAATGTTAGGGAAATTCAAAAAATCTTGTTTCATATTTTTCCATTTTTAATTGATTTTTTTGCTTAAATTTAATTCGCCATATGTGAGAGAGTCATATAAGAGGCATTGCACTTGCATTTTATTTTAAGAGGATTGATGTCAGACAGTACAAATTTATAGAGAGGACGAGGTTTTATGGCCGTTCGTAACCCTCCTTAAAACATTATATGCAATGTGAGAGCTATATTGGATGAGATCCGCTCAGGTGGAGGGTCACTCAACAATATTTGTGTTTTTTATTTATGAGGTTTCCATTCAGTTACGCCTTTTAGCGGCATGGACATCCCACTCGTATATACAGGTAGTAAAATTATATGTACGCAATACTCGTACAAAGTAGTACGCGGCAGTCTTCAAAATATTGGGTTTCTATGTTCGAAGCAAACTATATGTCAGCTACAGGTACTGCAACTTATGTACCTTAAAGCCGAAATTTATGAATGAAATTTCTTATTAATAAATTCGTGTAATTCAGCGCCTTAAAGAGATAAGTCGATTTTCTAAAAAATATTATAATGTTATATTTCGAAGTATGAGTAAAAGGCAAAGAACTTTTCAATGTGTAAATGATCCCGATAAATTCTGCTACATCTGCTGAAAATATGTAATTTAAAAAATCGACTTGTGTTTAGTTAAATAATAGAAGAAATATATGTGCAATATTTTGGTATACGAGTTAAAAATATGAACGAACCGTGGACACCTAATATTTTGTGTGATTCGTGCCATGTAAATATTACTCGACGGAGTAGTGGAAGGATGCGGTATGTACTTACAATTAATGTATTACAATGTTTTGTGGAAAAAAACGTTTTAAGTTTAGACATCACGAGCAATTTGGATTGCCAATGATTTGGAGACAACCTTTCATTCATGATACGGACTGCTATTTTTGTCTAAGTAAACAGATTGGATTATGAAGGATCATTCGCTGGAATTACGCTGAAGTAAAATCTGTCACTTTGCCAGTTGCACATTCGGAAACAATACCAATTCCCAAGTGTCCAAGTATAGCTAACAGTCTAATTACGGAAACATCATCAAGTTCAACTGAGTACTCAACTCTGAATGATTCAAGTTAGAGTCAGAAGTCATCGCTTTTAACTTAGTTTCAACTCAATGATCTAGTTAGAGATTTCGAACTGACCAAAGATAAGGCAGAACTACTTGCATCTCGGATGAAACAGTACAATATTTTGGCCCCAGATGTTAACATATCATATTATAGAGTGATATACCTTACAAACAATTATATACAACTGTGGATAACATATGCTTTTGCAAGGCCATTCCCGGATTGTTCGAGGAACTTAATCAAACATACAATTCAAAAGAATGGCGGTTATTTGTTGACAGCAGTAAAGAAAGTTTGAAAGCAGTACTTTTGCACAACCGAAATCAGAAACCGTCGATTCCCATTGCTCATGCCGTCAACACTAAGGAATCATTCGAAACAATGGCTAAATTGATAAAATACATAAAATATGAACAACATGACTGGAAAATTTGTTGCGATTTAAAAGTAGTTGGGATGTTATGTGGAATGCAAGGTGGATATACAAAATATTGCTGTTTTTTATGTCTTTGCCTGGGATAGCCGAGCTCGCGAAGATCATTACAGAAGAAAGAAATGGCCAACAAGAATAGACATTACATTGGGTGAAAACAGCATAAAATACGCACCTCTCGCCCAAAAAGAAAGCATTATTTTGCCACCACTGCATATTAAGCTGGGGCACTTTAAAAATTTTGTAAAGGCCTAAGCAAAGATGGCAATTCACTCTCATATTTAAAAAGTTTATTTAAAAGTCTTTCTTTTCAAAAAATCGAAGAAGTCGTTTTTGATGGGCCCAAAATAAGGAAACTGATGAAAGGAGTAAATTTCGAATCATATTTGACGTCGGATGAAATTGCAGCATGGAGGTCGTTTAAGCTTGTAGTTTCAAATTTACTTGGATCCAGTAAAAGCCCGCAATATGAAACAATGATTAATGATTTGTTAAAAAATTATGAAAAAATTGGTAAGTAATATATTTTTCTATATTTTTGTATATAACACATATGTATGTATTCTTCTAACTTATTTTTTCGCTTTATGTATTCCAACAGGTGTAAATATGTCCCTCAAAATTCATTTCGTGCATTCTCATTTAAACTTTTTCCACCAGAAAATTTGGCGACGTATGTGACGAACAAAGCGAAAGGTTTCACCAAGAAATGAAGTCCATCAAGCGGCGTTACCAAGGGCACTGGGATGAAAGAATGATGGGAAATTATATATGGTTCCTCATTAAAGAAACCGATTCAGGAATCTACAAACGTTAACAAAGAACTCACAATTACTTCTAATGAAACTTGTACATGTAAATAAACTCATATGTACATACTAGCTTTAACCCGGTGCGCTTCGCAGCCCCCATCATTTATTAATTTTCTGTTTAGGGTACTATAGAATATGTAAAAACAAATTACTATTCCATATGGGGAACAAATAATGTGTACAATAGAATACGAAAATCTCCGATAAATTTCTTGTTTATGTTCCTGGCATCAAGGAATCTTTTCCCTTCTGTGCCTCTAAATGTCAAAAACTATTATTTGGATCATATTTTGCCATTTCCCCCTAGTTCATATTCCAATAGCTACATTCACACCCTGGTACAATATAAATCAATGTTTGCCCCACGGTGTCGTTAAAAGCTTTAATTTAAAAAGAAGGTAAAATGAGTGCCTAGTTTAAGTTGCAAGACTATTCACACCCTTAGGCCGTATTTTAACCTTTGTGTCCATATCTGTGACACGTTTAACTTTTTATGGTTAACATAGAACCTTCGCACTCTGGCCATGAATCATTGTACTACTTAACTTAATTCAGTATTTAATTATTCCACTGTTCTTCTGCAGTACGAAATTGTATACATATCTGGAACATATAACACATTTTTTTCCCACTTACCACATTTAATCATTTTGCCACCCTTTACCATTTTTAACCCTTTTTGCTTCACTGTACCATATTTAACCCTTTTTGTTACAATCAGCCCTACTTAACACCTTTTAGCCACTCTGCACCATAATTTTAAATTTTAACTAAAAGCATAACATTTGGAAAAAGGACTTCATAACTCATATTTATTTTCCATGTTTTTTTCCCAATGTGTAACGCCTTTGCCCACAGAATCATATTTAACACCTTTTTGTCCTAGAGTACCATATTTACCCATTTTTGTCCCACTGTACCATTTTTAACCATTTTCCCCACTGTACCATATTTAACCATTTTGACCCACTGTACAATAGTTAACACGTTTTTGTCGCACTGTTTCCGAGGTAACGCTTTTTGGCCCACTGTACCATATTTAACACTTCTTGTCCCACTTTGCCGTTATTAACTATTTTTCCCCGCTGTACTATGGTTAACCCTTTTTTGTCCCATTGTGCAATATTAAACCCTTGCCTCACTGTAACATATTTAACACTTTTTGCCCCCCTGTATCATATTTAATCCTATTTGCTACACTGTATCATATTTAACACCTTTTTGTCCCTTTTTGACCCACAGTATCATAATTAACCATTTTTGTCACACTGTTCCATATTTAATCCTTTTTTCCTCCACTGTATCATAGTTAATACATTTTTTCCCCACTGTACCACATTTAATCCATTTTGTCCACCTGTTCCATATTTAACCATTTTTGTCTCACTGTACCATATTTAACACTTTATGTCCCACTGTGCCATATTTAACCCTTTTTGTCTCACTGTACCATATTTAACACTTTTTGTCTCACTGTACCATATTTAAAACTTTTTGTCTCACTGCACCATATTTAAAAATGTTCAACACTCTACCATACTTAACCCCTATTTGACCTACTCTACCATAGTTAACCATTTTTGTCACACTGTACAATATTTAATCCTTTTTGCCCCAATGTAACATAGTTAATAAATTTTTTCCCCACTGCTCCATAGTTAACCCTTTTTGCCCCACTGTACAATGTTTAATCCATTTTGTCTCACTTTACAATATTTAACTATTTTTGCCCCACTGTGGCAAGGGTAACCCTTTTTACCCCACTGTGCCCTTTCTGACCCACTGTACTATATTTAACACTTTTCGTCTCACAGTACCATATTTAACACCTTTGGTCTCACAGTACCATATTTAAAATGGGTCCCCACTCTACCATACATAACCCTTAAAGTCCCACTGAACCATATATAATCACCTTTTATCCACTGTACCATTTTTTTCCCACTGTACAATATTTAATGTTTTTGACCCACTGTGCTCTTCACATCTCAAGTTTAAGTTCCAATTTTGCCAAATTGATTCATTTTTGCCCCAATGCATCATAATTAACCCGTTTTGCCACACTGTGCCTCTTAAAGTTAGAATTTCCAAAAATCACTTCCGATCTCTAGTTTATGTTACAAAAGCTACCCTAGAACCATGGGACCATATCTACAATTTTTAATCCACTGTACCCTATTTTACACTTTTTGCCCCACTGTGCCCCGAAAAGTACGATTACAAAAAAGATGACTACGCCGATCCGTTGTCCTGTCCTTAGGACGCTTCAATTTTCACCATTCTAATTCTAGATGTTAAAGCTGGCGGTGGTACCACATTTATCCCTTTCTGTCCCATTGTGCCCCTAAAATTTTCAAAAAATCGCTCCTTGTTGTAGTTTACGTCCCAAGAGCTACTCTAACAGCAAATTTCACGATTCTAATTCTTGCCATTTGGATTTGGCTGTTGTACCACATTTATCGCTTTTTACCCCACTGTGCGCGTAAATGTTCGGATTTAAAAAAAATCCAGTCAATTTCTGGGTCGAACTCATAAGGGCTACCCTCACACCAAATTTCACGATTCTATCTCATTCCGTTTAGATTTGGCGGTGGTACCATATTTATCCCTTTTTGTCCCATTGTGTGGGTAATAGTACGAATTTCGAAAAATCCCGTCTTATTGCTCGTCTACATCTCAAGGGCTACCCTCCCACCAAATTTCACGATTCTAGCTTCAGCCGTTTGGTCTGGGCGATGATCAGTCAGTCAGCCAGTCACGCAACAATTTTAATATATAGATAATAAAAAAATAACAAATAAAATCGCTATTTAAACAGAATTAAAACAAAAAGATTTTTTGAAATTATCTTACCTCTATCAAAAGGGCTATAATTCCTACATTTATCCATAGATTTTTTCAAATAGGCATTATTTTCTTCGCTAGGATGCAAATTTTTATAAAATAAAATAAAATATTTGTTCGTTTTTTTTCTATTTTCTATTTTTTTTTAATCTCCTTTTTCCAATTTGTTTAATGACTTTTACTAAACCACTGTTTCTAAGTGAAAGAGATATTTCCAACATTGGTAGCCCACATTAATAGCTTCAATTTAAATTTATCCATACAAAAATTTTCGGTTTAGATTTTATATAACAGTATGCCACAATCTATAAAAAACCAGTAAGGAAAGGCTAAAGTCGGGCGGGGCCGACTATATAATACCCTACACCACTCTCGTAATATTGAATAACTCTGATATATAAATTTTGTAATTCATGTATAAATTGTTTACATAAATTTAATTTTGGGACATTTTATACTTAAATAATACCCAGTACCACAGTGTGGTGTAGGGTATAAAAACGATTGGATCTAAAGAACATATATATGGGAGAACATATATTTCATCCGAACATATATATGGGAGCTATAGCTAAATCTTAACCGATTTTCTTCAAATTCGGTAGTGTTGGTTCATGGATCAATTAACTCTACCGTTCTAAATTTCTACCATTCTAAATTTCAAAATGATTGGATGTAAAAAACAGCTTCTACAGGACTAAAGAGCAAAATCGGACGAAACATATATATGGGAGCTATAGCTAAATCTTAACCGATTTTCTTCAAATTCGGCAATGTTGGTTCATGGATCAAGAAACTCTACCATTCTAAATTTCAAAACGATCGGATGTAAAATACAGCTTCTATAGGACTAAAGGGCCAAATCGGACGAAAGATATATATGGGAGCTATATCTAATTCTGAACCGATTGCAACCAAATTCAATAGCGATCTTAACAGCCGCGAAATACTCTAAACTGCAAAATTTCAGAACGATCGGAGTGAAATTGCGACCTGTAGTCGACGAACAACTTTACATGGACAGGCGGACGTTAAATCGACTCAGCTAGTGATTCTGAGTCGATCGGTATACTTTAAGGTGGGTCTAACTGTGTTATTTTCAGGTGTTACAAACATCTGCCGTGAAACAAACTTATAATACCCTGTACCACAGTGTGGTGTAGGGTATAAAATTTTTATGTCTGAGACACAAAAAAAAATTTGTTGTTGCATAGAGTAATTTTCTATTAACATGTGTCATCAAATGACCGCCCCAGTAGGTGAGTTGGTACCATGCTCGCCTATGAGTTTGGGGGATGTGGGTTCGATTCCCACCAGAGGCTCTTGTCACTTGCTATTAAATATAGTAAGCGACGCCAATTTTCCCTGGTCCGTAAAATTAGATTACAAATATACTTTGTAGTATTTTAGTAGTAATTTTCTTTTAGTAGTTTTGCTAATAAATTATTCTACTAAAATTTTATATTAAACATTAACCAATTGTCCATAGAAAATTTCTTATCAAAAATTGTCTACCGAAAAGTTTCTATTAAAATTGTCTATAGACTTTCTTTATTAAAGATTTTCTATTAAAAAATTTTATGTTCAAATTCAATCAATTCAATCGAAACTTTCTTTTGAAAATTCTGTGAAAATTTTGAATAGAACAATTTTCTATTAAAAATTGTCTATAGAAAATGTTCCATTAAGAATTGTCTAAAGAAACTTATATTTAACTATTAAAAATTGTAAATGGGCATTTCCTGCTTTGCGGACGGCAGGAATTTCATTAGTTTTTTCCCCATAACTTTGTTGATACTGATCACTGGAATATTATTGGTATAAGCTGATGTGTAAAGTCCATCGAGCCTAATAACACTGAATTTATAGAATTTTTAAAAAAATTTTAGGTTGAATAAAAATCGAGAAATAGACGCCGTGACGGACGGCGCAAAAAACACGATTATTGGGGTATATTAAGTTCAAAATTTCAACGAAACTTCTTATACAAATAATACCTAACTGTGTGCTTGCATATACTAGGATCAATGCTTCTTAAGTGTGTATTTACCATTTATTCTAAAAATAAAAATTTTGTTGAATACCAGACAGCACAATTCATATTGGAAATGGGTTACTACTATAGAAAATTTTCTATAAATGCATTTCTTTAGCAAATTTTCTATTCAAAACTATCTTTAGAAAATTCTATATTTAGCAAATTTTCTATTCAAAATTTGCTTTAGAAAATTCTCTATATATAATATTTTCTATATATATATTTTTTAAAAAATATTAAATAGAAAAAGCTGTAAAAAAATTTGTTTTTATAACTATCTAAAGAAAAATTTTAATTAACAAAATGTCTATTAAATATTTTCTATGGAAAATTGTTTATAGAAAATGTATCAGGTTAGGTTAAGTTGAATAGAAGACAAGGCTATCCTTGGAATACGGTTCTATGCCTACCACCAGGTAGGCCAGAACCATCGGGATCATTTTTCCTGTGGAAGACTTCCCACTTCCCCACTAAGGTTCGAATCTTGTTTGCCAATGACGCTGAGTATGCGCTCTGACGGTACCTTACTGGCCCATCCTCTGACATAGAATGATGTTTTTATGAGTACAGATATGTCGCTTTTCCTTACCAGTTTCAGCTTTGCGCCGGCCAAAGTGAGGGGATGCTCTCCACTAGTTTTACGAAGACCTCGACACAGCATTGTGATGCCAGTTTCAGCATCAAAACGCCCCTCTCAAACTTGCAACTCATTACTTGGATTGTTGGTCCATCATTAGATTCGAGAATGTGGTCCAATACCTTTGTGTAGAATAAATCTTCGAAGATACTATTTTGCTCTTCGGGAATTATGCCAGACGCACTACTGCCATCAATTGTGGCATATTATAGTTTGTCCTGGTTATATTTTTTGGCTATTTGGGAATAAGATGGTGCTTCCTTACCCTTTTTTATAACCAGCTTGTTTTTTTCTTTGGGATGGGTCTTCTTGTTTGAGGCCCCCTTCCTTTATGGATGGTTTGATGGACTTGCTCACCTTCTCCACAACAGGGTCAACTTCACCTCCCATCGTTAACGGATTCTGACTAGATACTCCTTTTTTGGTAGATTGAATAGGTTTCTCCGAAGTGCTGGGTGTCGGTGAGCTTTTTTTCTTCTTAATTGATTTCGCATCGCTATGCTCTTCGGGATATCTGACTCTTTTAGTAGATGTAGAAGAGTCAGATTCATTCTGTAATATCTTCTGCCGGTTCATCATATTCAGTTTCCTTCTTTGTGCCCCTGACAGTCTGTTCCGATTTTCAACAATAGTATTATTGTTATCACTTGATGACTCAGGGTCTGAGTTCCCACTAGCTTTTAAAAGCTGGGGTTGCTTAGCTTGTACCCCCTTGGGTTATCTTAATCTTCTTCTTCGTTTATTTTGCCAAAGGCTTGATGTGCCCTTGTATCTATTTCGACTACGGGATCCGAGGCACCCAACCTCGTAGAAGTTACTTGCTTGAAGTTACTTGGAAATAGAAACCATCTCCACTTCTATACGGATGGTTTGAAGCTTGATGAAAAGTTTGGCTTCGGAGTACACTGTGAAGAACTTAATGTGGATATAGCTCACAGACTACCATATACCTGCAGTGTCTATCAAGCCGAAATAATGGCAATATGGGAAGTCGCCAATCGGCTGAGTCGGCACATACTAACCAAGAGTGGCGTTGTCATTTACTCGGACAGCCAGGCTGCCATCAATTCTCTGGAGGCCACATCCCTAAATTCACAAATAGCCCTCGACTGCCGCAGATCTCTTAACGAGATGGCTGAGCAGTTTAATATACACCTCATATGGGTGCCTGGGCATAGGGATATCCCGGGCAACTGCAAAGCCGATGAACTTGCTAGGAAAGGGACGACTTTACAAATTCTCGAAGAATTTGCATATATTGGTGCGCCACTATCCACGTGCAAGCTTTGGCTTAGGCAAGAGGAAATCAGGAAGTCCAACGAAAGATGGACACATATCGGCACCTGTAGTAGCTAGACAAATCTGGCCAATGTATGACCTGAGAAGGTCAAAATATCTCCTCGCACTAGAAAGGAAAAGATTGTCGACGTTAGTGTCAGTTCTGACGGGACACTGCCTGATCGGCGAACACGCCAGAAGATTGGGTATAAACTCCAATAACTTCTGCAGAAGCTGTGGAGATGAGCAAGAAGTGGAGAGCATTGAGCACTTGCCATGCGACAGTCCCGCTTTGAGTAAACGACGACTGGAACAACTGGGGTCGGCCTTTCTAGGCAGCCTAATAGATCTTTCCAGTACCCATATTCGTGCTATCGATACATTTGTATATCAAACGTGGTACCACTAGGGACCTAAACTGGTCTATGTGAGCTGAGGAAAAGAAAACGGCTGCCACCCTTACCCTAACATAGACCTAAACCTACTTGCTCACGATTGTTTGATAACGACGACACGTGACTCGCGGGTAAATCAACGCTCCCGCCGGTACTGGGTTTATTTTTCCCTGCACCGTTATATCATTTACTTTATCTGGGTTAATCATAAATTTTTGGGGGAGACCCCCATAGCCAGTATTTGCCCGTAATATGTACGTCGATGTTGGCCTTCCAGACTACTTCCGAAATGTCTGTCCTGACCCCGATTCAACAAATTCAACCCCCCACTTTAAGAAGAACACACCTTGTGGTTGCGTAGTAGGTAGGTGAATAGATACTGCGTAATAGGTTGAAACACTATCCGCTGTGCAATAACACGTCCGTTCGCAACGACTGGCGCGACCACAAAATATCTATAGACAATTTTAAATAGAACAATTTCTTTAAACAATTTTCCATAGACGATTTTAATAGACAATTTTCTACAGACAATTTTTAATAGAAAATGTTCTATAGACATTTTTTATAGAATATTTTATATAGAAAATTTTATATAGAATATTTTCTATAGGCAATTTTTAATAGAAAATTTTCTATAAACAATGTTTATTAGAAAATTTTCTATAGACAATTTTTAATAAAAAATTTTTAAATGAAAATTTTCAAAACACAATTTTAAATAGAAAATTTTCTATAGACAATTTTATTAGCAAAATTTTTACAGACAATTAGCTATAGACAATTTTTAATAGAAAGTATTCTGTAAAAAATTTTAATAGATAATTTTCTATACACAATCTTTAATAGAAAATTTTCAACAGACATTTTTTAATAGACAATTTTCTGTAGACATATTTAATAGAACATTTTCAGCAGACAATTTTTAATAGAAAATTTTCTATAGCCAATTCTTAAAAAGAACATTTTCTATAGACAATTTTTGATAGAAAATTTTCATAGATATTATTCTATAAACAATTTAAATAGAAAATTTTTAATAGTAAATTTACATAGATAATTTTCTATAGACAATTTTTAATAGAAAGATTTCAATAACAATTTTTAATAGAAACTTTTCCTTTTTATCCCCTCACCTTAGAGAGGAGGGTATATATCATTTGATACGAACCAAAAGTGTAACACATCGTAACACATCCGTTTTGGTCATTTTATGTCGAATGAGCAATGTCCGTCCGTCTGTCTGCTTGCTGGTGCACACGATAACTCTCGAAAGGAGTAACCGATTGTATGTGGTAATAGTTTCTTCTGTCTCCGGCTAAGTTCGGAGATCATTTTGGTCCACTCCTTCTAGTACCTCCCCCACAAAGGGTTAACATTTAGTGAAATATTGATTATTTAATAACTTCTATACTACCTATTTGAATCCTGTGAAATTCTGCTCATAGTATTACTTTATTATTACTATTACCTCGAGATGGGCGAAGTTGCCTCGCCCGTTTTGGTACCTCCCACACAAATGGACAATTTTGAACCAAAAGTTAATAGCTTATAACTTTATTACCAGTGCATACAAAGACTTGAAATTTTGTACAGTTCAATGCTTTTATAGTACCTAGAGTCTAGAGAAAAGTGGCCGTAATTGGCACTCCCCTTTTGGTACCTCCCACACAAATGGACCATTTTGTACCAAAAGTATGCTTTTAACTTTAATACCATTACATTAAATGTAATTTAAATTGAAAAAATTAAATAAAACAAAAAAATAAATAAATTTACTAATAAATATTATTTTGAGAATCAAGGTGAGGGGATTCATTAGTCGGTTTACCCGACTGAACTTTCTTACTTATTTTAATAACAAATTTTCTATAATTTTTAATAGGAAATTTTTAGACAATTTTTGACAAAAATTGTTCTTTAGACAATTTTTAATAGAAATTTTCAATAGACACTTTATAACAGAAAATTTTTTATAGACAATTCGTAATAGACAATTTTCTATAGAGAATTTAATTTGTAACACAAAATTTGTTATAGGCAATTTTTACTAGCAAATTTTCTATACAAAAGTTTTAATAGAAAATTTTCTATAGACAATTTTTATAGAAAATTTTAAAAGACAATTTTTAACAGAAAAATTTTTGTAGACAATCTATAGACAATTTTTAATAGAAATTTTCTATAGACAATTTTTAATATACAATTTTCTTTTTTCATTTTTTAATACAAAATTTTAGTATACACAACTATAAATAGAACATTTTCGAAAATGAATTTTATATAGAAAATGTTTAATAGAAAATATTTCCATTGAAAATTTTCTTTAGAAAATTCTGTATCTACAATTTTTTACAGATATTTCTATGCAAAATTTTCTGTTCTATTAAAGTTGTTCGATAAAAATTATAAAATGTTTCAGCAAAAATTCAGCTTATAAAATGTTCTATGTATTAGACATTTTTCTTTTAATGATTGTTTTTAGGAAATTTTTTGCCGATATTGCAGAATTAATTTAAAATACCGATTTTGAATATATTGGTTTCTAGAGAAAATATTTATTAAAACTGTTAGATTCAATGAGAAATTTGATTTAAATAACACAAATATTTTATTTTTAATACACACTGTATAAAGCATTAAACTACAGGCTTTTCCTTAAAGCCAAAGGTCATCGGGTTCAGTGATGCCCATTACGAAAAGTAAGTAGTAAATAAAAAAAACCTCTTTTAATGCACATTACTGTTTTGTCGTAATGGGTGAAAACGCATGGAAACAGGCAAAGCGAAACAAAAACCAACCAAAACAAAAATATGTATGTATATATATTATAACAATAATAACCGAAAGAAATACTATAATAATAATGAATACGAAAATTCTAGTAGTCAGCCAAAAACAAAAACACCGCACGAACTATAATATAATTTTCATTTTGGCAAACGTTTATAATTAAGCTGTCAGATTATTTTGACATAACGAAACCGTAACAAAAGCAAACACAATACAACCGAACACAGTTGAACACCGCAAAACACACACACATACATTTGCCATTTGCTACCATTCTTCATGGCTGCAGGACTAAAAGGCATGAACCCTGAACAGCCTGAAAGGATTCAGGGTATAAAAAAAGGTGACGACTCTATATTCTCGCCTCTCGTTATAGCAAAAAAGAGCCAGGCAGCACAGAGGCACGCACTCTTACTCCGACGGACGGACAAACCCAACGACACACAAAATACCATTGTTCGAGACGATGCCAAAAATGGCCTTTAAATCGCATTTTACACTTTTGCAAAAATAACGACAAAAATCTGAATCACATTCGGAATGGGCAAAACCAAAAACGCCAAAAAATATTTATGCGAAATAAAAGCGGAAATGAAAGGGTGCTATAATTGTAGTGGAGTCGGTCGGTCGTACGTCGCCGTCGTCTATGGTAAAAAATACATTAATACACATTCGTCCATTCATACCTAGGCACAGTGGAAGAAACATGTAAAAACTGTTCTTAACAAAAAAAATTTAAAGACCATTTTCTATTTCATTTGCAAGAGTTTTCGATATAACATTTTATATAACAAGCATTTTGTAGAAAAATTCCTAGTAAAAGTTATTTTTCATTAAATTTTGTAAATTAAACATTTACCATAAGAAATTGATTAAAGCTAAATTTCTATTAAAAATCTTCTATAGAAAAATTCTACATAGGGCATTTTTCTATTAACAATTGTCCGTTGAAATGTCTCTATCTATTGTTTATAAAAATAATTAAAACTTTAAAATGTAAAACTTTTTATATACAAAAATTCTATTAAAATTGTCTATACAAATTTTTATATTAAAAATTGTCCTTAATTTTTTTATACTCAAATTTTTATATAGACATTTTTATCACCTCACCTTAGAGAGGAGGGTATATATCATTTGCTACGAGCCAAAATTGTAACACATCGAAGGAGTGACCTAAGACCCCAAGTATGTTCGGCGGAAATCCGTTTTGGGTCATTTTAAGTCGAATGAGCAATGTCCGTCCGTCCGTCTGTCTGTCTGCTGGTTGGTGCGCACGATAACTCTCGAAAGGATTAACGGATTGACTTCAAATTTTGTATGCGATAATATTTTGGTCTATCTCCGGCTAAGTTCCATATTGGTCCACTCCTTCTAGTACCTCCCCCACAAAGGGTTTACATTTAGTGAAATATTGATGCATTAATAACTTCTATACTGCTTATTCGAATCTACTGAAATTTCACACATAGTAGTAGTTTATTAGTCGCTATAACCTCGAGAAAAATGGGCGAAGTTTCCACGCCCCTTTTGGTACCTCCCACACAAATGGGCTATTTTGCACCAAAAGTTAACAGCTTATAACATTATTACCAGTGCATAGAAATACTTAATATTTCGTACAGCGTAATGTTTTTATAGTACCTATAGTTCAGTGAAAGATGGGCCTCATCGGCAGGACCCTTTTGGTACCTTCTACACAAATGGACCATTTTGTACCAAAATTTAACAGTTTATATCTTTAATACCAGTGCATAAAAATACTTGAAATTTTGTACAGTGTAATGTTTTAATGGTAACTAAAGTCCGGTAAAAAATGGGCATTGTTGTACCGCCCCTTTTGATACCTCCCACACAAATGGACCATTTTGTACCAAAAGTTAGCAGCTTATAACCTTAATACCAGTGCATGCAAAAACTTGAAATTTTGTACAGTGTAGTGATGAAAAATGGGCGTCGTTGATACGCCCCTTTTGGTAACTCCCTTTTGGACTATTTTGCACCTAAAGTTGCCAGTTTATAGCTGTACTACCAGCACGTACTTTAAAGTTATTAAATGCAATTTCAATTGATAATAATTTAAACAAAAAAATAAATATATTTAGGAATATTTTTGGGATTGAAGGTGAGGGAATTCTTAAGTCGGTTTACCCGACTGAAGTTTCTTACTTCTTTTATTAAAAATTGCCTATAGAATGTTTTCTATTGAATGTTGTCCATAGAAAATATTCAATTACAAATTGCCAATAGAAAATTTTATATTTAAATTGAAAGAAAGTTTTCTATCGAAAATTGTTTATAGGGAATGTTCTATTGCGAATTGTCTATAGAAAACTTTCTGCTAAAAATTGTCTATAGGAAATTTTCTGTTAAAAATTGTCTTAAGAAATGTACTATTCTAAATTATATATAAAAATCGAAAATTGTTTATAGAAAACTAGCCGGACCCGGTCCACGTCGTTGCCCCAGACTTCAGATTTCCGATCCCGTCCATTTTTAGATCAATCACGTAGACTGTTAACAGATACGTATACGCAAAATTTCAGCAATCTCGTATCCAAATTTTGTAAGATATCTCTATTTCAAAATTTGACCTATATGGGCGGGACAACGCCCATTGGTCCGATTCCGCCATTTTTGGACCATTCACATAAACTGCCTCTAGATGCATACACACAAAATTCCAGCACTCTATCTGAAATTAAAGGCCTGTTTTATATACAATTTGTTATAGATTGGAAATATCATAGATCATGGAAATATCTATATAAGTCTGAAAGCTGAGTAGAAACACTAGAAAACTGTGCATTCCTTTTTTTTTTTTTTGATCGAGTTCGCGTTTAAAAGATAGTGACAATTTTTAAGTATATAATTAGCACATTTTTTTTGTAAATTTTCTAAAAGTCCAGTAAGACGATATCGTTATTACTCTAAAATGGCATTCTTCTGAACAATTTTATCAAAATCGCTACACCACGCTTTTTTGATATTCGCAACATAATATTTTGACCTTGAATTTCAATGTCAGAATAATGATTCTGCAAAAAAACGATTATCGCCATTAAAAGCCCATAAAAACTCTTTAAGAAACATTTATTAAATATTGCATGTCGTTCACCAAATTTGATATATATGCCGAAGATTAGGAACATGTTTATTAAAATCGACAAAATTAAAATGCATATAACTGCAGTTGTGGTCACCGAAATGCAGTAATATTTTAGATTATTGCTATTTACGCATTCGCCACTGTGTACACCAAATGTCATTCAATTCGGAAAACATTACCAACAAAAGCTGGGCTCCTGACAAATTATGCTTCATACACGGGGCAAAATCGCCTTTTTTGATATGTTTGAATCGAAAGAAAATATATTTGGAAAACACATTTTTAAATATTATGCATTTCTGAGCAAATAAATTTTATTTGAAAATCAATAAAATATATTTGTAACTCATATATTAATATGTTACAACATATAATATTTGCAAACTAAGTTCCTCAAATGAAATATGTGTTTGAATACAAATAAAATTATTGAAATTATATTTTTCTCCAAATATAATTTATTTAAAAAAGATTTTCGAAACTTTTGTTGCATTTTTCGAATTTCAGTGTTAATTTTTTTTAATTTGGCATTGAACCTCCCAGTTATGATACCAAATGCAGCATTAAATCCTGTTTTAAATCAATCATTTACATTTTCTGAGTATTCCAGGCCATCATTAGTTGTTAATCCTCCAAGTAATATATTTCGATTCAAGATTATACGATTTCAATTATTATTGTTTATTATTTTTACGACATGAAAAATTTCTAAAAAATTAACTTTGAATCACTGATATATTTAACACAATTTAGGTATTTTCTGAATACTTAATTAAATGCAAATGAATATTTGCTTCGGAAAAAAATCGTCCAAAGTAAATACATGTTGCGATGTAAAGAAAGATTTGTTTAGAACAACATCGAAAACTCTTGCAAATGAAATAGAAAATGGCCTTTAAATTTGTTTTGTTAAGAACAGTTTTTACATGTTTCTTCCACTGTGCCTAGGTATGAATGGACGAATGTATTAATGTATTTTTTACCATAGACGCACGGGGCAAAATCACCTTTTTTGATATGTTTGAATCGAAAGAAAATATATTTGGAACACAAATTTTTAAATATTATATATTTCTGAGCAAATAAATTTTATTTGAAAATCAATAAAATGTATTTGGAACGCATATATTAATATATTACAACAAAATTTATTTGCAAACTAAATTTCTCAAATAAAATATGTGTTTAAATACAAATAAAATTATTGTTTAGGAGTTTTTCCAAATATATTTTATTTAAAAAAAATTTCAAAACATTTACTGACTTTTCGAAATTCAGTTTTAATTTTTCCTTGTTTTCGAATTAGACCTCCCAGTTATGATACCATATTAACTTCCGTTTTAAATCAATCATTTAAATTTTCTGAGTATTCCAAGCCATCATTAGTTGTCAATCCTCTAAGTAATTTATTTTAATCCAATATTATACGATTTCAATTATTATTATTTTACGAACATTTAACATTTCCAAAAAATTAACTTTGAATTACTGAAAAATTTAACACAATTTATGTATTTTCCGAATACTTAAATGCAAATAAATATTTGTTTCGGAAATAATAGTCCCAAATAATAACATATTGGGATGTAAACAAAGATTTGTTTAGAACGACATCTTCCCAAGTATATAATTTTTGTATATACCAAATACTTTATGTTTAGAGTGTACCCTGAATATATATATGTTTCAAGCCGAATATGTTTGGGACAATATACTACAGAAGCGATTTTTTTTCAGCGTGCGACGGCGACGTACGACCGACCGACTCCACTACAATTATAGCACCCTTTCATTTCCGCTTTTATTTCGCATAAATATTTTTTGGCGTTTTTGGTTTTGCCCATTCCGAATGTGATTCAGATTTTTGTCGTTATTTTTGCAAAAGTGTAAAATGCGATTTAAAGGCCCTTTTTGGGAGGATTAACAACTAATGATGGCCTGGAATACTCAGAAAATTTAAATGATTGATTTAAAACAGGATTTAATGCTGCATTTGGTATCATAACTGGGAGGTTCAATGCCAAATTAAAAAAAATTAACACTGAAATTCGAAAAATGCAACAAAAGTTTCGAAAATCTTTTTTAAATGAATTATATTTGGAGAAATTCCTAAACAATAATTTTATTTGTATTCAAACACATATTTCATTTGAGGAACTTAGTTTGCAAATATTATATGTTGTAACATATTAATATATGAGTTACAAATATATTTTATTGATTTTCAAATAAAATTTATTTGCTCAGAAATGCATAATATTTAAAAATGTGTTTTCCAAATATATTTTCTTTCGATTCAAACATATCAAAAAAGGCGATTTTGCCCCGTGTATGAAGCATAATTTGTCAGGAAGCCAGCTTTTGTTGGTAATGTTTTCCGAATTGAATGACATTTGGTGTACACAATGGCGAATGCGTAAATAGCAATAATCTAAAATATTACTGCATTTCGGTGACCACAACTGCAGTTATATGCATTTTAATTTTGTCGATTTTAATAAACATGTTCCTAATCTTCGGCATATATATCAAATTTGGTGAACGACATGCAATATGTAATAAATGTTTCTTAAAGAGTTTTTATGGGCTTTTAATGGCGATAATCGTTTTTTTGCAGAATCATTATTCTGACATTGAAATTCAAGGTCAAAATATTATGTTGCGAATATCAAAAAAGCGTGGTGTAGCGATTTTGATAAAATTGTTCAGAAGAATGCCATTTTAGAGTAATAACGATATCGTCTTACTGGACTTTTAGAAAATTTACAAAAAAAATGTGCTAATTATATCCTTAAAAAATGTCACTATCTTTTAAACGCGAACTCGATCAAAAAAAAAAAGGAATGCACAGTTTTCTAGTGTTTCTACTCAGCTTTCAGACTTATATAGATATTTCCATGATCTATGATATTTCCAATCTATAACAAATTGTATATAAAACATTGTCTATTAAAAATTGTCTATAGAAAATTGTGTATAGAAAATTTAAACTTAAAAATTGTCTATAAAAAAAAATTTCTTTTAAAATTGTCTATAGAGAACTGTAAATAAAAAATTTTCTACAGAAAATTAATTTCTATTAAAAATTTTCTATTCAAATTGCCTACGGACAATTTTCTATTAAAAAGTCTACTAATACTTGTCTATAGAAAAATTTTCAATTAAAAAAATATTCTATTAAAAATTATCTATCGAAAATTTTGTATTTAAAATTGACTTCAGCAAAATTTCTATTAAAAATTGTCTAAGGAAAACTTTTATACAAAATTCTCAATGGAAAACTATCTATACAAAATCTTCTATAGACAATTTGT
Organism: Eudasyphora cyanicolor; assembly: GCA_963930755.1. NCBI lineage: Eukaryota > Metazoa > Arthropoda > Insecta > Diptera > Muscidae > Eudasyphora > Eudasyphora cyanicolor. The sequence goes on from OZ005735.1 coordinate 42,729,058, forward strand.
AATAGAAAATTTTCTATAGACAATTTTTAATTGAAAAATTTTTATAGAAAACTTTGAATAGAAAATTCTCCAGAGAAGATTTTTAACAAAAATTTTCCATAGTCAATTTTTAACCAAAAATTTTCTATAGAGAATTTTAATGAAAAATTTTCTATAGAGAATTTTAATGAAAAATTTTCTATAGAGAATTTTAATAGAAAGTTCTATAGACAATTTTTAATAGGAAATTTTAATACAAATTTTCTATAAACAATTTTAAATGGAAAAGTTTCTGTAGAAAATTGTTAATAGAAAATTTTTACAGACAATTTTAATTGAATATTTTCTATAGACAAATTTTAATCGAAAATTTTCTATGAACAGTTTTTAATAGAAAAATTTGGATAGAAAGTTTTACATAGAGAATTTTTAATAAAAAGTTGTCCGTAGACAATTTTTAATAGAACGTATTTTAATAGAAATATTTAATAGAAAGTATTTTAATAGAAAGTATTTTTAATAGAAAATTTTGAATATACATTTTTTAATAAACAATTTTCTATAGACAATTTTTAGTAGAATATTTTCTATACACAATTTTTAATAGAAAATTTTCTGTAGTGCCTACGGACAATTTTCTATTAAAAAGTCTACTAATACTTGTCTATAGAAAAATTTTCAATTAAAAAAATATTCTATTAAAAATTATCTATCGAAAATTTTGTATTTAAAATTGACTTCAGCAAAATTTCTATTAAAAATTGTCTAAGGAAAACTTTTATACAAAATTCTCAATGGAAAACTATCTATACAAAATCTTCTATAGACAATTTGTAATAGAAAATTTTCTATAGACAATTTTTAATTGAAAAATTTTTATAGAAAACTTTGAATAGAAAATTCTCCAGAGAAGATTTTTAACAAAAATTTTCCATAGTCAATTTTTAACCAAAAATTTTCTATAGAGAATTTTAATGAAAAATTTTCTATAGAGAATTTTAATAGAAAGTTCTATAGACAATTTTTAATAGGAAATTTTAATACAAATTTTCTATAAACAATTTTAAATGGAAAAGTTTCTGTAGAAAATTGTTAATAGAAAATTTTTACAGACAATTTTAATTGAATATTTTCTATAGACAAATTTTAATCGAAAATTTTCTATGAACAGTTTTTAATAGAAAAATTTGGATAGAAAGTTTTACATAGAGAATTTTTAATAAAAAGTTGTCCGTAGACAATTTTTAATAGAACGTATTTTAATAGAAATATTTAATAGAAAGTATTTTAATAGAAAGTATTTTTAATAGAAAATTTTGAATATACATTTTTTAATAAACAATTTTCTATAGACAATTTTTAATTGAACAATTTTTAGTAGAATATTTTCTATACACAATTTTTAATAGAAAATTTTCTGTAGACAAGTATTAATAGACAACTTTTAATAGAAACTTTTCCATAGACAATTTTTGATCGAAAATTTTCTGTAGACAATTTTAAATTTACAGTTTTCTATAGACAATTTTAACAGAAATTTTGTCTATAGACAACTTTTAAATTTAAATTGTGTATAACCAATTTTCTATAGAATTTTTTTAACAACTTTTTTCTATAGACAATTGTAACAAAAATGTTTCTATTGAAATTTTTTAAATTACAATTTTCTATAAACAGTTTTTACTTTTAGTAGAACATTTTCTATGGCCAATTTTTAATAGAAAATACTCTATAGAAAATTGTTAATAAACAATTTTCTATAGATAATGTTTAATAGCAATTATGCCAATTTCTATAGACAATTTTTATTAGAAAATTTGCTATAGACAATTTTTATTAGAAAATTTGCTATAGACAATTTTTATTAGAAAATTTGCTATAGACAATTTTTATTAGAAAATTTGCTATAGACAATTTTTAATAGAAAATTTTCTATAGAACATTTTTAATAGAAAACTCTCTATAGAAAATGTTTAATAGAAAATTCTACATACAAAATTTTCTACAGAAACTTTTCCATTTAAAATTGTTTATAGAAATTTTGTATTAAAATTTCCTATTAAAAATTGTCTATAGAAAACTTTCTATTAAAATTCTCTATAGAAAATTTTTCATTAAAATTCTCTATAGAACATTTTTTGTTAAAAATTGACTATAGAAAATTTTCTGTTAAAAATTTTCTCTGGAGAATTTTCAATTAAATATTTTCTATAGAGAATTTTCAATTAAAAATTTTCTATAAAAAATTTTCATTAAAAATAGAAAATTTGCTATTACAAAATGTCTATAGAAAATTTTGCATTAATTATTGTCTAAAAAAAATGTCTAAAGATTGTCTATAGAAAAGTTTCTATTAGCAGTTGTCTATAGAAAATTTCTGTTAAAAATTCTCTAGTAAAAATAATCTATAGAAAATTGTATATAAAACATTGTCTATTAAAAACTGTCCATTAAAAATGGTTTATAGAAAATTAAAATTTAAAAATTCTCTTTATAAAAAATTTCTATTAAAATTGTCTATAGAAAACTGTAAATTAAAAATTGTCTACAGAAAATCTTCGATCAAAATTTGTTTATTAAAAATTTTTCTATTATCTATTAAAAATTCTCTATTAATACTTGTCTATAGAAAATTTACTATTAAAATTTTTGTACAGAAAATATTCTATTAAACATTTTCCATGGAAATTTTTCAATTCAAAATTGTCTATTTAAAACTTTCGATTAAAAATAATCTATTGTAAATTTTCTATTAAAATATTGTCTAAATAAAATTTTCTATTAAAAAAATTTGTTCAAAATTTTCTATTACAAATTGTCTATAGACAATTTTCTTTTAAAATTGTCTATATAAAATTGTCTATATTAAACTTTCTACTAAAAATTATTTATAGAAAACTTTCTTTTAAAAATTGTCTACAGAAAATTTCTATTAAAAATTTGCTATAGAAATTTTGTCTACAGAAAAATGTATGTTAAAAATTATATATAGAAATTTTGTATACAGGAAAATTTATATTAAAAATTATTTAAAGAAGATTTTCTATTAAATTACCAAAATGTTCTAATAGAAATCATTTATTTTAGCTTTCTTTGAAACATTATTTTCAGAAAAATATGTTTTAATAATTGTCTATAGACAAATTTTTATTAAAAACTTCCAACAGAAAATTTTCTCTAAAAATTCTCTGTAGATAATTTTCGATTACAATTGTCTACAGAAAATTTTCTATTAAAAATTGTCTATAGTTATTTTTCTATTAAAAATAAGAACATTTTTTATTACAAATTGTCTATAAAAATTTATTTTAAATTGTCTACAGTGAATTTTCTATTAAAACTTGTTTTTAAAAATGTTCTATTAAAAATTGTCTCTCGAAAATTTTCTATTGGAAATTGTTTGTACACATTTTTTTATTGAAAATTGTCTAAAGAAAATGTTCTGTTAAAAATTGACTAAATACATTTTTTGGTAGCAATTGGATAATAGAAAAATGCATAGAAAAATTTCTGCAGACAAATTTGAAATTTGAATTTTGAATAGAATTTTTTTTTTTTATTTTTTAAAAATAATCTAATGAAAATTTTCTTTTACAAACAGTCTATTAAAAAATGCTTATAAAACAATTTTCGGTAGATATTTTATTATTTCTATTGCATTTTCTTTTTAAAAGTTTTAATATTTTTTATCATAGGTTAGACATTTTTCTATAAAAAATTGGATTTAGACCGAATTTTTTTTGTGGATTTTTTTTTGCAAATTTTCTTTAAAAAACTGTTTATAAACATTTTTAAGTGCCTTTCACCAGCTAAGAATAATAGTATTTTTTTAGGTACGGTTCCCACTGTGTGACACCCTCCCTGTAAAGGCTTACAGGTACTCGTAAGTGTTCAAAAGCATTGGCTCCGTCCATATTCACTACACACAAAGCGCATTCGTTGCTACGGTGGTAACACCCCCCGCACTCACTTCCCACAGCGTTTGTGTGCGAGTGTGTGTTTGCGTGTTAATAATAGTAATTGTTACGATTTTTTTTGGTTTGATAATAGTCTTCTTCGGTGGTTTGTCCTATAATTTTTCCCTGCTTGTTCCGGGGGTATTTTGGCAATTTTTTTGCAAAGGGTTGCAAATATTTTTATTTTCTGTTACAGATTAATTTCTTTCTGCTACGGAGTGTTAGTGTGTATGGATGGTTCTCTTTGTGTTTGTATGGGTAACTGTGCCAGTTCTATTTTATTTGAGTATTTGGGCTGTGATCATGAAGGGGGTTGTCATTGAGGCCGATGGAAATTCAACAAAGGACTTTATAATGATGGTGTCGAATTTTCAAATTGCCACCCATGTTATAATTGTTAGGGATGAGTACACAAAATTAATCCCACAGATGTGATCGTTAAAGTCTTAAACAATAATACAATTCGGTAGTGGGAAAGGGTCAACATTTTTCTAGAAACCTAAAAAGATTAAGTGCTTATATTAAAAGAATTTTCTAGAATTCCTGTTCTCACACTTATTATGACCAACGATTTTTTATACATTTTATCGTTGGAAGGAAAATGTTCTTGAAGGAACGCCATCAAATTACTGAATTAAAGTAGATTGAATCTAACCCAATAAATGTTATAATATTTTAAAATATTTAATTATTTAGTTGTAGGATATCTTAATATTTAAAATATTTACATTTTCCATAAAATATAGCAAAAGTGGCCGATTTTTAAAATTAATTTGAGTTAGGCTTTGGAAAGCTCTAGTCAAGTCATGAGGATGAAATAAATAGGGAACTTTGTGAATTATTTTGAAGTAGGTTTTCCCACTGTGTATAGATTTATTTTCATATTATTTTTAGATAGTGAAAGAAATTCAGGTTTACTTATCAATAAACGCAAGTTCCTAGGCTTTTACATCTCATCTAATTTGTTATTATCCCTGAATAAATTTAGCTATCATATCTGGACAGTTTTATATTCAAAATATTAATATATTTATTTATTTCTTTGTTTTAACTACCAAAAGGGGCGTGGCAATTCGCCCATTTTTTACTGGACTGTATGTACTATAAAAACATTATACTGTACAAAATTGCAAGTATTTGTATGGACTGATATTAATGCTATAAGCAGTTAACTTTTGGTGCAAAAATGGTCACTTTGTGTGGGAGGTACCAAAATGGTTGGTGACATTTCGCCAGTTTTGTGCCAATAACGCCTACTTTTCACTTGACTGTAGGTACTATAAAAGCATTACACTGCACAAAATTTCAAGTATTTATATGCAACGGATAAACTATTACTATGTGAGGAATTACAGATGATTCGGATAAGTATTAGAGAAGTTATTAGAGAATCAATATTTCGAACATGGCTCATCTTCGAACTTAGCCTGAGATAGAAAAAAATAATATTACATACCAAATTTGAAGTCAATTTGTTTTTTCTTGTGAGAGTTATCGTGCGCCAGACAGACGGACAGACAGACAGACTGACGGACGGACATTGCTCAAATGACTTAAAATATCCTAAAACGGATTTCCGCCTAACATACTTGGAGTCTTAGGTCGCTCCTTCGACGTGCAACACTTTTGGCTCGTAGCAAATTATATATACCCTTCATTCTAAGGTGATGGATAAAAATATATATTTTGCGGGTGTTCTGCTATTCATATCCAAATTTTGGTATTCAACGTTGATTAATTTGTTTTTTAGAACTATTAAAATTTTACATTGAGGGTTACTTTCTTATTTTCATAAATCTAAATGTGGTATAAACATTCAACACAATTGTTTATAACGGGTGATCCAAGTAGAGATACTTTTTTCAATAGCCTTTTTTTGACAGATCACGTGTGAGTCGTGTAATACTGTCATGTTATTTTTGTTAAGTATTGTTTGGCATTTCGTCATGGAAAGACTTACGCCTGAACAACGTTTACAAATCGTTCAACTTTATTACGAAAATTCACGTTCTGTGAGGAATGTGTTTCGTGCACTTCGCTCAACTTATGGTCAACATAATCGGCCTACTGAGCGTACCATTCGCAACACCATCACCCATCTTGAAACCCATCATTCATTATTGGATAATATTCGACCGAATAGACCACGTCCAGCGCGCAGTGGTCTATTCGGTGCCGTTCGCAGCAACTCGGACTGACATATGGAACGACTTGGCGCATTTTACGTCGAGATCTTAAATTGAAAGCATAAAAAATACAGCTTGTGCAAGAAATGAAGCCGCCCGACCTTTCCAAGCGATAGCTTCGCTCTATGGGCTCTTGAAAAGTTTCAAGAATATCCGACGTTTTCGAGCCAAATTTTGTTCAGCGATGAGGCCCATTTCAGGCTCAATGGGTATGTAAACAAGCAAAATTGCCGAAATTGGGACGAAGAGCTACCTGAAGAGATTCAAGAGCTGCCACTTCATCCAGAAAAAACAACGGTTTGGTGTGGTTTGTGGGCCGGTGGAATCATCGGTCCATATTTTTTCAAAAATGATGCCGGTGAGAACGTAACCCTGGCGACCGTTATCGTGCCATGATAACCGACTATTTGATTCCTGAAATTGAAGCTCGTGATCTCGGCGACATTTGGTTTCAACAAGACGGCGTCACTTCCCACAAATCGCATCGATCAGTGGATTTATTGAGAGAACACATCGGTGAGCAGATAATTTCACGGTTTGGGCCGGTCGATCGTGTGATATCACACCGTTAGACTTTTTCCTGTGGGGATATGTAAAGTCTAAAGTTTATGCGGACAAACCCGCTTCGATTCAGGCCTTGGAGCAAAACATCACGCGTGTCATTAGACAGTTACCAGTCGAAATGCTCGAACGAGTCATCGAAAATTGAACTCAATGGATGGACCATCTGAGACGTAGCCGCGGCCAACATTTGATATACATAATCTTCAAAAAATAAATGCCAAAGAATGTTCTTTCAAATGATAATAAACATTCCCCATTCAATTCGAATTTTCTGTGTTTTTTTCTTAAAAAAGTAGGGAACCTCGAAATGGATCACGCTATATTATTTTATGGATGGGTAAATTTGAATTATACGAGTAGTAGTTCTATAAAAGAAAATAATAAACGTAGAATGCTAAAATTTTAAGATGATTCATATCTGATGTTCGTTTCGTAGAATCCCGATATTGGCTTTGGCCTTGGGTATTGAAGGATAGGTCATTGCACATGGCTCCATTTGTCCTTGAGGATGGATCCATCCTCACTACTTCTGTCTATAACAGCCATCACTAGACTCTCCTTCGCCACTTCATTGAAGTGCTTGGTGAGTGTCCTGTTGATGGTGACATTAGGGCCTCTTGCCTTTTTCGAAGGCAGGGGTTCATCAGGTGATCTGATTCTTTTGATTTTATTAGCCGTTAACACAGCTGAATTTGTTGCTCTCTCAGCCGACTCATTGGCCTTAGAAGCATCTATGACGCCTTTAGCCCAGGTAAGTGACTTTTTTTGTTTTTCGGTAAGAGCCGAAACCTCAACACCCTCCAACTTCGTCAAAACTCTGAGCGCTATTCGGTGCTCATTGTGCTTCCGTTTTGACGGTCGGAAATGACGTTTTCCCCTCACCGTACCACCTGTTGTAAGTACTGGGGGGAAATTTTCACCATGTTTGGTGTGGTCGGCTTTGGTAAAGACCAACGGACGGTAAAGACCATCGGAACGCGAAGGCATCCCCGTCAACGTATTTATTAATTATTTTTTTGTCTGTATTAGCCCGTAATAGGTACTACAATGTAGGACTTCCAGACTTTGTATAGATTTTTTTGCGATTGCGTAATAGCTATCCGCTCTGTGCGAAACACGTCCGTTCACTACGACTGATCAGCAACGACCGACAGGTCATGGATCTGTATATGCATTTCTGCACAGACTTGGCCTTTATGACAGTAGTACCCAGCAAAAAATAAAAGAAGTACTTCCAAAAGAATAACATTATAAGTACTTCCAAATCATAAGTATGAACATTTTTTCGACATTTAAAAAAGTTCTTCTAAATAACTAACCAAAATGCAATTTCGGATTATAAATTATTAACCCAAGAATGCATAATTTCAAAACGATTGGATGTAAAATAAAGCTTCTGAAGTGATAAACGTCCAGATCGGAAGGAACATATATATGAGGGCTATGAAATATAAGTAAAATACTGCTTCTATAGTGCTAAAGGGAAGAAATATATATTTATATGGCGGGTATATCAGAATTAGTGAATGGTTCTGGAAGCTAGTCGACTTTCGACTTTTTCATCAACCAAATTTAGTTTCAGTCCACTAGGTCGATTAATCGGACCTAAAAGTCGACTTTTTCATAGTCAATTAAAATAACATAAAGTCATTTCAAAGTATGCTGATTTTCTTCGAAATATGTTAAATTGTGGAATTGTAGTACATTGGATTGCGATAAAAATTTATTAATAACACTTTATACTTTCCACAAATGTTGATATATCGTCACCAGAAATGCCCAAGAGCGTAACCCTCAAATGAAAATTCGTTTTTCGTCCAAAAATCAAGATTTTATTGAAGAAAAAAAAAGATGTAACAAAAGGCGTAACCCACATTGTATTAAACAGAACGTACTGTATTCATCTATTTAGCCTTTGAAGTAGTTCTCTTGTTGCTGTATTGATTTTTGTCAATCGTGTTTGACAGCTATTTTAGATGCAAAATTCTATAAGGGGTCTGTATTTAAATTTGGCCTTTATCTGAATGGTATCTATTTTTTTTTTATCAAATTTCGCAGTGTTCATGATTCTATAAACTAATCTCTGCCAATTTTAATAATGATCTGAAGTAAAACACGAAAATACATTTTTCCAACCTTGCTAGTGACCGTTTATTCTCTGATTAAAAAATCCTTTGTGCAAAATTTAGTACATTTGACTAAAATATGACTTCTATGGAGTTTAGATGCTAAATCGGAAGGAACACATCCATGCGAGTATCTGGGGCTATATGTAAATTTGAACCGATATTGTTCACACAGATATTAACTGTTAAAATAAGATACTCCTTACCAAATTTCATGAATATCGAAAGGAATTTATATCTTCTATAGAGGGTATAAGCTAAATCGAAGTACATTCATATATATTAAGATATCTGGTTCAAATAGTTGAGAGATTTTTGTTCGTTCGCCTTAGCCGAAAGAAAATAAGTAACACAAACAGTCCCTATATCTAAATACGGATTGTCTTTCAATTTTAATACGCATTGTCTTGTCCCAAAATAAAGAAATGTGCAAAATTTCTTTGAGATGGGACTATATTTGTGACCTGCACATTGAATACAAGAATCCATGCACAGACTGACATAGCTAAATCGGTTCAGAAAGTGATTCTAAGTCGATCGGTATAATACACGATGGTTCTATATATCTCTTCTGATTTTGGGTGTTAGAAACAAATGCATAAAATTATAATAAATTGTACCACATTGTGGTGTAGGTTATAATTAAATAATTTTAAAAGAAATTATGGTAATTAAATATACCATACCATACTTACTGTACCACACTGTGGTACTTTACTACTCTTTGAACCGGGGCTACGGAAAATACATATCGCCGCACAAATGTGCTATGTATTACAGTGTAAAATAAAAATCCCTTTTTATTAGTGAAAATGTTGGTCATTTGCGAAAATGTTACGAATGACCCCATAGTGTACTATGGGGTCATTCGGTCACACTTTTCAAGAGCCAGCTACACCATACAGTTGATCTCTTTGACCAATAGTATATTATTTATACGTTCCCTTCCCTATGTCAACATTTATATACCTTTAAAATAAGAGATCTCTGGACCCAAAGATGTTAATAAGAACGACATGTATTCATCAAATAAATACAACGCCAAAAAAGCAAATCTTACAGTGCTTTAAAAGGAGTTGTGCAAAAGTGGTGACAAAGAAGTACTTCCCCGGCGCGACAACCCCTTGTTAAATTCATTGGTGAAAATCCAAATTAGAACAACTTCCGGATCATAGGTTGGGGATTTTTATTGCTTCCTTGGATGCTCTTTTTTTGCTGGGTAGATATACATAGCTGTGGAGCTCCTTCGGAGTACTGGCTACATGGCCTTTGTGTTTGCGATGACATCAGGTATCTGCATAACATGGGTGTGGTATGTAGCGGAGAACTGCTGATAGACTGACAGCTAATGGGCAATATTATGAGTACCAAGTCTTCTCACTGCAACATAGTTGGCAAGGGATGGTCAAGGGATGCCGATGTGTAAATGGGGAAGGAAGGTTAGGTTAGGTTGAAAGGTTCGCCCGTCCTTATACAACTGACGAGTTCATTGGGACCGCAGCTCGGTCCATTGTGCTTCCCGTAAGCAGAAGTGAAGGAGAGAAGTTCAGAGGAAGTTAGTAGTAGAGGAGATAGGCGAAGTAGAGAAGGTTTAGTAGCCCAGTGTTATGAGTTGATCCTTGTGGTTTTGCTGAGCCAGAGAGATTTCTTGATGAATTTGACGAGGGGTTTGAGTGGAGCTCCACCTGCTAAAGTTAATGTCTACGGACATGAGACGTTTTTCTTTGAGGTTCACTTTGCTGTATTGGGGTCCCCTACACATGGGTATAATTGCAATGGGAGTAACGCGTCGACGTCCAGGATCTTATGTCATTTGGGCCAGACAGTCGCTCCTGGTAGAACGGAACATTGGCTCATGTGTCAATGGGAACCAGCTGCTACACGGATGGGTACAAGCTAGGAGGCAGGACGGGGTGGGTATATTTATTAAGGATCCATAAGTCGAACTTTACTTCCGCCTCCCAGACCATTCTGTATTTCAAGCGGAAGTTCGAGCCATACCGGAGTGTGTGAACTGTTTCAGTAACACTACAAAGCCTAAGTATGCCAACATCATCACAGAGAACCAAATGGCGAAATTCACCTTTTCTATTGAAGAGACCTCGTGTGTCCATGGACATGAGACGTTAAAACGTATCCTCCCTTTAAAGTAACCTAACTCGTTGAAGAAAACCTGACCACAGGTTATTTTTCTGCCGCCACAGTTGGCAGGGATTCTTGGGTGTTCCCAATGCCTTACAGATCTTCGGATCTTGTTTGTGGCACGCTCGGGCCTAGCCTTAACAAATGGTTGCCGTTCACCGATTTTGAACGGAATAGTAAGAGATATACCTTTCTCTTCCCAGTGGGAAAGCTACGTCCATGTATGCCTGGTGATGAGACAGTTACATCTACACACAGGCATTCACCCGTTTGTGTGTGTTAATTTATCGATCGTGAGATCGTTGCTGCTTTTATGTTTGGAAATAAAACTGGTAGTTGTTTTACCTATGAAACTCGACCAGATCAGTAGCATTGTACTCTAGGTTGTAACTTCGATTATGGCCTTGGTTATAGAATAATCATTGGGAGCAGCCTCACGGGGTGGCTGTGATTGTTACCCAAATCGCGGGTTGAGCGCTTGCTCCAGGTAGATTTGTCTGACAACCAAGCTTTTATGATCCATAGAATAGCAGAGATTTTAGGTTGAAATAGACCTTGGTAATTCTAAGGTGTTGCCCGTCGAATCTAGTGGGTTAAGCCTACTAGACTTGCAGCATGTAAAACACATCATCATATTTTGTAGGTGATTGGATTCATTAGCCACAAGACCACAAAAAAGGTGAGGAATAGGATTAGTGGGCTTGGTACGTGTATTTTAAAAAGAAAAATTTTCATATTACATATCTACCATTTCTACAATACTAACGGAATTCGGTTTGTAAGTTACAAAATTATGCGGTTCGAACTAGATTTGAATCAAATCTTTTGTGGCAATGTTTTTTTTAATTCAGGTTTAGTCCCAAGTATTGCCTTATTGGCTCACTGCGACTTTTCCAGTAGACTGTAGACTGACGAAGAATGAGTGACATTTTTCCATCGTTATCCCACACATAGTACCAATTTCCATATAAAATTCCTCATAGAGAGTGAATACACTTCAGTCGGTTTATTCGCCTAAAATTATCTTATTTGTATTATTTATAAGACCTCTTTAAATTCCATCTCTCCCCAGGATTAACCCTTTCGCACATAACTAACAACAATGGCCGTTGGGTTTTTTTTTCCGTCCATTTGTTAAATATTTGGGCATTGTTTTACCGTTTTTGTCTTTTTGGCACCCTTTATTTTCGTGATATAGAAATTTATGAATGAAAAAGCATAGACAACGGAGACAAAAAAAAACACAAAAACAAAAGCGAAATAAAACTTGCCAGATAAGCGTAACTTCATTTTCTGTTCATTTTCAATTCTCTGTGGGGAATTGGCCGTAAATTGAAAAAAGGCATAAATCCAAAGCGGACACAAAACATGCAACGAAAAAATATTGCACCCGCAAAATGAGAAAAATAAACGCACTCAAAAACCTCAAACGAAATCTGTTCATTTTCTTCATCGTTGATTTTAGCGAAATGTAAAACATTTATTTTACTTTTACGAATTTTTGTTTTTGCAATTTTACAAGAAAAAAACGAAGTCCTGCTGTGTTTTTCTTTTACAATAGAGTTGTTATCGTTGATGGGACATTGTCGGTCCCGTTGTCCTTTTTAGTATAAAGGATATTTAGGTTAATATTTTTATAGTTCTTTGTCCACGATTTTGGCACGAAATTTGGTGTTTTTCTTGCTGATTAAAGAGCACGCCACAAAATTAAGCTATACGGTGATAAAAATCATCTAGGTGGAACGAGCGAGTGAGCTGAACTGTATGTCAGAGAATTTCCTTTGTGATCCTTGACTAAGGGAAGGTCTTTTGTTAGGCGAGGTTTGAGGCAGATTTATGATTTATGATATTTTTATATTTTAAATATTAACAATTTAATAGAATTTGTGGTTTGAGGCATTTTTAAGGGCGGAGAGAGCTTGGTTTTCGAGGGAGCAGAGATAAGTGTGGGAAGAGGTCGCTTGGTAGGTGAAGTTTGGTGGGTACGGGGCTGATTTATGACATGATAGATATTTTTAATGGTTGGAAGCTTGAAATTCAAGGGTCTGTAAGCCCGAAAAAACGAATTTTTGGTATGCTTAACAAGACTTCTGGTCACAAAAGAACAGTTAAACCTTGTACCTTCCTGACATAAACCAAGTCGGGTAATCCATATTTGTCTTCGATTTAAAGAATATATACCAAAGTACACTGAAAAACCTTGTCATTGATGTGGCGCCAAAGACAATAAAAGATTAAAGTAAGTCCATTTTGGCAGAAGAGTAGACTCAACTGAAGAAATGATAAGGCTTTTGATGAACACCCATTTTCCGCAAGGTACGACGGGCCAGACTGAGATACCGAACTACAGAGAAAATGAAGAACAACAAAGTTATATCATTACAGACCATATGGTCAAAGAAGCCGTAAGAAGCTTTTCACAATTTAAGGCATCAGGACCTGATGGAATATTTCCGGCACTACTACAGATGGAGGTGGATTACGCAACAACTCATCTAGCCGCTATTTTCACAGCATGTCTATAATTCGCATACTCACCGACAATAAGCAAGAAGCCTAACATCTTTCTTACTCAAAAAAACATGGAAAGTTTAGTGGATACCATGATTAAAAGTATGATACCAGGCAAAATGCTAAAATCTAGACCACATGCTATGATAAAGGGTGATCAGTGGACACCGCCCTACACGAGGTACTACACAATATGTATAGGAGAATCCTTCAATGGAAAGATGTATACACTTGCGGTATGTATTGACATTGAAGGGGCGTTCAATAATGTACGGACCGACACACTCATCCAATCCTTACACCAGTTTCAGGTGGACCGGGCTCTCCGAGACTGGATAAGCCACATGCTAAGGAATAGATGGATAAGTTGCGGGTCCCACGACATAAAAATAAGAGACAGAGTAGCACAGGGAAAACCACAGGGTGGTATATTATCACCACTCCTGTGGGTCACTACTATAAATAGTCTCCTAAGGATAAGGGGAAAGAATCCTAATAAACTTTGTAGACGGGCTGAAACGGCTCTAAAAATTGCATATGACTGCGCTCAAACGAGAGGTCTAAATGTAAACCCAGAAAAAACAGAGATATGTCTGTTCACATGGAAAACAAAGATTGGTCAATATGATGAACCACTTGTCCTAAACAAAACAATTCCAGTATCCAACAGGGTTAAATACATAGGTGTAATCCTGGACAGGAAACTAAATTCGAAGTGCCACATAAAAGAACGAGAAAAGCTCACATAAGCTCGGCACAATGTAGAAGAGCCATTGGCTCAAAATGGGGCCTTAATCCAAGGATGACAATATGGCTCTACAAGAGCGTAATCAGACCCATTCTAACTTACGCATCAGTAGTGTGGTGGACATCAATGAAAAAGAAGTGCAATATAATAATATTACAAAAGGTCCAACGAATGTGTTGTCTGGGCGTAAGCGGGGCAATGAGGACCACATCCAGTAGGGCATTGGAGACGATCTTAAATATCCAATAGAAATACAGATTAGATATCAAGCAGCCCTCACAGCGTCGAGACTCAAGTGATGGGCGAATGGATCGAAAGCGATTACAAGTCATATCATCAAAAGATAGCTGAGGTAGTGACGGTGGATTTAACTGACGTAGCTTGAGTGTGAGACATAGTTGCTGAGTGTGAGACCATGATAGCAGACAGGCAATCTTGGATTAATGGAACCGTATTGCAGACAACATCTGGAACTTGCTGTTATACATATGGATCGAAACTAGGGGAGAGAACGGGGCTGGGACTTTATATCGAGTAATCGGAAACCGAACTCTTTTCCGTCTGCCAGACCATAAGACAGTCCTGCTGGCGGAAGTCCGAGCAATTACAGAATGTGCTGGCTTGGCGCTAACACAAGACCAACAAATGTAAATATCTTCAAAGATAGCCAAATGGCTATCAGGGCAATAACGTCCAGAACGGTGAAGACGAGAACAGTTTTAGATTGTAAAATGGCGATTAACGCCTACTCCGAACCCGGCACTATATGCATCACATGGGTGCCTGGTCATTGCGGTGTAAGGGGTAACGAGAAACTTGCAAACAACAACCCTAGAGAACGCAAAACCCTTCGGAGTTACGCGTTCTGAACTATAAATATGGGCATAGAACGCCCATATCACGCTATGGAATAGTGAAAACGCTGGGAAAACAACGAAAGTCTTGTGGGGTGACCCAAACGAGGACAAGACCAAGACCTTGCTGGAGTTGAGCAAGGTAGAGACCAGTACAAGCACATCTACATAGAAAAGGAGTTATAGATGGCAGCGTATGCAGGGCATGCGGGGAGGATGACGAAATGTTGGAGCATTTCCTCTGCCAGTGCCCAGCGTTCGCGAACAGTAGATCCCGTTTCTTAAGAAATTATACTATACCAGACTTGACCCAACCTAGGGGCTTAGACTGGAAAACGATTAAGGACTATGCCGATAGTACCGAGTACCTAGAATAATGTTTTAAAGAACCAGTCATTAATATTTAGAGCTCACAACAGGCCAAATACTGGCTTATGTGTATGTCCAAGGATATTAGGCGGAATTTGGCCGCCTCCTCTTCTCAACTTAACCTAACCACTGTGGTACAGGGTATTATAAGTTTGTTTCACGGCAGATGTTTGTAACACCTGAAAATAACACAGCTAGACCCACCTTAAAGTATACCGATCGACTCAGAATCACTAGCTGAGTCGATTTAACGATGTCCGTCCGTCCGTCCGTCCGTCTGTCCATGTAAAGTTGTTCGTCGACTACAGGTCGCAATTTCACTCCGATCGTTCTGAAATTTTGCAGTTTAGAGCATTTCGCGGCTGTTAAGATCGCTATTGAATTTGGTTGAAATCGGTTCAGATTTAGATATAGCTCCCATATATATCTTTCGTCCGATTTGGCCCTTTAGTCCTATAGAAGCTGTATTTTACATCCGATCGTTTTGAAATTTAGAATGGTCGAGTTTCTTGATCCATGAACCAACATTGCCGAATTTGAAGAAAATCGGTTAATATTTAGCTATAGCTCCCATATATATGTTTCGTCCGATTTTGCTCTCTAGTCCTGTAGAAGCTGTATTTTACATCCAATCATTTTGAAATTTAGAATGGTAGAGTTTCTTGATCCATGAACCAACACTACCGAATTTGAAGAAAATCGGTTAAGATGTAGCTATAGCTCCCATATATATGTTTCGTCCGATTTGGCCATTTAGTCCTATAAAAGCTGTATTTTACATCCAATCGTTTTGAAATTTAGAATGGTAGAGTTTCTTGATCAATGAACCATACCGAATTTGAAGAAAATCGGTTAAGATGTATCTATAGCTCCCATATATATGTTTCGTCCGTTTTGGCCATTTAGTCCTATAAAAGCTGTATTTTACATCCAATCGTTTTGAAATTTAGAATGGTAGAGTTTATTGTTCCATGAACCAACACTACCGAATTTGAAGAAAATCGGTTAAGATTTAGCTATAGCTCCCATATACATGTTTCGTCCGATTTGGCCCTTTAGTCCTGTAGAAGCTGTATTTTACATCCAATCATTTTGAAATTTAGAATGGTAGAGTTTCTTGATCCATGAACCAAGTCTGCCCAATTTGAAGAAAATCGGTTAAGATTTAGCTATAGCACCCATATATATGTTTCGTCCGATTTAGCCCTTTAGTCCTATAAAAGCTGTATTTTACATCCAATCGTTTTGAAATTTAGAATGGTAGAGTTTCTTGATCCATGAACCAACACCACCGAATTTGAAGAAAATCGGTTAAGATTTAGCTATAGCTCCCATAAATATGTTTCGTCCGATTTGGCCCTTTAGTTCTATAGAAGCTATATTTTACATCCAATCGTTTTGAAATTTAGAGTTTCTTGATTCATGAACCAACATTGCCGAATTTGAAGAAAATCGGTAAAGATTTAGCTATAGCTCCCATATATATGTTTCATCTTTAGATCCAATCGTTTTTTTACGCTACACCACACTGTGGTACAGGGTATTATTTAAGTATAAAATGTCCCAAAAGTAAATTTATGTAAACAATTTATACATGATTTACAAAATTTATATATCAGAGTTATTCAATATTACGAGAGTGGTGTAGGGTATTATATAGTCGGCACCGCCCGACTTTAGCCTTTCCTTACTGGTTTTGTACTTATATTATGGATAGTATAATTAGTATTAAGTAAATTTTCCTTTCATTCAGTATGAAATGCCCTTATATTAATTTCTTTAATATTACGACAACTTTTTTCAGTGTAGTAAGAAAATCATTGATTTTTTTTTGTATTTGAGAATTTTTCTATTATGTATACTCCGAGAATTTCCTTTAATTTTTAAACCTCCCCCTCATTCCTCATTTTGTTCCTTTTCCTCAGCTTACTTGGCAATGTGCTCAAAACTATTTCTTTTCGTTTAGAGTTGAATGGTTTCACCTTTTCGTATAGTTTTGCGTTTCGCTGATAAAATCTTCCAAAAGAAATAACTTCAGAATTATTATCAAATGTCCGTAAAAAGAAACAAAATAACTATGAACAAGTTTGTTTCTCTTCCCCGCTGGTTTGCTGCGTAAACAAATTACTTTTTCAATAGCCTTGAGAAACCATTTCGAAGTGTAATCAACATTTTTAAATCAGTTTATAAAAATGTAAATTTTCCGTTTTCTACTGAAACAAAGAGTAATGAGGTAGCGGCGAACTTGTCATAAATTTGATAAAATGAACATATTAATCTGCTATTAACATCAAGGGTAAACTTTTTAGAAGAGTTTTAAATGGGGTTTTTTCATAAGAAAAAAAGAAATGAAGTTATATTGGCAATTTTCAAGAAGAAATGTATGGATTATGGCACATGTTATTCTTAACATTATGTTAATGATTATTTATATATAATGATTGATACTAAGATGGAAATAGAGTTTGGCATTTCCTAACTCAAATTATTTCATTGAATAGAACGTAAAAAAAATCTTTTGTTAGGAGTTACAAGTGAAGGACTACAGAAAATATATAAATGTTTTCCGATTTCGTTGAATATTTGCTGTATTGCTGATACACAACGAGTGTTTTGCGTAAATATTGTTTTTATTTAATTTGATCACATACTTACAGAGTTACCAGACTTTTGAACATTTCATATTTTGCTAATTTGAGTATAGTTATACCCTACACCACACTGTGGTACAGGGTATTTCTCATTGCATTTCTTTGTAACACCCAAAAGGAGAAGAGATAGACCCATTGCTTATTATAACGATCGACTTGTAATCACTTACTGAGTCGATTTAGCTATGTCCGTTTGTCTGTCTGTCTGTAGATGTATTCTTGTAATCAAGAATACAGGATTTGGTATGAAAACCACCCTTGATTCCTGCCAGTTTTGTGAGGTATAAGAATGGGTTAGGCATGCAGTGAACACTCCAGCCAGATGAGTTGATACCAGATCTAAATCAATCTGCAGAAATGCTGGAAATATTCCATCCGGTCCCGCAGCCCTAAAGGGAGAGAAACTTTTTTATCGCTTCTTTAACCATACCATCTGTTATATCCGTAATAGGTACTTGATGCAATACATTTTCATTCTGTAACTGTGCCTCTGTTGGTTCAGCATTACCAGTCGGAAAATGAGTTTTCAGCAAGAGCCTTACGGTATCCTCTATAGTTTCCATCCTTTTACCCGTTTCATCCACCAGTGTCTCGGTTTGGACATGAGTTTTTGAGAGAAACTTTTTCATTTTAGACATGCTGTTAACGCTGTCAACCTGTTCACAGAAAAGCCTCCAGGAGTTACGTTTCGCCGATCTAACGATTTTATTGTATTCTTTGAGTCTTCTATGGTAGTCGTCCCAATATACTGATTGTTTTTTACGTCGAGCTCTGTTGTAAAGTATACGGACATCTTTGCCAATCGAGCGAATTTGTCCTGTCATCCAGGGTTTCTCAAAGGCAGATTTTCTTTCTCGAAGTGGGCAACTATCTTCGAATGATTTTACAAGAGCCTCCGTAATCTTCTTCACACTGATATCAATGTCTTCTGCACATAGATAACCGCGTGTAGGCTGCCCCAATCGATTTCTAAGTAGATTTCCGAAATTAGTCCAGTCGGTCTTAGCCTTATTATGGAAACTTATTGGGTTTGGCGGTGGCCGTGCAATTTTAAATCTTATATAACGGTGGTCTGAATAGGAGTGTTCATCCGAAACCCTCCACTCATGGATCTCATCAATAAGATTTTCTGATGTCGGCGCATCGAATGGCAGATATATTGACGCCAGGTACATATTTCACCTTGCCTCAGCACCGTTGCGTCCCATGTTGACAACTCTGGAGAGAATAGAAAACATACGTTTTTATGGCACAAAATACAAGTCCTTGGACGAGTACCTGTGTTACCGTAGAAAAGGTTATAGTTCACATGGTTTAAGCCAGTAACCTTGTTGCTAGTTGTCCATTTATGATGTCCATCAGAGCCAACAGCATCCAACTGTCTCGCTCCGGTGGAGGTTTATCTGGATGACCTCAATCATTGTCTTTCCAGTAAAAGTTTCTTTTGGGAGTCTATCCTCTCTGGTGGTACTCCCTCATTATTTGGTAGTGGGTCATTTTCCTCCTTTCGTTCACTACCTATTACACCATCTTCCAGTCGACAATTTTGGGAGGCGGTGTTATTTTTTGTCACTCCCTCATTGTTTTGAATCGTTTTGTGGCTCTTTTTATTTTGATCACCACCTTTGCTGGGAACTTCCTGCAAAAGTGGCGGTACTATTGGTGAACTGGTGGTGTTATTGACTACTTCCACATCAGTTTTTGGCAGTGTCTCACTTGTCTCCTTCCGTTCACTACCAGTGTTTGCCTCTTCAGACAGTACATTTGGACTCGATTCATCTGTCCTGCCAATCGGGACATTTCCAATTTTGAAAAAGACTGTCCAGATCAAGAAGTACGCCATACCCTTCGCCATGACAAGATTTTTCTTGGATTCTGGGTCTATGCCCAAGACGAGGAGAGTACCCTCAGTGAAGAAGACTTCCCACTTTCTCACGGAAAGTTTTGAATTCTGTTTGCCAATGATGTCGAGTATATACTCTGATGAGAACTTACTGGGACATCCCTTAACATATAGGGTCGTTTTTATGAGTTCAGGAATGTCACTTTTCCTTACCAATTCTAGCGCAGCGTTGCGATGCCAGCCTTAGCATCAAAACACCCCTCTCAAACTTGCAACTCATTACTTCGATTGGTGGTTCATCCTTAGATTCGAGGACGTACTCCGCTACCCTCGTATAGACCAAATCTTCGAAGTTACTCTTTTGGTCTTCGGGGATTCTGCCAGATGCACTACTGCCATCAATTTGGTACATTAAAGTTTCCTTACTCAAGTACAAATACAAAATAGAATAGCAGAAATAGATCTCAACAATCTCTACTTTTAGACGGATGGTTCGAAGCTTTGATGAAAAGGTTGGTTTCGAAGTACACTGTAAACAATTTAATTTGGATGTAGCTCATAGACTACCAGATACCTAGAGTGTCTATCAAGCCGAAATAATGGCAATATGGGAAGTCGCCAAGTGGCTGAGTCGCAACATAGTAACCAACACTGGCGTTATCATTTAATCGGACAGCCAGGCTGCCATCAATTCTCTGGAGGCAACATTCCTTAATTCACAAAAAGGCCTCGACTGCCGCAGATCTCTTAACGAGATGACTGAGCAGTTTAGTATACACCAGGCTCCCGGGCATAGGGATGTATATGGCACCCGGGCATAGGGATATTATATTCTCTAAGAATTTCCATATATTGGTGCGCCACTATCCACGTTTGGCTTAGGCAAGAGACAATCGGGCAGTTTAACGAAAGATGGACAGAAATTGGCTCCTGCAAGGTAGCTAGACAAATCTGGCCAAGGTATGACCTGAGAAGTCAAAATATCTCCTCGCACTAGAGAGGAAAAGATTGTCAACGTTAGTATCAGTTCTGACGGGACACTGCTTGATCGGCGAACACGCCAAATGATTGGTTATTGACTTCTGCAGCAACTTTGAAGATGAGGAAGAAGTGGAGAGCATTGAGCATTTGCTATGCGACTGTCCCGCTTTAAGTAAACGACGACTGGATATACATGTGTCGGCCTTTCTAGGCAGCTTAACAGATCTTTCCGGTACCGATATTCGTATTATCGATAAATTTGTATATAAAACAGGTTGGTTTCGATGAGGGGCATTTCAGCCCGTGGTAACCAAGGTATGACCTGAGAAGGTCAAAATATCTCCTCGCTCTAGAGAGGAAAGGACGGACACTGCTTGATCGGCGAACACGACAAAAGATTGGTTATTGACTCCAATCACTTCTGCAGAAGCTGTGGAGATGAGGAAGAAGTGGAGAGCATTGAGCACTTGCTATGCGACTGTTCCGCTTTAAGTAAACGACGACTGGATATACATGGGTCGGCCTTTCTAGGCAGCTTAACAGATCTTTCCGGTACCGATATTCGTACTATCGATAAATTTGTATATCAAACAGGTTGGTTTCGATGAGGGGCACTTCAGCCCGTGGTAACACTAGGGACCTAAACTGCTTTATGGGAGCTGGTAAGTAAAATACGGCTACCACCCTAATCTAAACATAAACCCTAAGTACAAATACTGCCAAGTTTAAAGAAAATAGGTTTAAAGAAGCTTTGATACATAAATTGCCTTTGATACATAAATTGATGCCGTTTGATACCTCTTTACCGCATAAAATCTAATCACTGCATTTAATTTTTAACAGTATCTTGATCCTGTAATTTCAACAGTTGCTAGGATTTCATTAGTGTTAATCCACCCAAAAGATTTCATTCCATTACATGCTTGAAAACACTAACTATGAACAAAAACTCTTCCATTTCTCTTCAGTACTGGAAGTTTAAAAAAGCCCCTTATTTCCTCCCAGTTTGTTATTAAAAGTACTAAAAAACAACATTCCTTCGGCCGTAAATATCACCAACAGAAGAATAGGAGGCAAGAATGCCCTTAATTGTTGCTCTACGACTATGGATGGCTTTAACCAATGTGTTCTGCGGTGGTACGAGTATGCATTTTCCCCTTCTTTCCTTTGGCCCCACTAAATATATAGGCAAACTAACAAAACACTTCTATACTAACTAGTCTCACTTGATAACTATGTCTGCTTCAACTAAATGCTATGACTGGTGGAACAAAACGACGAGAGAGAAAAAACGTCGAGGCGATAATAAGTCTGCGGAATATCAAGAGAAAAAAGCATTCCAAAACAGCAGCAAAAAAACAACAGAAACACAATGTGGTGCGGTGCAAATTGTGTGAGAAAATATATATGGTTGGCAGTTGGTTGGTTATTTTCTTATTATTCTGACCGGACCATAGAGAAAATGAGAAAACTCATTTACTTGAAGTAGAAGTCTGGGCGACTTAAGGATGGAACTACAGGAAATGGAAAATTGTAAGATATGTTAATGGGGACTAAAATCGTAGAGATGGTGTGAAAATTTCAATCACAGGACGAACATATTAGGTTAGGTTAGGATCGGTTTCCTGGTAAATGAGTCTTTACCAGACTTGACCCAACTTAGGAGCATACACAGGGGAGCACTTCACTATCAGAGTCAGCAGTGTAGCCTGGACGGTAGTCTACCCTAGACGGTAGTAGTAGTCTACCCTAGACGGTAGTAGTAGTCTACCCTAGACGGTAGTAGTAGTCTACCCTAGACAGTAGTAGTAGTCTACCCTAGACGCTAGACGGTAGTCTACCCTAGACGGTAGTCTACCCTAGACGGTAGTCTACCCTAGACGGTAGTCTACCCTAGACGGTAGTCTACCCTAGACGGTAGTCTACCCTAGACGGTAGTCTACCCTAGACGGTAGTCTACCCTAGACGGTAGTCTACCCTAGACGGTAGTCTACCCTAGACGGTAGTCTACCCTAGACGGTAGTCTACCCTAGACGGTAGTCTACCCTAGACGGTAGTTTACCCTAGACGGTAGTCTACCCTAGACGGTAGTCTACCCTAGACGGTAGTCTACCCTAGACGGTAGTCTACCCTAGACGGTAGTCTACCCTAGACGGTAGTCTACCCTAGACGGTAGTCTACCCTAGACGGTAGTCTACCCTAGACGGTAGTCTACCCTAGACGGTAGTCTACCCTGGACGGTAGTCTACCCTAGACGGTAGTCTACCCTAGACGGTAGTCTACCCTAGACGGTAGTCTACCCTAGACGGTAGTCTACCCTAGACGGTAGTCTACCCTAGACGGTAGTCTACCCTAGACGGTAGTCTACCCAGGACGGTAGTCTACCCTAGACGGTAGTCTACCCTAGACGGTAGTCTACCCTAGACGGTAGTCTACCCTAGACGGTAGTCTACCCTAGACGGTAGTCTACCCTAGACGGTAGTCTACCCTAGACGGTAGTCTACCCTAGACGGTAGTCTACCCTAGACGGTAGTCTACCCTAGACGGTAGTCTACCCTAGACGGTAGTCTAC
Organism: Eudasyphora cyanicolor; assembly: GCA_963930755.1. Classification (NCBI taxonomy): domain Eukaryota; kingdom Metazoa; phylum Arthropoda; class Insecta; order Diptera; family Muscidae; genus Eudasyphora; species Eudasyphora cyanicolor. Next base: position 42,752,540 of record OZ005735.1, read on the forward strand.
CCTGGACGGTAGTCTACCCTAGACGGTAGTCTACCCTAGACGGTAGTCTACCCTAGACGGTAGTCTACCCTAGACGGTAGTCTACCCTAGACGGTAGTCTACCCTAGACGGTAGTCTACCCTAGACGGTAGTCTACCCTAGACGGTAGTCTACCCTAGACGGTAGTCTACCCTAGACGGTAGTCTACCCTGGACGGTAGTCTACCCTAGCCTAGACGGTAGTCTACCCTAGCCTAGACGGTAGTCTACCCTAGACGGTAGTCTACCCTAGCCTAGACGGTAGTCTACCCTAGACGGTAGTCTACCCTAGCCTAGACGGTAGTCTACCCTAGACGGTAGTCTACCCTAGCCTAGACGGTAGTCTACCCTAGACGGTAGTCTACCCTAGCCTAGACGGTAGTCTACCCTAGACGGTAGTCTACCCTAGCCTAGACGGTAGTCTACCCTAGCCTAGACGGTAGTCTACCCTAGACGGTAGTCTACCCTAGCCTAGACGGTAGTCTACCCTAGCCTAGACGGTAGTCTACCCTAGCCTAGACGGTAGTCTACCCTAGACGGTAGTCTACCCTAGACGGTAGTCTACCCTAGACGGTAGTCTACCCTAGCCTAGACGGTAGTCTACCCTAGCCTAGACGGTAGTCTACCCTAGCCTAGACGGTAGTCTACCCTAGCCTAGACGGTAGTCTACCCTAGACGGTAGTCTACCCTAGCCTAGACGGTAGTCTACCCTAGCCTAGACGGTAGTCTACCCTAGCCTAGACGGTAGTCTACCCTAGCCTAGACGGTAGTCTACCCTAGCCTAGACGGTAGTCTACCCTAGCCTAGACGGTAGTCTACCCTAGCCTAGACGGTAGTCTACCCTAGCCTAGACGGTAGTCTACCCTAGACGGTAGTCTACCCTAGACGGTAGTCTACCCTAGCCTAGACGGTAGTCTACCCTAGACGGTAGTCTACCCTAGCCTAGACGGTAGTCTACCCTAGCCTAGACGGTAGTCTACCCTAGACGGTAGTCTACCCTAGCCTAGACGGTAGTCTACCCTAGCCTAGACGGTAGTCTACCCTAGCCTAGACGGTAGTCTACCCTAGCCTAGACGGTAGTCTACCCTAGACGGTAGTCTACCCTAGACGGTAGTCTACCCTAGACGGTAGTCTACCCTAGACGGTAGTCTACCCTGGACGGTAGTCTACCCTAGACGGTAGTCTACCCTAGACGGTAGTCTACCCTAGACGGTAGTCTACCCTAGACGGTAGTCTACCCTAGACGGTAGTCTACCCTAGACGGTAGTTTACCCTAGACCGTAGTTTACCCTAGACGGTAGTCTACCCTAGACGGTAGTCTACCCTAGACGGTAGTCTACCCTAGACCGTAGTTTACCCTAGACCGTAGTTTACCCTAGACGGTAGTCTACCCTAGACGGTAGTCTACCCCAGACGGTAGTCTACCCTAGACGGTAGTCTACCCTAGACGGTAGTCTACCCTAGACGGTAGTCTACCCTAGACGGTAGTCTACCCTAGACGGTAGTCTACCCTAGACGGTAGTCTACCCTAGACGGTAGTCTACCCTAGACGGTAGTCTACCCTAGACGGTAGTCTACCCTAGACGGTAGTCTACCCTAGACGGTAGTCTACCCTAGACGGTAGTCTACCCTAGACGGTAGTCTACCCTAGACGGTAGTCTACCCTAGACGGTAGTCTACCCTAGACGGTAGTCTACCCTAGACGGTAGTCTACCCTAGACGGTAGTCTACCCTAGACGGTAGTCTACCCTAGACGGTAGTCTACCCTAGACGGTAGTCTAGCCTAGACGGTAGTCTACCCTAGACGGTAGTCTAGCCTAGACGGTAGTCTAGCCTAGACGGTAGTCTACCCTAGACGGTAGTCTACCCTAGACGGTAGTCTAGCCTAGACGGTAGTCTACCCTAGACGGTAGTCTACCCTAGACGGTAGTCTACCCTAGACGGTAGTCTAGCCTAGACGGTAGTCTACCCTAGACGGTAGTTTACCCTAGACCGTAGTTTACCCTAGACGGTAGTCTACACTAGACGGTAGTCTACCCTAGACGGTAGTCTAGCCTAGACGGTAGTCTACCCTAGACGGTAGTCTAGCCTAGACGGTAGTCTACCCTAGTCGGTAGTCTACCCTAGTCGGTAGTCTACCCTTGACGGTAGGTACCCTAACTTGGATAGCAATGCACTATATATTCAAGGAGAGCCTAACATTAACCATACAACTAATACTGCCCTCACTTCTTTGTGTAGGACCCGTAAAGTTTAAAGTATAGGGTTTTTAGACTAATGAAAAACCACTTTAAATACCATTTTATAATTATACCCAAAGAAATGTTAAAGTTTAGGTTTTGTATTTGCTGCAAACAAAAGAACTGCAGCTATTCACAATATCTTTGTTGTTACTGCTGCTATTCTTGTAGAGTTGCTATGACCGAGGCGTCGACAACTGGTCGTTTAAATTGCGCGAAAAAAAGCGTTCGAAGCGAAAAAAAATTCAAACATTAAACAAAACTATAGAGACGACGACGACGTTAGGGTCGTCATGCTGCAATAATCATTGTTTAGCAGAATTCTTTTCTGTTTTTCATATATACAACAAAACTAAACAATACAGGAAGAAATAACAATAACAGCAGTTATAATAATAATAGCATATTATTTGGATGAAATGTTTTAAAGGGTGTTTCTTATTTGCCATTTTTTCCAAAAAATTCTTCTTTCATCGTTGTTGTTCTTTTGTTTCACTAATAATTCCTAAGAATTGTTAAGCCAATGGGAAATTATTATAATTATTTAACAAGAAATTTTAGTCGGCAAAACTTTTGTTGTTGAACATATTTGTGAGAGTCAGCTAAACTAAATATATAAAAAATATTTTTACAAACATTTGTATGTGTAAAATAAAATGCATTTATATACAGACGACTAAGTGTCTGGTAATTCTGTGAAAATGGCTTCTGATGGGAAAACAATTCAAGGATTATTAAAATAATGATATTTTCTCAGGAATTAAGTGGAATTAAACAACAAAAGAATTGTATAGATGTAATGGGGAATACGAGAAATATGTAAGCACCATCAACACTCTTCGTAAGACTTCCACAACAGTGTAACTAGTTATGGGGATCTTTAGCTGCTGCAGCGCTGCAGGAAGGTCTTTAATTAGGCAGAGTTTACAGGTGTAGGGCAACTACAAAGAATATTTCAAACAGAAACTCAAAGGAAAGTTGAGAAAGGCTCAACATAAATCCTGGATGGATTTCTGCAGCGGCTTCGAAAGCTCATCCGAGGCTTCATGGTAACCGAAAATGTTAAGACTCAACACCTGGCGCTATTGGGTACATCAAGATGGGTGATAGTTATTTGACGGCGTCTAGCGAGGAATCGCTGAGAGTGCATCAGGGTTCCCATTTCCTGCAACAGCTACTGATAGACTAGTTGCATATGGTACTTCAGGTGGGCCAGAGCTAAACGCAGCTACTGATAGACTGGTTGCCTGGCGCAAAGAGCGTTATACGTATTGTATCAAGCAGGCCTATATACCATAGAAATGAAGAGAAAGTTAGCTTGTCTTCATTTGAAAGGCGGAGCCGAAGGATTTCCGGCATGGAATTCTTTGGCTACAACATGCTTTAACTGTTTTAAATCGCCATGACAAGAAAATGCCTCGCCGGGAAAGACGCAGACCCTAAGGAGTTTCTGTCGATTAGTCTATTATCATTTCTCGCTAAAACATTGGGGAGATTAATCTGTAGTTATATTAGCACTCACATCGATTGCAGGCTACTGTTCAAGTTACTGAATACATACGACATGAGCTAACCCATAATTTATGTAGTCCTTTTTTTCTTTTCCTCGGCCGTAGCCATAGCTTTAAGAGAGAACTTTCCAAGTACTCTTAGAGACACCCTAACGCAGGTCCTTCATATCTTTCCCAAAGCGGGATCTAAGGATTTTCTGACTAGTTATAAAAGCCTTGGGCCGCCAAGGTCAAACAATGTGTAGCTGACATAGCTACAGGTGGTGACAGACTGATAGGCTGAATGCCCAGGTCAAAGGTATATAAGTGTAATGTCTATACTAATCAGGTTAAAGTGGAGAAAAGTTCAGGCTGTCTTCATTCCTAAATCGGTAAAGCCGCGCTTTCTTGAAGATGCTCTTCTAAAATTTGGGTGTCATAACACCGCAAGATGCCGTGGCAATATTGGTTGGAGAAAACTTTCCAGGTACTCTTATGATCATTCTATACCATTCCCAAAGCAGGGCCTAAATATTAGTCGGTCGATGCTAGACTGAATGCCCTGCTCAAGGAGATCTACGAATACACAGTCGATATCAAGCAGATTACATACCATTAAGGTGGAGAGAAGCCAACGTTAGCTTCCTATCTAAAGCGGAAAATCTGTCCAAGGTACTACCTGTGGATTTCTAGGCAATTGGTCTATCGTAATTTCTTTTTAACACCTTGGAGAGACTTATAGGTAGTTAACGTATAACTGACATTGATCTCAAGATACTGCCCAACCAACAGAGTACCTACAGCTGGGACAAACCCGCTGAAACCGCCCTGCAAGATCTAGTCAGGTTCTTGAAGGAGTTTGCAATGGTAGCAGTTTTAGACATAGAGTTGACTTTCGGTAACATAAATCCATCCCCAACATTGTTCACAGGATTTTGTTCAATCGTTACGGCTCTGGCATTCCTAGGGTGATATTCTATTGCTATTAGGAGATGATGACAACCACGACATAACTTATATCATGGGATTACATGGTATGGGAACTGGATAGGTTTATCGAGATCAGATACGAACATTAATAAATATGCGTGGACGTCCCTAAATGGCACAAGGAGAAACCAGATCGGCGGCGCGTCTCCGCCGACATTTATTTCAATCATTGCGCCGCCGCCGATATAAATGGCTCTAATCGGCTTGATCTCAGCCGCCGATAAAAACTTCTCTCTGTAATCGACAAATAATATTCTCTCAATGAGGCAAACAAAAATGACCAATTTCTTCACCAAGTATAATGACTTGGAGTCTTCTTCTATAACCTATGATTGATGGCACGTTTGATATAGATTGCTACCAAGGAATAAAAACTCTAAGTCACGATAAAAAGTGTTGGAATAGTCTTGTAGAAGCCCTATGTTCCTATGTTGAATGAACGAAGGACAAAAAACAACTGACAGCATACATAAGATCACATAAGACCTTCTCACTTAGAAAAGGGAGCTTCAACTTACCAGTACAGATTTGTTACCAGAGGAACAGCTTCTGAAATATATCCATGGGAAGTAGTCTGCTTTCCCTGAAGAATATTAGTGTTAAGCTTATTGTCTATGCAGACGACAAGGATGTAATGGTGTGAAAGAATTTGCCAAATACTCTCAGAGGCATCCCACAACATTAAATTTATCCTACGAAGTTAAATTTCAAAGATCTAGAGTCGCCTTACAACCGGCCCTTTATACGACCGTAAGTTGAAGTGGCAATAGAGGTTATAGAGAAGATTTCTAGAAGTTGTCTAGATGCCAAGTTCTAGTACCAGGATGGGCATCTGGACTAGTTATTTTCAGATGAGTACCAAAGAGCCCCTCTTTCTCCTTGGCTATAGAATATCTTCTTGAACAGAATCCTGTTTCCTCTGGAGAATATGGGTGTTAATTTTGTCTTAGAATACAGATGGCATGGCAATAGTGATTAGAGATAAGTTTCCTAGTAATCTAGCGCTGTATACCTTTAAAAGCGCTTTGAAAAAAGGCTTACGTTTGAACCCGCGTATAGTTAGTTAATTGATTTTATGAAAATGCAGGATGACATCGTCGTCTGGAAGACGGCCCTACTGAAACCAAACGGCGCAGTGAAATAACACCCAAGTGAAATAACACCCAAGCCGAAAATGAAATAACACCCAAAATAAAGATTCAAAATTGGGTTTGGGTGAAATTTCATTAACTTTGGGTTTCATTTCATTTTTTCAAGTTTTGTTAAGTTTTTGTTACTAAGACCAAAATGAAATAAAACCCAAAATAAAATGAATTTGGGATTTATTTCATTAATTTGAGTTTTGGGGATTTTTTCATTGGTTGGGATTTTTTTCATTTTCATCGAAATCTAATTTTACTTGGGCCGTATTTCATTTTATTTGGGGATTATTTCGTTGACATTCAAAATGAAATTTAGGAACGTTTTTAATAATAAAATTGTTAGATATCGCTTCCTTGTCGTTAGGCGGTTAGAATCGAATTAACATATTGAACGGGGTAATTTTATGGTTGGCCTTGAGAGTAGTAATCAGTTCTAAATATTGCTTCAGAGAAGAAAATTTACAAATTTTAAATTATAAAAAATAGGAAAATTTAAGTTGTAGGGTCATGGATGCAGATTACAGAAAAAATACCAGATGGTACCATTGCATTATATCATGAAATTAACAAGCTTTAAATGTTTGGAAATGGTAAGTAAAATAAGTTTTGCGACTATTTTGCTAGAGAGCCGATCAGTAACGGAACTGATTGGGTTTGTTCCCCTTTAACAATTTACGACTGAATACTGCTGTAAGATAAAAATTGAAGAAAAGATAAAGCAAGTGAAACAGAGAGACAAAAATCGCGGCGATTTTTTACCTATTTTTCGTCTCCATTAATTCTTATTCATGTTTTCTCTTCCAACATATTTCACACACGATGTTTCAGTTCTCTTCCAACAGTTTTTGAACATGAAGAAATAGTAATGCAGACGAAAAATGGGTTAAAAAATAGCCGCGATTTTTTTTACCTATTTTTCGTCCGCATTACTATTTCTTCATGTTCAAAAACTGTTGGAAGAGAAAACTTGAAGAAAGAAAGGCAGAAAGTCGGGCGGGGCCGACTATATAATACCCTACACCTCCCTAACAATGCGATATGAGTCATTGCCATAATAATTGGTAAATGGGTAGAAACGTATTATCTAATTCTGAAACGATAATCGCTAAATTAAGCAACATTCGTTCCTAAAGTGAGAAACATCTTTCTGGAAAATTTTAATGATCGGAAGTAAAATACAACTTCTATAGCGGTTTGATACCAAATCAGGAGGAACATATATATGGAGCTTTAACGTAAATCTGAACCGATCTTCCATGAATACTTATTCATGTAAAAAGACCTCCTTCTGCCGAATTTCGTACTGATCGGATATAAAATACAGTCTCTACAGCGCTTACATGTCAAATCGGGGGTAACATATATATGGGAGCTATATCTAAATCTGAACCGATTTTCTCCAAATTTGACAGTATTCCTTCATGTAATAAGAAACCTCTTTCTGCCGAATTTCGCACTGATCGGATATAAAATACAGTTTTTACAGCGCTTACAGGTCAAATCGGGGGTAACATATATATGGGGGCTATATCTAAATCTGAACCGATTTCTTCCAAATTTAATAGTGTTCATCCATATAATAAGAAACCTCTTTCTGCCGAATTTCATACTGATCGGATATAAAATAAAGTTTTTACAGCGCTTAGATGTCAAATCGGGGGTAACGTATATATGGGGGCTATATCTAAATCTGAACCGATTTCTTCCAAATTTAATAGTGTTCATCCATATAATAAGAAACCTCTTTCTGCCGAATTTCATACTGATCGGATATAAAATAAAGTTTTTACAGCGCTTACATGTCAAATCGGGGCTAACATATATATGGGGGCTATATCTAAATCTGAACCGATTTTCACCAAATTCAATAGGGATCGTTCTTGGGCCAAAAAAAAGATATGTGTAAAGTTTCGTCGAGATCGGACCATAATTGCGACCTGTACTTTGATTACAAGAATACATGCACAGACGGACAGACGGACAGACGGACAGACAGACAGACGGACATAGCTAAATCAACTCAGAAAGTGATTCTAAGTCGATCGGTATAATAAACGATGGGTCTATTTCTTCTCCTTTTGGGTGTTACAAACAAATGCACAAAGTTATAATACCCTGTACCACAGTGTGGTGTAGGGTATAAATAGGTTACGTCCATTATTAAATATCAATTTGCAGGTATTCCCATTAGTTTTTATTCAAATTTGTTTCGTCGGCCTATTAGGGATTCCATACAAGCGTTTCTGTAAATACTACAAACAGTTTTGGGAAAAATTATGTATATTGCACAAAAAAATATTTGTCTAGAATAAATAAATTTAATTTGTAGTTTATTTCATTTGTTTGGGGTTTTTTTCATTGGGGGTTATTTTACTTTTTTTGGGGAAATTATTTTTTATACCCTACACCACACTGTGGTACAGGGTATTATAACTTTGTGCATTTGTTTGTAACACCCAAAGGGAGAAGAAATAGACCCATCGTTTATTATACCGATCGACTTAGAATCACTTTCTGAGTTGATTTAGCTATGTCCGTCTGTCTGTCTGTCTGTCTGTCTGTCCGTCTGTCTGTCCGTCTGTCTGTCCGTCTGTGCATGTATTCTTGTAATCAAAGTACAGGTCGCAATTATGGTCCGATCTCGACGAAACTTTACACATATCTTTTTTTGGCCCAAGAACGATCCCTATTGAATTTGGTTAAAATCGGTTCAGATTTAGATATAGCCCCCATATATACGTTACCACGGATTTGACATGTAAGCGCTGTAAAAATGTTATTTTATATCCGTTCAGTGCGAAATTCGACAAAGAGAGGTTTCTTATTACACGAAGGAATACTGCTAAATTCGGAGAAAATCGGTTCAGATTTAGATATAGCCCCCATATATATGTTACCCCCGATTTGATATGTAAGCGCTGTAAAGACTGTATTTTATATCCGATCAGTATGAAATTCGGCAGAAAGGGGTTTCCTATTATATGAATGAACTCTTTTAAATTTGGAAGGAATCGGTTCAGATTTAGATATATCCCCCATATATACGTTACCCCAGATTTGACATGTAAGCTCTGTAAAAATGTTATGTTATATCCGATCAGTGCGAAATTCGGCAGTATGAGGTTTCTTATTACATGAAGGAATACTGCCAAATTCGGAGAAAATCGGTTCAGATTTCGATATAGCCCCCATATATGTGTTACCCCCGATTTGACATGTAAGCGCTGTAAAAACTGTATTTTATATCCGATCAGTATGAAATTCGGCAGACAGAGGTTTCCTATTATATGAATGAACACTTTTAAATTTGGAAGAAATCAGTCAAGATTTAGATATAGCCCCCATATATACGTTATCCCCGATTTGACATGTAAACGCTGTAAACATTTTATTTTATGTCCGATCAGAATTAGATAATATGTTTCTACCCTTATCGCATTGTTAGGCAGGTGTAGGGTATTATATAGTCTGCTCCGCCCGACTTTCTGCCTTTCCTTACTGGTTTTCATTCAATTCGGACTTTATTTCACATTTAATCTTTGGGCGTTATTTCATTTCATTTGGGGCATATTTCATTGGGGGTTATTTCATTTTCGGCTTGGGGGTTATTTCACTTGGGGGTTAGTTCGTGGCGCCAAACCCAACTTCTGCGCGATCAGGAAATATCTATTATGTTTATCACTGGTGAGAACATCACCAACTGAGACATACAATTTTATACTTTAATGCCGCTACACCTCATATCTAAGCATTATACCGCAGTTATTGCTATTCGACATAGGGAACCCTCAATCTGATCAAGAAACGGTAACGGATATAGTATCATTCTGTACACAATAAAGTCGTTGTTGATAATACTATGAACCACTTTCTGAAAAGATGACCACAAGATTCAACAACTTTTTGTCAAGAAGTATCTCACTCGTATTCCTGATACATCTGAATGGTACAGTCTCAGCCCTGGACATAGGAGACTCTTGAACTTTCATATATACGGTTCCAAACTTAACTATCAACTAGACCTTGGGGCATTTTCTACGGAACTGGTGCTAACCAGTGCAACAAAACTGCATGATCGCCGTAGGGTCTACCAGGCAGGGATCTGGTAGAATAATAGTGCTCTAGCAGAATGGCTGACACTCAATGTTCTGATTGGAGTCGGTATCAAAATTTTTTTGTGATAGTCAAGCTGCCACCAAGACCCTGTCCATTTCACATATCTGTAATCGAAATATCAGAACAGATTACTATTCACATGATGGGGTGTAGGGTCAAAGGAACATGAATGGGACAGCCTAAGCAGATGAACTTGCAAGACTAGGAACTAGTTTGCCACCAAGACCCTGTCCATTTCGCATATCTGTAATCGAAATATCAGAACAGATTACTATTCACATGATGGGGTGTAGGGTCAAAGGAACATGAATGGGACAGCCTAAGCAGATGAACTTGCAAGACTAGGAACTAGTTTGCTGGAATATATTGGCATGCCCGCTAGCGATCTGCAAGCTTTACTTTTCTTTATATTATTTGTTGACATAAGGCTAGTTTATCACATGTAAGGTTCTGCATACATTTCACGCTGATGTGGCCCTGCCTAAACTCCAAACTCACCAACGCCATGCTGTCGTTATGGAGACCGAACGCCTCACTTATCGTGTCTGTCGTGACGGGACACTGCCTTATTAGACGGCACTCAGGTATGCTATGGATTAATCGTTATAATACCTTAATTGTCTGTGCCATGCTTTTTCTGGCAGTCTACGCCAGGATTAAATTTCTTTAGTAAGTTAGCAAACATGCCTGCCGCCAACTTTTGAGCTGTTTACACCAATTCTTTGTCTTTCCTTCTATCCCTGTGTTATCACAATTTTCTGCATGACATACAGGCTTCCAATATAACCTAACTTTATCTGTTTTAAATTAATCTCCTTAAGTGGTTTAAATTTTTTTTCTCTTTAAATTCCAAACCCTGTAATTATTTTCTCCATATTTTCAATAATAATGTCCTAGGAACTCCCTTCAAAAATATCTACATACATAAAAATGTCATTATTTGTTACCAACATTCTCCAAGCTAAAAGTTTATGCTAACTTTCCCAGTAGAAATTCCTGCGTACTCCACACCTGCCACATCTTGGCCCTACAAGCTGACAAAACACTCCTCTAAATCTATAACACAATGGAATGCGAACAAGAAGTTACTTTGTGCAAATAATTAGATTTCAAAATTAAATAGTTTATCATAACAGCAACAGCAACAACAATAACAAAGCCAACTACTTTGAATTCTAAAACGACAAGTCGAGTGAGAGTTTGCGTAAGAGAATGTCTACGAGTACCTACCTATCCCGCCCGCCACCTACCAAGCTTCAAAGCCTAGGAATTTTTGCGTGCTAAGCAAAGTTTTTGCATTTCATGTCTAGGAATACTATAACTAAAGTACCATCGACAACAATAACAATATCAGCATAAAAACGTGAACAATTTCCATTATTAATGTTTTGGCATTCACAAAAGAGTGAAAATATTTTCATAACAAAGTTAAAAAAAAAAGAAAACTTTGAGGCGGCGACGGCGGCTTTGGTAAAGACGACCGAAAAAAATTGTCTCTTGTCACAGGCGTAAACTTTTCAATTAATCTTCGGAAAGTTTTCATTGATATCAAAACATACCGGGAAATGAAATATTTTCCCTTGATATATAAAGGGACGAAGGCAGGCAAAAATATCGCATCGTCGTCATAGAGGTAGAACGATTTATTAACTATGTCTCGCCTGTTATTAGGTTGACAAAAATTATAATAATTGTAATCTATAAAAATAATGGAAAAAATGTCCTAAAGAGGGAACCTATCTAATCTATGACTTAGTGTCATCCAAGAGTAACGTTTAAATCAGAACTGCTTTTATTTTCATTCGGGAAATGTCATCGCTGATGATTTTTGGTGCAGGAAAAGGTAATCGTTGATGTTTTTTCATCATCGTTGATGACTTTTTATGCGAAAAGGTTCATCGTTGCTAACCTTTCTATACGAAAAGTTCATCGATGATGACTTTTCTATAAGAAACGTTCATCGTTGATGACTTTACTTTAAGAAAAGTTCATCGTTGATAAATTTTTAATAAGAAAAATCCATCGTTGATGTCTTTTCTATAAGAGAAGATCATCGTTGACGACTTTTCTATAAGAAAAAATCATCGTTGATGACTTTTCTATAGATAAAATAATCGTTGATAAATTTTCTATAAGAAAAGTTCATCGTTGATGAATTTTCTGTAAGAAATGTTCATCATTGATGATTTTTTTATGTCATCGTTGATGACTTTTTATGCGAAAAAATTCATCGTTGCTAACCTTTCTATACGAAAAGTTAATCCTTGATGACTTTTCTATAAGAAACGTTCATCGTTGATGACTTTACTTTGAGAAAAGTTCATCGTTGATAAATTCTTAATAAGAAAAGTTCATCGTTGAAAGTTTTTTATAAGGAAAGTTCATCGTTGATGACTTTTCTATAAGAAAAAATCATCGTTGATGACTTTTCTATAAGAAAAGTTCATCGTTGATGATTTTTCTATAAGAAAAGTTCAACGTTGATGACATTTCTATAAGAAAAGTGCATCGTTGATGACTTTTCTATAAGAAAAGTTCATCGTGGATGAATTTCCTATAAGAAAGGTTCATCGTTGATGACTTTACTTTGAGAAAAGTTCATCGTTGATAAATTCTTAATAAGAAAAGTTCATCGTTGAAAGTTTTTTATAAGGAAAGTTCATGGTTGATGACTTTTCTATAAGGAAAGTTCATCTTTGATGACTTTTCTATAAGGAAAGATCATCTTTGATGACTTTCTATAAGAAGAGTTCATCGTTGATGAATTTTCTGCAAGAAAAGTTCACCGTTGTGACTTTTCTATAAGAAAAGTTCACCGTTGTGCGAAACGAGATGACGAGTAAGAAGGTTGGCACGTCGCTGTAATTTCTAAGTGTTTAAATTTAATTTTTTTCAATTCCTGATGATGATCCACGAAGGGGATCGAAATATTGAATAAATAAAAAAGAAACAACAAACTAGACCTCGAGCTCAATTACTTAAACTTTTTTACAAAAACGTAATAGTTGTGACTTTTCTATAAGAAAAGTTCACCGTTGTGATTTTTTTATATGAAAAGTTCATCGTTGATCACTTTTCTATAAGAAAAGTTCATCGTTGATGACTTTTCTATAAGAAAAGTTCATCGTTGATGTCTTTTCTATAAGAAAAGTTCATCGTTGATGACTGTTATCTACGAAAAGTTCATCGTTGATGACTTTTCTCTAGGAAAAGTTCATTGTTGATGACTTTTCTATAATAAAAGTTCAACGTTGATGACTTTTCTATAAGAAAAGTTCATCGTGGATGAATTTTCTGTAAGAAAAGTTCACCGTTTTGACTTTTCTATAAGAAAAGTTCACCGTTGTGACTTTTCTATAAGAAAAGTTCATCGTTGATGACACTTCTTTAAGAAAAGTTCATCGTTGATGACATTTCTATAAGAAAAGTTTATCGTTGATGACTTTTCTATAATAAAAGTTCATCGTTAATGAATTTTCTGTAAGAAAAGTTCACCGTTGTGACTTTTCTATAAGAAAAGTTCATCGTTGATGACTTTTCGATAAGAAAAGTTCATCGTTGATGACTTTTCTATAAGAAAAGCTCATCGTTGATGACTTTTCTATAAGAAAAGTTCATCGTTAGAAAAGTCATCAACAATGAACTTTTCTTAGAGAAAAGTCATCAACGTTGAACTTTTCTTATAGAAAAGTCATCAACGATGACCTTTCGACCTTTCTTATAGAAAAGTCATCAAAGTCATCAAAAAAGTTCACCGTGGTGACTTTTCTATAAGAAAAGTTCACCATTGTTACTTTTCTATAAGAAACGTTCACCGTTGTGACTTTTCTATAAGAAAAGTTCACCGTTGTGACTTTTCTATAAGAAAAGTTCACCGTTGTGACTTTTCTATAAGAAAAGTTCATCGTTGACGACTTTTCTATAAGAAAAGTTCATCGTTGATGACTTTTCTATAAGAAAAGTTCATCGTTGATGACTTTTCTATAAGAAAAGTTCATCGTTGATGACTTTTCTATAAGAAAAGTTCATCGTTGATGACTTTTCTATAAGAAAAGTTCATCGTTGATGACTTTTCTATAAGAAAAGTTCATCGTTGATGACATTTCTATAAGAAAAGTTCATCGTTGATGACTTTTCTATAAGAAAAGTTCATCGTTGATGACATTTCTATAAGAAAAGTTCATCGTTGATGACTTTTCTATAAGAAAAGTTCAACGTTGATGACTTTTCTATAAGAAAAGTTCATCGTGGATGAATTTTCTGTAAGAAAAGTTCACCGTGGTGACTTTTCTATAAGAAAAGTTCATCGTTGATGACATTTCTATAAGAAAAGTTCATCGTTGATGACTTTTCTATAAGAAAAGTTCATCGTTGATGACATTTCTATAAGAAAAGTTCATCGTTGATGACTTTTCTATAAGAAAAGTTCAACGTTGATGACTTTTCTATAAGAAAAGTTCATCGTGGATGAATTTTCTGTAAGAAAAGTTCACCGTGGTGACTTTTCTATAAGAAAAGTTCACCGTTGTGACTTTTCTACAAGAAAAGTTCACCGTTGTGACTTTTCTATAAGAAAAGTTCACCGTTGTGACTTTTCTATAAGAAAAGTTCACCGTTGTGACTTTTCTATAAGAAAAGTTCACCGTTGTGACTTTTCTATAAGAAAAGTTCACCGTTGTGACTTTTCTATAAGAAAAGTTCACCGTTGTGACTTTTCTATAAGAAAATTTCACCGTTGTGACTTTTCTATAAGAAAAGTTCACCGTTGTGACTTTTCTATAAGAAAAGTTCACCGTTGTGACTTTTCTATAAGAAAAGTTCACCGTTGTGACTTTTCTATAAGAAAAGTTCACCGTTGTGACTTTTCTATAAGAAAAGTTCACCGTTGTGACTTTTCTATAAGAAAAGTTCACCGTTGTGACTTTTCTATAAGAAAAGTTCACCGTTGTGACTTTTCTATAAGAAAAGTTCACCGTTGTGACTTTTCTATAAGAAAAGTTCACCGTTGCGACTTTTCTATAAGAAAAGTTCATCGTTGATGACTTTTCTATAAGAACACTTTATCGTTGATGACTTTTCTATAATAAAAGTTCATCGTTGATGACTTTTCTATAAGAAAACTTTATCGTTGATGACTTTTCTATAATAAAAGTTCATCGTTAATGAATTTTCTGTACGAAAAGTTCACCGTTGTGACTTTTCTATAAGAAAAGTTCACCGTTGCGACTTTTCTATAAGAAAAGTTCATCGTTGATGACTTTTCTATAAGAACACTTTATCGTTGATGACTTTTCTATAATAAAAGTTCATCGTTGATGACTTTTCTATAAGAAAACTTTATCGTTGATGACTTTTCTATAATAAAAGTTCATCGTTAATGAATTTTCTGTACGAAAAGTTCACCGTTGTGACTTTTCTATAAGAAAAGCTCATTGTTGATTACTTTTCTATAAGAAAAGTTCATCGTTGATGACTTTTCTCCTCGAAAAGTTCATCGTTGGTCACTTTTCTCCTCGAAAAGTTCATCGTTGATGACTGTTCTCTACGAAAACTTCATCGTTGATGACTGTTCTCTACGAAAAGTTCATCGTTGATGACTTTTCTCTAGGAAAAGTTCATCGTTGATGACTTTTCTATAATAAAAGGTCATCGTTGATGTCTTTTTTCTACGAAAAGACTTTTTCTACGAAACGGTCATCGTTGATGACTTTTTTCTACGAAAAGGTCATCGTTGATGACTTTTCTGTATGAAAAGGTCATCGTTGATGACTTTTCTGTATGAATAGGTTGATGACTTTCTTTAAGAAAAATAAAAGAAAAAGTAAAGCTGATATCTTTTCTATAAGAAAAGTACATCGTTGATAACTTTTCTATAAGAAAAAGTCATAGTTGATGACTTATCTATAAGATAAATTAATAGTTGATGATTTTCTCTAAGAAAACATCATCGACTTTTCTCTAAGGAATGTCCTTTATTTAAGAAAAGTTCATCGTTGATGAGTTGCCTCTACGAAAAATTTGTCGTTGACGACTTTTCTATAAGAAAAAATTGACGTTGATGACTTATCTATAAGAAAAGATCATCGTTGCTAACTTTTTTTTAAGAAAAGTTCATAGTTGCTATCTTTTCTATAATATAAATTTATCGTTGATGACTTTTTTTAAGAAAAGTTCTCTGCTCTAAGAACAGTTCATCAGTGATGACTTTTCTCTAAGAAAAGTTCGTCGTTGATGACATTTCTATACGAAAAGTTAATCGTTGATGACTTTTCTATAAGAAAAGTTCATCGTTGATGACTTTTCTATAAGAAAAAATCATCGTTGATGAATTTTCTATAAGAAAAGTTCATCGTTGATGACTTTTCTATAAGAAAAGTTCATCGTTGATGACTTTTCTATAAGAAAAGTTCATCGTTGATGACTTTTCTATAAGAAAAGTTTATCGTTGATGACTTTTCTATTTTTTCTACGAAACGGTCATCGTTGATGACTTTTTTCTACGAAAAGGTCATCGTTGATGACTTTTTTGTATGAAAAGGTCATCGTTGATGACTTTTCTGTATGAAAAGGTCATCGTTGATGACTTTTCTGTATGAAAAGGTCATCGTTGATGACTTTTCTGTATGAAAAGGTCATCGTTGATGACTTTTCTGTATGAAAAGGTCATCGTTGATGACTTTTCTGTTTGAATAGGTTGATGACATTCTATAAAAAAATAAAAGAAAAAGTAAAGCTGATATCTTTTCTATAAGAAAAGTACATCGTTGATAACTTTTCTATAAGAAAAAGTCTTCGTTGATGATTTTTCTATAAGAATAGGTCTTCGTTGATGACTTTTGTTGCCGACATTTTTAAAAGAAAAGTTTATCGCTTTAAGAACTTATCTATAAGAAAAATTAATAATTGATGATTTTCTCTAAGAAAACATCATCGACTTCTCTCTAAGGAAAGTTTTTTGCTGATGATTTTTCTCTAAGAAAAGTTAACCGCTAATGTCCTTTATTTAAGAAAAGTTCATCGTTGATGAGTTGTCTCTACGAAAAATTTGTCGTTGACGACTTTTCTATAAGAAAAAATTGACGTTGATGACTTATCTATAAGAAAAGATCATCGTTGCTAACTCTTTTTTAAGAAAAGTTCATAGTTGCTATCTTTTCTATAATATAAATTAATCGTTGATGACTTTTTTTAAGAAAAGTTCTTCATTGATGATTTTGCTCCAAGAAAAGTTCATTGTTAATTAATTTTCTCTAAGAAAAGTACATCGTTGATGACTTTGCTCTAAGAACAGTTCATCGGTGATGACTTTTCTCTAAGAAAAGTTCATCGTTGATGACTTTTCTCTAAGAAATGATTAATCCCTTTTATCTGAGATAAGTTAACCGCTAATGCCTTTTCTCTGAGAAATGTTTATCCTTGCTGTTTTTTTCTATGAAATATCTTTGTCAATATTTTGTTATTTGTATGTATTTGGTTGTTCGCTTTTGATAAATTGATTGAAGAATATCTTCATTTAATTGCCAATTTTTAAAAAGGTATAATGTTTTCCTTTCTTCTGAAGCAGTTTAAAATGAAATTTTCTTAATGGCCAATGAAGGGACTACTTAGAAACCTAAAAAGTTTTAGATAACCCATTTTCCTGAATTCGCTCTCGTCATTGTTACCTGTGTACCTTTTTTCTGTTAACAAAGGAAGACCAATAAAGGTATTTATTTGAGCATAAAACCAAATTATATGATTACTCTCTAAGTTCTTTTATTACACTTAATTTCACGTTATTTCATTTCGTTTCATTTCATTTCATGTGAATAAAAACTCACAGAAATTACTAATTTGAGGGGATCTTTTCATACAGTTTGATGGCAGCAAATAAACATTTCCCCATCTTCCCTCCAAGCAAAAATGTTGCGTTCTTTTCGGGCTTCGGTGCGGCTTTTAACCCACCAAAACCATATCTATGAATTATCTCCTCGGGATTATTTTGGCGCAGAACCTTAAAGAGAACGATACGGAAAAAGTTTTGGTCATAAAGCATGCGAAGCAGGAAAGGATTGAGGATGGTTGGATGAAAGTTTCAGCAGTTCGTCGGTTGGTTAGTGCGTTTTTTTTTGTGGCTTTTGGTGCGTTTTAATATGAATCAAATCTTTAATGAGGGCCCCTTTTTTGTCTGAGTTTTTTTTCGTTTTATGTTTTTTTATGTTGGTTTTTAAAGAGGTATTTGTACGATTATTTGGACGAATATTTTTTTTGAAATGTTGTGGCGTGTTTTCGTTTTTTCGGCGGAGCACTAATTTTATGTTGGATGATGTCGTCTGGTTGGGAGTTTTTTTTTTCTAATTTAACTGGTGTTTACTTTTTGCGCAGCGCATTGTTGGCGAGTGAGTTCCATTCAATGGTATTGATGGAACTTTACGACTTATCGTCACGCTTTTTGACGTCTTGTCCTTTTTTTATTTTTTTGCAAACATTTCCTCTTCTTGCCTGTTGGACTTAAGTGATTGTTGGTTTTCTTTTTTGAAGTTAAATACAGTGAGGCAGAAAATCAAAAATAAATGAAATTTCTGTAGGAAAAGTTCATCATCGAAAAATTTTCTATAAGAGAGTTGATCGTTGATGACTTTTCTATAAGAAAACTTCATCCTTGATGACATTTTTTAAGAAAAATTCTTCGTTGATGAATTTTCTATAAGAAAATGTCATAGTTGATGACTTCCAATAAGAAAATTTCATCGTTGATGACTTTTCTATAAAAAAAAGTTCAACGTTGATACATTTTCTCTAAGATATGTTGATGGTTTTCTGTGTCTTCTCTCTAAAAAAATTAATCGTTGATGATTTTTCTCTAAGAAAGTTGATCGTTGATGAATTTTCTCTAAAAGAGGTTCAATATTGATGATTTTTCTTTAGGAAAACATTATCTTGATGATTATTCTTTGGGAAAAGTTCATCACTGTCGGCTTTTCTTTAGGAAAAGATTATCGTTGATGACTTTTCTATAAGAAAAGGTCATCGTTGATGACTTTTCTATAAGAACAGGTCATCGTTGATGACTTTTCTATATGAACAGATCATCGTTGATGACTTTTCTATAAGAACAGGTCATCGTTGATGACTTTTCTATACGAAAAGGTCATGGTTCAAAGCTTGATGACTTTTCATGGTTCAAAGATTGATGCATTTCTATACGATAAGGTCATCGTTGATGACTTTTCTATACGAAAAGGACATCGTTGATGACTTTTCTATACGAAAAGGTCATCGTTGATGACTTTTCTATACGAAAAGGTCATCGTTGATGACTTTTCTATACGAAAAGGTCATCGTTGATGACTTTTCTATACGAAAAGGTCATCGTTGATGACTCTACTATACGAAAAGGTCATCGTTGATGACTTTTCTATACGAAAAGGTAATCGTTGATGACTTTTCTATACGAAAAGGTAATCGTTGATGACTTGTCTATACGAAAAGGTAATCGTTGATGACTTGTCTATACGAAAAGGTCATCGTTGATGACTTTTCTATACGAAAAGGTCATCATTGATGACTTTTCTATACGAAAAGTTCATCGTTGATGACTTTTCTATACGAAAAGGTCATCGTTGATGACTTTTCTATATGAAAAGGTCATCGTTGATGACATTTCTATACGAAAAGGTCATCGTTGATGACATTTCTATACGAAAAGGTCATCGTTGATGACTTTTCTATACGAAAAGGTCATCGTTGATGACTTTTCTATACGAAAAGGTCATCGTTGATGACTTTTCTATACGAAAAGGTCATCGTTGATTACTTTTCTATACGAAAAGGTCATCGTTGATTACTTTTCTATACGAAAAGGTCATCGTTGATGACTTTTCTATACGAAAAGTCATCGTTGATGACTTTTCTATACGAAAAGTCATCGTTGATGACTTTTCTATACAAATAGGTAATTGTTGATGACTTTTTTATACGAAAAGGTCATCGTTGATGACTTTTCTATACGAAAAGGTCATCGTTGATGACTTTTCTATACGAAAAGGTCATCGTTGATGACTTTTCTATACGAAAAGGTCATCGTTGATGGCTTTTCTATACGAAAAGGTCATCGTTGATGACTTTTCTATACGAAAAGGTCATCGTTGATGACTTTTCTATACGAAAAGGTCATCGTTGATGACTTTTCTATACGAAAAGTTCATCGTTGATGACTTTTCTATACGAAAAGTTCATCGTTGATAACTTTTCTATACGAAAAGTTCATCGTTGATGACTTTTCTATACGAAAAGGTCATCGTTGATGACTTTTCTATACGAAAAGGTCATCGATGATGACTTTTCTATACGAAAAGGTCATCGTTGATGACTTTTCTATCGTTGATGACTTTTCTATACGAAAAGGTCATCGTTGAGGACTTTTCTATCGTTGATGACTTTTCTATACGAAAAGGTCATCGTTGATGACTTTTCTATACGAAAAGGTCATCGTTGATGACTTTTCTATACGAAAAGGTCATCGTTGATGACTTTTCTATACGAAAAGGTCATCGTTGATCACTTTTCTATACGAAAAGGTCATCGTTGATGACTTTTCTATACGAAAAGGTCATCGTTGATGACTTTTCTATACGAAAAGGTCATCGTTGATGACGTTTCTATAAGAAAAGGTCATCGTTGATGACGTTTCTATACGAAAAGGTCATCGTTGATGACGTTTCTATACGAAAAGGTCATCGTTGATGACTTTTCAATACGAAAAGGTCATCGTTGATGACTTTTCTATACGAAAAGGTCATCGTTGATGACTTTTCTATACGAAAAGGTCATCGTTGATGACTTTTTTATACGAAAAGGTCATCGTTGATGACTTTTCTATACGAAAAGGTCATCGCTGATGACCTTTCTATACGAAAATGTCATCGTTGATGACTTTTCTATATGAAAAGGTCATCGTTGATGACTTTTCT
Source organism: Eudasyphora cyanicolor (assembly GCA_963930755.1). Taxonomy (NCBI): domain Eukaryota; kingdom Metazoa; phylum Arthropoda; class Insecta; order Diptera; family Muscidae; genus Eudasyphora; species Eudasyphora cyanicolor. The sequence goes on from OZ005735.1 coordinate 42,773,487, forward strand.
ATACGAAAAGGTCATCGTTGATGACTTTTCTATAAGAAAAGGTCATCGTTGATGATGTTTCTATACGAAAAGGTCATCGTTGATGACTTTTCTATACGAAAAGGTCATCGTTGATGACTTTTTTATACGAAAAGGTCATCGTTGATGACTTTTCTATACGAAAAGGTCATCGTTGATGACTTTTCTATACGAAAAGGTCATCGTTGATGACTTTTCTATACGAAAAGGTCATCGTTGATGACTTTTCTATACGAAAAGGTCATCGTTGATGACTTTTCTATACGAAAAGGTCATCGTTGATGACTTTTCTATACGAAAAGGTCATCGTTGATGACTTTTCTATACGAAAAGGTCATCGTTGATGACTTTTCTATACGAAAAGGTCATCGTTGATGACTTTTCTATACGAAAAGGTCATCGTTGATGACTTTTCTATACGAAAAGGTCATCGTTGATGACTTTTCTATAAGAAAAGGTCATCGTTGATGACGTTTCTATACGAAAAGGTCATCGTTGATGACTTTTCTATACGAAAAGGTCATCGTTGATGACTTTTCTATACGAAAAGGTCATCGTTGATGACTTTTCTATAAGAAAAGATAACCGTTGACTAATCTATAATAAAAGTTCAGTTTTGTATAAGAAAACTTCATCTTTGACGACTGTTCTATAAGAAAGGTCCATCGTTAATGACATTTCTATAAGACAATTTAATCGTTGATGACTTTTCTAAAAGAATAATTCATCGTGGATGACTTTTCTAAAAGAAAAGTTAATAGTTGATGACTTTTCTTTAAGAAAAGTTAATTTTTGATGACATTTCTATACGAAAAGTTTATCGAGGATTTGATGAGTTTTGCCTACTGTTCCATTCGAATTTATAATGATTTCTATACGAAAAGTTCATCGTTGATGACTTTTCTATACGAAAAGGTCATCGTTGATGACTTTTCTATACGAAAAGGTCATCGATGATGACTTTTCTATACGAAAAGGTCATCGTTGATGACTTTTCTATCGATGATGACTTTTCTATACGAAAAGGTCATCGTTGATGACTTTTCTATCGTTGATGACTTTTCTATACGAAAAGGTCATCGTTGAGGACTTTTCTATCGTTGATGACTTTTCTATACGAAAAGGTCATCGTTGATGACTTTTCTATACGAAAAGGTCATCGTTGATGACTTTTCTATACGAAAAGGTCATCGTTGATGACTTTTCTATACGAAAAGGTCATCGTTGATCACTTTTCTATACGAAAAGGTCATCGTTGATGACTTTTCTATACGAAAAGGTCATCGTTGATGACTTTTCTATACGAAAAGGTCATCGTTGATGACGTTTCTATAAGAAAAGGTCATCGTTGATGACGTTTCTATACGAAAAGGTCATCGTTGATGACGTTTCTATACGAAAAGGTCATCGTTGATGACTTTTCAATACGAAAAGGTCATCGTTGATGACTTTTCTATACGAAAAGGTCATCGTTGATGACTTTTCTATACGAAAAGGTCATCGTTGATGACTTTTTTATACGAAAAGGTCATCGTTGATGACTTTTCTATACGAAAAGGTCATCGCTGATGACCTTTCTATACGAAAATGTCATCGTTGATGACTTTTCTATATGAAAAGGTCATCGTTGATGACTTTTCTATACGAAAAGGTCATCGTTGATGACTTTTCTATAAGAAAAGGTCATCGTTGATGATGTTTCTATACGAAAAGGTCATCGTTGATGACTTTTCTATACGAAAAGGTCATCGTTGATGACTTTTTTATACGAAAAGGTCATCGTTGATGACTTTTCTATACGAAAAGGTCATCGTTGATGACTTTTCTATACGAAAAGGTCATCGTTGATGACTTTTCTATACGAAAAGGTCATCGTTGATGACTTTTCTATACGAAAAGGTCATCGTTGATGACTTTTCTATACGAAAAGGTCATCGTTGATGACTTTTCTATACGAAAAGGTCATCGTTGATGACTTTTCTATACGAAAAGGTCATCGTTGATGACTTTTCTATACGAAAAGGTCATCGTTGATGACTTTTCTATACGAAAAGGTCATCGTTGATGACTTTTCTATACGAAAAGGTCATCGTTGATGACTTTTCTATAAGAAAAGGTCATCGTTGATGACGTTTCTATACGAAAAGGTCATCGTTGATGACTTTTCTATACGAAAAGGTCATCGTTGATGACTTTTCTATACGAAAAGGTCATCGTTGATGACTTTTCTATAAGAAAAGATAACCGTTGACTAATCTATAATAAAAGTTCAGTTTTGTATAAGAAAACTTCATCTTTGACGACTGTTCTATAAGAAAGGTCCATCGTTAATGACATTTCTATAAGACAATTTAATCGTTGATGACTTTTCTAAAAGAATAATTCATCGTGGATGACTTTTCTAAAAGAAAAGTTAATAGTTGATGACTTTTCTTTAAGAAAAGTTAATTTTTGATGACATTTCTATACGAAAAGTTTATCGAGGATTTGATGAGTTTTGCCTACTGTTCCATTCGAATTTATAATGATTTCTTTAAAAATTCTTTTTCAGTTGCTCTCAAAAAACAAGGAATTTGTATTTACAATACACTCATTCACCGGTTCACTTTGAGTTCCATTTCGTTGTGTTATCCATCAAAGTAAGTGGTATATGGGAAAGGGTTGCCAACATACGAGTATATCCAGAAAATGTGGAAATTAAAAAAGCATTTCGTGAAGCATATTATAACTTGGAAAAAAATTACGGAATTTTATAACTTGATATGATTTATATATTGGATATGTTAACTGAACTCAAGTTATGTCATCGATAATATTATTGCCGTAGTTGTATTCTTACCAGGGTATTGGGGTAATGAATATTCGACAATCTGTAAGGTGCGTTTTATTGCACATAGCATGTTTTCAGACAAATTTTAGTAGTCTAAATTTCGGATTTTGGTTTTCCCGTTTCATTACAATTAAATCTTTTCAATATTGAACAGAATCGTTACAAGGCTGATATCTAAAATATTTTCAGATCTATTTAATTTAGGTACTCCAATTTATTTAAATTGTAATTGTGCCACCCAGGGATAAATCGGATTACAAAGGACATATGGCTACTAATCGCAGCAAGTGGCAAGCTATTTTAGTGCAAATCAAATTCACTACTCTCCACTCTAGCAGTTAAGAGTGCTATCAAATTACCTACCGCTCCTTAATTCATGTTACTCTGTTTTCCTGTATAAATATATAGTTTACAAACTCTCCTTTCCTTGACATCCAAAGAGGCAACCCTACAGGTTATGCAAACTCTTTAACACAAACGAATTGCGTCCAAAAACGACAAAAATATTCTTTAGAAAAAGAGTACTATAGCTGTATTTCCTACAGCACCAAAAAGAAAATTTTCGTTTCGTTTTTCCCCGGCCCTCAACGTCATCGTACGTATAGCAATCCTTTTATGGGCTCTTAATGTTGATGATGGTCGGCGTGTTTGACAGGCGAACACGGACAAAGATTGATGGATTCACATTAAAGAGGCTCACAAGTTTTTTTCTCCGACTTTGTTTTTTGTCATTCGCCCTCGACATATTCTTCGACTGTGTCGTTATTGATGTTGTCGTCGCCGTCATCATAGTCGTATGCTTTTCACTCTTTCAACTGTCGCTGGATTTTTACCTTAATTTTATTTGTTCCGTATACAATGAGCCGTTGAAATATTATGCAGACAGACGGACGGACATACGGACAAAAAAAATCATAGCACTCAAACCAAAAACCCTTAAGAAAAAAAGACATACAGTGAGAGTTAGAAGTGAGCCAAAACCAGATAAACATCCGCATTTACCAAAGTAGTTAAAACTAAGATTTTCTTTTTAGAAAATAAATTTGCGGAATGTATTCATTAATATAAGGACGATTTAAGGAAAGTTTTCTGTTTTCGAGTATCTTATGGAATATCTTCCGTTATTAAAGATATCACGGAAGGTCTTCTGCCAGATAAGCCAGAATCCTCATGGAAAATGTTCTGCAAAAGAAGACTTCGGGGTTTTCTGCTAAAAGAGATCTTAGGGAATATGTTCTGCGAAAGACGCTCTTAGGGGAGGTCTTCTGTTAAATAATGCCTTAGTATGTATAGATTTTCTGCTAGAGAAAACACTACAGAAGGTATTTTGGGAACATTTTCCTTTTATAGAAGAACTTAGGCAGGTATTTTGTGATAGAAGGCCCAATACGATTTTAAGAAAGGTTTTCTGTTTTTGAATATTTTATGGAATGTCTTCTCTTATAAAAGACATTACAGAAGCTCTTCTGCTAGATCATACATTAAGGTTTGTCTTCTGCTAGAGGATATCCTACGGAAGATTTTCTCCTGCAGTAGACCTATAATAAGGTAATACCTTATTATAGATCTTCTGCTATAGCAGATCCTAGGGAAGGTCTTCTGATAGAGAAGAACCTAGGTAAGGTCTTATGGATCCTATGCAGATCAGAAGACCTTAGGGAATGTCTGCTACCATAAAAGACCTTAGGGCCGGTTTGTTACAATAGAAGACATTATGAAAGGTCTTGAGAAAGGTTTTCTGCTACCAAATAACTTAGAGACAGTAGCCTTTACGTATGCTTTGTTGCTATTGAAGACCTTTATGAAGGTGCTATGATAAATAATGTAGATAATAACTTAGAGAAAGTCTTCTTTAAAATACCTTAGTTCAGATAATCTGAATACGAGTAATAATATATTTGGAGAGACCATAGGAAATGTCTTCTGCTGCGGTATAACTCAGGGAAGGTCTGCTACTATAGCAGATCTTGGACAAAGTATTCTTCTGCACAATATTTCAATGGAATAATTTAGGGAAGCTATTCTGCTATAAATAAAATACCATAGTATAGGTAACACTATGCAACAAAATGTTTGTCCAAGGGAAGTGGATAACAGTTTCTGGTGCAACTAGGTGTCACAATCACGAAGAAAATATTAAAAAAAATGTTTATGGTCAATTTTTTTTTTAAATTCCGGCTTTCATGGAAGTACATTCAGTATTTGGACCATAATTTTTCAAGTATAAGCCTGATTGAGCCATGTTATGCCTCAAATTAAAGGGAATTGCGAGTGCTACATATGCTTTCACGTAGAATATTTGGTTGAGTAACAGTCGTCAAAAATATGAGATAAAAGTGATTTTTTTTTAAAACACTTTTTTCTGGTACAAAAAAACACATAAAAATAGAAAAAAAAATCTAAAAAAATATTTTATTACATTTTTAAAAAGCCAGCATTTTTAAAACACTTTTTTCTGGTACAAAAAAACACATAAAAATAGAAAAAAAAATCTAAAAAAATATTTTATTACATTTTTAAAAAGCCAGCATGCCAAAACAAATTTTTAAATTATGTTTTTGCGTATATTGAATTCACCATATGTGAGAGAGACATATAAGAGATATTGCACTTGCATTTTATTTTATGACGGTTGATGACAGACATTATAAAATTATAGAGAGGACGAGGTTTTATGGTTGTTCGTAACCATCCAAACACATGATATGCAATGTCAGTGTAATTCAGCGCCTTAAAGAGATAAGTCGATTTTCTGAAAAATATTATAAAGTTATATTTCCAAGTATGAGTAAACGGCAAAGAACTTTTCAATGTGTAAATGATCCCGACAACTCCTGCTACATCAGGTCGAAAATATGTTATTAAAAAAAATCGACGTGCGTTTAGTAAAATAATAGAAGAAATATATGTGTAATATTTTGGTATACGAGTTAAAAATATGAACGAACCGTGGACACCTAGTATTTTGTGTAATTCGTGCCATGTAAATCTTACTCGATGGAGTAGTGGAAGAATGCGGTAAGTACTTTAAGGAGTAAGGAATAAAACGTTTTAATTTTAGACTTCACGTGCAATTTGGAATGCCAATGATTTTGAGACAACCATTCATTCACGATACGGTCTGCTATTTTTGTCTAAGTTAATAGATTGGAGTGGGAAGTGTCCAAGTATAGGTAGCAGCCTAATAACGGAAACATCATCAAGTTCAACTGAGTACGCAACTCTGAGCGATTCAAGTTTGAGTCAGAAGTCATCGCTTTTAACTCAGTTTCAACTCATTGATCTAGTGAGAGATTTGGAACTGACCAACGATAAGGCAGAACTATTTGCATCTGGGATGAAACAGTACAATATTTTGGCCACAGATGTTAACATACGAGTATCATATTATAGAGTCCGTGATATACCTTACAAACAATTTTATACAACTGTGGATAACAGATGCTTTTGCATGGACATTCCCGGATTGTTCGAGGAACTTAATCAAACATACAATTCAAAGGAATGGCGGTTACTTGTTGACAGCAGTAAAGAAAGTTTGAAAGCAGTACTTTTACACAACGGAAATCAGAAACCGTCGATTCCCATTGCTCATGCTGTCAACACTAAGGAATCATACGAACCAATGGCTAAATTGATAAATTACATAAAATATGAACATGACTGGAAAATTTGTTGCGATTTAAAAGTAGTTGGGATGTTATGCTTCTGGGGTAGCCGATATTTTGCCAAAACTGCATATGAAGCTGGGGCTCTTTAACAATTTTGTAAAAGCCTTAAGGAAAGATGGCAATTCACTCTTATATTTGAAAGTCTTTCTTTTCAAAAAATCGAAGAAGGAGTTTTTGATGGGCCTAAAATAAGGAAACTGATGAAAGATGTGAATTTCGAATAATATTTGACGTCGGATGAAATTGCAGCATGGAGGTCGTTTAAGCTTGTAGTTTCAAATTTCCTTGGATCCACTAAAAGCCCGCAATATGAAACAATGATTAATGATTTGTTAAAAAATTATGAAAAAATTGGTTAGAAATATATTTTTTTATATTTATGTATATAATACATATGTATTCTTCCAACTTATTTTTCGCTTTATGTATTCCAACAGGTGTAAATATGTCTCTCAAAATGAATTTCTTCCATTCTCATTTAAACTTTTTCCCCGAGAATCTTGGCGACGTAAGTGACGAACATGGCGAAAGGTTTCACCAAGAAGTGAAGTCCATCGAACGGTGTTACCAAGGGCACTGGAGTGAAAGAATGATGGGATATTATATTTGGTTCCTCATTAGAGAAACCGATTCCGAAATCTTCAAACGTCAGCAAAGAACTCACAATTACTTCTAATGAAACTCGTTCATGTAAATAAACTCAAATGTACATAATATAAATAAAAGTAATAAATAAAATCGCTATTTAAACATAAATTTAAAAAAAAGAGATTTTTGAAATTTTCTTACCTCTACCAAAAGGGCTATAATTTCTACATTTATCCATAGATTTTTTTTCCAAATAGGCATTATTTTCTTCGCTAGGATGCAAACTTTTAAGAAATAAATTAAAATATTTTTTTCTATTTTTTATGTTTATTTTGTCCCAGGATTTTTTTGTTGAAAAAAATCGATTTTTTCCAATTTGTTTAATGACTGTTACTAAACCACTGTTTCTAAGTGAAAGAGACATTTCCAACATTGGTAGCCCACATTAATAGCTTCAATTTACCGCATAAGTCGACCTGATCGGGCATATGCTCCAAAAATTATAGTGCAAATACTAAGGGTACCATCGACGGTAATAGCATTTTTATTAAAAAAATTTTTAAAAAAAAATTTATCCATAAAAAAAATGTTGGTTTTGATTTTATATAACAGTATGCCACAATCTATACAAAAAAATAATTTTTAGGTCTAGGACACAAGAAATTTTTTTTTTGTTGCGTAGTGTAATCTGCTGTAGAAAATCTTAGGAACGCGTTCTGTTATAGACTAGCATACAGAAGGTATTCTGCTATAGAATATCTTAAGCTATTTTTATACCCTACACCACACTGTGGTACAGGGTATTATAAGTTTGTTTCATGGCAGATGTTTGTAACACCTGAAAATACTATAGCTAGACCCACCTTAAAGTATACCGATCGACTCAGAATCACTAGCTGAGTCGATTTAACGATGTCTGTCCGTCCGTCCGTCTGTCCATGTAAAGTTGTTCGTCGACTACAGGTCGCAATTTCACTCCGATCGTTCTGAAATTTTGCAATTTACAGTATTTTGCGGCTGTTAAGATCGCTATTGAATTTGGTTGAAATCGGTTCAGATTTAGATATAGCTCCCATATATATCTTTCGTCCGATTTGGTCCTTTAGTCCTATTGACGCTGTATTTTACATCCGATCGTTTTGAAATTTAGAATGGTAGAGTTTGTTGATCCATGAACCAACATTGCCGAATTTGAAAAAAATCGGTTAAGATTTAGCTATAGCTCCCATATATATGTTTCGTCCGATTTTGCTCTTTAGTCCTGTAGAAGCTGTATTTTACATCCAATCATTTTGAAATTTAGAATGGTAGAGTTTCTTGATCCATGAACCAACACTACCGAATTTGAAGAAAATCGGTAGTGTATATATGTTTCGTCCGATTTGGTCCTTTAGTTCTATAGAAGCTGTATTTTACATCCAATCGTTTTGAAATTTAGAATGGTAGAGTTTCTTGGTCCACGAACCAACATTGCCGAATTTAAAGAAAATCGGTTAAGATTTAGCTATAGCTCCCATATATATGTTTCGTCCGATTTGGCCATTTAGTCCTATAAAAGCTGTATTTTACATCCAATCGTTTTGAAATTTAGAATGGTAGAGTTTCTTGATCCATGAACCAACATTGCCGAATTTGAAGAAAATCGGTTAAGATCTAGCTATAGCTCCCATAGATATGTTTCGTCCGATTTGGCCCTTTAGTCCTATAAAAGCTGTATTTTACATCCAATCGTTTTGAAATTTAGAATGGTGGAGTTTCTTGATCCATGAACCAACACTGCCGAATTTGAAGAAAATCGGTTAAGATTTAGCTATAGCTCCCATATATATGTTTCGTCCGATTTGGCCCTTTAGATCCAATCGTTTTTTATACCCTACACCACACTGTGGAACAGGGTATTATTTAAGTATAAAATGTCCCAAAAGTAAATTTATGTAAACAATTTATATTGAATTACAAAATTTATATATCAGAGTTATTCAATATTACGAGAGTGGTGTAGGGTATTATATAGTCGGCACCGCCCGACTTTAGCCTTTCCTTACTGGTTTTTTCTATAAAATGCCTTGTAGAAGGTCTGCTGCTATATAAGACTTTAACATTTTTGTTCTTCTGCTATATGAATGGAGCTAACGTCAAATCGATTAACCCCACTTTTTTCGAAATTTTAAAGTCAAAGCACTTGATAGATGCCAAATTTTTTACTATTCATAAAATTTTTTCTCACATTTCAACTATTTGTTTTATGGACTTAATCGATTTGGCATTTGAGCCATTCATATAATAACTTAAAGAGCGTTTCCTTTTACACAATATTAATAAGTAGTTTATACTCTAGAGTACCATAAGGAAGGCATCATTGTACATATACAATGTATATTATACATATATGATCTTAGAATAGGTTCTCTGCTATGGAAGGGCTAAAGCAGGACCTCCCAACCCTTTAAACCATACGGCTCCAAATAAACATGTAAAAAATCATCATTCCCTCCGCATTTTAATTTTTATAAAAAAAAATCGTTTAAATTGCATTTTTTTAGAAAATACAATTGAAATTCCATTTCTCTACAATATTTCGTTGGACTTGCATTTTTCTGCCAAATGTCATTGAAATTAAATATTTCCAGAAAATTTCAATGTTATAGAAAATTTCATCATAGCTTTTTTAGAAAATTTCTTCAAATTTGTATTTTGTCTAAAAAATTTTGTTGAAACCAAAATTTTCTACCAAATTTTGTTCAAATTTCATTATTTTTTTAAAATTTCGTCGTTATCGAATTTTACTGTATTTGGTTGAAATTGCATTTTTTGTAGTAAAATCGATGAATTTTATATTTATCTAGAATTTTTTTAAATTGCATTTATCTACAAAATTTCTTGAAATTAAATTCATTCCAGAAAATTATGTTGAAATTGCAAAGGTCGAAGAGCGGATTATGTGCCACTACATGGATTAAAGATTAAAGAAAGATGAGTCGTTAAAGGACGATTTGATTAAAAGTTGTTGGCTTTGTTAAAGGCAGATGAAGGACATTTTCTGGAAAAATTCAATTTCAAATAAATTTTTAAGAAAAATTTAAAAGATGTCAACGAAATTTTACGTTATTTTTAAAAAATACCAATTTCGACAAAAATTGCTATAAAAATTCGATTTCTATTAACATTTTTAAATAAGCTAAATTTACTGAAATTTTTTATAAAATTGTAATTTACACGAAAAAAGAGATATATAAATAAATAAAAATAAAAAATAGCTTTTAAGAACATTTTTAAAAAAATCCAATTTTGTAAAAAAAATTATTTTTGATGAATTTTAATGCATAATTTTTAGAATAATACAATTTGGATAAAAATTTTTAGTAAAATACACTTTCGTCTAATTTGAAAGGCTTAATTATGAAATTGCAATTTTTATGAAATATCCAATTAAAATTGCAATTTCTCTGAAATTTATTTTGAAAAGCTTTTTTAAACAAAATATATTTGGAGAAATTCCTAAACAATATTTTTTTTGTCTATAAACACATCATTTATTGAGAAAATTAGTTTTCAAATATATTTTTTGTAATATATTGCTATATGCGTTCCAAATAATTTTTTTAATTTCGAATAAAATATATTCCCTCAAAATTATATAATTTTTTAAAATTTCATAACATATCAAGAAAGGCGATTTTGCCCCATGTAGAGAAGCCACATTTCTGACAAAGGTGTGTGACTAGTTTCGTTAGAAACAAGCCGTTAATTTCGAAAAAATATTCTACAAATAGTTATTTTAACAAAAATTTTAATAACAAATTTTTTTCGACACAATTTTCAAAAAATTAATTTCAAGAAATTTTCTAGAAAAATTCAGTTTTCAAGAATGTTTATGAAAAAATAAAACTTCAAGGAAATTTTTAAGAAAAAATAAATGTTGGCGTTATTTTTATTCTATTTCTATTAATTTTTTTTAAAAAAACTAAGTTTTTCTGAAATTTTCTATAAAATTATATTTTCCACGAAAACTATACATAAATAAAAACTAATTTTCAACAAAATTTTTTAAAAAATGCAATTTTGTAAAAAATAAACAATTTGGACAAACAAAATAAATTTCGAAAAATTCCTAAACAATACTTTTATTTGTGAATAAACACATCATTTATTTGAGAAAATTAGTTTTCAAATATATTTTATTGTGATATATTAATATATGCTTTCCAAATATTTTTATTTTTAATTTTCAAATAAAATATATTTCATCAAAAATATATAATTTTTAAAAATTTGTGTTCCAAACATATTTTCTCGTAGACTTTCGTTAGAAAACAGAAACAGGCCGTTAATTTTTAAGAAATATCTAAAAATAATAATTTCAACGAAATTTTCAATAAAAATTTATTTTCGACAAGATTTCCAAACAAAATCAATTTGACGAAATTTTCTAAATAAAATCAATTTTCAAGAATGTTTATAGGAAAAATAAAATTTCAACGAAATATTTTAAAAAATGCCAATTTTGACAATATTTTCTATAAAAATTCGATTTCTATTATATTTAAAAAAATGATTTTGCTGAAATTTTCGTAAAGATTGCATAGTCCACGAAAAAAATATGTATATATATATAAATAAAAATAATTTTTGACAACATTTATAAAACAAAACTCAATTTTGTAGAATAAATCATTTTTAATGAATTTTTATACCCAATTTTTAGAAAAATGAAGTTTTGACAAATTTTTTTTTAGTAAAATACACTTGTCAAATTTGGAAGGCTTATTTATGAAATTTCTAATAAAGTTGCAATTTCTATGAAATTATTAACAAAATTGTAGTTTCTATGAAATTTTCAATAAAATTACAATTTCTATGAAAATTTCAATAAACCTACAATTTCCCTTAGGAAAGCTCTCCTGCTTAAAAGGGAAGTTCTTATGTTGAACAGGGCGTTTTATGTAGATGTGCGGTTTTTAATCTGGCAGTACTCTTTTCGGAGTTGGTCTTTTTGACAGCTGTCACTTGATTTGTGCTCAGTTTGCTTTGTCATTTTATAATTAATAGACTTATTCCGGAATAACGCTGGCAAATCGAGCAAATTTTTTTTACCAAAATAATGGTTTGGTTCGCGCGAAGCATCGTGCGCTGCTTCCAATAGTCGGTCGGCATAATCGTCCAGCATAGTAGGTAATTCGAGCAACCATGGATCAGTTTCGCACCACGTTTACTCTAGTGGATAATGCGCATCCTCAGAGACGCCATACAGAGCGCGCCGAAGGCGCTATTGCTGCTGTGGAGCAGAGTATCGAAGAAGACCCGAATGAGTCCATCCACCATCGCGCGCAGCAATTGGAGCTATGCCCTTTTAATATATGGAATATTTTGCGGAAGGATACAAAATCTAACTCGTGCAAGAATTGAAGCTGAACGGCCATCAAGCGCGTGGCATGTTCGGTGAATGGGTCCAAAACGAGATGGCCACCGATCCCGATTTTCACAAGAACATTTTGTTCAGCGATGAAGCTCACTTTTGGATGAATGAGTACGTTAATTAACAAAATTTTCGCATTTGGAGCAATGATAACACAGTGCGACAGTCCAAAAACCAAAAACCGCGATACTATTTTTCTTGTAGGTCTTGGCGGGTAGAACAACGTTTGTTCTACGAAATTTGCCGGACACCCCCAAAATCCGCATTTACGGGTTAAAAACCGATTTTCTAGCCTTTTTTCACTTGAACGCCTATAACTTTATTAATTATTAACCGATTTTCAACCCCTAAAATAATTTGGAAAAAAGAGAATAAGACGAACGATGTATATTCTGTTTATTTGCAGCTGTAGGAATATCGGTTTATTTGTCCTACAAGCACATTTTTTTTTCATTTTTATCCATCACTAGCGGACCCGGCGAACTTCGCCTCGCCCCAATTTAACGCCTTCAGATAAACTCCAGAGTGATAATAAAACACAGATAGTTAAAATTTTAATGCGATTTGTTTAAAAGGAATCGAAATCAGTAGAGATAAATCGAATCAGATGATAAACAACAAACAACGAAGACAGAAGACAGGCAACGTACAGATGACCGTGCGAAAAACAGGGAAATTCGAGATTAATTCCACAGACTTCCTACGATTGGTTTTGAGATTTATTGATTGTCATCGCAAAAGCCAATCGTACAGGGAACTGAATCCGCTTGAATTGGAATGAAAGATCAGTTGGAATAATCGGAATTCGTGGGATAAGGACTTCCTCTCCTTTGAATTTTCCCTTGATGATCGTCGCCTGAATCACATTGTCCATCAGTTTCATAATGGACAACCGCGAACTATGCACAATTTCGGATGATTCAGATTCCGCAACATGATTATGATCGATTCCACCTTCAGCTGTAAATTATGCGGCGGAGCTCCTGGCACATCAAGCGAGTTCGATTTTACTTTGAATAATAAAATTCATGCTATCGACGTCTTTATTCTTCGCTGCTAATATTGCCCGTTCACTAATCTAATCGAGATTTGGAAACACTTTGGTGATGAGTTCCTCGTTCGACGATGTGAACTCGCAAAAATTTGCCGGGAACAATATCAATGCAGTGGAAACATCAACAGTAATTTGGCCATTGCCAAGCGCCAACAGTTGTTTCGAGAATTCAAGAGCCGATGAGTCGTTCTGCAACGCGACTCTCATGTTCGTGGTCAATTTCAACTTCTTGACATGCCGCCACAAAGACCACGATTTCAGGCATGCATTAATTTCATCGGCAGTAGATTTCGGGATGACGGGAAGCGTTTGACGAAAATCTCCGGAGAGCAATATCATAGACTCACCAAATTGTCTCAAATCACGTCGTAAATCCTTCATCGTTCGGTCAACTGCCTCCAGAGCTCGTTTATGCGCCATCGTGCATTCATCCGAAATTATGATTTTGCAGTGCCCGCAATCCAGTAAGATAACCTTACCTCTTATACTTACCTCTATATTATCTGAAAAAATTTTCGAACTGATAAATATCGCGTTGAATTTTAATTGATCGTAATGCTTGTACCGTTTGTCGATGTGATACGCGAAATCAGTGTAACAATACGCAAAAATCGAATGAATTGCAGCAAGAAAAATAGCACATACTCGTACATATGTTTAATAGAAAACTTTTTTGTTTAATAGAAAATTAATAAAAAAAAATGGATTCAAAAAGAGAGTAGTAGATAGGAACAGTAGGAATCTCGCAAGAAATAGCAATTTTCGATTTTCCCAATTTTCCGACTTTTTTCCAAAATTTTCTTGTGTATTCTTCTTATTTGGCCGGAGACCTGTCCGAATTGGTGCTAATCACCGAAATCGGTCCAGGCGTTCTCGAGTTATAAGCGTAGTAACTAACATCATTTTCTTTTATATATATAGATTAACCGATTTTCAACCCCTAAAATAATTTGGAAAAAAGAGAATAAGACGAACGATGTATATTCTGTTTATTTGAAGCTGTAGGAATATCGGTTTATTTGTCCTACAAGCACATTTTTTTTCATTTTTATCCATCATTTTCTAGTTTCGGCAAAGTTTTTACCAATTATATTGTGAGATGACCATACGATTAAATAATTTACATATATAGTATATTTTATAAGGAAAAAATGCAACGGATTTTTAAAAGACTAGTTGCATTTTTTCCCTAGTAGATTTTAGATTGGTTTGTCCACTGAAGAATTCCTTAGGAAGGTCTTCTGCTACCAAAGACTTTTGGGGAAAGTTTGTTTGCTTGGAAGTCCTAAGGGAAGGTATTCTCTAGAGATATTCTATTGAGTATCTTAGATAAAGTCATCTGCACATACAAAATGTCTTAGGTTATATCTTATGTCTACCTTAGGGTATGTATTATATCCAATAAGACATGAGACCAATGGAAGGTCTTCTTAACAAACACTCTAGGGAAGTTATTTTGTTATACCCAAGCCTGGCAAGGAGAGTTATACGATCCCAAAGGCTTAGCCTATCTTTTTTCCTGTTAAAAGCAGTGGAGCGAATAGTTGACGACATGGTCAAAAGTAAGATAGCCGATGACAAGCTAAAATGTAAGCAACACGTATATGTTAAAGGAAGATCAGTGGAAACAGCTCTACATGAGGTAGTACACCACTAGAACAGTCCTTTAGTGAAGAAATGTACACACTTGCCGTTTATGTAGACATTGAAGGCGCTTTTAACAACGCTTAGACCGATACACTTATCTAGTTCTTAGACGAGTTTCAGGTTGACCGGGCGCTGATAAACAGGATCAACAATATGCTAAGCAATAGGTGCATTATTTGTGGGTCATATGACGTAAAAATCAGAGACAAGGTAAATCTTTGTATACCTCAGGGGGGCATTTTATCGCCTCTCCTATGGGTTACGACTATACACAGTCTCCTTAAAGCCCTCACCAAAGAATGACTTAAACCAGTCTGTTATGCAGACGACGTTATACTAATTCTAAGGGGAACACATCCAACTATGCAGAAGAGCTGAGGAGGCACTTAGCAAGGAAGATTCATCCTTTTACCGTGCCTCGATTCCTGGATAAGAATATTGCCATATCTAAAAAGGTAAAATACTTGGGGTAATCTTGGGTCAGAAACTGCTTTGGAAAGATTATAGTGAAGAAAGAGTTTCCAAGGCCCGCAGATGTTGGTTGTTGTGCAGAAGATCTATATAGATCTGTATAGGTTCAAAATGGGGACTACGTCCAAATATGACACACTGGCTTTACATGAGCGTGATTAGACCAATAACAACCTACGATTCTGTAGTGTACAACGTAATACCATTGCAAAAAGTGCAACGTATGTGCTGTCTAGGCATAAGCGGGGCAATTGGAACCGCACTAGCAAGAGCGTTGAAGACTATACTGCACATCCAACCAATAGATATCCGTATAAAGTATGAGGCAGCCCTCACAGCAAGACGTCTACAAGTGATGGGTGAATGGATAAATCGAGACCACAAGTCGTACCATCAGAAGATATTACAATCACTGGTCGGTCATATTCAAACTACCGAAATCTCCGAGCGCATTCCTGAAGTGCGGCTTATAGCTACCTGTGATTCGTTCGTGCCCGACAGACGCTCCTAAGAAAACGGAACACTAGCTCATGTGCCAGCGGGAACCAGCTTCTACACTGATGGGTCCAGGCTAGGAGAAAGGACGAGAGTTTTTATTGATGAACCAGAATTCGAACTTTACTTCCGCCTCCCAGACCATAACACAGTATTTCAAGCAGAAGATCGAGCAATCACGGAGTGTGTTATATTGCTCAGTAATACCACAAAGCCTAAACATGCCAAATGGCGATCAAAGCAATAACATCGGAAAAGGTCAAAAACAGAACAGTGTAAGACTGTAAAAGAAAGATAACTAATTACTCAGTCCATGGTCAACTGCGTATTTTCTGGGTACCGGGGCACAACGGAGTGATTAGAAATGAACGAGCAAACAGCTTGGCTTCAAAGGGCAGAGAACTTCGAGTAATAAACTTGGATAATTGGAAAGCTTTCGAAGCCACGAATGATGAGTTGAAGCACTGGGCAGTGATGACTCACAAAACTGTATGGAATAGAGCAACAGTAGGAGCAACTGCACTCAAGCTTACAGGCACATCTTCATCGCATTGTACTAGCAGGAAACGACGAATGCAGGGCATGCAGAGAAAACATCGAAACGATGGAACATTTTCTGTGTCACTGCCCAGTCTTCACACATGCAAGATCCCGATGTTTCGGTTCCGACATATTGTCAGACTTGACTCATCTCAGAGGATATGACTGGAAGATACTGAGAAAATTCCTTTCTAGAACAGATTTTCTGAAACCCGTGGGGTATAAAAATCATAAATAAGGAGCGCACAACAGGCCGAACCACTGGTTTAAGTGTATGTCCATGAGACGTTTAAACGTCTCCTCTATTCAACCTAACCTAACCTATTTGGTTATAAAAGCGCATAACAATGGTCTTCTGCTGTAGAAGAATGTAGACCACCTTTGGGAAGGTATTCTGCTATAGAATATCTAAGGGTAGGTTTCCTGCTATACGAGTAAAAAACCTCAAAGAATATTAACTGCAATAGAAGATCTTAGTGTTCTTATTCTGCTATGGAGGAATGTTGGGAAGGTATTATGCTATACAATACCTCAGTGGAGGGGGGTTTCTGGTATAAAGTATCTCAAGGCAAGTTTTATGCTACAGAAATCTTAAGAAAGGTACGAGTATACTGCCTTAAGGAATATTTTCTACTATAAAATGCCTTTAGAAATCTATTATAAGACCATGAGGAATGTTTTCTACTATATAATATCTTAAGGAATGTTTACTGCATTTGCATGATATAAGGAAGGTTTCCTGATATATAGCGTGATCCATTTCGAGGTTCCCTACTTTTTTAAAGAAAAAAACACAGAAAATTCAAATTGAAAGGGGAATGTTTATTATCATTTGAAAGAACATTCTTTGGTATTTATTTTTTGAAGATTATGTCTATCAAATGTTGGCCGCGGCTACGTCTCAGATGGTCCATATGTTGAGTCCAATTTTCGATGACTCGTTCGAGTATCTCGACTGGTAACTGGCGAATGACACGCGTAAACGTTGTTTAGGCTTAAGTTTTTCCATGATGAAATGCCAAACAATACTTAACAAAAATAACATGACAGCATGGCACGACTCACACGTGATATGTCAAAAAAGGCTATTGAAAAAAGTATCTCTACTTGGATCGCCCTATATAACCTTATGGGTTCAAAATAAGCTACAGAATGCCCTAGGCTAAATACATTTATGTGGGAGAACTAGCAATTATATTTGTGTTAGACTTATTTCACATTAATAATGCCGGAAAAATATTTTTTTAATTTCAAAACGAAATTTAACCATTTTTAGACTCTCACTGTACATACATCCAAAAAGGCCAGAACTTTGGACCAAGACCAACATGACTGTCGTCTGTGACTCTTTGATTGTTGATTACTTTGTTATCGTCGCGTTTTCTGCGAATTGATGGCTTTCGAGGAGAAAATCAAAAGAAACAAGAAATCATCATCCCTGATGACGATTCACGGATGAATATGACTTTTGTTGTTGTTGTTTTTGTTGGCATGGGATGTTTTCGGATCAGAAATGTGTACCAACCAAAACGATACGACACAATGATTAAAAACATTTATTAATGGCTGCACACATTTCATGCCAATGCTTTTTAATAAATATCAATTGGATAATGCATTTGACAGTTTGGATTTATCAGGTTTTGGTTGGCGGATTGTCACACGATCGCATTTTTTTGATGAAAAGAAGAGACAACGTTTGTATAGGAATTTCAGAATAAAAGGTAGAGAAATCAATAAGAATTTGTATGAAGAAGAAAGACAATTAGTTGAGCCAGGCTTAACATATATACATTTCTGATATTCATGTAAATGTTGAAGGGCAATTTTTATAACTTCGTAACACGCTCTCTATAAGCTACCAAACTGTAGGAAGGAAGTTTTCGAAAAGTTCATACATTTTCTTATACATTAAGATAGCTTGAAATTTTTTATTAAAATTTTCATGGCTTTTATTTTTTAAATATGATCTCTGGCATAAGTCGATCAGTCCAATTTTAGACTACTTTTCCAATAAATCTGGCCGTATAGCGTCAACGGTGGCTTGAATGCTTCCAATGCTTTAAACCAAGGACTTGCCAAACATTACTGAACACAAATGTCAACACAGTTTGACATTATCAGCTATCAAACCATAGTTGTCGATATCAGGCAGCTAAAAAAACCGGTTACACTATGCAACATAATTTTTTGTCGAAGGGTGGTGTAATAAGGCGCTCTTAACACTCAAAAATAGTAAAAAATTATGGTATTTTTTTTGTAATTTTTCTTTGAAATTCCTATTTTTTTGTAAGGTGCCTTTAGTAGTTGGACCATACTTTTTTAAGTAACGGGTTTTCCAACAAGAGGTGTTATTTTGAATCACCCGGTATTTCGGTGGCTGTCACTTTTGAAGCTTTTATTCTTTGACATTTGACAAGTAAAAACTACGCCATTAACAAAAATGGAACGATACACGATTCAACAACGCATTGAAATTACTAAAATTCACTACAAAAATGGTGAAAATCTTGCAGTCACAGTGCGCAAAACAGAAATTGGTGGAAAAATTCGAGCTGTTGGGACAAGTTAGTGATATGAAGAATAAAACCCGTGCACGTCGCTCAAGAACAACTGAGAACATTGCTGATGTAGCCCAAAGTGTTGAAGAAAACCCAGGTTTGTCCATTCCTCGTCGTTCTTTGAAATCGGGCATTCCACAAACGTCATTACACCGTATCTTGCATAAAGACTTGGGTCTTAAGGCTTATAAAGTTCAGTTAACACAAGAACTCAAGCCGGCCGATCATCAACAACGTCGTGTCTTTGCTGATTGGGTCCTTGAAATGCATAAAAGTGATCCGGAATTCCATCGAAAAATCATCTTGACTGAAGAGGCCCATTTCCACCTCGGTGGCTACGTCAACACGCAAAATTGTCGCATCTGGGGCTCGGAAAACCCAAGAGTTATTGTTGAGCAGCCTCTCCATCCTCAACGTGTGACTGTTTGGTGCGGTTTATGGTCCGGCGCACAGAGGGGTGAAATCGCAAAAAATGGATATTAATTGAAAAATGAAAATTTGTTTTTTTGAAAAATACTTAGTATCCGATTAAAGTATATAAAATTCTACATCACTACTGAAAATTTCAATGCCATATGTTGTTTACTTGTCAAGCTGCATTGTGTTAAAGTTAAGTAATTTTTGAGCTATTCGCGCACAATAGTGTTAATTGAAATTCGGTATATTTCGACGCTTAATATATAGTTTTTCGCAAGTCAAAAGTAATACTTTCATTATTGAATCTTCAACCTCAGGTATTTTAGCGTTGTTCTAAAAATAATTGTGTAAACAAAAAATGTGTAGAAATATTTTTAAAAAATATTTTAAAATGTGTCTAAATTTAGGCTATTTTCAAAATATTTGTGGATATTTAAATATGAATGGGGTTATTTGGCGTTAGTATATTAATTTTTTAAGAAACTACAGTTCCTAGGCTTTCATATTCAGTAATAAAATGTTGCGCGTTTTTGCGCGAATTTTTTTTATTAAATTAACTGTGAAAATAGTCACTCAAGCAAAGAACACCAGTTCTTGTCTTTTGTTTGCTTTGTCTTCGTTTTCTTTGTTATAATTGTTGTTTTTGTATATCGTTAGCAACTGTGTGTTACAATGACAAGAGTATTTGTTATTGTGCGTTATGTGTTGTGTGTTGTGTATTGAAATGTGAAAACGTCAAACGTATTGAAAGTGATGTAAAAGCTTGTAATTGGTAACTGGTACTATAAAAATACTTTTAGCTTCTGATCTATTGCAAACTCCAATCTAAACTTTTTAGGAATAAGCAGCAAAACAAAATTTTTCTCTCGTCGGAGCCTTTACGATATTAATCGAAATGCGGACTCTTCGCAACTTAATGAAAAAATCAATATATTGAAAGAAGAAATAATAAAGCGTACGAGCCCTATTGACATGAAAGATTTTGAAGTGAAATTCAGCACTTTCATTTCTGAATTCAAGAAGCGATGGTCCAAATCGAATAGACGTCATGAGCGTTTTTCTGTGCAATACAAAAATTGGTTAGACACTTCCATCTCCTTTGTAAATCACCCAACAAATAAGAGAGGTCGCAAAGAATTGGAATTTGATGAATGTTCTATAAAAACAAAAACAAAAAAAATGCAAGGCCTTAAGAGATAATTCATCGCTGTCTGAGTTAAGTTATGCCACTCAAATGAGTTTGCGAGCGTCTGGCCAAATAGAGGCATCAAAAATATTGAGGGCGATGCATTAGAGTTTGATGACTTTGGGCATATTTTTTAAAATAGCATGTCAGAAACACATATCTTATAATAAATATATACATTAGATACATCCAAAAGTTCTTTTATATATATATATATATATATATATATAAATACTTATATATATATAATAATATAATACGATATATATAAATACTTATGAAGGAACAAGCTATTTATATTTTTGAACAAAACGCTCACCGGACACATCCGTACACGATCGAACAATTTTAATATCTGCTTTGAGTCCCGAATTTAGTTACATATATGATACAATAATCCCCCTTTCGTCTACGTAATTATATTAAAAATAAATTGATTACTATATAAAAATTTTATTAATTTTTTTTTCCAAAAAAGCATTTTTTAAAAGGGGGCGTGGCACTGCCCTATTCCACCTTGGATGTAATTCATACTGTACGATCAACATATATACCAAATCTCATCTTCATACCTCTGATAGTTCATGAGATATATCCGTTCTAAGTTTTGAGTTATATGGGCGGTGCCATGCCCCTTTATCCAATCATAACCAAGTATATCCAAGGACTATTAGCAGGTCAACAGTACGACATTGGGAAAGTTTCGTGACAATCGCTCTATTATTATGGCCGCCAGAGCGATTTTTAGGAGGGGGGAGTGGCACCGCCCACTTTTCCAAAAAAATTATAGCCTATGTCACTCAGTGATAACGTAGCATTCTAATAGTGAAAGAATTTTTAAAATCGGATGAGTAGTTTAATTGATCTCCATTTTTTGCGATTTCACCCCTCTGTGCGGCGGGGTCATTGGACCTTAGTTTTTCGAAAATGAGGTTGAATCAACAGTTACGGTGAATGGATTGCGCTATCGAGAGATGATTAATGATTTTTAATGGACGGAGTTGAATGGTATTGATCTGGACAACGTTTACTTTCAACAAAACGGCGCTACGTGCCACACAAGCAACGAAACCTTTGCTCTGTTACGGGAAAAGCTTCCGGACCGTGTTATCTCTGGAAGAGGTGATCACAATTGGCCACTGAGATCTTGTGATTTAACACCTTGCGACTTATTCCTTTGGGGCCACGTGAAAGATAAGGTATACGCCAACAGCCCAGCGTCGATTCAAGACCTCAAAGGTAGAATTCGTGAGGCTATCGAGGACATAGGGCAGCCACTTTGCGATTTTGTTATGGAAAATTTCATGAAAAGGATATGGTCCTGTAAGCGTGGTCGTGGTGGTCATTTGGCTGATGTTGTTTTTCATTATTAACGGCATACCTTCCTCTTTGTTATGAAATAAGCATCCGATCATTTATCTCAAAAAATGGCATTTTTCTTTGAATACCAAAATAACACCTCTTGTTGAAGAACCCTTTATGTTTGATTAAGTTCCTCGAAAAATCCGGGAATGTCCTTGCAAAAGCATCTTTTATCCACAGTTGTATAAAATTGTTTGTAAGGTATATCACGGACTCTATAATATGATATGTTAACAACTGGGGCCAAAATATTGTACTGTTTCATCCGAGATGCAAGAAGTTCTGCCTTATCTTTGGTCAGTTCCAAATCTCTCACTCGATCAATGAGTTGAAACTGTGTTAAAAGCGATGACTTCTGACTCAAACTTGAATAGCTCAGAGTTGAGTACTCAGTTGAACTTGATGATGTTTCCGTAATTAGGCTGTTAGCAATACTTGGACACTTGGGAATTGATATTGTTTCCGAATGTGCAACCTGCAAAGTGACAGATTTTACTTCAGCGTAATTCCAGCGAATGCTCCTTCATTATCCAATCTGTTTACATAGACAAAAATAACAGTCCGTATCGTGAATGAAAGGTTGTGTCCAAATCATTGGCATTCCAAATTGCACGTGATGTCTAAAATTAAAACGTTTTATTCCTCAAAACATTGTAATACATTAATTGTAAAGTACTTACCGCATGTTTCCACTACTCCATCGAGTAAGATTTACATGGCACGAATTACACAAAATACTTGGTGTCCACGGTTCGTTCATATTTTCAACTCGTATACAGAAATATTGCACATATATTTCTGCTATTATTTTACTAAACTCACATCGATTTTTATACCCTACACCACACTGTGGTACAGGGTATTATAAGTTTGTTTCGCGGCAGATGTTTGTAACACCTGAAAATAACACAGCTAGACCCACCTTAAAGTATACCGATCGACTCAGAATCACTAGCTGAGTCGATTTAACGATGTCTGTCCGTCCGTCCGTCCGTCCGTCCGTGTGTCCATGTAAAGTTGTTCGTGGACTACAGGTCGCAATTTCACTTCGATCGTTCTGAAATTTGGCAGTTTAGAGTATTTCGCGGCTGTTAAGATCGCTATTGAATTTGGTTGAAATCGGCTCAGATTTAGATATAGCTCCCATATATATCTTTCGTCCGATTTGGCCCTTTAGTCCTATAGAAGCCGTATTTTACATCCGATCGTTTTGAAATTTAGAATGGTAGAGTTTCTTGATCCATGAACCAACATTGCCGAATTTGAAGAAAATCGGTTAAGATTTAGCTATAGCTCCCATATATATGTTTCGTCCGATTTTGCTCTTTAGTCCTGTAGAAGCTGTATTTTACATCCAATCATTTTGAAATTTAGAATGGTAGAGTTTCTTGATCCACGAACCAACACTACCGAATTTGAAGAAAATCGGTTAAGATTTAGCTATAGCTCCCATATATATGTTTCGTCCGATTTGGCCATTTAGTCCTATAAAAGCTGTATTTTACATCCAATCGTTTTGAAATTTAGAATGGTAGAGTTTCTTGATCCACGAACCAACATTGCCGAATTTAAAGAAAATCGGTTAAGATTTAGCTATAGCTCCCATATATATGTTTCGTCCGATTTTGCTCTTTAGTCCTGAAGAAGCTGTATTTTACATCCAATCATTTAGAAATTTAGAATGGTAGAGTTTCTTGATCCATGAACCAACACTACCGAATTTGAAGAAAATCGGTTAAGATTTAGCTATAGCTCCCATATATATGTTTCGTCCGATTTGGCCCTTTAGTCCTATAGAAGCCGTATTTTACATCCGATCGTTTTGAAATTTAGAATGGTAGAGTTTCTTGATCCATGAACCAACATTGCCGAATTTGAAGAAAATCGGTTAAGATTTAGCTATAGCTCCCATATATATGTTTCGTCCGATTTTGCTCTTTAGTCCTGTAGAAGCTGTATTTTACATCCAATCATTTTGAAATTTAGAATGGTAGAGTTTCTTGATCCACGAACCAACACTACCGAATTTGAAGAAAATCGGTTAAGATTTATCTATAGCTCCCATATATATGTTTCGTCCGATTTGGCCATTTAGTCCTATAAAAGCTGTATTTTACATCCAATCGTTTTGAAATTTAGAATGGTAGAGTTTCTTGGTCCACGAACCAACATTGCCGAATTTAAAGAAAATCGGTTAAGATTTAGCTATAGCTCCCATATATATGTTTCGTCCGATTTTGCTCTTTAGTCCTGAAGAAGCTGTATTTTACATCCAATCATTTAGAAATTTAGAATGGTAGAGTTTCTTGATCCATGAACCAACACTACCGAATTTGAAGAAAATCGGTTAAGATTTAGCTATAGCTCCCATATATATGTTTCGTCCGATTTGGCCCTTTAGTTCTATAGAAGCTATATTTTACATCCAATCGTTTTGAAATTTAGAATGGTAGAGTTTCTTGATCCATGAACCAACACTACCGAATTTGAAGAAAATCGGTTAAGATTTAGCTATAGCTCCCATATATATGTTTCATCCGATTTGGCTCTTTAGATTCAATCCTTTTTATACCCTACACCACACTGTGGTACAGGGTATTATTTAAGTATAAAATGTCTCAAAAGTAAATTTATGTAAACAATTTATACATGAATTACAAAATTTATATATCAGAGTTATTCAATATTACGAGAGTGGTGTAGGTTATTATATAGTCGGCACCGCCCGACTTTAGCCTTTCCTTACTGGTTATACCCTACACCACACTGTGGTACAGGGTATTATAAGTTTGTTTCACGGCAGATGTTTGTAACACCTTAAAATAACACAGCTAGACCCACCTTAAAGTATACCGATCGACTCAGAATCACTAGCTGAGTCGATTTAACGATGTCCGTCCGTCCGTCCGTCCATGTAAAGTTGTTCGTCGACTACAGGTCGCAATTTCACTCCGATCGTTCTGAAATTTTGCAGTTTAGAGTATTTCGCGTCTGTTAAGATCGCTATTGAATTTGGTTGAAATCGGTTCAGATTTAGATATAGCTCCCATATATATCTTTCGTCCGATTTGTCCTTTTAGTCCTATAGAAGCTGTATTTTACATCCGATCGTTTTGAAATTTAGAATGGTAGAGTTTCTTGATCCATGAACCAACATTGCTGAATTTGAAGAAAATCGGTTAAGATTTAGCTATAGCTCCCATATATATGTTTCGTCCGATTTGGCCCTTTAGTCCTATAGAAGCTGTATTTTACATCCGATCGTTTTGAAATTTAGAATGGTAGAGTTTCTTGATCTATGAACCAACATTGCCGAATTTGAAGAAAATTGGTTCAGATTTAGATATAGCTCCCATATATATCTTTCGTCCGATTTGGTCCTTTAGTCCTATAGAAGCTGTATTTTACATCCGATCGTTTTGAAATTTAGAATGGTAGAGTTTCTTGATCCATGAACCAACATTGCTGAATTTGAAGAAAATCGGTTAAGATTTAGCTATAGCTCCCATATATATGTTTCGTCCGATTTGGCCCTTTAGTCCTATAGAAGCCGTATTTTACATCCAATCGTTTTGAAATTTAGAATGGTAGAGTTTCTTGATCCATGAACCAACACTGCTGAATTTGAAGAAAATCGGTAAAGATTTAGCTATAGCTCCCATATATATGTTTCGTCCGATTTTGCTCTTTAGTCCTGTAGAAGCTGTATTTTACATCCAATCATTTTGAAATTTAGAACGGTAGAGTTTCTTGATCCATGAACCAATACTACCGAATTTGAAGAAAATCGGTTAAGATTTAGCTATAGCTCCCATATATATGTTTCGTCCGATTTGGCCATTAATCATATAAAATTTAAATTTTTTTAGTCATTTAATTTACATCCAATCGTTTTGAAATTTAGAATGGTAGAGTTTCTTGATCCATGAACCAACACTACCGAATTTGAAGAAAATCGGTTAAGATTTAGCTATAGCTCCCATATATATGTTTCATCCGATTTGGCTCTTTAGATCCAATCGTTTTTATGCCCTACACCACACTGTGGTACAGGGTATTATTTAAGTATAAAATGTCCCAAAAGTAAATTTATGTAAACAATTTATACATGAATTACAAAATTTATATATCAGAGTTTTTCAATATTACGAGAGTGGTGTAGGGTATTATATAGTCGGCACCGCCCGACTTTAGCCTTTCCTTACTGGTTTTCTCATATTTTTGACGACTGTTACTAAACCAAAGATTCTACGTGATAACACGGCTCAATCAGGCTTATGGTTAGGTTAGGTTAGGTTGAATAGAGGAGACGTTTATTTATGATTTTCATACCCCACGGATTACAGAAAATCGGTACTAGACACGTATTTTCTCAATATCTTCCAGTCATATCCTCTGAGATGAGTCAAGTCTGGCAATATGTCGGAACCGAAATATCGGGATCTTGCATGTGTGAAAGCTGGGCAGTGACACAGAAAATGTTCCATCGTTTCGATGTTTTCCCTGCATGACCTGCACTCGTCGTTTTCTGCTAGGCCTATGCGATGAAGATGAGCCTTTAAGCTTGAGTGTCCCGTTAGAACACTTATCATCTTACTAATCTCGATCTTGTTTAGTTTCAGAAAACTACTGGTTTTCTTCTCATTTGGGCCACCCAACAGTATCTTTGCAGTTGCTCTATTCCACACAGTTTTGTGAGCCATCTCTGCCCAGTGCTTCAACTCATCCTTCGTGGCTTCGAAAGGTTTCCAATTTTCCAAGTTTATTACTCGAAGTTCTCTGCCCTTTGAAGCCAAGCTGTTGGCTCGTTCATTTCCAATCACTCCGTTGTGTCCCGGTATCCAGAAAATACGCAGTTGACCATGGACTGAGTAATGTGGACCGCAGGCCAAAAACAACATTACTGCATCCGAAGAGTTGACTAACCACCAACGAAACGTCATGCATTGGTTGATGTTGGATTTCAAAATCGTTTTCTTTTCCACTTGACTATTCAAAAATACCTTCCTTCACTTTGAAGGAATTCTTTGATCTTCAGCTCAACTCCACAGTGAGAAAAACCATAATATAATTATTTATCGTTCTTTTACAGTCTAATACTGTTCTGGATTTGACCTTTTCCGATGTTATTGCTTTGATCGGCATTTGGCTATCTGTGAATATGTTGGCATATTTAGGCTTTGTGGTATTACTGAGCCAGTTAACACACTCCGTGATGGCTCGAACTTCTGCTTGAAATACTGTGTTATGGTCTGGGAGGCGGAAGTAAAGTTCGACTTCTGGTTCATCAATAAAAAGTCTCAGACCCGTCCTTCCTCCTAGACTGGACCCATCAGTGTAGCAGTTGGTTCCCACTGGCGCATGAGCCAGTGTTCCGTTTTCCCATGAGCGTCTGGCACAAACGAATCACAGGTAGCTGTTAGCCGCACTTCAGAAATGCGGTCGGAGATTTCCGTTGTTTGAATATGACCGACCAGTGATTGTAATATCTTCTAATGGTACGACTTGTGGTCTCGATTTATCCATTCGCCCATCACTTTTAGACGTCTTGCTGTGAGGGCTGCCTCATACTTTATACGGATATCTATTGGTTGGATGTGCAGTATAGTCTCCAACGCTCTTGTTGGTGCGGTTCTAAGTGCGCCGCTTATGCCTAGACATCACATACGTTGCACTTTTTGCAATGGTATTACGTTGTACTTTTTGTCCTTTGATGTCCACCACACTACAGAGGCGTAGGTTATTATTGGTCTAATCACCCTCATGTAAAGCCAGTGTGTCATATTTGGACGTAGTCCCCATTTTGAACCAATAGCTCTTCTGCACAACGACCAACATCTGTGGGCCTTTGTAACTCTTTCTTCAATATGATCTTTCCAGTACAGTTTCTGATCCAAGATTACTCCCAAGTATTTTATCTTTTTAGATATGGCAATATTCATATCCAGGAAAGGAGCCACGGTAAAAGGATGAATCTTCCTTTTCCTTGTGACACCTAATTGCACCAGAAACTGTTATCCACATCCCTTGGACAAACATTTTGTTGCATAGTGTTATTAAGATCTTGTAGATAATACAAAAAGCCATCATCATCCACAAGATATAAAGATGTTTGCTATCGGTTTATGTCAATTTTGGAAATGGAGTTAAGGAGTAAAAGTCAATTTTCAGACAAGTTTAATATTTTCCCAAATATTAAGCTCTTATTAATAATGTCAAATTCCTACGGGTCAACAAAGCTCACTCTATCCTCCACCAGTCATATGGATATTCGCGTGATTTAGGCAAAGTCTCCAATATCCATTGCTCTTAGTCAAATTACAATATAATGTTCATACACATTCCAAAAAAAAAAAGACGGGTTAATCCCCCAATTATGTATTGTGCAAGCTAAGATGTTCCAATTAATTCCGCTAAATTATTTCCAACTAATTATCGCATCACTTAATTAAAGCTTACGAGTCACCTCAATAAAATCTCTGCTGTTATGACACGAATTTTTCAATTTCAATAATTTTAATGAGTTTGTAGGTCAACGGGATTAATAAGCAACCACCAAACCATTTGTCAATTTTTTCTTAAACACATATACGCCTCTTTCTGAACTCATGAATCACATCCGCATCACTATGACAACAACGTAAGCTTAAGCCCCGAAATAATAAAAATAATATTGAAATTAATTTAAATAATTAATTAATACACAATTAATTGAGTGAGATAAACAACATAGCGGACATTGGGGGACAGTGGGACCTACACACGAATTTATTTCGAGCCAGATATAGATATTTTTTTAATGAACTTTTGATTTTCAATTTGGGTAAAACAAAATTTATAACACATAAATAACAATGAGACATAAGTGTGCATTTTTGTTTTGTATTTAAGTGTATTATTTGATTAATGAGTAATTAATTTCGTGATATGTTTTTTTCTCTTTGACATAAGCATATGTATCCGCACTTAACGAACATAACTATTTTATAATTTCCTTTGCAGTTGATTGCGTCCGGCACACAAACGTTTTCGGAGGTGTGGTTAGACATCAGTGACCCCTACACAATCCAGGGTTGAGAGTCGTATACAGAAGCCCATGAAACGATTATGAAACATGTCTGTTACCTCCCTCAGTTCGTAGCAAACACCGCTTCCATTTTGATATCGAATCGATATTTTATCATACCTGAGTTATCCCGTAAGTCATATTCACAATTAAAGGTAGAAACAGTCAAACGTAATGTAACATTCTCCCCAAAAAGAAAGATAACATGACTTACTCGTAAAAGCAGCCAAAGATGGATTGCTTACAAAAAGCCCTTTGTAATTAAAAATTTACTTCAGTTTTCGTATTTATTGATTATTGCAACAATCCATTTTTTTAGCAAAGGTCGAAGTAGTCAAACGTATTATTACATTCCTCCGCAAAAAGAAAGATATCATGACATACTCGTAAAATTAGCCAAAGATGGATTGCATACAAAAAGTCCTTTCTAATTTAAAATATAGTTTTTGTATTTATTAATTTTTGCAACAATAAACCATTACGTTACATTCCGTCTGAATATTCTGATATTTGGAAGCTTTTGGGCAATTCGCATATTGTCTCCCTCGGAACTTAGTATGTATTTCCTACTATCCCCTGGCTGTTGATGCCATATTTCCTCATACCAGTAACAGGTGGACTACATATACTTGAAATAGGTCAAATTATTCAAACGTATTGTCACATTCTCCCGAAAAAAATTCACAAGATATCATGTCTTAAAAGTAACGTAAACTAAAATGTATTAAAAGCTTTTTCTAATTTAAATTTTGTGATTTTGGCCAAAAGAACCATTACGTCTGATTACTCGGAGTGATATGCGAAACATATATATACTGATGTGAGGACGAATTAGTCAAACGTAATGTCAAACTATTCTTGAAGATATAGTTACCAAGTCGTAGGAGTAGCGTAAACAAAAATATGAATAAATATTTCCTTTTAATTTAAAATTTTCTTCAGTTTTGCTATTTATTGATTTAGCCTATATATACCATTACGAAAAATTCCGTAAGAATAACCAGGTATTTAGTAGCTATTACAAAAGTATCACATTGACTCTCTTAGATCGGAGTACGTAGTGCTAGCACCTGACTGTTGCTGCCATATTTTCTCAATACTTTTAATGGAAAGAAATTGTATAAATCCCATGTTCCAAGTGGTATAGTAAAGAACAAATTCTGCATTTTCCCCTCTAAGTACTGTTACGTTTCACTAACCGCTCCTTAAATCAAGAATACTGCTATAGCCTCAATGTTTTTATACCCTACACCACACAGTGGTACAGGGTATTATAAGTTTGTTTCACGGCAGATGTTTGTAACACCTGAAAATAACACAGCTAGACCCACCTTAAAGTATACCGATCGACTCAGAATCACTAGCTGAGAGTATTTCGCACCTGTTAAGATCGCTATTGAATTTGGTTGAAATCGGTTCAGATTTAGATATAGCTCCCATATATATCTTTCGTCCGATTTGGTTCTTTAGTCCTACAGAAGCTGTATTTTACATCCAATCGTTTTGAAATTAAGAATGGTAGAGTTTCTTGATCCATGAACCAACATTGCCGAATTTAAAGAAAATCGGTTGAGATTTAGCTATAGCTCCCATATATATCTTTCGTCCGATTTGGCCCTTTAGTCCTATAGAAGCTGTATTTTACATCCAATCGTTTTGAAATTTAGAATGGTAGAGTTTCTTGATCCATGAACCAACATTGCCGAATTTGAAGAAAATCGGTTAAGATTTAGCTATAGCTCCCATATATATGTTTCGTCCGATTTTGCTCTTTAGTCCTGAAGAAGCTGTATTTTACATCCAATCATTTTGAAATTTAGAATGGTACAGTCTCTTGATCCATGAACCAACACTACCGAATTTGAAGAAAATCGGTTAAGATTTAGCTATAGCTCCTATATATATGTTTCGTCCGATTTGGCCATTTAGTTCTATAGAAGCTGTATTTTACATCCAATCGTTTTGAAATTTAGAATGGTAGAGTTTATTAATCCATGAACCAACACTACCGAATTTGAAGAAAATCAGTTAAGATTTAGCTATAGCTCCCATATATATGTTTCGTCCGATTTGGCCATTTAGTCCTATAAAAGCTGTATTTTACATCCAATCGTTTTGAAATTTAGAATGGTAGAGTTTCTTGTTCCATGAACCAACACTACCGAATTTGAAGAAAATCAGTTAAGATTTAGCTATAGCTCCCATATATATGTTTCGTCCGATTTGGCCCTTTAGTCCTATAAAAGCTGTATTTTACATCCAATCGTTTTGAAATTTAGAATGGTAGAGTTTCTTGATTCATGAACCAACATTGCCGAATTTGAAGAAAATCGGTAAAGATTTAGCTATAGCTCCCATATATATGTTTCGTCCGATTTGGCCCTTTAGTCCTATAAAGGCTGTACTTTACATCCAATCGTTTTGAAATTTAGAATGGTAGAGTTTATTGATTCATGAACCAACATTGCCGAATTTGAAGAAAATCGGTAAAGATTTAGCTATAGCTCCCATATATATGTTTCATCCGATTTGGCTCTTTAGATCCAATCGTTTTTATAGCCTACACCACACTGTGGTACAGGGTATTATATAAGTATAAAATGTCCCAAAAGTAAATTTATGTAAACAATTTATACATGAATTACAAAATTTATATTTCAGAGTTATTCAATATTACGAGAGTGGTGTAGGGTATTATATAGTCGGCCCCGCCCGACTTTAGCCTTTCCTTACTGGTTTTATTTTCCTCTTGGTTCTACGCATATTTCCAAACTTTGTAGCCATGCCAATGCAAACATTTTTATTTCCTCAAAATAAACGGTTCAGAAAAAAATATAATCAATCGATTTTAATTTCGCCGGTCTTCGTGACTTACAGCCTATAAACTATATGCTTGTAGTATTGAGCCGCGAGGGCAATGAAAAATCCAGTTAACATCTGTTCCACTCAGTCTCTGTGGTCAATTGAATTTATTTGTAACGATTAAACCTTCTTTTGATTATGAACCATAACGGATACCGTCAGAATTACGATTATTTGATTTTACTTCATTTATGTGTATTTTCTGCGTTTTTTATATGAAACAACGTATGTGAATGTTTGTAAGTATGTATGTACAGACGGACGGATGCTTGTGTATATTAACGACTTACAATTCCACATATTTGTATTTTGTTGTTGCGGTGGAAATATTTTGCTGTTTTTCATTAATGGACTCATATCCAAAGGTGTTTGTAACGCATCGATCTCATTCACATAGGCTGGGACACAGTGGGGTAAATGGGTCAGAATATTTATTATCGACCTATGTAGTTTATTTTTGGCTAAAATGTTTATAAGCAGTTACATACATAGGTGAAATAAGATCTCGATATCTTTTTTTTTAAACCAAATTTTTTGATAAAGTTTTATGAGCATTTGAATTTTTGAAAAAATTTAAAAAATGAGTTTCTGTGTTTTACGAAGTTTGTAATTGCTCTCGAACGACTGAACCGATTTTTGCAAAGTTTACTTTGTTTTAAAGAGGACACAATGCGCCATTTTTTTTTTTTTTTGAAAAAACCTTTGTAGGACAAATTGCTCCCCCTCGATTTTCCTCAAATTTTCACAGAATATTCGTCAAACTCTCACAAATCTCTTCCAGAACGGAAGAGAAACACGAGTTACACGCGCTTGAACATTTTTTCACCCGATGTGGCCAACTTCTCTAACACCTCTTCATCTACCATGCCAAGTTTGGTCGCAATCGGTTGGTTAAGAAACGGTCGAATTATTTCCCCTTTATAATTTGTACCACTGTGCAGTGTTTTGCAAAAACAGACGAAAATTGTCAGACTAGTCTTGGTATTTCATCCATAACTTTTACAAATTTTGAGTCTATCCAAAATGTTTTACTGTTCTGGATTTTTGAGAATGTTCTGTGAAAATTTAAAGAGAATCGAAGGGGGGGGCAATTTTTTCTACAAAGGTTTTTTGAAAAAAAAACATAAGAAAAAAAAAATTCTATAAAAATTCCAAAAAAAAATTTACATTACTACAGGAATTAGTAACTACCACAGCCTTTAAGCACTTTCCAGAATGTTGGGTTTAAAGTTTTCTGTCTAATAAACCTGGGATTGCAACACCTCAAAGGAGACAGGGTGTTACCTATTATCTCCCGTTAAAAAGAACTTCCACACTGGAAATGAATTTCCAAATCACCTGAGTCTACTGTGCTCGTTATATTGCTCGTTAAATTGAGATCTATCACTGATCAGTTGACGTTGGAATTTATTTGTATCAATTAATAAGAGTTGAATGCCCCAAACAATATTGCTGGACGTGGTTTGTCATCATACGACTTCATCAGAGAAATCTATTACTTACGAGTAGTAGACATCATATTGGGTTATCTATTCCTTAGTATACGACAAGTTGGTTTATCTACTCCTTAGTATATGACAAGTTGTTTTATCTACACTGTAGATATTAGAAGACGACCAGCTGTGTTATACAGTAAAATACCAGATTGGTTATCTATTCCATTGCTGACGACCATTTGGGTTATTTACTCTTCAGTAGTGAAACAGTCGGCTTATCTACTCTAAGGTAGTGCACAAGTTGGGTTATCTACTCCATGGTGGATGACCAGTTTAAATTATATATTCCTTAGTATACGACCACTTGGGACCAGTCTTCGAAGTTCAATCATTAAGTAGTTTCGAATGTAATTTATGCTGTGTGTGTCTGTACTGTGGGTATTCTTGTAGACTAGTGTATGGATATTTTTAAAAGTTGCAAAATTTACCACCTCCGATTATAAAGCCACGTTACAGTTGCCGGTTATTATACCCTACACCATACTGTATTCAGTTATAATAATCTGTACTATAGTACAGGTTATTATAACCTTGTGCATTTTTTTGTAACACCCAAAGGGAGAAAAAATAGACTCATCGTTTATTATACCGATCGACTCAGAAGCACTTTCTGAGTTGATTTAGCTATTTCCGCCTGTGCATGAATTTCTGTAATCAAAGTACAGGTCGCATTAATGTAGCGGCCGTAGCTGAGAGACCGTGGAGAGTCGATTCGGCGTCGTTCACAGCAACTCGGACTGACGTGTGGAACGACTTGGCGCCTTTTACGTCGAGATCTTAAATTGAAAGCATACAAAATACAGCTTCTGCAAGAACTGAAGCCGCCCGACCTTCCCAAGCGACATCGCTTCGCTCTATGGGCTCTTGAAGAGTTCCAAGAAGATCCGACGTTTTCGAGCCAAATCTTGTTCAGCGATGAGGCCCATTTCTGGCTCAATGGGTAAGTAAACAAGCAAAATTGCCGCATTTGGGACGAAGAGCAACCTGAAGAGATTCAAGAGCTGCCACTTCATCCAGAAAAAACACCGGTTTGGTGTGGTTTGTGGTCCGGTGGAATCATCGGTCCATATTTTTTCAAAAATGATGCCGGTGAGAACGTAACCGTCAATGGCGACCGTTATCGTGCAATGATAACCGACTATTTGATGCCTTAAATTGAAGCTCGTGATCTCGACGACATTCGGTTTCAACAAGACGGCGCCAATTCTCACAAATCGCATAAATCAATGGATTTATTGCGAGAACACTTCGGTGAGCAGATAATTTTACGTTTTGGGCCGGTCGTTTGGACACCAAGATCGTGTGATATCACACCGTTAGACTTTTTCCTGAGGGGATATGTAAAGTCTAAAGTTTATGCGGACAAAACCGCTTCGATTCAGGCCTTGGAGCAAAACATCACGCGTATCATTCGCCAGTTACCAGTCGAAATGCACGAACGAGTCATCGAAAATTTGACTCAACGGATGGACCATCTGAGACGTAGCCGCGGCCATCTGATAGACATAATCATCAAAAAATAAATGCCAAAGAATGTTCTTTCAAATGATAATAAACATTCCCCATTCAATTTCAATTTTCTGTGTTTTTTTCTTTAAAAAAGTAGGGAACCTCGAAATGGATCACGCTATATGTATCTTCGCTTTGGCATATATGCTCTGTATAAGCAACATTTCTTAACCGATCTTTAAAAAAATTTGACAGAGATAAGTCTCTTGACACACTTAGATACAATACTAAATTTGAGGAAAATCGGCTCAGATTTAGACATAGCCCTCATATATATATTACCCCCGATTTGAGATGTAAGCGCTGTAGAAACTGTATTTTACTGCCCCAAATATTTATATATTATAGAAGTTGTACCTTACTTTCGATCATTACAATATTTGGCATTAGAAATGAATACTGCTTATTTTGGGGAAAGTAGGTTCAGATTTAGTTTTTTTGCATATTTAGTATTTAAGCTCTATTGAGACTGTCAGAAATTAGGTTTTTGATCCAAGCTGATGAATTTTTTTTAGATTATTTAGAGTTCAATTTTTGTATGGACTGGAATCAAAGTTATAAGCGGCTAAATTTTTCAGCAAAATTGTCCATTTGTATGGGAGGTACCAAAAGAGGTGTGGCAACTTCGCCCACTTCGGTCTGTAGGTACTATGAAAGCATTACACCCCACAAAATTTCAAGAGTTTGTATGTGCAGGAATCCAAGTTATAAACCGTTAACCTTTTGTGCACAATGGTCCATTTGTATGGGAGGTTCCAAAACGGGCGTTGCAATAACGGCTAGATTGCAAGGGACTGTAGGTACTATTTATAAAATTTCAAGTATTTCTATGGACTGGAATCAATGTTATGAGCCATTAACTTTTTGTGCAAAAGTGTCCATTTGTCTGGGGGGTATCAAAAGGGGCGCGGCAACTTCGCCTACTTTTCTAAAGATGATAGCGATCAATAAACTTATACTATGTGTGGAATTTTGAAATATTGTGGATAAAAGTACAGGGTGGAGCGCGGTTATTTGCATATTTGGGAATGAAATAAAAAAAGTTATGAACCTTATGTTATGTTTTAATTATATTGAACAGTAAGGGAATTTCTAAATCGCATGGTTTTAAATAGTGTCTCTGGCAAATGTCGACCTTCGCTATCCACATACTGCTTCATACGTTTACTGAAGTTTTCTTGAATTTTCATGAACAAGCATGTCGACTGGTATTCTGCCAATTTCAGCCTCAATATGGTTAATTAGGTCTTCCAAGGTGTTGGGACGATTGATATACAGTATATGTAGTCGAAGGAGTAATTATCTGGTTTAAGGCTATTTATATCCCAACACCCAGAATACAGTTTGGTTGCCTCAACCGAATTCTGACAGTTCTGTCTACTATAATGCAATTCATCAGGACAACTAACATTTTGGTTGTTGTATACTTCTGCTTCCATTTTGATAACAATCATATTTGGTTGCGCCATCTACGAAAATGGTGGCTAAAATTATCTGTTGTATGTTGCCACAACCAATTATTTTTAAAAATTGGTTGTACTGACAATTTGTCAGTCATGTACTACCGAGAATTAATTAAAAACAGTTTTTATTAATTTTTATTTTATTTATTATTATTTTATAAAAAACCAAACAATTCATAAAAAAATTAAAAATCCCATATTACAAATTCATCACTATTATGAGATGTGGAAATATTTGACACACATTTTAGTACACGAGAGTACAAAACTTTTATGCAAATATCGCTTAACCCTGTGTAAATATAAGTACATATAAGTATATTTTGCATTCCACACATTATTTTCCACACGAGATTATTTTTGATTACCTATACCGTTCTTGAACAAAATGTTGAAGATTTTTTTATGTCGAGTAATTTTATTTTTTGTTTCTCGTGTATCAGCAAAAGAACAGCAACCAATCTTTCGGTTGTATTTCCCAAAATACATTTAATTATTCTAAATCTGGGAAATGATTGGGATAACCAATAAACGATTATTTATTAATATCAAAATGCATTTCGTGCACTTCGTGGTGTTTTTTGATCAGCATAATCGACCAAATGTGTCCACAATCGGGAGAATTGTGCGCAAATTTCAGCAAACCGGGTTTGTAGGAGATGTGAAAACACATGTGCATGATCGCCCAGTTCGTTTGGTGCGGCTTTTGCGGGCTGGCGGCGTCATCGGGCCATACTTCTTCGAAATGACGCCGGTCAGGCAGTTACTGTGAATGGTGTTCGCTATCGTGAGATGATAACGAACTTTTTATGGCCCGAATTGGAAGATATGGATGTGGACAATAAGTGGTTTCAACAGGATGGTGCCACTTGCCACACAGCTAACGCAAGAAATTCAATGGCCGTGGCGATGTAATAATTCGGCACATTAGCGGCATTGAACCTCCATTATGCCTCAGCGTCATCGAAAATATGGACCATCGGATGGAGGTGTGCCGCCGAGGTCGCTGAGGCCACTTGGCCGATATTTTGTTCCATACATAATTGAACCATACCAATATTATCATAATAAAAAGAAATTACAATAATTTACTAAATAATTTGTGTTTTATTCAAAATCAACATCGGCCCTTAAAATTAAACCACCCTTTATTTACCAATTATTCGTTGCAATAATAATCGTTGGTCTATTGATACACTTTCTGTTGTCATGAATAAAACATTCGTTGTCACAACCAAATACCGATCATATGGTACTATGATGAATGTTTAAAAGTAGTTACCACAACTAACCGAGTGTCAATGAAAAAAACAATCTTAATTCGATTGATACAACCATCGATTTAGTTGAAAGTATTTTCATGATCGCATTCATGTTATTATTGTAGTTTCAACTATTTATAAATTTCGAGGTTCCCTACTTTTTCAAAGAAAAAAACACAGAAAATTCAAATTGAATGGGGAATGTTTATTTTCATTTGAAAGAACATTCTTTGGTATTTATTTTTTGATGATTATGTCTATCAGATGGCCGCGGCTACGTCTCAGATGGCCCATCCGTTGAGTCCAATTTTCGATGACACGTTCGAGCATTTCGACTGGTAACTGGCGAATGACACTCGTGATGTTTTGCTCCAAGGCCTGAATCGAAGCGGGTTTGTTTAGACTTCACATATCCCCACAGGAAAATGTCTAACGGTTTGATATCACACGATCTTGGTGGCCAATCGACCGGCCCAAAACGTGAAATTATCTGCTCACGGAAGAGTTCTCTCAATAAATCCATCCGTCTTGTTGAAACCAAATGTCGCCGAGATCACGAGCTTCAATTTCAGGCATCAAATAGTCGGTTATCATAGATAACGGCGATAACGGTCGCCATTGACGCTTACGTTCTCACCGGCATAATTTTTGAAGAAATATGGACCGATGATTCCGGTACGTCGGATCGGGAATCAGTCAATGGCAAAAAGATAGCTCTTAGCGACAGCTAAAATATTGCTCATGGGTCGATTGGAAAGTTTTTTTTTTGGTTTAAAAAAATGGACCTAGTGCAATTGGCGAACGATTATTTTGATAATAAAACTGAATAATTTGTAAACGTTTTTCAGGCGTAAGTCTTTCGATGACGAAATGCCAAACAATGCTTAACAAAAATAACATGACAGCATGACACGACTCACACGTGATCTGTCAAAAAAGGTCATGCCCGTCTTTTTATATCTGCAGGTATGTTGGGATTGCAAATAAGCAATATCGGTCGTATTTTGGATATAGCCCCCATATATGGCATCTCCCCGATTTGACTTCCTAACGTCATAGAGACCACAAATGTCATCTCGCCGGGCTGAAAGTTGGTAACTGGGGATTATTTATACCCGGTATCTTTGATACGAGCAACAGTAGTCATAGGTCCATGTTTTTATGTAGCCCCCATACAAGGGTCCCTCTAGATTTGTCTTCTTAACACCACAAAAACCTATAATATGTTTTATCTACTTTCTGTCTCTTGCAAAAAAGTAATAGAAACAAATACAAAAATTGGTAGAGAGTTTTAATTGCTTGGTATCATCTTCAGAATTCAGTAGCAATAGTGTATGTCTTTAACTTAAATCAGCTGAAATACTTATGGAAGCAGTATTCAACGAATTGGACTGAAATTTGGTATAATGGGTTTATTTGTACCCGTAATCATTCACGTGCGATCCATGGTGGCCGAACTTAACGTTTATACTTGTTTCATATGTAAAGGTAAATTTAATATCTTTTGTTTGAACATAAGGTTCAGTTTCAGCGTTTTTTTTTTCAAAATTCTGTGGATTTTCGGCCATTTGACACTCATTGAAAATATATTCATATTATTGCATATCCCAGTCCCCCCACTGTGAGCGGACCAGAAAAACGCACATATGGCGGGATGTAAAACTGAAAGGACAGACGGTCATACTACATTCATATGCCACTTGATTGGTGGGTTAAAAGCGCTAACAATGTGGCAATGTAGGCAAACAGGCAGGTGCAAAATACTTTGTACAACATATAGATGTTGATGTCCATAACACTCGTACACTTTGGTGGTACTTTGGCGTCGTATACACTCAGGTACATATGTACGCTTACGGAGTATGGGACAACACACAAATGTCCGTCCGCACGAGCGTCCGCCTGTCTGTTCAGAGACATTTTAATGGTTTATCGGTGTTTTGGGGCAATTCATAAAAGCGAATGTGGCGTCCCCGCATGCAGTATCCAATCATCCAACCAACCGAACAACAAACCAACCAACCATCCATCCATCTATACATTCAGATATATAAA
The DNA here is from genome assembly GCA_963930755.1 of Eudasyphora cyanicolor. Taxonomy (NCBI): domain Eukaryota; kingdom Metazoa; phylum Arthropoda; class Insecta; order Diptera; family Muscidae; genus Eudasyphora; species Eudasyphora cyanicolor. Next base: position 42,813,456 of record OZ005735.1, read on the forward strand.
TTGAATTTTTATTAAACGTGGTGGCGGCCACAGCAAATTATAAATTATGAAATACACATATAATGTAACCTTGTAAATTGTTTCTGCCTATTAAGGAACGACCATAACGGGGATGACGTGAAAGAGAATTGATGTTTCTTTTCTTCTGAGAGAAAAAGGGTTGGCTTGGTGAACAGCAAAGAATTTGCTTTACAACATTGTAATTTGGGGAAACTTAAGCAGCAAAAGGAGACTTTTTAATTCACCGAAAAAAAAAACAGGACAAGATTTCCTTAAAGCATTAAGTTAGGGAGCAAAAAGCAATTTTCATGAAAGTGTAATAATACTAAGATATTAAGAACTTCAAAAGCTAAGAAGCAAAAGAAGATTTTTTCTTTCGCCGAATGCATTTGTTTGCTGTACATTTAGCTCAGGATTCGAAGTCCCTTAATAATTTTCTCATGGTGCATTTTTGGAGCAAAACGAAATTATCCTAAAACTCCAAGACTTTCGTAGACATTAAGGTCTTTAAATAATACATATCTTAGATAAATCAGAAAAGCTCTCCTATGATCCATTAAGGGTCTACATTAATATGATTAATTACTAAATATATCGAATGTTATGAGGTAACATAACAATTAGAAAAGAAACATTTTATGGTCCTGCTAAAAAATTGCAATATTCCCTTAGATATTAAGTTCGTCAATAGTTCAATAGGAAAATAATGTAAATTTGGTCAAGATTTCGCTAGAATATTGTAATTATGGTCCACTTAAGGAGCAAATTAATGTTTTCATAAAAGTGTAATATTTCCTTAGATATAAAGATCTTCAAAAAAATAGATATTTTCTATAAAGTAAAGCTCTCTCCTGTATCCCCAAACCGCCATGACATTTGCAGGCATATGAATTATCTGCCAATTTTGAAAGGGATTGTCAATATTAATGTCAAACATTTTACTACAAATCTCGAATAAAAGTAAGATATCGTTTCATCGTATTTCTTTGGACATTTCACAAAAAATCACTAATTTGTAAGAGAGATAACTTTTTTAACTGCAAAATTTCTTCGTTCTTCAAAATAAGTAAAAATTTACCATAAATCACTAAGTCACCCTCCAATGTGACAGAAATTCCAAAAGTTCAATATCAAAACTGACCCAGATTTTTTTTAAAGTTTTGTAGCTATTGGGAACTTATGGAGCAAACTGAGTTTTTAATTTTGTAGAATTAAAGGTTTACAAAAAAATTCATAAAAAATACAATAGTTTCTTCAAAAAAAATAAATATTCTATATATCCCTAAAGCGATCTCTATCGTTTTCTACAAATCAGCAAAGCACTCTATATCATACAACTAGTGTATTGGTTCTCCTACAGTATTTACATTTAGTTAACCAAATGCGCTATGTAAGGGCAGAACAACGTCTGCTGGACATTGTATTACATAAACGCAGAAAGGTTGCAAGACCGTCTAGTTTTCTATAAATCAGTAAAGCACTCACTATCAACCAACAAATGCCCAGCTTCTCATAAAAATAGTATCTGAATAAAATCTGACTTGGGATATCTCTTCTACTAACCCATTGTTCAACTTAGGTTAGAGCAACTTCTGCAGAGTCATTGTTCTACGTCAGGACAGAAATTCTGCGCGGGCGGCTAGTTTTCTATAAATCTGCAAAGCATTCTTTACCATCTAACAAGTGACTTGGTTCTCCAAAAGTATCTAAAAAATGTGATTAAGGGATATAAAGACGAAACAATCTATATAAAGACGAAATAACTATAGCATAGCCATAGCTAAGGCTCTGCTATCGTTGTTATTGAATCATAGCTAGGGCTAGGGCCATGATTATTCACAAAAGCATTATCTATCATCTCATACATACCTTCGTTCTCTTTACTAATGATAACTTCTGTATAGTTACTGATCTATGGAAAGGCAGAACATCTGCGGGATCGGCTTGTTATCTATAAATGATTAAACATATATCTATCACCCGACAAATGTTCTGGTTCTCCTATATTATCTCAACAAAATTGACTTATGATTATTTTTTGACTAACCCATTGTTCTACTTAAGGGCTGAATAACGTCTGCAGGGCAAATGGTCTACGTAAGGGCATAGCGGCTAAAGCGCCTGCTAGTTTTCTATAAATCAGTAAAGCACTGTCTATCATGCAACAAATGCCCTGATTCTGTTGTCCTATAGTAACTGAAAAAAATCTGACGTAGGTTAGTTTTTATACCCTACACCACACTGTGGTACAGGGTATTATAAGTTTGTTTCACGGCAGATGTTTGTAACACCTGAAAATAACACAGCTAGACCCACCCTTAAGTATACCGATCGACTCAGAATCACTAGCTGAGTCGATTTAACGATGTCTGTCCGTCAGTCCGTCCGTCCGTCTGTCCATGTAAAGTTGTTCGTCGACTACAGGTCGCAATTTCACTCCGATCGAAAATTTGCAGTTTAGAGTATTTCGCGGCTGTTAAGATCGCTATTGAATTTGGTTGAAATCGGTTCAGATTTAGATATAGCTCCCATATATATCTTTCGTCCGATTTGGCCCTTTAGTCCTATAGAAGCTGTATTTTACATCCGATCGTTTTGAAATTTAGAATGGTAGAGTTTCTTGATCCATGAACCAACATTGCCGAATTTGAAGAAAATCGGTTTAGATTTAGATATAGTTCCCATATATATCTTTCGTCCGATTTGGTCCTTTAGTCCTATAGAAGCTGTATTTTACACCCGATCGTTTTGAAATTTAGAATGGTAGAGTTTCTTGATCCATGAACCAACATTGCCGAGTTTGAAGAAAATCGGTTAAGATTTAGCTATAGCTCCCATATATATGTTTCGTCCGATTTTGCCCTTTAGTCCTATAGAAGCTGTAATTTACATCCGATCGTTTTGAAATTTAGAATGGTAGAGTTTCTTGATCCATGAACCAACATTGCCGAATTTGAAGAAAATCGGTTAAGATTTAGCTATAGCTCCCATATATATGTTTCGTCCGATTTGGCCCTTTAGTTCTATAGAAGCTGTATTTTACATCCGATCGTTTTGAAATTTAGAATGGTAGAGTTTCTTGATTCATGTACCAACACTACCGTATTTGAAGAAAATCGGTTAAGATTTAGCTATAGCTCCCATATATATGTTTCGTCCGATTATCCTCTTTAGTCCCGTAGAAGCTGTATTTTACATCCAATCATTTTGAAATTTAGCCTGGTAGAGTTTCTTGATCCATGAACCAACACTACCGAATTTGAAGAAAATCGGTTAAGATTTAGCTATAGCTCCCATATATATGTTTCGTCCGATTTGGCCATTTAGTCCTATAAAAGCTGTATTTTACATCCAATCGTTTTGAAATTTAGAATGGTAGAGTTTCTTGATCAATGAACCAACATTGCCGACTATGAAGAAAATCGGTTAAGATTTAGCTATAGCTCCCATATATATGTTTCGTCCGATTTTGCTCTTTAGTCCTGAAGAAGCTGTAGTTTACATCCAATCATTTTGAAATTTAGAATGGTAAAGTTTCTTGATCCATGAACCAACACTACCGAATTTGAAGAAAATCGGTTAAGATTTAGCTATAGCTCCCATATATATGTTTCGTCCGATTTGGACCTTTAGTTCTATAGAAGCTGTATTTTACATCCAATCGTTTTGAAATTTAGAACGGTAGAGTTAATTGACCCATGAACCAACACTACCGAATTTGAAGAAAATCGGTTAAGATTTAGCTATAGCTCCCATATATATGTTTCGTCCGATTTGGCCCTTTAGTCCTGTAGAAGCCGTATTTTACATCCAATCATTTTGAAATTTAGAATGGTAGAGTTTCTTGATCCATGAACCAACACTACCGAATTTGAAGAAAATCGGTTAAGATTTAGCTATAGCTCCCATATATATGTTTCCTCCGATTTGGCCCTTTAGTCCTATAAAAGCTGTATTTTACATCCAATCGTTTTGAAATTTAGAATGGTAGAGTTTCTTGATCCATGAACCAACATTGCCGAATTTGAAGAAAATCGGTAAAGATTTAGCTATAGCTCCCATATATATGTTTCGTCCGATTTGGCCCTTTAGTCCTATAGAAGCTGTATTTTACATCCGATCGTTTTGAAATTTAGAATGGTAGAGTTTCTTGATTCATGTACCAACACTACCGTATTTGAAGAAAATCGGTTAAGATTTAGCTATAGCTCCCATATATATGTTTCGTCCGATTATCCTCTTTAGTCCCGTAGAAGCTGTATTTTGCATCCAATAATTTTGAAATTTAGCCTGGTAGAGTTTCTTGATCCATGAACCAACACTACCGAATTTGAAGAAAATCGGTTAAGATTTAGCTATAGCTCCCATATATATGTTTCGTCCGATTTGGCCATTTAGTCCTATAAAAGCTGTATTTTACATCCAATCGTTTTGAAATTTAGAATGGTAGAGTTTCTTGATCAATGAACCAACATTGCCGACTATGAAGAAAATCGGTTAAGATTTAGCTATAGCTCCCATATATATGTTTCGTCCGATTTTGCTCTTTAGTCCTGAAGAAGCTGTAGTTTACATCCAATCATTTTGAAATTTAGAATGGTAAAGTTTCTTGATCCATGAACCAACACTACCGAATTTGAAGAAAATCGGTTAAGATTTAGCTATAGCTCCCATATATATGTTTCGTCCGATTTGGCCCTTTAGTTCTATAGAAGCTGTATTTTACATCCAATCGTTTTGAAATTTAGAACGGTAGAGTTAATTGACCCATGAACCAACACTACCGAATTTGAAGAAAATCGGTTAAGATTTAGCTATAGCTCCCATATATATGTTTCGTCCGATTTGGCCCTTTAGTCCTGTAGAAGCCGTATTTTACATCCAATCATTTTGAAATTTAGAATGGTAGAGTTTCTTGATCCATGAACCAACACTACCGAATTTGAAGAAAATCGGTTAAGATTTAGCTATAGCTCCCATATATATGTTTCCTCCGATTTGGCCCTTTAGTCCTATAAAAGCTGTATTTTACATCCAATCGTTTTGAAATTTAGAATGGTAGAGTTTCTTGATCCATGAACCAACATTGCCGAATTTGAAGAAAATCGGTAAAGATTTAGCTATAGCCATTGGCGTAGCAATGGATTTCTGCTGGGGTGGGATATAGCCCCAATAAGAAATGTTTGTTTTTATCTCACAATATAATTGGTAAAAACATTGGCTAAACCAGAAAATGACAGACAAAAATAAAAATAATGTGTGTGTTGGACAAATAAACCTATATTCCTACAGCTTCAAATAAACAAAATATCAGAGATTGAAAATCGGTTAATAATTAACAAAGTTATAGGCTTTCAAGTGAAAAAGGCAAGAAAATCGAGTTTTTACCCGTAAATCAGGATTTTGGGGGTGTCCGGGGAATTCCAAAAAAAAGATTCGTGTTTTACTCGACAAGACCTACAGGAAAAATAGTATCGCGTCATTTGCTTCTCAACTTGAGTTTATTTTGTCGCACTGTGTTATCATATGAGTTTTGAAGATATTTTTAGCACATTAGTTACTACAATTGGCGATTCCTTGTCAATTTGCAGGTTACTTCTATAATCATCAATAAATTCAGAAGTTCGATTCAAAGCTTTATCAAATAATTTACTGCTTCAGTTAGTGCAAGACTTAAATCTGTTCTCCAATATTAAAACGCTTTCGTATCATCAGACAAATCTTCATAATGGCTTTTAACTAATGTTGAATTAACCGAAACAAATTTGGTAAGCGTTTTGTTGGTAGCTCTGCTAAATATTTTCGTGTAACATGTTACTGTCGAACATGTTCAGTTTGGTCTATAATTTGACCATGAATCGACTAACAAACGATTATTTAAGTTTATTTCACTTTAAGGTGATTTAACGAATTTAGATTATTTGTTTGGGGCTACGTAAAGGCTCATGTCTATAGGGACAAGCCTGCAACGGTTGACGCACTGGAAGCCAATATTGAAGAATTTATTCGTGAGATACCGGCCGATATGTTGGAGAGAGTATGCCAAAATTGAACCCAGCGTAACATTTACATGAAATCATCTAAACATTGAATTATATAGACCGTTCTCGACTCAAACAAATATTTCATACTTTTTTCTAAATTTTATTCGTTTTTTTAAATCAAATCCGAAAGGTTAGGAAATATGTACGTACAGCATTGAAAAATGTTGATGCTGATTTTATGTTCAAATAGGAGTCGACAATTACCCAATTTTAATTATATATGCCTCGCAGTGAATTAAAACACATTACATTTACACCATTAAAAGACTTCCAATTATTGGAAAATTTCCCATCTTATTTTTTCCCCAAAAAAAAATAAGTTTAAGTAAAGAATTGGCATATCTACTTACAGAACAATCTACGAAACCTAAGAATCGTTCTTCTACTTCCAAATTGATTGCAAACTTTTGAGTTTTTATATTCATTGCAGAATTTGCAAAAATTTATATTATTTCTGTTATTTGTAACTGTTAAATTGATAGATGATTGGAATTGATAATATTAAAAAATCCAGCTGAAATATCTGTGGGGTGGGCTAAAAAACTTCTGGGGTGGTATTAGACCACCCCAGCCACCCCCTTCCTACGCTTATGGCTATAGCTCCCATATATATGTTTCATCCGATTTGGCTCTTTAGATCCAATCGTTTTTATACCCTACACCACACTGTGGTACAGGGTATTATTTAAGTATAAAATGTCCCAAAAGTAAATTTATGTAAACAATTTATACATGAATTACAAAATTTATATTTCAGAGTTATTCAATATTACGAGAGTGGTGTAGGGTATTATATAGTCGGCACCGCCCGACTTTAGCCTTTCCTTACTGGTTTGACTATGCCGTTGTTCTACGGAAGGGCAGAAAATTAGGCTTCAGGGTAGCTGTAAAAATATAAATTTATAGAAAACACAAAAATATACAGTTGCTCTTAGGGCATGCGTCTGCATAGCCATTGTACTACGCAGTGTGAAGAACGTCTGCAGGGTAGGCTAGTTTCTAGTATCTGAAAAAATCGGACATATGATAGCCATTTAATTAAAACAATTTTTTTACGTATGTGTAGAACAACATCTGCAGGTCTATTGATGTAAACAACGGCAGAACGTCTGCATGACGGTCCCTGATTCAACAACAAATGCCCTGATTCTTCAGTGAAGCATTTGCTATTATCCAATGAACACCTTGGCTCTTCTATAGCATCTGAAAAATACCCTTTTTTCAACTAAACCATTGATCTGCGTAAGGCAGAACCTCTGTAGGGCCATCCAGTTTTTAAATATTTGAAAAGCACTCCCTACCAACTAATAAGTGATTCGGTTCTCCTAAAGAATCTGAAAAAATTTAACATAGGACAGCATTTTTAATAAAAAATTTTCTACATAATGGCAGAACAAAGTCTACAGTGTTACAAAAATTTGCAGTCTACTTTAAGGCAAAACAACGTATATGCAGGGCTGCCTAGTTTTATACAAATCAATCATTATCTCACAACAAATACTTGGGTTCTCCAGTAGTATCTGAAAATAATCTGACGTGGGATAGCATTTTTACAAATATATTGACAGAAGAACGTATGCAGGCAGAAGAACGTATGCAGGGCTATTGTTCTACATAAGGGCAGAACGTATTCAGGATAGGCCCTGATTCAACAACAATTGCCGCGATACTTCAGTGAAGCTTTCTTTATTATATATACTTTATTATATATATTATACAATAATAATAAATGATTTGATTATTCAAAAGTATCTACAAAATTTGACTTAGTATAGCCTTTTAATGAATCTTCTGTTTTACGTAAGAGCAGTAAAACTGCAAGGCCGCTATTTTTTTTATAAATCATTAAACAACAAATGACTTGGATCTACTATAGTATCTGAAATAAATCTGACTTACATAGGAAAGCATTTTGACTCACCTATTTATAAACGTAAGGGCAGAACAACGTCGACAAGTCATTTATACGTAAGGGAAAAACGTCTGAATTGCCGGCTAACCTTCTATAAAGCGGGGCAGATCAGCGTCTGCATGGTAATTTCCTAGCTGGTGGTAGAACGGCTGTATGGCCGGCTAGTTTTTTATAAATCAATAAAGCTCAAATACCTGGGTTCTACTATATTTTCGATTTATCTACGTAAGGAGAATAAAATCTGCCGCCTTCGGCTATGTCATCTAATAAAAGTATTGGATATTCTATAGTATATGAAAAAGTTTGTAAATTGCAGAAAAGTCAGCTAAATTGCAGAACAATGTCAACAGAATGGCTGTAGGGCCGACTAAATCAGTAAAACTCAACTCAACGAAAGCTTAGCACATAGGATGTCTTAATAACTAACCCATTGCCCTGCGTAAGCTCTGAAAAACGTATAAACGGTCATTTCTGTACGTATAGGAAACACGGCTGAATGATCGTTTAGTTTTCTTTCACTCAGTAACCCATTTATGTACATACATACGGGCATCAAAACGTTAGCATATACATTGCTTTTCTTGAAGGGCAGAACTTCTAGTTTTCTATAAATCAGTAAAACACTCTGATGCCTTGGTTCTTCTATCTGACTTAGAATAATAGATTTTTAGCTAACCAATTGTTCTATATCTAGCTACTTATCTAGGGATATTTTGTTCCTCGTAAGGGCAGAACGTCTGCAAGGCAGGTTGATTCAACAGCAAATACTCTGATTCTTCACATAAGGATCCTCTAGCATAACATAATTTATTCTGGCTCAGAATAACTTTTCGACTAATCCATTTCTGTGCGTAAGGGCAGAGCAACGTCGGAAGGTTCATTGATCTATATAAAGGCAGAAAGTCTGCAGGATCGGCTTCCTACCTATAAATAAGTAAAATTAACTTTATCAGCCAACAAATGCTTTGGTTCCCTTTTAGTATTTGAAAAATTTCTTTCTAACTGAACAATTGCCCTATTTATGGTCAGAAAGTCTGCAGGGCTATTATTCTAGGTGAGACAGAATGGCTGCAGAGCCGACCAATCTTTTTAAAAATTAGTAAAGCAAAAATGCTTTGGTTCTACAATAGTATCTGAAATAAATCTGACTTAGGAAGCACTATCTATCACCCTAAAAAAACCATGGTTATCCTATAGTATCTGCAAAGAATGTGTAGTAGGATAGTTATATAACTAACCCACTGTCTTACGAAAGTGCAGGGTGAAGTCTGCAGGGCCATTGTTATACGTAAGGGTAGAACTTCTGGAGGCTATCATTCAACAAATAGTTCTGCTATAGTATCTGAAATCAATCTGACTTAAGATAGCTTCTTGACTAAGCCACTTCTTCGTATGGGCAGAACAACGCCGGCAGGATCATTGTTCTACGTAAGGACAGAGCGGCTGGCTAGATTTCTTTAATTCTGTATAGCACTATCTATCGCCCTACAAATGCCCTGGTACTGTTGCCCTATAGTATTTGAAAATAATTTGACGTATGATAGCTTCTTAACTAACAAAAAACAACATCATTATTCGTCTCTTTAACATAAATGTTTTAATTAAAATATAAAAAGAAAAAAATACACCATCAACCGCATACGGTCCCGGAAACTCACCGCTGAATTGTATTGACACCTGTTACCATAAACTAAAAAAAGAAATCCCCCTTTAAGAAATAAAGAACAGAGCAGAACCCTACAAAAAAAGCGTTCAACATTCCACACTCATTAGACGGCTAACCCATCATTTGTTTACACAACGTTTATTATAATGACTTGTACTTACCTGCCCACGACGACCCCTCAAAACCATTCAAAACCAGTGAAATATTTAACCCGTTTATATTATTTATGAACATAATTTGTTAACCGAAAAAAGGTCACCCTGCAACCTAACTGCGTCCGTCCGTCGTTCATCAAAAGGCAGCTCGAAAAAAGTGGCCAAAATAAAAATAAATATTTTGAAAAAAGAAGACCCTCCACTGTTCAAACAGAACTCTTGGTATTTTCAGAATGATGCATAATTAAGATATTAAACTAATTATTTAAATAAGCCTCATATATTGAGGAGGACCATAGCCAAAAGAATAACCAAATAACAAACGCAAATATTCTGGCATAACAAAAAAACTTACTGGTAACCGAAAATGTCAAACGGATAACATTTCAGGGATTCTTAATGAGTATTCAAATATTGCTGCTCTTTTTTTGGAAGTAACTGGAAATGCTGTGTGGTATTCTAGGTACAGGTACATTAAGGTGGGTTCTGTTGGAAGATTTTACAAAAAGAGAAAATCTTTCAAATTATGAAAACTCCGCAATCCATATAACTTGCTGTGACCCACATTATGATACCAACTAATACCAAAAATTATAATGAAATTATAATGTCACAATTGTTATGGATATGTTTTTGGTATTCTCCTACCCAAGTAGTTTTGTTTGGAAAAATTATTCTATACAGACGCATTTATATATATCATTACTCTTTCAAATTTTATTAAGATTATGAAGATGAAGTAGTAACAATGATAAGATAATTATCTAATCATTGCAATAATTACTTTACTAAGTCCACAACTTCCAAAATCCCTAGTCATCATGTTTTAGATTACAATAGTTTTATGGAATTTTTAAATGACATTTTTAAAATGGAACTAATTTTCCATTTTCTGCTTGGTACTTTCAACTAACCCAAAACGTGAGAAGCAATTCTCTCCAACTAACTGTACTCGTATTCTGAATTAATTAATTCATAAATGAACAAAACAGTTACAAATTTCCCGTTCTCAATGACTAACTCTTCAAACCCAAATGTAGGGCTCAGCTGACGTAAAAACCTTTCCTCGAATTAAGGCACTTGTATGATGACATTAACTAATTAATTAATAGAAACATGAATGCTCGCTCAGGTGTATGAATATGCAAATTTCCTCCATGACATGGGACTATGGAGCATTGTTTGTCCCTGCTCCGTCCGTACGTCGAGCTGTTTGTCTGCCATGATGGTCGGTTAACCTCGGTGTCCATCCACAAAAATTAACACAAGGCACGCACAAATATCAGTTTCCTCTTTTAGGTTCGGAGCAGGGGGTAGAGATTTTACATTTGAAATGATGGAACGAAAGGTCAGTCAAGCTGTTTGCTTTCACTGTTTGCTTGGTAACGCTTGTGTGTGTGATGGAGAGCAGGTTCTCGGTTACTTTGGTGATGAAATTCGGGAAAGGGGCTATTTTTGTTGTATTTTCAAGATAATATGTAAATATTTTCACTTATCATTTTATTTGAGAGGGACTTGGATTTTTTTTCGGTGTCCATTTACAAATGCCAAAGGTTTGCATAATAAAGTGTCAATCATACGTACATATATAGGACGTTTTCTGGCAATGATACATTCATGGAAAGGGATGATGGGCAACACATACACATGGATGGGAGAGAAGCGAAATTGACATAGGTGCCTTCGTAATGATTTGTCAGCTAATTGGGAAGGTCGATAAATGGTAGCTCACAATTCGCTGAGAAATATAACTATAGCAATATCAATAACAATAGCAATAGCAAGAGAGAATTCTATACAATAGACTAATGACAGCAGTCGAAGAAAAAGGCGACCTATCCGAAACAATTTGGTTTTAGGAAAGCACGGTCTACCATCGACGCAGTGAAGCTGGTAGTTGATACGGCGACGAAGGCCATCGAAGGAGCAAGGTGGAAAGGCGGAACAAAAAAATATTGCGCCGTCGTTACCCTCGATGTGAAGAACGCTTTCAACTCTGCAGATTGGGGCACATCCACGAATCCCTGGTGCGAACCGAAGCCCCGACGTACATTAAAGCGCGGTCTACCATCGACGCAGTGAAGCTGGTAGTTGATACGGCGACGAAGGCCATCGAAGGAGCAAGGTAGAAAGGCGGAACAAAAAAAATATAGCGCCGTCGTTACTCTCGATGTGAAGAACGCTTTCAACTCTGCAGATTGGGGGGACATCCACGAATCCCTGGTGCGAACCGAAGCCCCGACGTACATTAAAGATATGGTAAAAAGCTATCTTGACAACAGGAAGCTCATATACCTGAGCGACAATGGACTGCAGCACTACACTGTATCCGCAGGCGTCCCACATGGATCAGTTCTGGGTCCACGGTTGTGGAACATTATGTATGATGAAGTGCTGAGACTTCCCCTCCCAAATGGGATTAATATTATAGGCTTTGCTGATGACATCGCCATAATCACGGCTGGAAAACACATCAACAGCGTAGAAGCAGCCACTAACACGGCTATCAGACAGGTGCAAATTTGGCTCGAGTCAGCACACCTACAACCAGCTGCAAATAAAACAGAGGCAATCCTCATCACGAGCCGCAAAACAACGGAACATATGAACGTGATCGTTGGAGATAAAGTTATACGTTCAAGTCGCTCTATCAAATACTTGGGAGTTATGATTGACAACAGGCTGACATTTAAGGAGCACATTGAATACATAAGCAAGAGAGCCGCAAAAACGCAAGCCTCACTGGAACGAATGTTGCCCAATGTCGGAGGCCGCAGACTTGCGAAAAGGAAACTACTAGCCACGGTAGTGAACTCTGTGATTCGTTATGCCTCTCCCGTATGGGCGCATTCATTGCGCAAAGCGAAAATACATGGCGAAATATATCCGAATTAATGAGAAACACAATCCTAGAGCTACATCGAGAAGACAATATACGGAGAAACGCAGAAATCAATATGATTTATAGTGCAGTAGATAGTGTAATGGCTAACCATCCTTCACGAAGTAATACTCCTCAGCAGTTCCGTGAAGGAGTGAAGGAGTGAAGGAGTGCTCCCGAACGTCACCATGGGTAAAAGCCAGAGAGAAGAAACGAAAACAGGACAATGGCGAGGATACACCAGAAGCCAAACGACGTCCTGAGAACAGTTGCTAACGTTGAACCAGAAGAGGTTGTCAATGGTACCGTCGAAGAAAATCAAAACGGGAGTAAAGGAAAAGAGTTAAACCTAAGAAGAAAGCAAAACCCGAAGATAAAGCGTAAAAGCCATCTTTGTATTATTCGCTTTCGCAAAAACATATTTCAGTATTCGCTACCATTTGTTAAAAGTGTTAAAACTCCTTATTCCCTTCACACAATTTGAAGATATTATAAACAATGAAAACCTCTGCCACTTCTCTTCAAAACAGTTGAAAAAATATGTTTGTCCTTGTGTTAACAAGAGGTAAAAAGATGGAAAACATTGTTAATACTTGATTATCCTGGAAAAGTATCAATTCAGTTCCTTAAATTTGTTGGTACTAAGGGGTCGAACTATTTTTCGCATTCGCTTTCGCTAAACATCCCTAATGTATATGAAGAACAAAAAAAAACAATAGCAATAGAAATAGCAATAGCGGCAGAAGATGAGGGTGAGACTGAAAACACCTTAGAAGCTCAAAGAATCTCCTGCGACAGGACGAGACGGCGCCGTCCTTTATTAAGTGCACATCCACTCCTAGGAGTAAAGGCGAGAAAACGCGAGAAAACGCGATCAAAACCGATTATGGAGCCTATGACATTGGCATTAAGACCGAACCCTATATGACCTATGGCCTATGGGTAGGTGAAGAGGAGATGCTGTGAAAAATCCTGGGATAGACAAATGCTCCCGAACGTCACCATGGGTAAAAGCCAGAGAGAAGAAACGAAAACAGGACAATGGCGAGGATACACCAGAAGCCAAACGACGTCCTGAGAACAGTTGCTAACGTTGAACCAGAAGAGGTTGTCAATGGTACCGTCGAAGAAAATCAAAACGGGAGTAAAGGAAAAGAGTTAAACCTAAGAAGAAAGCAAAACCCGAAGATAAAGCAAACCCCCAAGAGAAAGCAAATCCCCAAAAGAAAGCCAAGCCCAGAGAAAAAACCAGTAAGGAAAGGCTAAAGTCGGGCGGTGCCGACTGTATAATACCCTACACCACTCTCGTTATATTGAATAACTCGGATATGTACATTTTGTAATTCATGTATAAATTGTTTACATAAATTTACTTTTGGGACATTTTATACTTAAATAATACCCTGTACCACAGTGCGGTGTAGGGTATAAAAACGATTGGATCTAAAGAGCCAAATCGGATGAAACATACATATGGGAGCTATAGCTAAATCTTTACCGATTTTCTTCAAATTCGGCAATGTTGGTTCATGAATCAAGAAACTCTACCATTCTAAATTTCAAAACGATTGGATGTAAAATATAGCTTCTATAGAACTAAAGGGCCAAATCTGACGAAACATATATATGGGAGCTATAGCTAAATCTTAACCGATTTTCTTCAAATTCGGTAGTGTTGGTTCATGGATCAAGAAACTCTACCATTCTAAATTTCAAAACGATTGGATGTAAAATACAGCTTTTATAGGACTAAAGAGCCAAATCGGACGAAACATATATATGGGAGCTATAGCTAAATCTTAACAGATTTTCTTCAAATTCGGTAGTGTTGGTTCATGGATCAAGAAACTCTACCATTCTAAATTTCAAAATGATTGGATGTAAAATACAGCTTCTTCAGGACTAAAGAGCAAAATCGGACGAAACATATATATGGGAGCTATAGCAAAATCTTAACCGATTTCAACCAAATTCAATAGCGATCTTAACAGCCGCGAAATACTCCAAACTGCAAAATTTCAGAGCGATCGGAGTGAAATTGTGACCTGTAGTCGACGAACAACTTTACATGGACAGACGGACGGACGGGCGGACGGACGGACAGACATCAGCTCGACTCAGCTAGTGATTCTGAGTCGATCGGTATACTTTAAGGTGGGTCTAGCTGTGTTATTTTCAGATGTTACAAACATCTGCCGTGAAACAAACTTATAATACCCTGTACCACAGTGTGGTGTAGGGTATAACAAGAAAGCCGAGGTCTGACGCCCTTATCATCACTGCAAAGGGCGAAATGTCGTATGCTCAAATCCTTAAAACGGTTAGGACAGATCCTTAACTGGCTAAGAAAACAAGGGGAAGACCACCTTTCGAGAGGAGATTTTCATCATTCAGTGAGCTGATAGTTGCTGCAGTTATCGATCACGCAAAGCTATCGCAGAAGTTTCAAGACCTTTTCGATACTGAGGACAACAAGCCGTGAGCAACTACCTTTAAGATTATAATATAAAATATGAACACAAAAACGGCCCAAATTATAAATTACATCCATGGTGTGAAATTTCATTGGAACTTTGTTCCCCCAAAGACCTCCGCTGTTCTCGCACCCTTTATCGACATTCGCTAATAAAGCTTTCGCAGATATCTCGTTTAAGGACTTTGAAGAAACATTTGCGAAAATAGGCGATAACAATGCACCGCGCCCTTATGGAATCCCAACATTGCACTACAGCCTGCCATCCACCAGAGGCAAGACCTATGCTTGCAGACATGCCAGAGCAGCATTGGAGAACAGATTTTTCCAACCATATGGAAAGTGTAAAAGCTGGTTCTGTCGCCCAATTTCTCTCCTAGATACCATGGACAAAATCTGGAAAATCCTATACAACAGACTGAGACTAATAGTCGAAGCTAGGGGAGCTATTTCCAAACAACAGTTCGGGTTCAGAAAAGCAGACTTCCCCTTCTAAATGGGGTGAATATAAAAGGCTTCGCAGATTAGATAGCACTAATCAGGTCATAAAGCACTTTCAGCAACCACTAATGCGGCTATTAAAACGTACAGGCAGCGGTCCTTGTTACAAACTGGAAGAATACGGAGTACACGCATTTAATCGTTGGAGACAAAGCCATTCGATCCACCCGCTCTCTAATGTGTTGAGGTGTCATGATAGACAATAGGTTGAGATTTATGGAGCACGTAGAATATATCAACGAGAAGGCTACGAATGCTACCCAACATAGAAGGCCCTAAACTCGTAAGACGTACACTTCTAGCAACTGCAGTTATCTCTGTGATCCTATACGCAGCTCCCATGTGGGTAGGTGCAATGGAGCTTTAGACATATGTATAGGAAGAAACTTGAGCTCATACACAGATTAAGCTGTCTTCGAACGATTTGTGGATATATAACCATATCAGAGGAAGCAGCAGGTGTACTACGGAATGAATTTATAAGTATCTATCGAAGATTCTGCACCTCCTGCAAAAAACAGCAATAGCAACATCAAATGCAGTAGTAAACGCAATCTCGTATGGTTTTGTTTAATCTTTTTTTTTCAATTTTTTAAAGAATTAAAATTCCGACGAAAAGTTCCGATTATTTACATTGTTTTAAATACTTCTCATATTTCACCAGAAATATCTATTATCTCAAACAAACATTCGCAAGAAACAAACAATTTGTTCACTTGATATACGACAACAAAAATAATTGATTCCATCTAAATAAATAATACAGAAATTGGCATTATTTGTAACAATCACATACGAATACAAACATAAATACATACTCTCATACATGCGTTTGTTCATGAAGTACATCTGAACAAACATATGTAGAATGTCACTGTCAGAAGATATTCCTGTTCATCACCATCACACAACGCCGCTGACATGTCAGATGATGTCAGATATCCCACTCGTGAAATATTTTGCAAATAAATAATAAAACTTCAAATACTTCTGCACTGAAGATAGCGAGCATTTGACAGATAAATACTGCCGTTGCGTAGATTCGACGCAATTTATTAATGCAAAAAGATGGAAATGTTCAAACATAAATACTGCGGAACAGAAGAAATAAATTTTCGATGGGTGGGAAGTCAGTCACAACCACTCGCATTTAGACGACATAGGATACAACAGATACAAATCAGATAATGGGACGGATGGATGGATGAATGGATCTGTGAAGTTGGATTGAATTTATGATGTAAATAATGCGTTTGCAGGAGTGGAAGGGAGGATATTAATTTATATCATGATATATACTAGAAAAGCTCATATGAGTGTGATGGTAATTTAGAAATACATAAACATTACCAGTACTGGTGGTACGAGGTTCAGCAAGGAAAGTTTAATATTTGCTACGCAGCATGAGCCCAATCTCGAACTCAAACCTGTGCATATACCTCCAGAAACCTGCATGATCTGTTAGCAACTGTTTCAGGTAGCAGTTAGTGTCACGATACTGTCTGTCACAGATACACCTTCCTTTCATCCATATAGCCCAGCTATCCTGCAAAATGGTCTAACGAATCAGATCTGTGGATAATTTTTTTACTTCCTCCTGGTTTCTGCCATATATTCTCTTCATTTCGGTAGCTATTATGACGATATGTACAAGCTCAGCAATTACACCTGCTACCTCCATTATAGCCTGTGCACAGACGCTAGCTTTTTCCAATATATCTTCAGCTATATTTCCCCTACCCACATATAGGATCGCCAAGTTGGCTACTGTTGCTAGTAGTTTGGCTCTCGCGGGTTGAGTACACCTGCAGTTCACCGCTTCCATGCCAGGAGGCCTGTATTTTGGCAGAATTCTCGCTGATATACTCTAAGTGATCCTTAAATCTCAGTCTATTGTCTATCATAACTCGGGGGATTTACGAATCCTATAGTTCCCATCTATTCCCAGGATGAGGACTGGACAGTGATCCCAGACTGGTCACCAATCCTAGATTTTCTGGAGTATAACTGGTAGTATCTTCGACCACGCAGTCTGACCTGAGCCCTTTATCTGGTCAGGAAAGCCCTCGGAACGCAGGTTCCGGCCTGACTATTTTTGATTACCCTATTGGGTGCCACGTGGTGGCTATGGTTGAAACCAAAATCGCTGGGAGAGAATATTCTCGGATGTGGAGTTGCAAACCGGGACCCATAAAATGGCAAGGAGTTTTAGATGGCCTGCGATCCTAACCAAGCAGGAGGGCAACGAAACACGAAATTGTTTTGGATTAGGCGGGGGCACGGTGGGATTAGGCGGGGGCCCAGTGGGATTGGTCCTAACGGCAGGAACTCACCTAAAACAAGAATACCTACTGTCTATCATAACGCCTAAATACTTAAGTGAGTGGGTGTATTGACTGACTTTGTCCCCAGCGATTACATTTATGGGCTTCGTTTCTTCCTGTATATAATGAGGACCTTTCACTTATTTAATAGCCATATTAGTGACTGTTTCGATCCGATGAATGGACTTTTGCGACCGTGATTATGGCTATGTCGTCCGCAAGGCTATAATATTTACCCCATTTGGAAGGATACGTCGAATTACCTCATTGTACATAATGTTCCGGAGAAGTGCGACCAGGACTGATCCCTGTAGGAAGTCGGGGCTATTATGTTGTACTACCCTACTTCGTTATCACGATCGATATACAGTTGTTCTTTCCACACTTCATTCGGATAAGCGCGACTTGAATATGTACATAGTTAGTGGTATTGAAGCCGTTCTAATATATTGTGCCGTTTTCCATCTTGTACCTTTGATGGTATCTGTCGACGTATCAACCACCAGCTTCACAGTGTCAACTGTAGACCTTGCTTTCCTAAAGCCAAATGGACTTTCGGTTAAAGCACCACATTCTTCGACTATTGATATAAGTCTATCATATAGGATTTTCTCCAAGGTTCTAGGGGACAGATTGGGCGATATGATGACGGTTCTCTGGGTGGTATTGCACTTTCCATGTATTTAAAAAATCTTGTCTTCGAATGCAGCACTGGAATGTCTGCAGAACAGGTCAGAATTGAGTGCAACGTTCGGGATACCATCCGGGCAGGCGTTTTGTTATTTTCGCTGATGCTTCTTGTAGCTCCATCCGCGAGATATGCGAGAGAGCTTCGTTATTCAATGTCGACCAAGAATGCGATACAAGCGGGAGTTCTCAACATAGATAACAGTTAATTTGGGTTGTTTACCTTTTTAGCACCAGCCATGAGGCAGATCCCCACGGATTGATGTCTGCAGTGCCCCACAGGTCTTTAAAACATGTACCTTCTAACAGCAGCGATTTTCTTAGCTCACTTGGTCTTCCTCTATACTAGAGTCGACCACTGTGGTCTTCCTCTATACTAGAGTCGACCACTGTGGTCTTCCTCTATACTAGAGTCGACCACTGTGGTCTTCCTCTATACTAGAGTCGACCACTGTGGTCTTCCTCTATACTAGAGTCGACCACTGTGGTCTTCCTCTATACTAGAGTCGACCACTGTGGTCTTCCTCTATACTAGAGTCGACCACTGTGGTCTTCCTCTATACTAGAGTCGACCACTGTGGTCTTCCTCTATACTAGAGTCGACCACTGTGGTCTTCCTCTATACTAGAGTCGACCACTGTGGTCTTCCTCTATACTAGAGTCGACCACTGTGGTCTTCCTCTATACTAGAGTCGACCACTGTGGTCTTCCTCTATACTAGAGTCGACCACTGTGGTCTTCCTCTATACTAGAGTCGACCACTGTGGTCTTCCTCTATACTAGAGTCGACCACTGTGGTCTTCCTCTATACTAGAGTCGACCACTGTGGTCTTCCTCTATACTAGAGTCGACCACTGTGGTCTTCCTCTATACTAGAGTCGACCACTGTGGTCTTCCTCTATACTAGAGTCGACCACTGTGGTCTTCCTCTATACTAGAGTCGACCACTGTGGTCTTCCTCTATACTAGAGTCGACCACTGTGGTCTTCCTCTATACTAGAGTCGACCACTGTGGTCTTCCTCTATACTAGAGTCGACCACTGTGGTCTTCCTCTATACTAGAGTCGACCACTGTGGTCTTCCTCTATACTAGAGTCGACCACTGTGGTCTTCCTCTATACTAGAGTCGACCACTGTGGTCTTCCTCTATACTAGAGTCGACCACTGTGGTCTTCCTCTATACTAGAGTCGACCACTGTGGTCTTCCTCTATACTAGAGTCGACCACTGTGGTCTTCCTCTATGCTAGAGTCGACCACTGGTCTTCCTCTATACTAGAGTCGACCACTGTGGTCTTCCTCTATACTAGAGTCGACCACTGTAGTCTTCCTCTATACTAGAGTCGACCACTGTCGTCTTTCTCTATACTAAAGTCGACAACTGTGGTCTTCCTCTATACTAGAGTCGACCACTGTGGTCTTCCTCTATACTAGAGTCGACCACTGTGGTCTTCCTCTATACTAGAGTCGACCACTGTGGTCTTCCTCTATACTAGAGTCGACCACTGTGGTCTTCCTCTATACTAGAGTCGACCACTGTGGTCTTCCTCTATACTAGAGTCGACCACTGTGGTCTTCCTCTATACTAGAGTCGACCACTGTGGTCTTCCTCTATACTAGAGTCGACCACTGTGGTCTTCCTCTATACTAGAGTCGACCACTGTGGTCTTCCTCTATACTAGAGTCGACCACTGTGGTCTTCCTCTATACTAGAGTCGACCACTGTGGTCTTCCTCTATACTAGAGTCGACCACTGTGGTCTTCCTCTATACTAGAGTCGACCACTGTGGTCTTCCTCTATACTAGAGTCGACCACTGTGGTCTTCCTCTATACTAGAGTCGACCACTGTGGTCTTCCTCTATACTAGAGTCGACCACTGTGGTATTCCTATTTACTAGAGTCTGTCGTCTCATCAGATTTGCATAGCATGCACAGCGGGTCTTTCCGACAATCTTTAAAGATATGCCCTTCTTCGCCGCGCTTCCTACAACTTTTAGACCTATCAATGGTGCTTTTACAATTCCTGGAAACATGTCTATATCAGAAGCATCTGAAGCAGTTAGTTAGAATTGTCTTAGGTCGAAATCTGCAAATCACACAGCCCACTTTGAATCTTTAGGTTTAGGAAATAGCCTTAAATCCATCAACAAATAGGTTAATTGTTGCAGTTTGTGTATCACCGTATGACTGTCTTAGACTTAAGATATCGGACAACCGGAAGATCTGTAGACCAAACTGTAAGACCACAGCTTTAAGGAGTTCTTCTTTCGTTGTTATTTGAGCTACGCCTTTGATTTTGTAGTCTGTCTTCTCAGTTAGACTTCGAACTGATACTTACTCTCTTAGTGAGTCGCCAACCGCATTCTTAACTTGATCAGTTTTCTCACCAATTCCACTTAATTGCATGAGCAGATCACCCTAATGGGTTTTCGTAATTCTGGTTACTACTTCTTTTGACCAATTCGGAACTGCTGTGAAGTATGCTATTGCTAAAGCTCGTTCTATTACCATTGTCATTGTTACTGCTATTAATATCGCTATTACTATTGCTTTTGCAACGACAATTACTGTCACTGAGTACTTGTCATATTTCCAACCGACCCTCGTTTATTCTCATACAATAAAGCATGTCCTTCCCTAACGGCTTGTCTCCCAACATGCAGACTCACATACATAGTACATTGTGGGATCATCCTTGTATCCTTGTGATGATTGCAATTTGTTATTGTTGTTGCTATTGTTGATTCCTATCGTCTCCTGCAGCATTCGTTCATGTGCGCATAAATAGCAAATGTTTTATTTAAGACACAAATATGATTGTTTTATCAAGACAAATATAAACAAGAATTTAATTAGAATGTAGCCATTCATTCAACCAGGCTTCCCAACATCATACAATTCAATCAGTATTTATATTTCTGCACATATCCATTTCTACACATCATCAGCAACTTCGTAGTAGTAGTTGCAACCAGTAATAAACGTTGTACGGGTATATACGTCTATATGGAATTGGGTCAAGTGACATAATGTCTCTCTGTCTGTTTGTTCACTCTTGATGAGTGAACGAATTCAATTTTGGATTAATAATTGTGCAGGCTCATATAAATTACAATCACTCAGATGGGAAGTGGTATAACTGTATAGCTATGCAGTTAGTCTGTAGTTTGTAGAATTCTAATGAAAATTTATAATGGATTTTTATAATATAAGTATATGAGTAGGTTAATGGAGATTATTGGGAAAAATATAATGTTGTGGTGAAGTGTGTATATTTTAATGGAATTTATTTGTATTTTCTAGATGAGAGAGATTATTATTAATATGCAATTTATAGAAAACTCAACAAAACAATATTATTCTTCGAGTTGTAGATTTTGCTAAAATAATCAAAAATTATGAAATAAAACCTTTCCACCAAAAATGTTGAAAGTTCACAAGGGTCTGCATTTAAAGCGGCATTTAGCCGAGACACAAACCTACATGAACCAGTTGTTAAAATCTAGGGATTGAATACCTCTATCCACATCTTCAATTTCCATAGTCCTGATGCACACTAATGAACACAAATGGCATCTCCAGTGAACCCTCAGAGAAATTGCAAAATAATTTTTGTTATACGTAAACACATAAAGCTTACATTTATAAGATTATTGGCCTCAATGGGTCAATTTCGTTGGAATAATGCCCTCCTAGGCCTAAGTTTTGCCATAGGCATTACTTCATTTAAAAATGCTGAAATTCGCTCTACCGATTTAGCAACTTAAGACAATCCAGATATTTTTCCTGTTATGTCGTTGAATGCGATCTATGACGGAGCGTATACGAAATTCGAACCGACCGAAGGAAAATTCGGATCCCGATATTATAAAAATTATAGCTATAGATATTGCTATTATTAATGCTATTGATGAAAAATTGGACTCAACAGATGGACCTTTTGAGACGTAGCCGCGGCCAACATTTGATAGACATAATCTTCAAAAAATAAATGCCAAAGAATGTTCTTTCAAATGATAATAAACATTCCCCATTCAATTTGATTATTCTGGGTTTTTTCTTTAAAAAAGTAGGGAACCTCGAAATGGATCACCCTATACGAGGTATGTTCAAAAAATATCGCGAATTGTTAATTTCCGCGGGCTACGTGTAGTTGATTTTTGATATTTTTGTAGCGTTATGTTGGTACTCATGTCCCTTACTTATGCTGACAAGGTCGGCCATTTTTAATGTTTAGTTAATTTTTGACAGCTGTTGTACTTGGATGTGTTTTAACTTGTCTTCGATTTTTATCTGAAGGGTTTTCCAACAAGAGGTGTTATTTTGGTATTCAAAGAAAAATGCCATTTTTTGAGATAAATGATCGGATGTTTATTTCATAATAAAGAGGAAGGTATGCCGTTAATAATGAAAAACAACATCAGCCAAATGACCACCACGACTACGCTTACAGGACCATATCCTTTTCATGAAATTTTCCATAACCAAATCGCAAAGTGGCTGCTATCTATTTTGAGGTCTTGAATCGACGCTGGGCTGTTGGCGAAGACCTTATCTTTCACGTGGCCCCAAAGGAAGAAGTCGCAAGGTGTTAAATCACAAGATCTCGGTGGCCAATTGTGATCACCTCTTCGAGAGATAACACGGTCCGGAAACTTTCCCCGTAACATAGCAATGGTTTCCTTGCTTGTGTGGGACGTAGCGCCGTCTTGTTGAAAGTAAACGTTGTCCAGATCAATACCATCCAACTCCGACCATAAAAAATCATTAATCATCTGTCGATAGCGCAATCCATTCAACGTAACTGTTGGTCCAACCTCATTTTCGAAAAAGTAAGGTCCAATAACCCATAAACGCACCAAACAGTCACACGTTGAGGATGGAGAGGCTTCTCAACAATAACTCTTGGGTTTTTCGAGCCCCAGATGCAACAATTTTGTTTGTTGACGTAGCCACCGAGGTGGAAATGGGCCTCATCAGTCAAGATGATTTTGTATCGTTCGTATCGTTTTTTTGTTCGATCGTTCTGTACCGTTCGATGATCGTGTATCGTTCCATTTTTATACCCTACACCACACTGTGGTACAGGGTATTATAACTTTGTGCATTTGTTTGTAACACCCAAAAGGAGAAAAAATAGACTCATCGTTTATTATACCGATCGACTTAGAATTACTTTCTGAGTTGATTTAGCTATGTCCGTCTGTCCGTCTGTCTGTCTGTCTGTGCATGTATTTTTGTAATCAAAGTACAGGTCGCATTTATGGTCCGATCTCGACGAAACCTTACACATATGTTTTCTTTGGCCCAAAGACGATCCCTATTGAATTTGGTTGAAATCGGTTCAGATTTAGATATAGCCCCCATATATATGTTACCCCAGATTTCACATGTAAGCGCTGTAAAAACTTTATTTTATATCTGATCAGTCTGAAATTCGGCAGAAAGAGATTTCTTATCATATAAATGAACACTGTTAAATTTGGAATAAATCGGTTCAGATTTAGATATAGCCCCCATATATAAGTTACCCCCGATTTGAAGTGTAAGCACTGTAAAAATGTTATTTTATATCCGATCACTATGAAATTCGGCAGAAAGGGGTTTCTTATTATATGAATGAACACTGCTAAATTTGGAAGAAATCGGTTCAGATTTAGATATAGCCCCCATATATACGTTAGCCCCGATTTGAAGTGTAAGCGCTGTAAAAATGTTATTTTATATCCGATCAGTATGAAATTCGGCAGAAAGAGGTTTCCTATTATTTGAATGAACACTGTTAAATTTGCAAGAAATCGGTTCAGATTTAGATATAGTCCCCATATAAACGTTACCCCCGATTTCACATGTAAGCGCTGTAAAAATGTTATTTTATATCCGATCAGTGCGAACTTCGGCAAAAAGAGGTTTCCTTCTACATGAAGAAATACTGCCAAATTCGGAGAAAATCGGTTCAGATTTAGATATAGCCCCATATATATGTTACCCCCGATTCGACATGTAAGCGCTGTAGAGATTGTATTTTATATCCGATCAGTACGAAATTCGACAGAAATATGTCTTTTTACATGAATGAGTATTCAGGGAAAATCTTTTCAAATTTATATATAAAATCCGTATATATGTTCCTCCTGATTTGGTTTCAAAGCACTATAGAAGTTGTACTTTACTTCCGATCATTAAAATTTTCCAGAAATATGTTTCTCAATTTAGGAACGAATATTGCTTAATTTAGCGATTATCGGTTCAGAATTAGATAATATGTTCCTACCCATTTACCAATAATTCCAAATTGCATTGTATTATTGCATTATTCCTTATCGCATTGTTAGGGAGGTGTAGGGTATTATATAGTCGGCCCCGCCTGACTTTCTGCCTTTCCTTACTGGTTAGTAATGGCGTAGTTTATACTTGTCAAATGTCAAAGAATAAAAGCTTCAAATGTGACAGCTACCGAAATACCGGGTGATTCAAAATAACACCTCTTGTTGGAAAACCCTGTATTTCAGAAAATGGATCAAATTTTTTCTGCATCAAATTTTGTGTGAAAAACAAAATAAAGTGCGCTGACGCATTCCGAATGTTGACTGTGGCATATGGTGAAGCTACCTTGGACCAAAGCAACGTTTATCGGTGGAACAAAATGTTCTTAAAGGGGCCGAGAAGATGCGAAGGACGAACAGCGTGCCGGACGCCCGTTTTTTTTCTTGCTCACATTTTTCTTTGATTGCAGGAGCGTGGTGCATTATGAGTTCTTGCCACAGGGTAGTACGGTCAATAAAGAATATTACCTGCAAGTTATGCGCAAATTGCGCGAAGCAATCCGCCAAAAACGCCCGGATTTATGGAAGAACAAAAACTGGCTTTTGCACCATGATAACGCCCCTGCACACACATCGTTGCTTGTGCGCGAATATTTGGCCAAAAACAAGGCAGTAATGGTGCCGCAGCCACCGTATGCCCCTGACCTAGCCCCCTGTGACAATTTTTTGTTCCCAAAACTGAAAAGACCCTGAAAGGTCGACGTTACGCCACGATTGAGGAGATAAAGACGGCATCGAAGGAGGATCTGAACAAGATCACAAAAAATGATTATTTGAAGTGCTTCGAGGATTGGAAAAACGTTGGCAGAAGTGAATTATATCCGAGGGGAATTACTTTGAAGGGGACAAAATAGATATTCATGAATAAATAAATACTTTTTGAAAAAATACAAAATTCGCGATATTTTTGAACATACTGCGTATGTTGGCCCAAGGACCATCCCTATTGAATTTGACTTACATATAGCTCCTATATATATGTACCCCCGACTTGGCATATATGTATGTACTGTATAAGCAACATTTTTTAACAGATCTGTATAAAAATTAAAAGAGAGAAGTCTCTTTGTACACTTACTTAATTTGAGGAAAATCGGTTCAGATTTAGATGTAGCCCCCATACATATGTTACCACCGATTTGACAAGTAAGAACTGTAAAAAGTGTTTTTTTATCCGATCAGTACGAAATTTGCAGAAAGAGATTTCTGAACACATGAAGGAACACTGGCAAATTTGGTGAAAATCTGTTCAGATTTAGATATAACCCCCATATATATGTTCCTCCCGATCTGGTATCAAAACGCTATAGAAGTTGTACTTCACTTCCGATCATTACAAAATTTGGTAGAATGAAGCTTCATCATTTAGCAACGAATAATGCTTAATTTGGGTATAATTGGTGCAGATTTAGATAAAGCCGTATATAATAGTATATGTATACGAGGGTTGCTATTTATATTTCGGTCCTGGCAATACTGGTGTTGCCAGATGAAAACTGGAACTTCCATTGGAAAGTATGACATTTGTTAGCATAACTTCACTGAGACCGTTTTGTCATTTGAGCGCGAATAGTTTTGGTTACCGGGTGCTGAAAATTCACCTCCAAAACAAGGTTTTTGAACGCTTCGACAGCTACTTCAGGCGTCGAGAAACGTTGACCAAGCAGTTTTTTCTTGATGTGAGTGAATACGAATACGTCATTGGGTGCCAAATCAGGGCTGTACGGCAGGTGACCTATCACTTCGAGGTTTTGGCCGGTCAAAAAGGCGCTGGTTTGAGCCGATGTGTGAGAGCTCGCATTGTCATGGTGCACAATGATTTGTTTTCTCTTGTTGGTTTTTCGAATTTCTCCGAAAACTTCATGCAAACAAATTGTGGTGTACCACTCAAATTGACCGTTGCTCAAGCGGAACAGTCGCCACATGGCCAGTTTTGCCGAAGAAACAGGCGACCATTTGGTTCGAAGTGCTTCTTCCACGAACAACTTTTGTTGGATTTGGCTCGTCTTCGAAGACCCACTCGTACATCTTATATATACAGGTATGCTAGGATTGAATGGGCAATATCGATCCATTTTTTGATATAGCCCCCATATATAGAATTTCTCCGATTTGACTTCTTAACGCCACAGAGACCACAAATTTCAACTGCTCTTGCAGAAAATTGGTATCTGGTGTTGATTTATACCCGGAATACTTCACACTAACAACCGTAGTCATAGGTCCATGCTTTGATATAGCCCCCTTACATAGGTCCCTCTAGATTTGATTTCTTAACGCCACAAAAACCTCAAATTTCAACCAATAGGGCTGAAATTTGTTATAATGAGTTTATTTGTATCCGAAACAATTCACATGCGATCCATGGTGGAGGGTGTATAAGATTCGGCATAGGCGAACTTAATCCGTTTTTATTCGTTTTTTTATACCCTACACCACACTGTGGTACAGGGTATTATAAGTTTGTTTCACGGCAGATGTTTGTAACACCTGAAAATAACACAGCTAGACCCACCTTAAAGTATACCGATCGACTCAGAATCACTAGCTGAGTCGATTTAACGATGTCCGTCCGTCCATCCGTCCGTCCGTCTGTCCATGTAAAGTTGTTCGTCGACTACAGGTCGCAATTTCACTCCGATCGTTCTGAAATTTTGCAGTTTAGAGTATTTCGCGGCTGTTAAGAACGCTGTTGAATTTGGTTGAAATCGGTTCAGATTTAGATATAGCTCCCATATATATCTTTCGTCCGATTTGGCCCTTTAGTCCTATAGAAGCAGTATTTTACATCCCATCGTTTTGAAATTTAGAACGGTAGAGTTTCTTGATCCATGAACCAACATTGCCGAATTTGAAGAAAATCGGTTAAGATTTAGCTATAGCTCCCATATATATGTTTCGTCCGATTTGGCCATTTAGTCCTATGAAAGCTGTGTTTTACATCCAATCGTTTTGAAATTTAGAATGGTAGAGTTTCTTGATCCATGAACCAACACTACCGAATTTGAAGAAAATCGGTTAAGATTTAGCTATAGCTCCCATATATATGTTTCGTCCGATTTGGCCCTTTAGTTCTATAGAAGCTGTATTTTACATCCAATCGTTTTGAAATTTAGAATGGTAGAGTTTATTGATCCATGAACCAACACTACCGAATTTGAAGAAAATCGGTTAAGATTTAGCTATAGCTCCCATATACATGTTTCGTCCGATTTGGCCCTTTAGTCCTGTAGAAGCTGTATTTTACATCCAATCATTTTGAAATTTAGAATGGTAGAGTTTCTTGATCCATGAACCAACACTGCCGAATTTGAAGAAAATCGGTTAAGATTTAGCTATAGCTCCCATATATATGTTTCGTCCGATTTGGCCCTGTGGTCCTATAAAAGCTATATTTTACATCCAATCGGTTTGAAATTTAGAATGGTAGAGTTTCTTGATCCATGAACCAACACTACCGAATTTGAAGAAAATCGGTTAAGAGTTACCTATAGCTCCCATATATATGTTTCGTCCGATTTGGCCCTTTAGTTCTATAGAAGCTATATTTTACATCCAATCGTTGTGAAATTTAGAATGGTAGAGTTTCTTGACTCATGAACCAACATTGCCGAATTTGAAGGAAATCGGTAAAGATTTAGCTATAGCTCCCATATATATGTTTCATCCGATTTGGCTCTTTAGGTCCAATCGTTTTTATACCCTACACCACACTGTGGTACAGGGTATTATTTAAGTATAAAATGTCCCAAAAGTAAATTTATGTAAACAATTTATACATGAATTACAAAATTTATATATCAGAGTTATTCAATATTACGAGAGTGGTGTAGGGTATTATATAGTCGGCACCGCCCGACTTTAGCCTTTCCTTGTGGTTTTTTATTTAGTTAGCGCAGATATTGGTGTGCTACTCCAGAGAAGGAGTTTCAACCGATATAGATTAAGATATAGCCACATATAAATAATCCTGCCTATTTAGTATTTAAGCGCTATTAAAACTGTATTTTACGTTCGATCTATATATAATTTGGCAGAAATTAAGTTATTCATTGAAGTTGATGAAAACCTGTTTAGATTATGTACAGTCCCATCTATTTGTTCCTTTCGATTCTTGCTCTATGAAAGAATACTGATCATTTTAAGGTTATAGTTTCAAATCTAGTTTATTATGATCAACATCTTTAAATGCTCCTTGGAATAAGCCTTGGTGAGGAGGTGTAGCTTAGTACTTTGTTAAGTGAAACGTAACCAATTATTTCGCACTGTAAGGGAGTTGTAGGGTATTATGTAGTCGGCCCTTCCCGACTTTTAGTCTTTCCTTACTGGTTATTACTATTAAACAGCCAGAAATTTCCAAATCAAAGTATCGATTTTATTACATTTTAGTATTATACTCATATACGAATATTATTTAACTCTCACAGCTAAGCCTTGTTAACCTTCGATTATAAATTTGTATTGATGTTTTTTTTTGTTTGATAAACTCTGCTGTAGACCCTTCCATCAGCCCGGCACAGGTGGTCTTTGCACCAGTTTTAATATTCGTAAATGAACCCATAAATTCTAATTTGACAATCTATATCGGAAATCCAAAAAATGACTACCGGTAATTTTTTGTCGTTATCTAAGTCATTAAGTAATTTGAATATAAAACGAATACAAATTCTAAAATCTTTATTTCAGGAAATCTCTGCAAGTTAATCCCATTATTTAGTGATGTAATTCTTTGTCTACAAAACATTTACATATTCTAAAATGTAAATGATCGATTAAAAAAGATTAAAGTTAATTGGTTAATTTTATGTAAATGTATACGGGTACATTAATTCCAAGCAATCACTGTCACAGGTCACATCAAGAGGCGGCGGCGGACACGAAAAATCACTAAAGCAGAAAATATGTTTTTTTTATTTGGACAAAAAATTATGAATATTAGTTTTAGCGAACTCAACCAACAAAAAAAAATCCAAAGACCTCACCAGACGTTACAACCACAGGCCTAAGTTAATCTATATTCAAGATTCTAATATGGAAATAACCATAAACCAAAAAAGCGACCGCATACTTATGGTCTTTTGGTTTATTTGTAATGGAAAACACGCAGATGATAGAGAGAAGGAAAGAGGCTCACACAACAAATCAACAGATCAAGATAACCAAAGATTCATTAATCATTTGAATGGTGGAGACCCCAAAAACGAGCTACGTAAAATACCTGCCTTACCACACTAACGGACGATGACGACGAGCCCAACTAATGCTAAATGTTATGCATTAATTTTATTCCAATTCAAATGAAAATATGTAAAAAACAAATAAATGTAAGAAAATATCTACTAACTCAACGCAACGAAATACGCGGGTATTTCTCCACATCCAGTGACAGGTATATCCAATGGGAAAATATCTACAAAACATATTGTTACTAATCACGATAGGCCATCACAAATTGACCACCACTAACGCCATGACCAAGACCACTCCAGGCCCCACCATGGCTGTGGTCTTTACTTCGCCGTCACTGTTGTCGTAATCGAACACCATAATTATCGAGACCCAAATGAAAGGGAATTCATTCTTTTGGCTTTCGTTTTGTTTTTTGGCGCACATATAAAATTGGTAACATCAAATATGCATTAAAGTGCGGGGGGGGGGGGGGTGATTGTTGAAATTGGTTAAAAATATTCCAATGAAGCATTACGAAAGAAAATTTCAGGGATTTATATAAGTGGAAGTGGGAATAAGACATTCTAGAAAAAGCTTTTGCTAACGGAAAGACTGTGAAATATACTCGAAACAGGATTTTCATTTTCGACAAATTGGTTTTATCCCCTCACCTTAGAGAGGAGGGTACATATCTATTGCTACGAGCCAATCGTGTAACACATCGAAGGAGTGACCTAAGTGTGTTCGGCGGAAATTCGTTTTGGGTCATTTTATGTCATTTGAGCAATGTCCGTCCGTCCGTCTGTCTGTCTGCTGGCTGGTGCGCACTATAACTCCCGAAAGGAGTAATCGATTGACTTCAAATTTGGTATGCGGTAATATTTTTCTCTATCTCCGGCTTAGTTCAAAGATCGGCCATATTGGTCCACTCATTCTATTACCTCCCCCACAAAGGGTTAACGTTTAGTGGAATATTGATTCTTAATACCTTCCATACTACTTATTCGAATCATCAGAAATTCTACAAATAGTATTAGTTTTAGAAAAGTGGCCGTTATTGGCACTCTCCTTTTGGTACCTCCCACACAAATGGACCATTTACACCAAATGTTAACATCTTATAACATTAATACTAGTGCATATAAATACTTGAAATTTTATACCAAATATTAACAGAATACAAATACTTGAACTTCTTGTAATTCCATATTCTCTGCTCAATCTGCTCATTTAGTCGACACGCATATAACCTTTTACAGGATATCCTACAATTCAATCTATATTTGGGAATAGCTCTTAACGGGAACCTACAATATTGCTTATGGGTGTCAAAGTCGTAGGTCGAGTGGAAAGTGATTTTTTGGATTTAAAAAAAATTGACTTAGCATAATTTTCAAATGTGAACGGAAAGTTTATTTTTGCTCTAGCTCCTTAAATGTACCTCGGATCGGGAATCGGTCAATGGAAAAAAGATAGCTCTTAACGAGAGCTAAAATATTGCTCATGGGTGTCAAGGTCGTAGGTCGACTGTAATGTTTTTTTTTATTTAAAAAAATTGACTTAGCGCACGATAAGTTGCAATTGGAGAACGATTATTGTGATAATAAAACTGAATAATTTGTAAACGTTATTCTTGCGTATATCTCTCCATGATGATATTTTAAACACTACTGAATACAATGAAAAACAAATGACAGACCATGGCATATTACAAATGGCCGAAACGTCACTTCAAAATCATATCATCCCTATAGGAAAACGCGATACTTGTTAATTACTACTGTAGATCGTAATCCACGATTTCTTTTATGATAAGAATTATATAGATCCAAATCCATGATACCTTCTATACTTGAGAAACAACAATTCCTTCTGTTATAGAGAATTCTATAGATAGGAATACATGATTCCTTTTATAGTTGGAAATCCATGATTTTTCTGCAGGAAATTAGGAATCCATAGTTCCTTCTTAGGAATTCACGATTCCTTCTATAGTTGGGAATTTTTTATTTGGGAATTCTATAGTTAGGAATTCACAATTCCTTCCTTAGGAATTCACCAGTCCTTCTACATATAGTTGGGAATCCAAGATTCCTTCTATAGCTTGAATCCAGGATTCCTTCTATAGTTTGGAATACAGGATTACTTCTATAGTTTGGAATCCGCGATTCCTTCTATACATGGTAACCGCGATTCTTTCTAAAGTTGGTAATCCACGATTCCTTCTATAGTTGGGAGTCCTCGATTCTTTCTATAGTTGAGAATCCACAATTCATTCTACAGCTTGGAATCCACGATTCTTTCTATAGTTGGGAATCCACGATTCCTTCTTTAATTGGAAGTCAATGATTCTATAGTTGGTAGTGTACGGCTGTATACATGCTGGAAATTCATGATTATACCTGGGAATCCACGATTCAATAGTTGGGACCATACTTGTTTTTTTGGAATCTACGTTTTTATAGTTGGGAATCCAATATTCTACTGTTGGGAAATAGGACGTTTCTATTATATGGATTTTTAATTCAAAGAGTCTTTTTTCTCCGATAGTATAATATGTTTTGTACTATGAAAGATCTACGATTCTTGCTCTATATGATCAATGATTGATTACCTTGAGGATCTAAGATTGTTCTCTAGATGGTCCATTATTATATGTCTAGAGGATTTTCAAAGAGGATCTACGATTCGTTCTCTAATAGACCGACGCTTATCCACGATTTGTGTACTAAATGATGCACGACTATAGTATCCAGTATTCGCTCACAGAGAATCCATTATTCAGAGTATTATTATAATTCTTGTTCCGATTTTTTCTTTAGATTATCTAAATGATTCTTACTCCAGAGGATCTACGATTTTTACTCGAGAATTTTCTCGATTCTTGCTTTAAATGATCATTGTTTCTTTCGCTATATAATATACCATTTCTTCTTTACTATTTGCTCTCTAGATAATCCTTGATTCTACTTCAAAGGATCGATGATTCTTTCTCTGGAGAATTCTCGATTCAGAGAGATCAGTATCAGTACGAAATTCGGCAGAAAGAGGTTTCTGAACACATGAAGGAACACTGGCAAATTTGGGGAAAATCGGTTCAGATTTAGATATAACCCCCATATATATGTTCCTCCCGATCTGGTATCAAAACGCTATAGAAGTTGTACTTCACTTCCAATCATTACAAAATTTGGTAGAATGAAGTTTCTTAATTTAGCAACGAATAATGCTTAATTTGCGGATAGTTGTATGTATATATGTTCCTGCCTATTTAGTATTTAAGCTCTGTTAAAGCTATATTTTACATCCGATCTTTATATCATTTGGAAGAAATTAGGCTTTAGATTATATATAGTTCCTTTTACTTCCGATTATTGATCCATGAAAGAAAATTTGCGAATTTTAAGGTTATCCTTTCAGATCTAGTTTATTATGATCAACATCTTTAACTCCTAAATGGAATAATCCTTGATCCCCTCCTGGAGTTAATCCAAATTATTATCGTAATGTCCTTTTTCTCATTGTTAGGGAGGTGGTAGGGTATTATATAGTCGGCCCCGCCCGATTTTCATTCTTTCCTTAGGATTCTGTATGATTCATGAATTTGTATCCAAAAGATTCACGATTCAACTTTTATGATCCACGATTATTACTCTTCATGATCCAAGTTTGTGTATTTGTCCACGGTTTCTTCCTTAGAGAAACCACGAATCGTTATCTAGGAAGATTACGATTCCTTCTTTAGAGAAACCACGATTCGTTGTCTAGAGGAACCCCGATTTATTCTGTACAACCATTCCTTCTTTAGAGAATCCACGATTCGTTGTTTAGAGTCTCCACAATTCTTACTCCAGATGATTCATGGTTCTTGCTTCAGAGGATTCGCGATTGATGCTCCAGAAGATCCACGATTTCTTACTCCACATTATTTTTATTAAGAAGCTTTCCATTATTGCATTCTGTAATTCAATGGTTCCATTTCTGATACTTAAGTCAGTTTCCTATGATCAGAAAACATCTTATATTAGTCTTCAAAAATTTTTTTTCGGAATCCACAATACAGGTTCCGCGATTCCTGTGGTTCATGGTATTTTTTTGGAAATCCACAGTCTCTCAACAAAAAAATATGTAGAGAATCAACGATTACTTTTAATCGGATAGCAAATGATCCCTTTTGTTGATAATTCACCAAACCTTTCAATAGGGACAGTAGGATTCTATTCATTGGGAAATGCAAGGATGTGCTTGAGTGATTTTCTTGGCAAATATTTTTATTTTCTTCAGTAGGAAAGTCATCAGTCTTCTTCTTGGGGATGTGCGAAACCATGAAGTATTGAATATGTAATCACCATTTCGATTAACGATAAACCCATTCTTTAGTTTTCAATAGAGCTATATACAATTGTCTCGCAGGTACTTGCGTTTCCTTCTGAAGGAAATCCTTGAATAGAAATAGAGAAATTAAGATTCCTTAAATTTTGATAAGAGAGAACCACTACTCCTATGCATCTTTTTTAAATTCTGCAATTATTTTGATATTCTGTGGGAAATCCATATCCACTTGCTTTGGGAATCAATATTTTTCAGTAGATAATTGATGAGTCTTTACGACATATACCATTGTTTTTTAGTGGAATCCATTTTCTGAAAAAGGGGAAAATTACAATTTGGGGTTTTATATATTTATTTATAGGAATATTTATCTTTGGGTGATACATTTTTGACGAGACTATATTCTCCATACCATACATTTTGGTATTCACCAAACCTTCCTATAGACCGCGGAAATTCGACTCCACTTCCTTTTTTTCAAAGAGTTTTTTCGTTCGGTAGATTCGTCCTACAGCTTCTAGGTATTATTTTATTCCAACATCCACAGTGAAGTATTCAAAATTCGGCCGGATGATTTTGGTTCCAAAATTTCTTCGTACAGGAGTGTTTAGTTGGAAACACTCGTTCCGTCCTCCAGAAAATCCGCGATTTGCTCTCCGGAAGATCTTCCTTCTGTAAAGAGTCCTCGATTCTTTATCCAATTTAATCTGGTGGATCCACCATGATTATTCTAGAAAATTCACCATTCGTGCTCCAAAGGATCCATGATTACTTCTTTAGAGGATCCACGATTTCTTCTTTTGAGGATCCACGATTCTTTCTCTAGAGAAACCATGATTTATTCTTTTGATGATCCACGATACTTTTACTAAAGGATTGACGGATCATTATCTACATAGAGGATTGACGACTAATTCTCTAGGGGATCCTCGAATCATTCTCAGGAGAATCAACTATTTTACTTCGACAAATCCATGATCCTTACTTCGGAAGATTCACGATTCTTTTCCAGAGAGTATCCATGACTGCAGGGGATCGAAGTTTTTTTTTGCTCAAGAGGATTCACTATTCGTTCTCTAGAGGATTCAACAGTTTTAATCTTACAATTTTTGTTTCAGAGGACCTACGATTCGGTCCCTAGAGAAGGTATGATTCTTACTTCAGAGGATCCACAATTCTTACTCCAAGAGATCCATGATTCTTTCTTTGGAAACTTACTCCAGAAGATCCATGATCGTTATATTTTTATGTAGAAGATCCACATACTTTCTTTAGATAAGCCAGACTTTATTCTCTAGAAGATCCTTGATTCTATCTCTAGATGGTCTACGATTCTTTATTTAGGCAGAACACTATTTTCAGCAAACGAACCAATTCTTCTATAAAGAATCTAGGAATATGTCTCTATAGGATCAACAACTTTTTTTCTGTAGAATTTGTATCCAAAAGATTCACGAGTCTATCTTTATGATCCACGATTATCTCTCTACATGATCGAAGATTCTGTATCTGTCCAACATTCCTTCGACAATTCATTCTCTGCGGAATTACAAGTCGTTATCGAGAGGAACAATGATTCGTTATCTAGAGGAACTACGATTTACCACCATTTCTTCTTTAGAGAACACACGATTCGTTGTTTAGAGTATCCACAATTCTTACTCTAGATGATTCACGGTTCTTGCTCCAGAGGATTCGCGATAGATTCTCAAGAAAATCCACGATTTCTTACTCCACTATTACTTTTTTTTTAAAACTTTCAATGGTTCTACATATTTCTGATAGATGAGTCAGTTTCCTGGGATAGGAAAACGCCTTCTACTTATATTGGTTTCAGCAACTCTTTTTCGGAATCCACAATAGTGGTTCTACAATTCCTGTGGTCGGGGATTCATGTTCATTTTTTTTGGAGATTCGCAGTCTCTTAATAATAGTATGTGTAGAATCAACGATTATTTATAATCAGATAGCAAATGATTCCTTTATTGATAATTCCCGAATTCTTTAAATAGGGACAGTACGATTCTGTTCATTGGGAAAGGCAATGATTCTCGATTCTTGGCAATTTTTTCATTTTTTTCAGTCAGTCAGTCTTCTTACTGGGGATCTGCGAGATGTTTCGCCATGAAGTATAGAGGAAGTTAGGATTCCTTTAATAGATAGAAGGTTTATCTGCTTTTTGAATTTAGAGGAACATTCAATTGTCTCACAGGTACTTGCATTTCCTTCCGAAGAGAATCCTTGAATCTTTCTGGAGAGAAAACAAAAGTCCTTACCCTTCGGTACAATTAAAGCACTATACCCACGCACCTCTTTTAAGTTCTGAAATTCTGTTGATACTCTGTGGGTAAACCAGATCCATTTGCTATGGGAATCAATATTTTCATAAGGTAATTTATGAGCCTTTCCGACATATAAGTACCATTGTTTATACCCTACACCACACTGTGGTACAGGGTATTATAAGTTTGTTTCACGGCTGATGTTTGTAACACCTGAAAATAACACAGCTAGACCCACCTTAAAGTATACCGATCGACTCAGAATCACTAGCTGAGTCGATTTAACGATGTCCGTCCGTCCGTCTGTCCATGTAAAGTTGTTCGTCGACTACAGGTCGCAATTTCACTCCGATCGTTCTGAAATTTTGCAGTTTAGAGTATTTCGCGGCTGTTAAGATCGCTATTGAATTTGGTTGAAATCGGTTCAGATTTAGATATAGCTTCCATATATATCTTTCGTTCGATTTGGCCCTTTAGTCCTATAGAAGCTGTATTTTACATCCAATCGTTTTGAAATGTAGAATGGTAGAGTTTCTTGATCCAAGAACCAAGTTTGCCGAATTTGAAGAAAATCGGTTAAGATTTAGCTATAGCTCCCATATATATGTTTCGTCCGATTTGGCCCTTTAGTCCTATATAAGCTGTATTTTACATCCGATCGTTTTGAAATTTAGAATGGTAGAGTTTCTTGATCCATGAACCAACATTGCCGAATTTGAAGAAAATCGGTTAAGATTTACCTATAGCTCTCATATATATGTTTCGTCCGATTTTGCTCTTTAGTCCTGTAGAAGCTGTATTTTACATCCAATCATTTTGAAATTTAGAACGATAGAGTTTCTTGATCCATGAACCAACACTACCGAAGTTGAAGAAAATCGGTTAAAATTTAGCTATAGCTCCCATATATATGTTTCGTCCGATTTGGCCATTTAGTCCTATAAAAGCTGTATTTTACATCCAATCGTTTTGAAATTTAGAGTGGTAGAGTTTCTTAATCCATGAACCAACATTGCCGAATTTGAAGAAATCGGTTAAGATTTAGCTATAGCTCCCATATATATGTTTCGTCCGATTTTGCTCTTTAGTCCTGAAGAAGCTGTATTTTACATCCAATCATTTTGAAATTTAGAATGGTAGAGTTTCTTGATCCATGAACCAACACTACCGAATTTGAAGAAAATCGGTTAAGATTTAGCTATAGCTCCCATATATATGTTTCGTCCGATTTTGCCCTTTAGTTCTACAGAAGCTATATTTTACATCCAATCGTTTTGAAATTTAGAATGGTAGAGTTTCTTGATCCATGAACCAACATTGCCGAATGTGAAGAAAATCGGTAAAGATTTAGCTATAGCTCCCATATATATGTTTCATCCGATTTGGCTCTTTAGATCCAATCGTTTTTATACCCTACACCACACTGTGGTACAGGGATTATTTAAGCATAAAATGTCCCAAAAGTAAATTTATGTAAACAATTTATGAATTACAAAATTTATATATCAGAGTTATTCAATATTACGAGAGTGGTGTAGGGTATTATATAGTCGGCACCGCCCGACTTTAGCCTTTCCTTACTGTTTTTTTTTATCGGAATCCTTTGTTTTAAAAGAAAAATTTACTATTTGGCTTTTATATATTATGTATAGGAATATTTTCCTTCCATAATCCTTTATATTGTTATATTTTTGTACCTACCTCTTAGAATTTACGACCCACTTATTGAAATCACCAATCCACAAACCAACCTATTACAAATCCGCCATTCAACCGTTTGAAAATCCAGGATCCTACCTATTGAGAATCAACGATATTACCTATGGGAATCCAACATTGGAAATCTCCCACCCTTCGTATTTAAGGAGGCCATTTTTAGATTTTTATTATTACCGACGCTCATTAGATAATCTTTTATATGAGAAGGCATTTTCGAATTTTCATTACAAAGAATGAAATTGAAATATCCCTCCAGAAACGCCTACTGTCTCTGCAGTGGTAGCTCTGAAAGGTTAGGTTCCCTTTATAGACACCCCGCTTTCAAAACTTATGCGTATCCATTAATCAACATAAACTGCTTTCAATTTATTCAATCCGAAATGACACTTTCCATCAGAATTGCCGACAATATAACATTCAGTTCACTTGAAAGCTCTTAAATTAAATGGATCTTGATAAAAATCACTCCGACTACGACACAAATACATACGTTCACTCCGATATCGATTAATTTCATTGTTGTCCGTCCGTGTGGTATGAATGCAAGAATGCCTTTGCTCTTGGGGGGAGCTTTTCCGTTGTGAACAAATTGTTATTTGCATATGTCCAAAATCAGATAAAACTATGATTAACGATATTGGAGCGCAGCACTATATCCAAATGATACCTCCATCGTTCCAATT
Organism: Eudasyphora cyanicolor; assembly: GCA_963930755.1. Classification (NCBI taxonomy): domain Eukaryota; kingdom Metazoa; phylum Arthropoda; class Insecta; order Diptera; family Muscidae; genus Eudasyphora; species Eudasyphora cyanicolor. Next base: position 42,852,609 of record OZ005735.1, read on the forward strand.
CTCAATCCCAATGTAGAAAAATAAATGAACAAAAAAAGTGGACAGAAAACACAGAGATATACTAATGAAACTTAACCCATTTGTTGTTTTTTCCTCTTCTTTTTGAGGGGTAACAACACAAATGTCGGCTATGACATTCGTCGTCAGTTGGGATTTTGACCACATCGATGCAGCAGCAGCAACACCACCGGCTGCTGGAAGTAGTAGGAGCAGTATGGTGCCTCTGTGGCAAGTGCAAGCTTGTGATTCAGTTGTACGAGTATCCACCAACATTCACCACTGGGCGACACACTGGTCACTGCAGTGGATGGATATCTAAGTGCATCAGTAATATTCCATGCGTTTGTTGGCGCTGGAGCTGAAGTTGGTGCTTGTTTGTTGCCGCTGCTGTCTTAACTGCATTTTTGTGAATTTTTAATCAAACAGAAACACAACTGAAACAGTTTTCAGTACATTGTTGCCATACATTTCTGTTTTCTGGGACAAAAGTGTCATCGCTGGTGCTGATATTGTTGTTGCCGCTATTGTTTTCGTTGTTGCTGTTGATGCCGTTGTTTGCTGGACAAAGAAACAAACGAGAGCAACAACAACTGACAACGGATGTTATCATGATAGTGGTCATTTAATTTTTGTACAGCTCGTTCCAATTGTTTTGTTGATTTAAAAAAATACACCCTACCTTAGGTTGAACTAAAAGCAGGCTTACATAGGTAACCGGATCAAAATTTGTAAAATAATCTGTACACCTGGGGAAAACACAATAGTATTTCATTGAATAGTATTTCATTAGAGTATTTTTTTTAGAGAAGCTGTATCAGCTCAGTATCCACTATTGTTTGTTTTGGTCTTACCTTCCAAACCCAGAATTTTGTTAACCGAGTTTCTGGATTCTTCATACCCTATTTGTTGGATCTCCACGATCTAACACATTGGACTCTACGATCCTCATTGGGACTCTACGATCCTCATTGGGACTATACGATCCTATCTATAGGTTATCTAAGATCCTAGCTATTGAAAATATAAGAATACATGTAGAACGAATACACGATGATATTTATCACAAATACCAATACCAACGGGTGGCCCATCTAGCGGTTGCTTATTGATTTAAGACCGCCTCGCAGCTGCGATTTGACTCCGTTGGACTATTCTTTGTTGAGAGCCGTGGAGGATAAGTACTACGCCAACGATCCAGAGACGATTGATGACTTGAAACAGGAAATTGCAGCCATTGATAGGCGCACAATCAAAAATGTGTTGAAAAATTGAGTCGACACAGAATTGGCTACTGCTAAGCCGCGCCAGCCATATGAATGAAATGTTGGAATTAACCGGAATGTTAAGGCATTTCAATAAAGGCAAAATCAATCCTTTTTTTTAATAACAATTTAAAAAATCTACTTTTTCGTGAGACACCCTTTACTTAAAGGGAAGTCACAATCCTATCTATTAGAAATACTGATTTTTCTGTTGGGAATGCACTATCCTATCAATTAACAATTTTTATTATATCTATTGTGAATCCACGATCATATCTATTAGAAATATTCTGTACACTGGATACCCGGTATTTCGGGATTTGCAATAGGTGGTATTGCCTATTGGGGTTCCAAGATCATTGGAACCCCAATAGGACCTTGCCTATTGGGGTTCCAAGATAATATCTATTAGAAACCCCGAGTCTATAAATTCGGACTCCATGATCCTGCCTATGCGAATCCACGATTACCTACCTCGATTACTGACGATTCACCTATTGTGAATCCACAATCCTACCTATTGACAATTTTTTATACTTGCCATTGGAAATCCAGGATTCTATCAACAAGAAATTCAATAGTCTATTGGGGAATCTACGACCGTACGTATTGGGAATCTACAATCGTATATATTGCAAATACATTATCCTACCTATTGACATATTGGGAATCCATGATTCTATTGTTAATCTTTGAGCCTACCTATTAGAAATTCCTTATTCTAACTAATCCCCGAGCATACCTATTGAGAATCAACGCGTCTACCTATTTGAAATCCACGATTTTATCTATTAGAATTCTCTATTATTTTTATTACGAATCCACGATCCTACCTATTACGAAGCCACGATACTCAACGACCATACTTATTGGGAATCTTTGATCACATCTATTAGCAATCGCGATTCCACATATTAGGACTCCACGATCCTGCTTATGCGAATCCACGATCTCACTTATTGCGAATCCACGAGCATACCTATTGTGAATCCATGGTTCAATGCTGCCTTCTGTAGAGGATCCACGATTATTTCTCTATAGGATCCTCGATTTTTGTATACTTTCCTTAGATAATCCACATTATCTTCACTAGACAAAAGGTTCACGATTCTTCCAATATGATCCATGCTCATTTCTCTTCATGATCCAAGTTTTTATCTCTATCCACTACTAATCCTTCTTTAGAGAATCCACAATTCCTTCTCTTGGGAAATTACGATTAGTTCTCTAGAGGAAACACGATTCGTTATCTAGAGAAACCACGATTATTCTCTACCACCATTCCTTCTTCAGAGAAAATGTATTCTACATATTGGGACTCCACGATTCTGCCTATGCGAATCCACAATCCTACCTATTGACAATTTACGATTCTTGCCGTTGAAAATCCACGATTCTATCAATAAGAAATTCACGAGCCTATTAGGGAATCTACCATCGTACGAATTGGGAATCGTATATATCCTACTTATTGACATATTGGACATCCATGATTCTATTAGTAATCAATGATCCTACTTATTATAAATTTCTTATTCTATCTAATCCACGATCCTACCTATTATAAATTTCTTATTCTATCTAATCCACGATCCTACCTATTATAAATTTCTTATTCTATCTAATCCACGATCCTACCTATTGAGAGTCATCGAGTCTACCTATTTGAAATCCACGATTTTAACTATTAGAAATCTCGTTTATATTTATTACGAATCCACGATCCTACCTATTGCGGTAGGATCCACGATACTGATACACAATACTCAACGACCATACCTTTTGGGAATCTATGATCATATCTATTAGTGATCCTGATTCCACATATTGGGACTCCACGGTGCTGCCTATGCGAATCCACGATCATACCTATTGTGATTCCACGGTTCAATGCTGCCTTCTCTAGAGGATCCACGATAATTTATCTACTTGATCCTCGATTTTTGTATAATTTCTTTAGATAATCCACACTATCTTCTCTAGACGGGTTCTTTCTCTAGAGGATCTGCGATTCTTTATTTGGAGGATCCACTATCTTCTGTAGACGATTCACCAATTTTCCTATATGTAGAATATCTAAGATTGTTTCCCTATATGATCAACAACTTTTTTCTGTAGGATTTATGATTTTGTATCCAAAAGGTTCACGATTCTTCCAATATGATCAATGACTTTTTCTCTTCATAATCCAAGTTTCTGTTTCTGCTACTATTCCTTCTTTGGAGAATCCACAATTCGTTCTCTAGGGAATTTACGATTTGTTCTCTAGAGGAACCACGATCCGTTATCTAGAGAAGCCACGATTTGTTCTCTACCACCATTCCTCCACGATCCAGTCTATGCGAATGCACAATCCTACCAATTGACAATTTACGATCCTTGCCATTAAAATTCCACGATTCTACAAATAAGAAATTCACGAGCCTTTTAGGTAATTTGTGTACCATCGTACGTATTGGGAATCTACAATCGCACCTATTGCAAATACATTATCCTACCTATTGACATAGTGGGAATCCATAATTCTATTGGTAATCATTGATTCTACTTATTAGAAATCCCTTATTCTATATACTCCACGATCCTACCTGTTGAGAATCAACGAGTCTACCTATTTAAAACCACGATCTTATCTATTTAAAATCTCGATTATATTTATTACGAATCCACGCTCCTACCTATTACGAATCCACGATTCTCAACAAACATACCTATTGGGAATCCATCCTACCTACCCTGCCTATTGGGAATATACAAGCCTATAAATTAGAAATCCCGATTCTACATACTAGCACTCCACTATCCTGCATATGCGAATCCACGATCCTACCTATTGTGAATTTACGAGAATACCTCTTGGTAACACGCGATTCACCAAATGGGAAACTGCGATCGTACCGTATTGAGAATCCACAATCCTACCTATTGGAAATTTACGATACTAGCCATTGAGAATCCACTATTCTACCAATAAGAAATTCGCAAGTCTACCTTATGGGAATCCGCGATCCTACTTATTGGGAACATACAATGGTACCTAGTGTAAATCCATGACCATATATACATACGAGCCTACCTATTTAGAATCCACAATCCTCCCTCCATAGAGGGATCTGCAATCGTACCTATTGAAAATCCATTAGCCTACCTATTGACCTAATGGGAATTCCCGATTTTACCTATTGGGAATCCATGTTTCTATTAGGAGTCCTTGATTCGTTCTTTGATGAATACCTACTTTTTTCTGGCAATCAGCCATTTTTTATTCTGTGAATCCATCATTCTTTCTTTAACGAAGAAATAAACTTCTTTAGGGAACATACGATTCTTTCTTTAAGGCAACTACGATTCTTTCCATAAGCAATTCACGATTCATTCTCTAGGTTGTCCGGGATTCTTTCTAAGGAACACAAGACTCCTTCTTTGGAAAGTCAGAGAATATTTCTTTAGTCTATTTTGGAAATCCGCGATTCTTTCTTTAGTCTTTTTAGGGAATCTACGATTCATTTTTTAACCTTTTTAGGAAATCCACGTTTGTTTCTTTTTAAGAATTCCAAGATTTAGTCGTTTTAGCGAATTCGTGATTCTTTCTTTAGTCTTTTTACTTAATCCACGATGCTTTCTTTAGGGAATCCGCGAATATTTCTTCAGGGAATCCAATACTATCCTTTGAAACCAATGATCCTTTCTACCTATTGAAAATGGGCGACCATACCGTTATACCTATTAAAATTCCACAACCCAATCTATTGGGCATACACGATCTTCCTATTGAGAATCCACTATCGTTCCTATTGGGAATCCACAAACCTACAAATTTGGAGTTATATCTATTGATTCATTCGTTGAAGAATCCACAATGTTTTCAATCAGGTAATCAGCCATTTATTCTTCGGTGAATCCATAAGTCTTTTTTTAGGAAATCCCAGTTTCTTTCTTTAAGGAAGAAAAAAATATTTCTTTAAGGAATATACGATTCTTTCTTTAAGACAGCTACGATTCTTTACTTAAGGAATTCACGATTCCTTCTCTAGCTTATCCAGGATTCTTTTTTAGGAATCCCAAGACTTCTTCTTTAGAAAATCTAAGAATATTTCTTTAGCCTTTTCGGGATATCCCCGATTCTATCCAAGATTCTTTCAGGAATCCACGATTCTTTCTTTAGGGAATCAACGATTCAGTATCCACGAATATTTCTTTTAAGTCAGCTTCGATGCTTTTCGTAGAGTATTGTCGATTAATTCTCTAGGATATCCTATGATCTATGATTTTTTTTAAGGGTATCAATGAGTCTTTCATAAGAAATACTCGATCCTTTCCTTAGGGTATTCAATATTCTTTCTTAGTGAATCCACTAGAGTTTTTAATAGAATAAAATAGTCTTTTTTCGGAATACACGAATCTGTACAAAATCCAATACTGTCTCTATAGGGAATCTTCTTTAGGAAATCCGTGATTAATTTGATTAGAGATATACTTTAGGAAATCTACAATTCTTTCTATAGGGAATATTCATTCTTTCCACAGGAAATCCACGAAACTATAGAGAATAGTTTTTATGGAATCCACAATTCTTTATATTGCGAATATTTTTTATGGAATCCACGATTCTGTAGGAAATATTCTTTATGTAATCCACAATTCTTTCTATTAGTAATATTCTATTAGAGGAGCGACGATCTCTTTAGGGGAGCGACGTTTCTTTTTATTGTTAATATTCGGTGGATTTAACTGACATAGCATCAGTATCCGACAGAATACCTGAAAAATGAATAGTTGCTGAGTGTGAGACCATGTTACCAGACAGACAATCTTGGATGGATGGAACCGTAGTGCAGACAACATCTGGAATTTGCTGTTATACAGATGGATCGAAACTAGGGGAGAGAACGGGGCTAGGACTTTATATCGAGGAACCGGAACCCGAACTCTTATTCCGTCTGCCAGACCATAACACAGTCCTGCAGGCGAAAGTCCGAGCAATTACAGAATGTTTGAGTTGGCTTGGCGCTAATACGAGACCAATGTGTATATTAGGGCGGGTTGATTTGTATGGATGAAAAAAAATTAAAAATTAAAGAAAAGAAAATTCTCCGAAGAAACCATGGGTCTAAAATCAAAACCTAATCCGCGCCTCTCGACTTGAAATATTTTTTCCTCTTCTTTCGCTTAAATTATTTTCGTTTTTGAAATATATTATGTTTTATTATACACTCACTCACTTTGCTACGAGCCAAAAGTGTAACACATCGAAGGAGTGACATACGATTTTAAGTATGTTTGGCGGATATCCGTTTTAGGTCGTTTTCAGTCGAATGAGCAATGTCCGTCCGTCTGTCTGTCTGTCTGCTAGCGGGTGCGCACGATTACTCTCGAAAGGAGTAACCGATTGACTTCAAATTTGGTATGTGGTAATATTTGTTTCTATCTCCGGCTAAGTTCGAAGATGGGCCATATTGGCCCACCCCTTCTAGTACCTCCCCCACAAAGTGTTAATATTAAGTGAATTATTGATTATTTAATAACTTCTATACTACTTATTTGAATCCTCTGAAATTCTACACGTAATATTACTTTATTAGTCACTATCACCTCAAGAAAAATGGGCGAAGTTACCTCGCCCCTTTTGGTACCTTCCACACAAATGGACCATTTAGCTCCAAAAGTTAACAATTTCTAACTTGAATACCTATGCAGAAAAAGACTTGCAATTTTGTACAGTGATACCTCCAATCCAGTGAAAAATGGGCGAAGTTGCCACGCCACTTTTGGTACCTCCCACACAAAATGAACAAATCATTTTATAATTTTTTTTAATCATTTTTTACTTGGGTGAAAATTTTTTTTAAAGAAAAAAATTTTGAGTATGGAAAAGATATAAAGTGCAAAAGAACTACCATACATAAACAATTTTATTCAGAAAACTCGATTTCTTTTTGAAAAAAGCTATTTTTTCTAACATTTATTTTTTTTTTGGCAAAGGCGGGCATATAAATTTTCAAGTTGAGAGGCGTGGATTTGGATTTTATTTTGGATACATGGTTTCTTCGGAGAATTTTCTTAGAATTTTATGTAGTTTACGTTTTTGCTATACGATTTAAAAGAAAAAAAAATCAACCCGCCCTAGTGTTTATACATATAACTATATATAATATACATTTACAGATAGCCAAATGGCTATCAGGACAATAACGTCTAGAACGTTGAAGTCGAGGACAGTTTTAGATTGTAAAATGGCGATTAACGCCTACTCCGAACACGGCACTATATGCATCATATGGGTGCCTGGTCATTGTGGAGTAAGGGGTAACGAGAAAGCAAATACCTTGGCGTCTACAGCCAGACGCGTAACTCCTTCGGAGTTACGCGTTCTGAACTGAAAATATGGGCAAAGAACGCCCATATCACGATATGAAATAGTACTTACAGGACACACATGCTTACAAGCACATCTACATAGGAAAGGAGTTGTAGATGACAGCGTATGCAGGGCATGCGAGGAGGGTGACAAAAAGTTGGAGCATTTCCTCTGCCAGTGCCCAGCGTTCGCAAACAATAGAACCCGCTTGTTAGGAAATTGCACTATACCAGACCTGACTCAACTTAGGGGCGTAGACTGGAGTAAGGGGTAACGAGAAAGCAAATGTCTTGGCATCTACAGCCAGAGACTTGCAAACAACAGTTCTAGAGAACGCAAAACCCTTCGGAGTTACGCGTTCTGAACTGAAAATGTGGGCAAAGAACGCCCATATCACGCTATGGAATAGTGAAAACATTGGGAAGACAACGAAAGTCTTGTGGGGTGACCCAAACGAGGACCAGACCATGACCTTGCTGAGATTGAGCAAGGTAGAAACCAGTAAAATCATGGGTGTCCTTACAGGACACACATGCTTACAAGCACATCTAAATAGGATAGAAGTTGTAGATGACAGCGTATGCAGGGCATGCGAGGAGGATGACGAAACGTTGGAGCATTTCCTCTGCCAGTGCCCAGCGTTCGCAAACAATAGATCCCGCTTCTTAGAAAATGACAATATACCAGACTTGACCCAACATAGGGGCGTAGACTGGAAAAAGATTAAGGACTATGTCGATAGGACCGAGTTCCTAAAAGAACTTTCCAAGAACCATTAATTAACAATTTAGAGCGCACAACAGGCCGAATTCTGGCTTATGTGTATGTCCAGGGACATGGGGTGGAATTTGACCGCCTCCTCTTCTCAACCTAACCTAACCTAAGGAATCCATGGTTCATCTTGTTACTATTCTATAGGGAACCCACAATTCTTGGCATTGGGAATGTTCGCTAGGACATCTGTCATTCGTTCTTGGCGAATCCACGATTATTTATTTCGATATTTGATTCTTTCTTTAGAGAAGCCACGATTCGTTACTTAAGGAATTTAGGATTATTTTTATTTGGAAATTAATGAATCTTACGGCTGCTTAACTACTATTCTATTCTATTATGAAAATTTATAGTCGGGAATCTTCCGTAGAGCATCTGTAAGCTACCATCGACCGATGGATCGTCTCCTAGTTGTAACCATTCAGCAATTTTATTCCCACTCCAGCCATGTGCACTGGACTGGACGGACTACTCGCATAACTACAAACTACTAAAAGTTTTATTGTTATACATTTATTTAAAAAAATGTTATATTTTTGATTGTTCGTCGACGTCGTAGTGTGGTTGTTGTTGGTATTTTATGGCTCTTGATGTTGTTACCATTGTTGGACACCATAGGAGGTGGTGGTGAATGGTGAGTGGTAGTGGGGTGTTTGTTGGCTGACACTGTTCATCGTGGCATCGTTTGGTGGTGTCCACCAAATGCCATCTCTGGCTTATCTCGAGTTCCCATTATTGATTGCATTTCTTTTCAGTTTTTTTTTGTTTTGTTGTCATTTCGTTGATATTCTGTTTTGACTTTTTCCATCGTTTTCTGATGTTTTTTGGTGAAGTATCTTCTTTTGTACTCTGTGAATCTGTAACAGTTTGGTTGAGTTGTTGTGATGTTATTTTGTGCGTTCGTTGTCTTTTATGGATTTCATAATGTGACATGTTATGATAGAAATTTAATTTATTGTTTTTACTAATTTTATATGTTTCTTTCTCTGTCTCTTTTGTCCAGAGGAAGTGATAAAAATGTATCGCATTTTGTTTTATTTTTACTGTCCATTTTAAGCACTTGTTTGTTTGGGATGAGCTGTGATTTGGCTTTTGTTTTATTAAAACGATGACATAAATAAATAGATTGCTTATCAAAATAAGCAATTAATAAAAAGAAATCTTAAATAGATCTTCGAGAGAAAGAGAGTGACGTAAATTAATTGTAGTATTGTGAAAATCTAGTGCATTATTCACTCAGTGTGGTGGCGGGAAACGGATGTTGTCTTCCGACACTGAGGGAAACCCACCATATTTTTAAATACGAACGTGGGCTGGAACATCGTTGAACATGGTTACAGGTGATTTTTGTTACCATTGTAATTGATATGGAATATCAAATGAATTTCATTGTGACATTTTGAGAAGACATGAGAAAAAACAGACAGTATTCTATAGAAAATCGCCGATATCATTTATTGTTGAAAATTATTGGTTAATTCTTGGGAATTTGTCTTCTTCCATTTGACGTATTATTTTGAATAGAATTATTGTAGTGTTCTCAGATTACAAGTCAAATGAATGGGGATAAGAAACCAATTTTTAAATAAACAATAAAGCTTCTTTGGAAATGAAACAAAAGACATTGACAAAAAATTGGTTGTTTAGATTAATTAAAAAGGTGACATCGATTGGTTCACATTCTATCCCAGATTTTGTAAAAGCATTGCTATTGCTGTGGGAAAGTTAAGGCTCAACGGGGCGATTTTCCCAAACATTAGTTAGTTTCTTAGAAAATTGTTAAATACACTATTTTTTGTAAAATCCCAATCAAAGTTATTCCTAAAAATTTAATATTTCTTTAAGTATTAAATTTTTGAAGAAAATACAATTATGCAATTATGGGGAACATAAAGATCAAAAGATTATTTTAATAAAAATACCATATATTTTCTTAAATATCAAGTTTCTGAAGAAAACATATATATTGTATAAATTACTAAAACGTTCCCTGTATAAATGCAATGTCATGGAAATTCTATATTTATAAATTTTTGCCAAAATTCATATACGAATATTAAGAAGCAAAAGGAGATTTTCAATAAAATCAATATTGAGTTAGGTTATATTAAGAGTGACTGCCTGTTAAACAGACTCACTTAGACTATCCAATCCATTGTGTTACCACAGGGATGTAAGGGAAAACATAAGTTATCCCTAGACCCGCCCGTTGAACCAATTTGATTTCTTTATCAAGGTCAGAAGTTGTCGGATTCCACCATCAGCCAAGTTAGCTAACAACGAAATAAAAGCCCAAGGTTGTATGCCGCCTTCTAGAGAGAGCGGTGCACAGACACAGAAATAGTTCTATAGATTTCGGCTTGGTAAACACTGCAGTGAACAAGCAGTATTTTTGCAAGTGATAGCTGAAGTTCCTCAGAAAAGACACCAAAGCCCACTTGATTATCGTCATTGGAATGGTATGTATATAAGTTAATGAATCTCCTCTGTCCTGGGCTGCGACCATTCCATTCTGATCTATCAGGTATAAGAATGAGATACTTAATGTCAAGTGTAATCATTCTGTCTAGAATGACACTATGTCCGTAGGCATTTCCTGACAGTTTCCGGAGTCTAATCGCGGTTCATGCGGCATATTGCACTGCTCTAATAACATTTAACATTTATTGCCGCAGTCAGTGTCGTTCTCAGCGCACCAATCCATATAGCAGTCATTCGCTGAACCTTGTTTAGTATCGCACAAAAGGTGTATTTTTGCAGAGCTGTCCACCAGACGACAATGCCGTACATCATTATCGGTCTGACTACTGCTGTATGCAACCAAATAATTTTACGCGGGTTCAGACCCCAGCGTTTTCCTATTACCCTCTTACAGGTTTATACACAGAAAGAAAAAATTGAGTAAACCGTACTTGAATCAAGCCGTAGCGGTGTCAAAAGTACGGTAAGTACGGATTTTCTAAAGCCAAGTACAAAATACTTGAATCAAGTACGGATTTTTAAGCCCTGAATTCTTAATCATAGCGCACATTAAGCCTGGTAAGACTTGATTTTAAGCCGAAATATTCTTATTTCAAGCATAAAGCGATTGATTTAAGAATTTTGTGGAATTGATTTGAGTGCGAAACGGGCTTCAATGAAGAAAATTTTGATTGAATTAAGCCCAATACTTGATTTTAGCCTGATAATACTTGATTTAAGCCTAACCAATAGTTAAACTAAGCTTGATCAGTTCTTAATTTAAGCCTAACCAATACTTGATTTAAGCCTGATCATACTAGATTTATTGTGCTTTCGTTCGTTTTGTACCTATGTACAATTTATATTAATTATACCATTTTTGCCACTGCATTGCAAAGAATGCAATTTTTTTAAAATGGTATATCAAAAGCATGACAGCAAAAGTAAAAGCTTTGCTGTAATTATTCGGTTTAAATATGAAACATAAAAGGAATAGCATCAACCAAACGAACAAGAATTATTAACAACTTCAAAAAATCTAATTAAAAAATAATCACGCCAAGTTATGAATTCGCAAACACTGCTAATAAAAAAATAATCATGCCAAGTAATGAATTCGCAAACACTGCTTGAACGAGAAACGAATTGGATATGGTTGCGCACAAATGTTTACACATATACATACATCTCGTCGATTTATATGCGTGTGTGTTTGATGTTGCGTCAGCCAAAATCAACCACTTGAATGAGAGTGGTTGAGAGGGTAATTTTATTGTGCTCTATAATTGCTCTGCCTCTCAGAGTTGAAAGTAAGCTTTTTCTTCTTACTTTAAGCCATATTAGGCTTAATTTTCCTTTTCAAGAATTTTTTTCTTGAATTCAAGCATTATATACTTATTGTAAGCTTTACAGCGCTTGATTTTTTCAATTTAAGCCGATTTATATATGTTTTAAGAAAAACTTAGTACGAACGTACTTAAATTTTTAAGTTCGATTTCGTCTTAAATTAAGAATTTTTTACTTGAATTTAGTATATAATTTTTCTTTCTGTGTAGAGCTACCAAAGGCTAATTTTCTCTTTCCAATGTTGGGTTTAAAGTGCAACTCCCTTTCTAGTAAAATTCCTAAGTATCTATCCCCTCACATTAGAGACGAGGGTATACTCGTATATCATTTTCTACTAGCCAAAGGTGTAGCACATCGAAGGAGTGACCTAAGACCCTAAATATTTTCGGTGGAAATCAGTTTTAGGTCATTTTATGTCATTTCACCAATGTCCGTCCGTCTGTCTGTCTGTGTGTCTGTTTGCGCTCGATAGCTCTCTCAAGGAGTAACCGATTGACTTCAAATTTGGTGTGCGGTAATATTTTTCTCTATCTTCGTTTGAAGATGGGTCATATTGGCACTCCCCCACAAAGGGTTAACTTTTAGTGAGCTGTTGATTCTCCAATACCTTCTATACTACAAAAAAATACATTTTGGGACTCAAGGTGAGGGGATTCATAAGTCGGTTTACCCGACTGAACTTTCTTACTGGTTTTCGCTTTCAGAGAAGAGAATTTCAATATCCCCCAAGGGGTCAGGTGAAACTCGTGGTACCTTATTTCTCCTGGTGAAAAAAAAAAACTAGTTCCTTCTTGGTCGGGCTAACACCAAAACCATTACCGGAAGCCCGTCTTGCGGTTGCATGAAGAGCCTGTTATAGGATGTCTCTGAAAGTATCCAGAAACTTCCCTCTAACAGCTATTGCCACGTCATCTGCATAGGCAAAAACTCTGACACCCATCATCTCCAGAGAAAATAAAATATTGTTCATGGAGAGATTCCATAGCAGAGGAGACAGAACACCACTTTAGGGGCCCCTTATGACAAATCTATGAAGGCCAGTTGACCCTAAACTTGCTGTAATGCGTCTCTTAATTAGAGGATTATGAATGAACCTACGTATACTGCCGTCAACCCCCAGGGTTTGTAAACCGTAATTATAGCGGCTGGATTTTTATTATTGAAGGCCCCCTCTAAATCTAAGAAAGCTACCATAGTATATTCCTTAACAGAAAGGGATCGTTCTAGAAAACTGACTAGATCATGCAGGGCTGTTTCAGTGGACTTACCTTTGCTGTAGGCATGCTGTTGAGTGGACAGTAGACTGTGATCAATTTTAGTCCTAATCTCTCCAGAGTTTTGAGGAGAAATATCGATAGACTAATTAGCCGGAAATCCGTAGCTCCAGTGTGGGACGGCTTTCCCGCTTTTGGGATAAAAACCTAGTTTTCTCTCCATTTTGTTGGTAAGTATGCCTGATTGATACAACATGTGTATATCCCTCTGAGTCAGGGATAAATTGTATCATATACTGCATGTAGCTCCGCCGGCGAGACTTTTTCTAGGTCTGGCGACTTAAAAGGTTTAATGCTTTAGATATCCCAAATATTTCTAGATTCGGTTACAATCTCGCTGGCAACCTCTGATGGCTGCACTTCAAGGGAATCCCCAACTGATGCCTCTTCAGAGTTGCCCGGGAAATGTGTATCTGGGAGCACTCCCAGCGATTCCTCACTGGAAGTAGTCCTGATTTGATGATGTACCGTATAGTACAAGGTGTTGAGGCTAAGATTTTCCGTAGCCTTGAGGATTCGGATGAGCTTTCTATGCCACTACAGAAATCTATCCAGGATTTATTTTGAGCCTTTCTCAACTCTTTTTTGTAACGTTTCTTCTATATCCCGGATAGTTTGCATTTTCATTTCAGGACTTTTGGGAAGAGACCCGTTGAAATTGTGCTTAAATTTTTCTCAAGCCTTCTTTATATTGGGTGGGAAGAAGTTATCTGGAGGCTTCGCATTCATGCAGAAGCTAATATATCTATGGTCGGAAAAGCTATGATTTTCCAAAACATTCCAATCACATATCCTTCAACTTAAATTCTCGAAGACAAAGGTGACATCGAGCACCTCCTGTCTGTTTCTAGTAATGAAGGTAGTTTCATGCCCTCTATTACAAATTACAAGGTTACTTCTTATAATATATTCGATAAGTAATTCGCCCCTGCCCTCGATGTCAGTACTACCCCACATATGATGGTGTACATTGACATCACTACACACAATTAGGTCCTTGTTCTTCTGGTTTGCCGCTCCTACCAGTGATTTCAATGCACAGGGTGGCGTCTCAGTGTTATGTCCAATAAAAATGGGGGCCAACCAAACATGAGAGTTTTCTAACTCGAGGCTGGCTGATACTATGTCTTCACTACTAAAAGAAGAAAGAACGTACACGGGGCAAAATCGCCTTTTTCGATATATTTGAATCGAAAGAAAATATATTTGGACCACACATTTTTAAATACACTGTCCAACAAATTAGGACTTTTTGATTGGAACAGAATAGCGACCCTATAATATTGAGTAGATCATTTTTGTATAAGTATGTGTTTTCAGTGGGTCAAAATTTGTATTTTTTGGTGAAAGGAACCATTATACTAAATGAAAAAAAGGATGATGATGATGTAGATTAATGTCCGGGAGATTTCTTATTGTCAGAGTTATATAGTGGATCTTTTTAAGCATCATTTTTGTGGGAGTTATTAACCCTTTAGCTCCCCTCTCAATGGGTCAATTTGGCCCTTTTTCCGAAAAAAGTAGAAAAAAGTCCTTTCAAAAAGGAAATTTAAAGATTAAAATAATCTACCAAAATTTTCGGCGCAAAATTTCACTGGGGGTCGCCAAAGACACGAAGGTTGTAAATATAGCTCTCTACGCTTAATTGGCAAAATTACACGCCTCCTTGCATCAGGATGCCTTTTAAGGCAGCTGATGCTAGATTTTCATTAAGATGCAATATATTCTTAACTATTAAAATCCACTAAATATATTAAATTCTACAAATTCTCATAGCTATTTATAAATGCCATACGATAAGTGTAAATTTTGATAATATAAAAACGTTAAGATCTTCAAGAAAATATATATTTTTGTGAGTTAGCGAAGTGCTGGGCACTTAATGAGACATGGAGATTTTCATAAAAATGCAATAATTCTTTAAGTGAAGAAAATATTAAAAAAAGTAGAAAATCTCCCTCTTTTATCCAACAAATCTCCATCTTGTATCTTAAAACAACAGAAATTTTGAATTTTTTTGGAACTTAAGGAACAAAAGAACATTTTTTGTAAAACAGATATACATTAAAAATTTTTTTTGTTAAGAGACATTTATTTTGTATAAATTACCAAAGCTATTTTTACCGACGACTAAACGTCTTGGAATTTCTTATTCCTGTTAATTTTTGTCATTTGGGAACTTAAGGATCCAAAGGGAAAAGTCATATAAATGCAATAAATTTTTAAATATATTTATAAGTTAGTGAAGAAAATACTAAAGAATTAGTTAAGCTACTCTCTTAAATAAAATAATAGTTTTGTATAAAAAGTAGTAGATCGATATGTAATGATCACCTGAATACATTTCGATGCCTCCATTTCAAAACATGCTTTGTATATAGAGGAAATATTTCAGGAGTGGCGATTAAAATTTTTTATGAATCTTTTAAATTTTTTTGGAACTCCTTTATAATGCAACTCGAATGAACTATACTATTTTGTGAATAATCTTAGAATTGGTTGACGGATAAACACCAAATCTCGACAAAATACCATTTGGAATATTTAGAATTTAAAAATGCAATGTCCCAAAAAACATGCTGAGTCGACTTAGCATACTTTGGAACGAAAATATCGATTTATGCAAAAATCTGAAAATAACAAATATTCTTATCTAATTAGAGAATGACTAGGTCATGGACATTTTGAGTGCCTAAGTGTTGAGGATATTGACACTAATGTTGATTAAATAACGGATATATTAGTAAGGTCTTCCGTAAAAAATCTCCAGTATACTAGGACGACTACCATAGAAGATTCAGAGAATACAACAAAATCACAAGAACAGCAAAACGAAACTCCTAGAAGCTATTTTGCGAACAGGTCGATAGCGTTAACGATGTTTCTAAAATTAAAAAGTTCCTTTCAAAAACCCATACCCAAACCGAAACAATGGTAGACGATATGGGTAGAAGAGTAGACTCAACTGAAGAAATGGTAAGGCTTCTGATGAACACCCATTTTCCGCAATGTGCGACGGTCCAGACTGAAATGCCGAACTACAGAAAAAATAAAGAACAACAAAGTTATATTATTACAGATCATATGGTCAAAGAAGCCGTAAGAAACTTTTCACCATTTAAGGCATAAGGACCTGATGGAATATTTTCCGGCACTACTACAGGTGGAGGTGGATTATATACCAACTCATCTAGCCGCTATTTTCACAGCATGTCTAAAATTCGCATACACACCGAAAGCCAGGCAGGAGGCAAGAGTAGTTTTCATACCTAAACCCGGCAAGGCATGTTATGCAACACCTAAGGCTTTTAGAGCAATAAACCTAACATATTTCTTACTCAAAACCATGAAACGTATAGGGGATACCATGATTAAAAGTAAGATACAAGGCGAAATGCTAAAATTTAGACAACATGCCTATGTTAAAGGGCGATCAGTGGACACCGCCCTACACGAGGTAGTACACAATATAGGAGAATCCTTCAATGTAAAGATGCATACACTTGCGGTATGTAAGGACATTGAAAGGGGCGTTCAATAATGTACGGACCGACACTCTCATCCAATCCTTAGACCAGTTTCAGGTGGACCGGATAAGCCACATACTAAGGAATAGATGGATAAATTGCGGGTCCCACGACATAAAAATAAGAGACAGAGTAGCACAGGGAAAACCACAGGGTGGTATATTATCACCACTATGTGGTTCACTACTATAAATAGTCTCCTAAGGATACTAACGGATGAAGGACTTAAACCACTCTGTCACGCAGACGACGTTATAATACTTCTGAGGGGGGAAGAATCCTAATCAACTTTGTAGAAGGGCCGAAACGGCTCTAAAAATTGCATATGACTGGGCTCGACCGAGAGGTCTAAATGTAAACCCAGAAAAAATAGAGACATGTCTGTTCACAAGGAAAACGAAGATTGGTCAATATGATGACCCACTTTTCCTAAACAAAACAATTCCAGTATCCAATAGGTTTAAATACTTAGGTGTAATCCTGGACAGGAAACTAAATTCGAAGTGCCACATAAAAGAACGAGCAAACAAAGCTCTCAGATGCTGGGCACTAGGTAGAAGAGCCATTGGCTCAAAACAGGGCCTTGAACCATGTATGACACACTGGCTCTACAAGAGCGTAATCAGACCAATTTTAACTTACGCATCAGAAGTGTGGTGGACGTCAATGAAAAATAAGTGCAACATAATGATATTACAAAATGTCCAACGAATGTGTTTTCTCGGCGTAAGCGGTGCAATGAGGACCACATCCAGTAGGGCATTGGAGACGATCTTAAATATCCAACCTATAGAAATACAGATTATATATGAAGCAGTCCTCACGGCGACGAGACTCAAAGTGATGGGCGAATGAATCGAAAGCGATCACAAGTCATATCATCAAAAGATAGCTGAGGTAGTGACGGTGGATTTAATTGACATATCATCAGTATCCGACAGAATACCTGAAAAAAAATCAATAGTTGCTGAATGTGAGACCATGATATCAGACTGACAATCTTGGATTGATGTAACCGTGGTGCAGACAACATCTGGAACTTGCTGTTATACAGATGGATCGAAACTAGGGGAGAGAACGGGGCTGGGACTTTATACCGGAAACCGAACTCTTATTCCGTCTGCCAAGCCATAACACAGTCCTGCAGGCGGAAGTTCGAGCAATGACAGAATGTGTGAACTGGCTTGGCGCTAACACGAGACCAACAAATGTGAATATATTGGCTATCAGGGCAATAACATCTAGAACGGTGAAGTCGAGGACAGTTTTAGATTGCAAAATGGCGATTAACGCCTACTCCGAACACGGCACTATATGCATCATATGGGTGCCTGGTCTTTGCGGAGTAAGGTGTAACGAGAAAGCAAATGTCTTGGCATCTACAGCCAGAGACTTGAAAACAACAACCCTAGAGAACGCAAAATCCTTCGGAGTTACGCGTTCTGAACTGAAAACATGGGCAAAGAACGCCCATATCACGCTATGGAATAGTGACAACGTTGGGAAGACAACGAAAGTCTTGTGGGGTGACGCAAACGAGGACAAGACCAAGACCTTGCTGAGATTGAGCAAGGTAGAAACCCGTAAGATCATGGGTGTACTTACAGGACACACATACTTACAAGCAATCTACATAGGATAGGAGTTGTAGATGACAGCGTATGCAGGGCATGCGAGGAGGATGACGAAACGTTGGAGCATTTCCTCTTCTTCTTAGGAAATGACAATGTCCTTGCATACCGCAAGGGTATGCATCTTTCCATTGAAGGATTCTCCTATATTGTGTACTACCTCGTGTAGGGCGGTGTCCACTGATCGCCCTTTAACATAGGCATGTTGTCTAAATTTTAGCATTTCGCCTGGTATCTTACTTTTAATCATGGTATCCCCTATACGTTCCATGGTTTTGAGTAAGAAAGATGTTAGGTTTATTGCTCTAAAAGCCTTAGGAGTTGCATAATATGCCTTGCCGGGTTTAGGTATGAAAACTATTCTTGCCTCCTGCCTGGCTTTCGGTGTGTATGCGAATTTTAGACATGCTGTGAAAATAGCGGCTAGATGAGTTGATATATAATCCACCTCCACCTGTAGTAGTGCCGGATAATATTCCATCAGGTCCTTATGCCTTAAATGGTGAAAAGCTTCTTACGGCTACTATATGGTCTGTAATAATATACCTTTGTTGTTCTTTATTTTTTCTGTAGTTCGGCATCTCAGTCTGGCCCGTCGTACCTTGCGGAAAATGGGTGCTCATCAGAAGCCTTACCATTTCTTCAGTTGAGTCTACTCTTCTGCCCATATCGTCTACCATTGTTTCGGTTTGGGTATGGGTTTTTGAAAGGAACTTTTTAATTTTAGAAACATCGTTAACGCTATAGACCTGTTCGCAGAATAGCTTCTAGGAGTTTCGTTTTGCTGTTCTTGTGATTTTGTTGTATTCTCTGAATCTTCTATGGTTGTCGTCCTAGTATACTGGAGATTTTTTACGGAAGACCTTACTAATATATCCGTTATTTAATCAACATTAGTGTCAATATCCTCAACACTTAGGCACTCAAAATGTCCATGACCTAGTCATTCTCTAATTAGATAAGAATATTTGTTATTTTCAGATTTTTGCATAAATCGATATTTTCGTTCCAAAGTATGCTAAGTCGACTCAGCATGTTTTTAGGGACATTGCATTTTTAAATTCTAAATATTCCAAATGGTATTCCAATTCTAAGATTATTCAAAAAATAGTATAGTTCATTCGAGTTGCATTATAAAGGAGTTCCAAACAAATTTAAAAGATTCAAAAAAAATTTTAGTCGCCACTCCTGAAATATTTCCTCTAATAACACTTATGGCATTTATAAAAAGTTATGAGAATTTGTAGAATTTAATATATCTAATGGATTTTACTATCTTAATGAAAATCTAGCATCAGCTGCCTTAAAAGACATCCTGATGCATGGAGGCGTGTAATTTTGTTAATTAAGCGTAGAGAGCTATATTTACAACCAGTGAAATTTTGCGCAAAAATTTTCGTAGAATATTTTAATCCCTAAATTTCCTTTTTGAAAGAACTTTTTTCTACTTTTTTCGGAAAAAGGGCCAAATTGACCCATTGAGAGGGGAGCTACTACTACTACTCCCACAAAACTTATCCTCAAAAAATCCACTATATAACTCTGACAATAAGAAATCTCTCAGACATTAATCTACATCATTTTTTCATTTAGTATAATGCGTAGACTGGAAAACGATAGAGGACAATGTCGATAGTACCGATTTCCTAAAATAACCTAACCTTATCTAACAACTACTATACTACTTTCAAGTTTTGTGAATTTGTTACATAACAAGTTCTCATATTTTCCTTTCTTTCATTACAGATTGAGTGGTAAGTGAAAATATTCATTGAGTGGTAAGTGAAAATATTCAAATAGCACACGAAATGTTCCTGCACACAACTCAGTAATTATTCTCTGAAGCTTAAAACGCTTCGAGCATTTTACAAAAATTACTTGCAACTCCTTGTCCTTGTCTTTACCTCCAATCTATCCTTAGCTTAACATGGCTTAACCCCCATTATTATCCAGACTAATTAATTGAAAATTATTTAGCTATTTGTCACAAATTCAATGGATATTCACTAATAAAAATTCTCGCATCAAATCGAAATGTAATTTCACGTTTGCCAAACGCTTCGGGTGAAAAAAATGGGTACCACATTGAGGCAAGCACCCAGACAAATGAAGAGAGTACCAGCACAAGCTGAAGAAGGAAGCTTCATTGCTCGGCTGAGACGAGACAGGAAAATCATCACAGATGTTAAGGACATGATCCCATGGGTGAAGTGGAAAAGCGTTTGGGGGATTCAAATGCTAAGACACAAATAAACTCATTTACCCACACACTGAAAAAAATATAAATCTATTAAAGACATTTACGTACAAAGGCAATACAACCTTAGTAAGTACATTTTGTACTTAAATTTAAGATAATTTTATTATTACTATGTCTTTAGTTTAACACGTTGACTGGCATGGCAATTTTCAGAAAACTGGACAAAAATGACAATTAGATTTTTTCACATTATATTACTAAAAACTCTATTCCTAGAACATAGGTATCATCAAGAAGCAAAAATTATGTTTTTTTAGGAGAAAAAGGACCTACGAATTATCTCGTAGTTGGCTTCTGTAACAGAAATCGCTACGCAGAAGCCAGCTACGAGTAAATTCGTACGTGTTTTTTTAATATTTTGTTTTATAGTTATTATTACTTATTATAATTATTATAATTTTATTATTATACATTTTCTAATTATTGTTATAATTATCAAGAACCCACTATGGATAAGAAAAGGTCACTGACTAAAAATGAAATTGAGTACAACGCAAATTTAAGTGATTCAGAATATGACGGGATTTTTTAGCGATGATAGTATCGACATTTATGAACCTTCTGAGCATACAAGTGATAGTTAAGATGAAGTCATCTCCGAACTTGAAGACGTCACCGAACCTTATGATAATGACGATGATTTCCAAGCAACAACGTCAAATGCGAATGACGATTTGTGGATAGAAGTTCAACACAATTCTGAATTATTTCTTTTTCAAGAAAATTTTGGTGTGAAATTAGATACATCAAATTTTGCAGTACAAACGCTGGTGGATTTATTTTTTTCGGATGAGTTTCTTGCATTACTGGTAGAACAAACTAATTTATATGCTGCGCAAGAAATTGAAAAAAGGGGATTGGAAATGCTATAAAAAAAAATCCAAACGGTTATCAAATTAGCTAGACGTAAGTGCTGCAGAGATGAAAGTTTTTATTGCACTTTTATTGCAAATGGGACCTTGTAGTTGTCCATCAATAGAACATTACTGGAGCACAAACAAGGTATATAATGTAAATTTTTGGCGCTCACATATGAGCCGAAATCGATTCCAGTTGCTACTTCGTTATTTTCATTTGGTTGATAACTCAATACCATCTGCCGATAGATTATAGAAGGTGAGACCAATCCTAAATCATTTCAACAATGTCATGCGTAAAAACTATTTACAAAGTAAAAATATAATAAATAGAATACATAAAAAATAGAAAACACAAATATGGTATCAAACTATATGAACTATGTGAGTCCGACGGTCTTGTAATGAAAATAAAAATGTACAGCGGAAAATCTGAGGAAACTACCAATGACGCTGACGTTGTTTTACATTAACTTAAGGACTGTCTCGATGAAGACTACACGCTTTACATGGATAATTATCCCCTCACCTTAGAAAGGAGGGTATGTTTCATTTGCTACGAGCCAAAGTGTAACACATCGAAGGAGTGACCTCAGACCCTAAGTATGTTCGGCGGTTATCCGTTTTGGGTCATTTTAAGTCGAATGAGCAATGTCCGTCTGTCTGTCTATATGTCTGTCTGCTGGCTGGTGCGCACGATAACTCTCGAAAGGAGTAACCGATTGACCTCAAATTTGGTATGTGGTAATATTTTCTTCTATCTCCGGCAAAGTTCGAAGATGGGCCATATTGGTCCACTCCTTCTAGAACCTCCCCACAAACTGTTAACATTTAGTGAAATATTGATTATTTAATAACTTCTATACTACTTATTTGAATCCTCTGAAATTCTACACATAGTATTAGTTTATTAGTCACTATTACCTCGAGAAAAATGGACGAAGATGCCACGCCCCTTTTGGTACCCCCCACAAATGGACAATTTTGAACGAAAAGTTAATAGCTTATAACTTTATTACCAGTGCTTACAAAGACCTGAAATTGTGTACAGTGTAATGGTTTAATATTACCTACAATACAGTGAAAAATGGGCATTATTGCCACGCTCGTTTTGGTACCTCCCACACAAATGGACCATTTTGTACCAAAAATTACCAGCTTATAACTTTAATACCAGTGCATACAAATACTTGAAATTTCGTACAGTGCAATGCTTTAATAGTACCAAGAGTCCAGAGAAAATGGGCGTTTTTGTACCAAAAGTTAACAGCTTTTAACTTTAATATGAGTGCATACAAATACTTGAAATTTCGATAAGGGTCATTGCGATAATAATTTGGAATAATTGGTAAATGGGTAGGAACATATTATCAAATTCTAAGCAACATTCGCAATATTCAATAATATTAAGCAATATTCGTTCCAAAATTGAGAAACATATTTTTGGAAGATTTTAATGATCGGAAGTAAAGTACAACTTCTATAGCGCTTTGCTACCAAATCAGGAGGAACATATATATGAAGGTTATATATAAATCTGAACCGATTTTCCCTGAATACTCATTCATGTAACAAGACCTCTTTCTGTCGAATTTCGTACTGATCGGATATAAAATACAGTCTCTACAGCGCTTCAATGTCAAATCGGGGGTAATATATATATGGGTGCTATATCTAAATCTGAACCGATTTTCTCCGAATTTGGCAGTATTCCTTCATGTAATAAGAAACCTCTTTCTGCCGAGTTTAGCAAAGATCGGATATAAAATACAGTTTCTACAGCGCTTACATATCAAATCGGGCGTTACATATATGTGGGGGCTATATCTAAATCTGAACCGATTTTGTCCGAATTTAGCAGTAAGCTTTCATTTAATATAAAGCCTCTTTTTGCCGAATTTCGCACTGATCGGATATAAAATAACATTTTTACAGCGCTTATATGTCAAATAGGGGGTAACGTATACTAGTATATGGGGGCTATATCTAAATCTGAACCGATTTCTTCCAAATTTGACAGTGTTCATTCATATAATAAGAAACCTCTTTCTGCCGAATTTCATACTGGTCGGGTATAAAATAAAGTTTTTACAGCGCTTACATGTTAAATCGGGTAACATATATATGGGGGCTATATCTAAATCTGAACCTATTTTAACCAAATTCAATAGGAATCGTCCATGGGCCAAAAAAAGATATGTGTAAAGTTTCGTCGAGATCGGACCATAATTGCGACCTGTACTTTGATTACAAGAATACATGCACAGACAGACGGACAGACAGACGGACATGGCTAAATCAACTCAGAAAGAGATTCTAAGTCGATCGGTATAATAAACGATGGATCAATTTCTTCTCCTTTTGGGTGTTACAAACAAACGCACAAAGTTATAATACCCTGTACCACAGTGTGGTGTAGGGTATAAGAAGGGAAGTGTTTTTGGCAGCAAAATGGAAAGACAAACGAGATGTCCTTACCATTTCAAACATGAATGCTGTTGAAATGGTAGAGGTGCCCAATTGCAATGGAAACATTTCTATGAAACCGAATATAAATCGAGATCACAATAATGGAGTGTCTGGCATTGACCGATCAGATCAAATGATTTCGTACTACACATCTCTAAGAAAGACTATTAGATGTCCCAAAAAGGTTTCACTACATGTTATGGAGATATATATCGCGACCTAAGAGTGTAAAGGCGCTAAGTCCAATATTTAAAACTTTACAGGAGAGGCAAAATACTTACTGTAATTAATGTTTTTATAAAGGGTAAATGGACTTTTACGATTCAGCTTTTAAAGATGAAAAAGAAAAAATTTTTTTTCAAATCGATGTGATCCAACTTATCTTTTCTAAAAGATAAGTTGGATACACATCAAAAATACGTTCCGCTTCAAAAATACATATTGGTAAAAAGTGGACTTAGCGCCCTTTCACACTTATGTCGCGATATAGAAAATGCTCACAGAATTTTTCAAAAAGTAACTTCATCTAAAAAAACTGATAAAGTTCAGAGAAGAATTCGTCGTCGCGTTGGTTGGAGAAAAGATTCAACCAGTTTAAACAAAATTGATTGCAAGAACTCCATTATTTAGAGTGTTTACCACCAACCGAAAAAAACAGCGTCCGACAAAGCCATGTCGTATATGTACCCAAGCAAAAAAACGCCGAGAAATGCGTAACTTCTGTCCAGTCTGTGAAGAGAAGCCAGCCCTTTATGTGGAAAATTGTTTTAAGAAATTCCAC